>CM068747.1:23080264-23680264 GCA_035084275.1 Hydrolagus colliei | reverse complement strand
AGTGCAAATCCCACAACAGGGTTCTTTAAACGATCAGGAAAACAAGGTAATGGTTCAAACAGAGCTTGATCCTTTAGTTAAGCAAATATTAAACATGGATTCCTTCTTCATTGCACTCATAAACTAAGGCTAGCAGGTTGCTCAAAAGTCCTGCCTACCTGAATTTAAAATGAAGGTGCCTGAAACATTGTATTTAAAGTGACTTTGCTTTCCTTTGCTTAGTTCCTATAATGGTTGAAAACAAAGTCGGTTGGGAGTATTGGAAAAGTGGGCATTTGTATACTAATACAAGGAAAACGGGTGAATTTCTTGCAGCAAACCTTGTACAGTAACAAATCCTGTACAACAATTTTACATTGATAGACAGTTGTGCCTTTCAAACTGAGAGGTCACCTCTAAATGTTTAGTCTCAAAAGGTATCTCTAATCCACTGGAGATGATTACTGCAGATTCTATATTTGGCTCATTTAGTTAGTTTATGAAATTTTCAGTTAAATACAGCTGTTGGGAAAACTCCCAAAATAACTTGACCATAGTGCTTTATAGGCTTGGTGTGAACTAACACCTCAATTTGCCACATTTTGTGAAATAATACACATTTCTCAAATGAGAAATTAAATAAATACAAATATAGTTGAAAAGCTTTCAAAAAAGGTTTGAAAAAGGTTTCAAAAAAGCTTTCAAGTAAAGAGTAGTAATACCCAGCACCGTAACAATATTAACTTGATATAAAAAGCAATTTGGATTAGAATAGTTATTTGATATCGTGCCTTATCACATTGTCGCAATGCCTCAAAGCAATTCACAGATATACTTAATCTGAATTGATTGTATATTTTGAGGGCGAAATGCAGCAGCCACTTTAGTGACCAAAAATATATATATTTTTGAAGGGATTATCAGCCCCAGAAAACCGATCCGCAAGTTGACTAATAAGCAGTTTCCTACTTACTGGTAGGTACACAGAGGCGTGTTGGAGTAAGGAAATATGCCTGATGTTTCCCCTGCCTCGGATTCAAATCCAGGTCCTCTCACTTGCAAGGATTCACAGAATTAGTGCTCCGACCTCTACGCTACAGGACTTCACTGCTGAGAAGGAGGAAATATTATTTTGCAACCAAGAAAAGGTAGAGGGAATGAAGTCGATGCTTGCACTGTCCAATAAGTTTGTCCAGTCTGAATACGTCTATTGCGAATAGAGTAGTTAGCTGCAGTATTTTAAACAATTGTTTCAGAATGAACGGTGTGTGTTGTGATGTACAACATCACCCTGTTGAAGGAAATAAAACAAGAAGCTCAATGGAGTTTAGCCTGATATTCTGAAGGAGAACA
Organism: Hydrolagus colliei; assembly: GCA_035084275.1. Classification (NCBI taxonomy): domain Eukaryota; kingdom Metazoa; phylum Chordata; class Chondrichthyes; order Chimaeriformes; family Chimaeridae; genus Hydrolagus; species Hydrolagus colliei. Next base: position 23,678,932 of record CM068747.1, on the reverse strand, counting down.
GCCTTGCAAAATTGTTTGTGTGAATTTTTATGCAACTTTTCCACAATTCAGTTCAAGATATTTTTTCACAGTGTTTCTCTCAGACAAACAGATAAAGTATACAATCAACGCACAGATCAAGCAGAAATACAAAAACCTTTCCTTTTGCCACCACTGAAAACACTGTGTTGGAGACAGAGTGTGACTGTTGGTCTTTGCCGCACCTTTATCTCCAGCAGGAGTCAGTATTGTAACAGTATTTCCAGCTTTACTGACAGGAACAGCATGGAGACCAAAATCAACAGCAAGAAAAGCAGGCAAAACAGGAGAAATGACTGATCTCATGTCCATGTCTTTTTAATGATGCAAACTCCTGGGTAGTGAATTGTTTGAAATCGGTGTGTGGTTGTCTTGAAGCTGCCATACTTTTGTTCCAGTAACCTGTCAAATTCCGCAGCATAAAACCTATAGCCTCTGTCCATGGACTGGTCAGTAAATGGAATCCAGGAATAAATTGGGAATAAGGTCACAAATATGATAAGAGGAAAATAAAGGTATGTGTGTGGTGGGGGGGAAAACCAAATGTACGTTTGATTTCGATTTCAACTTCAATATACACCTTTTTTCTCTGCTTTGATTTAAGCAAAAGTATCTGTAACTAACTATTAGTTTTCTGCAAATGTAACTTGCATCACCTTATGTATATAGGGCCTGCAAGACAATCAGTCCGAGGGATGAAACAGAGCTATGTTTTGGTGTGTACTGTATTTACACTGCAGACATCTATTGCTGTAATTAATTAGTCAGTGTTGAGATCATAAGCAGGGAGCGGTACTGAATGGATTTATCAGAAGCAATTAAAGTTAGAATAGTTCTAAACTAAAATTGAAGCATTCCTTTCAGAATTGGAACTACTGTACTTGTGTTTGGATGGATTCAAGGTCTTCTGCACCAATTAAGCAGGTGAGCCAAGAATGTAGATAAAAGTAAATCAAAGCTATTGAAACAAACTGTAAACCTGTTTATACGATCAAAGAGTGTCCATTAGCAGAGGTGCGGATGGATTTGGATGTTATTATTGATCATTCACAGAACATTTCTCGTTAATGAGAGGCTATGATCAAAGACTAGGTTGCATCTCTAGGGCGTTTGACTAATATTTGAAATCAATTATTCCCACAATCTGTAGATCATTGGTAAGGGCACATAGATTAACTGCAACATTGGGAATTATACCTTCAAAAGCATATGGAAGCTTTGGGACGTTCTCCCGATGTAACAGATGCTATATAAACGTAATTTTGTACTGTATTTTGCCAAGAGAAAATGGAACAACTGCGGCTCTTTGAGCTGTTGACAGAGGACGTATCATCGAAGAGCGATTAAAAGATGCACGATACAGATCTTTACACAGCAGGGTCGTTCGAAGAAGCGAGCTTGAGGGACCAAGTGACCTTTCCTTGTTTTGCGCTTTATGTTTCTACAGAGTGAGCACAGGAGTTTAGACACTCGGGGGGGGGGGGGGGGGGGAGTAAAGGAAGCAGTTCATCAACATATTTGGAGCCTGTGGCGGCTTAAACCAGTAGCTTTCTGGAATGGATGAAGTAAAACGGCTTCTTATCAAGCAGGATAATAAACTGGGTTACTGCAACCGATATCAGGGTAGGTATGAGGCGATTGTGATCATAGTGACGGGCATTATTCAGGACTGAATACTTCATCTGTGAATGGCGGGTACTTTCTGTGAAACAGGAAGAGGTGAGAGATGAATTGGCGGTGGGAGGGGCGCTGTAATCATTGCTAGATTGAACACACGGGTGTCAACTCTGATGTAAAAAATATAGTTGTAAGCGGTCTCTCTCAGAATAACTTTACACGTTTTACAGAGGTTGCAAAGGTGAAATGCATGCAGAATTCTTACAATGGAGCATGGAAAGCGTTAGAGAGAATCAGTAGATAGTCCGACCTAGTGAGGTCCCCTTTTATCTCATATCCTTGAGGGAAGCCATACAGAGGGAGCCAAAGATTTGTTTTTTATTCTTCATTTAGAAATGTCATGCTGATAATGTCCCGTGCCATCTTTAGCCAATTGCCTGCTAACGGGATTGATTTTCTCCGCCATGCATCTTCATACCTGAAAAACTATTTCCTTGTTCATAGTTACAAAGTGAACAGCAGCAGTGGCCTCGGGCTCTGTATGTTAAGCATGTGGATCAGCCTTTACTGCCTAGACGTATCAGCACACAACCGATCCTCGGGTTAAACAGGGGAGTTGGGTAGAAAAATGTATCCGAAAAATACGTTTCAAAAACATTCCAGTATTCGGGTGAGGATGGGGGGAGGGGGCTGGGGAGGAGAGCGTAGAAGCGGCGATAACTGGCTCATAACAGAGTTCTGGCAGATGCAGGTTAACAAAACGTACGGAACAATCCACCTTGCCATCCCAACGTTTAAATAATACACGTTCATTAAAGCCGGCTGCTAAATATTGGTTGCGCTGAACCGAAAGTGTTCATATATGTTCTGCGGAAGGCGGCAAGTTCTCAGCAATTAGTAGCACTATCTGTGCACAGCTAGTTGTGTCGGTTGTGCTTCTCGGCTGCATTTTTAGCCATCAGCATACAACGTGGCGGTTGTATCGCTCCCCTTATTTGGTTGCTTTCCCCTCTTAATTGTGAATCGAGGGACTCTGCTCTGTGCAGCAGCGGCTCACTGGGGCTTGAGCATTAGCAATCGCCCTTGCAAAGCACAACGGGAGAATGTATTAATCCATCTGAACAGCAGCCACGTCAAGCAGATTGCCCATCCTCGCCAACCACATCCCGACTTCTAGCTGCTGTCTGGCATGGAGACACTACAGCAGGGGGTAGCACTACCTTCCTGGGACATCTGTCTCTTTTGGTGCAATTCTTCCCACTTGGACCGGTTCCCTGTAATCCCGTTTAACATGGGTTGAAGCTTCGGGTTCACTCGCACCAGAGCCTAGGATGGGGAAAAGGGGAAAGTAATGAATCAAAATGTCAGTACATTGCAAATTAACACTGTTGTGCACTTAACAGAAACATTGATCCCTATCTTAGGTTTTCTCCTGTTTGGATTCACACGACCGTCAGTCTGGTAGAAGATTCATGAAATTTGTCACAATAGTAATAATACTTGCATTTGATATAGCGCTTTTCTCATCTTATCGATGTCTCAAAGCACTTTACAGAACATACTGTACAGTGAATTGACTGTATATTTGTGGGCGAAACATGGCAGCCAATTGCACACAGCAATGTCCCACAAACAGTTATGAAGTGAAAGATTTATGATTTTTTTTTCTTGAGTGATTATTGTCAGGCATGCGGAGTCAGGAAACTTGCCCAAGGTTTCGCCCTAACCTGCCTGGATTCGAACACAGGTCTCATCCTTGTAAGGTGAGTGCTCTGAGCACTGAGCTGCAGGAGCTCCACGATTCTCTTTAATAATTTAATAAATATACTGCGATTCTCTTTAATAATTCAGTTCATCTTCAGACACAGTTGTAGACTGTTGGCTGCCTGAACCACAGAACCTCATTTCGTAGAATGACGTCCCCACACACACTCAATCAGTTATAGTTGCATCAAAAATCTTGTTACCATATCCCATGAATTACGGTGGGTTTAATTTGTATCTAGCAATGATCTGTCTCCAGCTGTTGTAAACTAAGCCATCTGGTAGACATGTTTCATGCTGGTTTCACCAGAGAAGGAGCTGGTGTCTGTCTGTCACTGAGGATGGGCCCACATCACTAGGCTACACTGTTTAATGACTTCATTGGTTGCTCTTTACTGAAACCTGTGCTACAATAAAATAAAAGCCAACTCCACAGACCAGCTTGAACATCAAGTTGCGGGACAATCTGACCCTACTTTCAGGCTCCATGACCCCATTGCCCTGACCTTCGTCCGGCTCCACTGGCTCTCCATTCCCCAAAGGATAGGGTTCAAAGCCCTCGCCTTAAGGCCCTCCTCAGCCTTGCCCTTCTCTACCTCTACCCTTATTACATCATTGAGACACCTCCAAAGCAATTCACTGAATATATTGTAAATGTCTTTGTAAAGTAACACAAATATTTAACAAATTGCATTGCTGACTGTAATTAGACTATAATCTATTTATTTCCATTGTTTATTCGAGTACAGTACTTTGATGTCTGTTCTGAGCCTCTTGAATTGCCCTTTTCTGTTGGCGATTCTTGCCCCACTTAAGTAGCTGAACACAGTGTTTGACCATACTGGGGAGTTTTTTCACCGGGTTTTCTTTTCAATTACTGAAATGAATCAAATAATATTTCACTGCAGTCAATTAAAAACTAATTAAATCATTGATTCACAAACTCTCTTATTCTAATTAAACCCTCTTAATACATCTTCTTTATAGAGCTACTGGGAAATTATCTTGAACAATAAGCTCTCCTGCAATGTAATTTTTCCAGTGATGTGGAGATTGCGCATTCAACATCTGCCACTGTTTCCGATTAATGTTCTTCCTTGCTAATTACATTGAACATTGCAGGAACTCACAAAGAGCTTACTACCTTCCTATCCTGAGTTGCACAATATTAACACAATATGTATTCAATTGATTCCAATCAGCACTGATCGACAAGTCAAGAAAGTGTGTAGTCTGTGCTGTTGTCCCTTGAACGGGTAAGCTTTTATTAGATCCATTTAAGAACGTTGCCACTAGCATTAGCTAAAAATATCTTTGGAGATTTTAGTGCTATAAATACTTCTTGAACAAGGTAAGGACAACAAAAGTGATTAGGTGTAGGAGGATTGTTTTAGTTAGGAGTTTCAAATACGTGGTAAGCACATGGAACAATCTAGCAGTGTAGGTAATGAACAAGAGACTATGATGACTTTCAGAAAGGACTGGTTCCTAACTATTAAAATTAGTGTTAGATGATGCAATCAGGTCATTTTTGGTGGGTGGGGTGAGGGCAGTAAGATAGATAGACTAGATGCGATGCTTTTTCCTGTTCTACGATGTTACTTATAAATGATCTGCACCAAATATACAAAATACTATTTCAAGCGTCTTCATGATTTGCTTTTGAAGTTAATTTGCAAAAGCAATAATTTACTCTGTTTTTGATCTGTTGGGGTGATGTGCCAGCTCAATGTTTCCCCCTTGCCAGAGCTTTCATCGCCCCTTGGGACGTCCTCCCGACGTGAAAGGCGCTCTATAAATGTAATTTTGTTGTATTTTGTTTTGGGTTTCTGTCTGTGGTGTAATTCCTTGGGTCGGGGTTGAAGTCGTATAGCAATTGAATTGCTTGTTTCCACTTTAATTGTGGCAGGTTTGCTGCATGTCCAGATGCGGTTCATAACCCAACCATAAGGTTCGGGAGTTGACTAAGTTCTCAGCTGAGATAAACGTTAGGTCTCTGCACAAATGGCTGCTTTGTCATCTTGCCCTGCAATTGAGCACAAGCGTATTGGATGACGTACGAGACTCGCTGGTGTCTCCTGAGCTGAATAAATACGGGGAGAGATGCACCAAGAAATAATCAGATAGCGATTACACTTAATTTTAAAAAAAGGATCTCCCTGCTGCATGAAGCCCAACAAAGCAGTGAATATTTGGGCTGGTTGTGTGTGTGTTGGCCTGTAAGTTATCTCAGTTGCAGTTGAACAGCAGAATTTGACACTTGGAGAAAGTCAGATAGGCCGATGAGTATGTCAGTCCTCCCTGGAGACGTTCTGCTAGAAGTTAAACAAGGCTTTGTTGTTTAGACCGAGCCTTCATGCAGAGAGCATGCTTTGATGATTCCCTTCCCACCTCATCTCATTAAACCCCCTTTTGCATTCAATCTCCCCTTATGAATAAAGCATGAGTGCTACCTGATATGACCCAGATATTTCAAAATCTTTGCTGAAAACACTTTTTTTTACCTTTAGCAAAATATACATGAAGAAATTTATAGAATGTGGTTTACTTAACGAGGTGCTGAAACACTGAACCAGCAACAAGATTACACATCCAAATGTTTCTATATCTCAGGCCACTGACACATTGTTATAGTTTTGTTAGTTTGCACATCCCGTTCTGTGATGTGTAAACTAAGCTTTGTGCCTGATCAGTCCTCTAGTTTTTCATCTATGCATACCAAAATGCTGCAGACATTGCACTCACTGTGTCTGCGTCTACTTATTAAACCGCATCTGAACATCTGAACATCCTTCAAATTTTAAACGTGCCATTAAAATATAAGAGGATTCTTTGATATTTTTATGCAAAGGGTTTTCGCAGCATTTATTTAAAGCACAGATGTACACGATGAGCAGAATAAATAATTTTAAGTTCCAACAAAGTAATTCCAGGGAGGAGATTCTTGTGTTCATCACCGGCAACATGGCAAAGAGAAAATTCAACATGTCTTTTAAAGGCGGCTCTAATGGCGGTGTCTAAAAAGTGACCATTTGTAATGGATTGGTTGACAGTATCTCCATACTTGGAGGACCAGGAAATGAATAAGAAATAGCCAGATAAGGACCGGTAATTTCGGAACCATTGTACCAGTTTGCCGAAAGCAAACACAGCTCAATCACTTTGTTCAGTAATCACTATTGTGGGCTCCAAGTTTGTCAAAATACCGATTTACATGTGATTGCTGCAGTTGACTGATTTGTTGTGTTGGCTAGCACAGTTAATTGTACCATTATATTGAGAATTGCCTGTGCTTCATAGAGGCAGATAAGCTGCGTGCTGATCTTAAGGCTCCAACATTTATTAACTGCTGTTGTTAAATGCAGTTCAAAAGAGTCGTAACGTATATGGAGCTAATTTGTTTTCAGCCAGTTGGAGGCCAAGCACTGTATTATATGGAGCGTTATTTGTGCTTGTAAAGTGGTCTTTCAGGGAATTTTAGTAAACTGCTACGCAATAGTGTGCAACAATGAAACGTATAATTTCTCTCTGAAGACTAGCAAAGATTTTACCTTATTGCCCGTTTTCTTCCCTCTTCCCCCTCCCCTCCTCCCGAAAATAATTCTGGAGCAACATAAATGAAATTCAGGTTCGCAAATTAGTAATGATTGACCTAACTCTGCTGTTTGTATCAAGCTAAAAGTGATTATTTATTCACATTTTTTCCACCATAATGATTAGACAGTCATGAAGATGACAGCATCGTTGGTTACCCAGGGTGGGTAAGCTTTTAAAATTAAATGGTCTTCATTTGTTGTGGAACATCAGCCTAGAATTTAATCTATACGTGCAAAGAGGAAGAGACTACATACCTCTGAAATGTAGTAAAAACAATGACAACTTGGGCCGGTGCAAACAGCTTACCTCATAGAGGGGCATGCATATACCATCGATCCATTCCAACTGGAGGCCTGGCAGTTCATCTTTCCTATTACGATCAAAAATGGCCTAGAAATAATAATAAGTAACAATGAATTGCCACCACCCGAGTAGATGTGAAGTACAGTCTGTGAAGTAGGGAACGGTTGCTAAAAACAGGAGATGTTTGAGTGGGAGCGGGGGCAAATCCATACGAATGGTTAAGCTTTGGCTCATTTACCAGGTTCACCCTATTCCATCTGTACCGGCGCAACAGATAAGGTGAGCTCGTTCAAAAGGAATAAATGAAAGTCAGGAAAACTCTGTGATAACTGGAAAAGCTCCATTAATCAGCTTGGATGTGTTTCAGATCCCTCCGCGGTCTGGGAAAGGCACAACTCTGACAAGACTTAATTACTAAAGGCACTTTCAAAAGAACTGAGAGATTACTTCTTCGGGACTCACTCAACCAAGATGATAAAGGATTCGAGTTCCCCTTCTATACTTTCTTCATTAGCTTCTAACAATTTATATTGTTCACTCAGATACTAAGACATCCCGCTACTTTGAAAGAAAATCGACTTGTTCCTATTTATAATAATCCTCGCAATTGATATAGTGCCCGCAGGATTTTTCTATGCGCTATAATGGCCTTGAATTTGCAGGTGAACGTCTTGGCCAATTTATGCAGCCAATTCAGCCATGAGGTGAATGACCAATTTTATCTGAGGGTTTGTTGCCTGGGACATTGGGAGAAACTCCCTTTTCTCTTCAAATGAAGAGAAGATAGAAACTCTTCTCTTCGTCCCCACCCTGTGGAACTCCATTGCACATTTCCTTTGTCTCGCTCCCTCCCTCACCTCCTTCAAGGCACGTCTCCAAACCCACCTCTTTGACCGTGTCTTCGGCCACCCTCCCTGCCTGTCCAGTACCTTGGGGTTCAAATTGTGCCATTAAATCTTTAACGTCCACCTGAACAGGCAGACAGTAACTTTAAGTTGTCAGGGTTGAGGTTGTACTGGTTTGCTAACAATTAAATATTGTTGTACAACTAATGCGGGAGACATGATGTTGGTCTATGTGCATGAGCTATTAGTTGCCTTCTGGAAATATTAAGAGTAGAACCAGAGAAATGTAAACTGGGATAGAACGTTCCTCCATTCAAAGTTACGGATACAACTTTTATTTTGGATGGAAACATGCTGACGTCATGAAAATGACCTGCACGTTCACTATTCCAGTTGCGATTAATAAAGTTTAACTGAACGGACCCAAGTAAGAAAATGGAACAAGCTTTGACTTACTGAAGGGATGAGTTTCAGTTCCGCTCTTTCTCTGTCTCCTTGTTCAAAGAATTCGCTGGTAACCAGTTCAGCAGCCTGAAAGAGAAGCACCTATTATATCCTAACTACAAAGACCATTATCGCCATCTTTTGTTTCCTTAAATTCCCTACTTTCCCTGTTCTGCCGCTCCCTTTATTAACTTCTTTTTGGACCATCTAGAGGTTTGATACAGCTGTAATATTACAGTAAGTAACATCCACTACAAAATCTCCATACTGGGATGTCCTCCTGACATGAAAGGCGCTATACAAGTGCAATTTTGTTGTTGTTGTTGCATATGAGATGACACAACGTCCTGCAAAGTTCATTTGTAATGTTGGAGACACAACTACCTGTGTCTCCAAACATCATGTGAACCAAGTGTCTTCCTCTTATTAATGGCACTGAAATTGTTTCCCCCACCATCCCCCACATCGACATAACTTCATAAAATATGAAGAAAAAATTACAATCTGCACGATTTTTCATTTGACTCTTGTAGTCATGAGTTAATCCCAAATAGTTTCACTGAAATCTGACGCTGGAGCCCCGTGCTTATTTGAGGCTTTGAAGTCTTTGCTTTGAATTTCTTTCACAAGGCTGGACACTGGTATTTAAACTATTTTGCCTGGTAACTAGATTGTTCGATGTACAATATACTGCAATATACTTGTTTTGTCTGTCAATAATAATAATCATAATAATCCTTTTGATATAGTGCTTTTCACATCTTATCAATGTCCCAAAGCGCTTCACAGAATATACTGTAAAGTGAATTGACTGTATATATTTGTGGGTGAATCGCGGCAGCCAATTGCGCACAGCAGTGTCCCACAAACAGTCGTGGATTGAAATGACCAATTTTATTATTGTGGTTTTGTTTTGGACGGATTATTATTAGGCATGTGGAATAAGGAAACTTGCCCAAGGTTTCGCCCTGACCTGCTTAGATTCAAACACAGATCTCCCCAGCTTGGTCTCCCCAGTTTGCAAGACACGTGCTCTAACCACTGAGCCACAGGAGCTCCAATGAAGATTGAATGAAAACAAAAACATATGCAAACACTGACCCTCCCTTGCCTTCTCCCCCACTCCACCCCCCCACCCCCAATTTGGAATCCTGTTATATTTGTTTTTAATTGAATGTCAAATATCCGCTTCCATCACAAAAGGATAAAAACATTAACGTTCTGGTTTCCTCACGCGTTACTAGGTGAAACATTTCACAGCTTTGACCTCCAAATATGACTGGGTTGTACTGTATTAGTCAATGGTGAAAAGGTTGTGTAACTGAAACCTCCTAACCTGTCGTGATATCTCCCAAGGCTTCGTCACCGCCCCCAGGTCGCAGGCTGTCATCAACATTGACCTATAATGACAAAACACATTCTCATTAGCGGTCATCTCGCCCCTTACACATCTACAGCGCCTTATTCAGCAACCTGATTTACTTTCTTAAAAGATTCCACAAATATAATAATAATTCAAATCCTTGCATTTGATATAGAGCTTTTCACATCTTCTAGACGTCTCAAAGCGCTTCACAGAATATGCTGTAAAGTGAATTGACTATATGTTTGTGGGAGAAACGCGGCAGCCAATTGCGCACAGCAGCGTCCCACAAACACTCGTAGATTGAAATGTCCAATTTATTATTGTTGGACTTTTTTGGACTGATTATTATCAGGTATGTGGAGTAAGGAAACTTGCCCATTCCTGTAAAAATCAGCCACCTTTCCTGATCCCAAACCCCAGCTCGGGTCTAAATCCCTGATTGTCCGGTGCATTGGGACGTCCTCCCGACGTGAAAGACGCTAAGCAACTGCAATTAATTGTTGTTGTAGCAATCGTGTATATGAATTTATTTTGTTTTCGCAACTATTCAAATAGCCTTCTGTGTTCCGTGACTATTTGGATATTGTGGTTTTTGACGTGCACTCGAGTTGTTATGTAGAAATTTCTCCACCTGAGTATTCCTCGCTGATCCTTTACATTCCAGTTGTACTCTTCTGATTTCACCAGTTCGAAAAAGTTCATCCGTTGTCTGGAAAAGAGAGATGCATTGTTATGTCAATCTCCATTTGAAACGGTCGGACAAAATATATTTAGAGAAATATATAATGAATACACGTGATGGGGACTGTTTTTCATAGAACAAGGACACTGACGCGTTCGCAAACAAAATAATTATTCTGCAATGTAAGATTACAGTGTGTACATGGCATGAACATGCACCTCTTACACGGTAGCAATTTCTAATCCAGTGAATGAGTTGGGAGTAGTCGCTGCACAGTTGCCACAGATGGAAGTTAGTTGGCATCATTTGAAAGATGCTTTCATTTAGTAAACAAGTTTAACTATCGGATGAACAACAGCAGAGTGTTCAGAGACATATTAAAGTCGTGTTTGCTCATTATTTCAGAGCAACTGCCTGCCCCTCAAATCAAAAGTTTTCATTCTTCATTTTGGAGACCAAAGTGTGCTGATAGGTAGAATGTCTGTTTTTGCTAATGAATCACTAGTGGCAGTAATGCACAGACTGGATGGAGCTCCATACAAAGTATACCTTGCAGGGATTTTACTAGGGAAGCTTGTGGGAATTCTCAGCCAGAACTGATCCCGCTAATTATTTCCAGTTGAAAGAACATTAGCATAAGAATTTGCTGTTCACAGTTTTGAATTTCAATACAATTGAAAGAAGTTGAACATTGGTGTCTGCCTTATAAAATTTTGGAGATGTTCGTTTAGCAACAAGTCACTGAACCAATGCTGAATTTAAGCATCTGAGAGACAGCTTCCAGTTACAGTTTTGAATGGTCCAAAGCTCTGCATCTTTCTAATCTTCAGTCAGACTCAGTCTTACTTTGTTTCTTTCCACTGCCTAACAATGTCAAGCTGCTTATATGCTCTTCTGCTCACAGAAAAGGTAGCACTAGTGAGACTGATGGAGACTAAGAAATCTTACTGGCTTCAGTGTCTCTTAAGATGGTGATTTGGGAAGTCATAGCCCACATAACAAATTCATTAGATTATGACTCTGGATCTAAGGGGGGATCTTGAAAGTATGTCAAGAAGGTCTGCCTCATCTCTCTGTGTGGACAACCAATTTTCTTCAAGGTTCTTGGTGTGTGTGTGTGTGTCTAGCTTGTGGTAGAAGGATGGTGACAATGCTCTCAACCATTGCATGCTGAGCTGTGTGTTTACCAAGTGTCTCGCAATGAGTTCCCAGCAGCTATTCGCTTCAAACTTTGACTCTCGCCAGCCTGTGCCTGAGATTCTCCAGAATTAGATAAGCAGGTGCATCAGAGAGAGACAGGGAGAGAGAGAGACTGAGCGTATTCCATTCCTAGATGTCAGGCAACTTCCATATGTCGGTGCCGTGTGTTTGTGGACCTCTGTGCGGTTTGGACGCTCTTAATCACAGCCAATGGTTCTCATATGTGTCAGACATCTGGCTGCCAAACCACAATAGAGCTTATTTCAGTCCAGACGTCCCCAAAAAAATACTGTAAAACGGGTTCTGTGAACATCGCGCTGTCCTGTCCCTCAACTATGTCCCACGAATACACCTCACCTGCAGGTGTGAAGCCAAGAATATTGTGTAGTCTCGATATATAGAATTCACCCTTGAGAAGAATGGGAAGTGAACACCACCGTGCACCTAGGGAATGGCGATATGGGAATTTTCCGGATATGGATATATCGGTTGGCTCATATCGAGATATACCGAAATACCGATATTTTCCGTTTTTTCGTACTGCGAATGCGCGCGCGCATTCCAGGTGCGCGCGCATTCGGGACCTATCTTCTCAGGAGGTAAATATCTTTCTCTCTCTGTGTCTCTCACTCTCTACATCTCTGTGTTTTTCTGTCTGTGTCTCTCTATGTCTCTCTCCCTCTCTCCTCTCTCACATCCCCCCCATCTCTATCTATCTGTATATTATCACATCCACCCCGTCTCTCCCCCCCGCCCCCCCCCCGCCATCCCTCTCTCGCACCCCCCACCCCCGTCGTCTCTCTCCCCCACCACCCCCCCAGCCGTCTCACTCTCCCTCCCCCCCAGCCGTCTCTTTCTCCCTCCCCACCCCCCCGCCGTCTCTCTCTCCCTCCCGCCCCCCCCCCCCCGCCGTCTCTCTCCCCCTCTCCTCCCCCCCCCGCCGTCTCTCTCCCCCTCCCCCCAGCCGTCTCTCTCCCCCTCTCCTCCCCCACCCCCGCCGTCTCTCTCTCCCTCCCACCCCAGCCGTCTCTCTCCCCCTCCCCCCAGCCGTCTCTCTCCCCCTCTCCTCCCCCACCCCCAGCCGTCTCTCTCCCCCTCTCCTCCCCCCCCCCCAGCCGTCTCTCTCCCCCTCTCCCCCCCAGCCATCTCTCTCCCCCTCTCCCCCACAGCCGTCTCTCTCCCCCTCTCCGCCCCCCCAGCCGTCTCTCTCCCCCTCTCCCCCACAGCCGTCTCTCTCCCCCTCTCCCCCCCACCCAGCCGTCTCTCTCCCCCTCCCCCCAGCCGTCTCTCTCCCCCTCTCCTCCTACCCCCAGCCGTCTCTCTCCCCCTCTCCTCCCCCCACCCCCAGCCATCTCTCTCCCTCTCTCCCCCTCTCCCCCCCCCCCCCAGCCGTCTCTCTCCCCCCCCCGGCCGTCTATCTCCCCCTCCCCCCAGCCGTCTCTCTCCCCCTCAACCCCCCCCCAGCAGTCTCTCTGCCCCTCACCCCCCACCCCCAGCAGTCTCTCTCCGCCTCACCCACCCCACCCCAGCCGTCTCTCTCCCCCTCTCCTCCCCCCCCCCAGCCGTCTCTCTCCCCCTCTCCCCCCCAGCCGTCTCTCTCTCCCTCTCCCCCCCAGCCATCTCTCTCCCCCTCTCGCCCACAGCCGTCTCTCTCCCCCTCTCCCCCCCCCCCAGCCATCTCTCTCCCCTCTCCCCCCCCCAGCCGTCTCTCTCCCCCTCTCCCCCACCCCCAGCCGTCTCTCTGCCCTCTCCCCCCACCCAGCCATCTCTCTCCCCCTCCCCCCAGCCGTCTCTCTCCCCCTCTCCTCCCCCCACCCCCAGCCGTCTCTCTCCCCCTCTCCCCCTCCCCCCAGCCGTCTCTCTCCCCCTCACCCCCCACCCCCAGCGGTCTCTCTCCGCCTCACCCCCCCCACCCTCAGCCGTCTCTCTCCCCCCACCCCTTGCATACCTGTATATTGTATTCGAGGACTATGAATACAAGATGGCGGCTTTGCACCTCGGTCTGTGCATTGTGTATAGAGATGAGCATTCTGGGTCTTGTAGTTGATTGTGCTCGCATCCCGATTTTTTTACCTCGATATACCGGTTTTCGATATATCGGTATTTTTAAAATGTCTATATCGGCATATCGATATGAAAACCATATCGGGTTTTACCGATATACCGATATATCGCCGTTCCCTACGTGCACCTGATTTTTTTTTCGCGGAATGAAGATTGCTTTGCTTCAGCCCAGATGTTGACATTGTCTGATCCCTTGTGATTTGATTACTTTCAGATTTGATTACATCACCACTTGAACAGAACGCTACTCCAGGTGAGCATCGAGGAAAACAATTAGAAGCTCAAACAAAATGCTGAAATCATTCTGTAGAGTTTATCTACCGACACACAAATGATTCCTGTAAACATAGCTCTGCTGCCATGGGGTAGATGCTGTTTAATAGCTGGATTCCTAGTTATAAGGGTCCACAAGTGTAAAATCCAGGGTTTAAAGCTCTGTGCTTTGCAAAATGTCCCAGAAGATGTGGGATTTAACAATCTGACAGCAATTTACTTAATGTTTTAGAACAGATTCTGCAAGAGTGCTCAACAAGCTTTAAATCCTATGTCTCACAGATTTCGAAATGCGAGGATGCATGTGTCAGCATTGTGTCAGTATTAAAGCCGTTTACTTATTTACCTGTTTTCCCTGTTTTCTCAAATAGCAACTTGAATCTGGTTTGTAAATATTGCATTTTAGACCATTATCTCTCTTCATATTGACTCTACCTGGTATGAGAAGGATGATCCCAAGCGAAGTGTCCACCACCACATCCAACTGTTTGAACTAACCAAGTTATAGGACTTGTTTATAAAGGCTTGGGTAATGGCTCCCACACTGCAACACTACAAAGTAACGGCTGCATTGTGACTGTGTAAAATAAGCTTCAGGTGAAATTCTCCCTCAGGAACTGTAGTAGTTGCCAATTGAACAGAGCTGCTGCTATCTTTTATCCCCCAACATGTTCAGTTCTCGGTTCTGTTTCTCTGTTCACTGTGAGATGCCCCCTGGCTTTGTTCTCTACTAATGAAGCATTGATCCTGTTGTCCTTTGACCTTGTTATGCCCGCAACCCATTGCACTTTCACAAATATTTGCTTCATCTGTGAAGCAAGTCGCTTTCAATATTTCTCACTCCATTGCTCAGAGTGTCTTACAGATGTTTGTGCTTTTAAATAGTCACAATATACTGCTTTTGTAGGGAATATAGCTAACAATGACGACAATTATCTCCCTGAAATCGCCGACAAACAGATCAGTATATTGGGCAAAAAGATGGGGATGAAACGTCGTGCAGAAAAGTGTGTAGTGATACATTTTGGGAAGAAGAATGCAAGTGCTAAAATAATAATAATAATCGTTACATTTGATATAGAGGCTTAACACATCTTCAAGACATCTCAAAATGCTTCACAGAATATACTGTAAAGTGAATTGATTGTATATTTTGTGTAACATTTTTAAAAGGAACAAAAACTTAAGAGGTTAGTACGCAAACATTTCTAAAGCATGCAAGGCAGGTGGACATAGATCCTAAACTGGACAGCCTCTTTCTGTGCCATAATATTCAACGGTTTCAAACACTCCGTCTTACAAAAGTGCAGTTTAGAGAGCAATGGACAAGAATAAGTGGTTCACTGGAATATAAAGCGGAAGTGAAACCTACTCAAAGTAGAGAGTGAGATCTGTGGCCAGGATGGATTGTTTCAGAAGCTGCATGATGTCACTGTATTCCCCGGAGGACAGGCTGGCAAAGATATTGTGACCCTATGAGGAGATAAATAAAGGAATTGCATCAAAATTCATTCACACAAGGAAAACGGAGACTGTTTGTAGGTACTGACTAGCTACTAGTATTGGGTCTCAGTTGGATCATTACGATCAAGTGGTTCATTTTAACTGGGGTTTTATATTTGAATACTGTACTGTCAAACGTTACTCATAAGTAACTGTAAGAAGATAGTGGATAGTTGTGTAATCATCCAACTCTTGGAGACACTGTTCAGCGTTCAGTCGTCTATCACTAGGGATCACTTTCGTTGCTCTCCTCTGCACTGTCTCTTGGGCCTGTATGACCTTATATAGCAGTGACCAGAACTGTGTACAAAACTCCAGATTCACCTCGATTTGACTACAGTGCAACCTGACGTGAACGGTGCTATAAGAATGTTATTTGTTGTTGTGTATGATTTCTGGGAATCTGAAAACCAATTTGGCAATACAGTGTAGCCCTTGTTTGCCTTGTAACTATCTTACACTATTTTCTACCTTCTATTTTTACTTCGTGCATGAAACATGCAGTAGAAGCACAGCATTGATGTACTGGAGGAATGACCTTTCTTATGCTAGACCTATCTTTTGCCCCAGTGATAGGAAAGCTACAAGGTGAATTCAGGAGGTATGTATAGGCGTGTTAAAAAACAAATGATAAGATGTTGTTTCCAGCACATTGCATGTCAGGATCACCACATCACATTTATAGATTGCCATTTGAATGGCAAAGGAAATAAAAATCATTACTAATCAGTTCAGTAAGTGATCAGCATCTTTCTGGGATAGAAAAAATATAATTAAATATCATTTTTGAAATGAATCTCTTTTAGAAAATACGTGTTAAAAAATTGTAGCTTCAGTAAATAATGGTGGCTTCCTCACAAGTGGATCTCTGCAGTGTTAAAATGTCACATTCTAGAATGTTCCAATTCATACTAATATTAATGATAATCATAGTCTTTGTATTTGCTTTAATGCTATTCATGTCTTCTGGACTTCTCAAAGCACTTCACAGAATAAATTGTAAAGTGAATTGACTGTATATTTGTGGTAGAAACACAGCAGCCAATTGTGCACAGCAGTGTCCTACAAACAGTCGTGGATTGAGTGACCAAATTATAATATATTTTTGGGAGGGATTAATATTAGGCGTGTGGAGTAAGGAAACTTGCCCAAGGTTTTACCCTGCTTGGAATTAAACCCAGGTATTTTGCTTGCAAGGCTATCTTATCTGGGAAAACGGAAGAGTAACAGACATACAGGCAGCTTCAGTGTCTCTTTCTCTTGCTTTCACTATGTTATTTTTTATGTACTAAAATATACATATATAATATTTTTTTCCTCTATAAAATAGTCTTTTCCCCTGGCTAATTCTACATGTTTGGATATTTCTTCCAATAATACAAAAATATCTGAGGAGAAACGGGAGCTTTATTAGTGCGAAATTCTCTTTAGTTGCAGTTTCAAACCGACCCATGCAAAGGTCAGCACCACCTCTTGGGGACTGAATGTGACAAGATCGTGTTTGACACTTCTGTACATTTACATGCTCTCCTCCCTGGAGAGTGTAGTCAACCTGGAAACAAACAAGAAAACAACCTCACGCAGATTGTTTGAGTGTAATCTGCCTGTACTTTTTCCCTCTCATTCACATTGCCTGGCCAAAGATATGAAAGCCTGGTCACTGGTTCTTACATGACTGCTGTGTATCTATGTTTCGGAGATAGAGGACTGCAGTACCTCACTCTGAAGGATCATGACTGCATGGTTGAAGTGATGAAGCTCGAGAGTAGCTGAGGTGCCATAGAGCTGTGCCAGGGCAGAGCCACTCCTAGAGCGGAGAAGAGAAGCAATCAGAAACAACATTTTCAGAGTCAAACATCTTTCCTTACAGAACAAATCCTCTCTATGTGCATTTACAATTTGCCCCACTAGATGTTAGAAATTCGGCTTGTGGACTGAAGGTTTGTTACTGGTCTTTCGATAATGTGCTGGCTGCATTTCCAAGCTACAGTAAGTTGTTAATATTTCAACTGGTTGCCACAGGCAGCTTGCAATATCAGACAAGCCAATGAAATCTGATTTGAGGGTAAAAAAAAAAGGGGGAGAAATGCATGCAGAACAGCTTAGGAACCTTTGATAAAGTGAAGAATGTTTCACTTGAAAAGGCTTAAATGCTGCTTTGAAGAAAGTATTTATACACAATTGAATCAATGTGATTGAGGTTGGAATCTCTCCTGCCCTGCATGTGGCATTTGTTCAGCCAGAATTTCTTGTGTTGAATGACACAGTGGTGTCTAAAAAGTGACTGGTTTCAATTGCATGGTTCTTCCGCCCCAATACACATACACAATTGTTAAACTATTGCAATAGTGGGATATAGTTCAGTAATTGCACCTATTATTCTTATGAACCCTTAAGACAAGACCTTGGAATGTCCTCCCAATGTGAAAGGCGCTATACAAATGTAATTTTGTTGTTGTTAATATGTCTACCAGAATAATATGTCCTGCAGACAGCATTGGCCAAGATATTCATTTGAAATGGATTCTGCATTTACAAGGTCGGCCCTGCTTCCATTACATTTTTAAATCCCAATTGACTCAGGATTCTCATTGGATTCTAAATGACCAGTGATTGATGGCTTCACGCAGTGAACTTGGTAGGTATTTGTTTAAGCTCTCCGAGATGCCAGTAGTACAAAAAAAATACAACTTGTTGTTCATAGGATCATAATACAGTATATTATAGCACAGAAGGATGCCATTCAGCCCATCGTGCCTGTACTGGCTCTTTGAAAGAGCTACCCAATCAGTCCCACTGCTCTATGCCCCATTGTTGTTGTTGTTGTGTAGATGGTTGAGATAAAACATAGCCCAGGTAAGAGCTCATGGTATACTGGTAGGTTATCGGGACTCACTTTGCCTGGAAAGCATTGTTGGTGCCTCTGTGGTCCAGGTCGTGGCACAGACAGCCGACCATCAGACCGAGAACTTCGGTGTCTGTCAAGATTTCGTGAAAACCTGCTGTCTAGCAAGAAAACACATGCAAATGAGGCAAAGGCCTGCGGATCAGGGAATCATCAAGTGAAGCTCGTAGTTTTTTTTAGAATCAATTCTCCCCCACCGTCCATTTCCTCCTTCTCTTTTGCGTACACTAACTGAGGGTAACCATGCGTTGTCAAAGACAGAAAACGCAGGAAAGATTTGACCCGCTTTTTTTTCTGGTAATACAAACCAGGCAATGCGGCTGCGGTTTGGTATGATGGGCAAGTCGCGGATTTATAGCCTGATGCAATTCTGCTTTAGCGGATGGTTAAGCTCTCGGTGAAAACTTCGACATGAAAGAGGCTGAGTTCTGAGCAATGACCTGAAGCGACAGAATTCCAGGTTGGCAATGCAGCTCTTGGTGGTGTAATTGAATGAAGCTTTGTTGTTGGCTCTCCGTCTAGGCGTTTTGGGTTTGATGCAGCTGCAGCAATTCAGGGTGGGATTTATCCCCTGTAGAGACCCTGATCAGAAAGTCTGAATCCCTCATGAAGAATCCCTGAATCCCTGAATCCCTCATGAAGAAATGATCAGAGGTAGCAACCTCTGATCATTTCTTCGAATAAATTGTGTGACTGGAGTTTTTTCTGTAATGATGCCTCATTAACTGGTGATATCCCTCTGACAATGTCAATCACCCCGCTAGGCTAGGCTGGCTGTAGGTAAACAATCGAGGAAAACTAAAACCTATAGCGAGCAACAATACTACGGTGATCTAAGTGTACACAGTGTCAGCACATGCTCTGTAACATGGCGGGTGTCAGGTCGTGAGTTACAAGATTATAATTTAATCTCTGGATTTCGTTCATCTTCATAAGTAACATCAACAAAAACACTTGATCGGAATATGGTCTGTTAACTCTTTTTCAATTGCTTAATAATCTAATGTTGTGAAGAAATTCTTCCCCCCCACCACCCCACCAGAGCAATTGCAACAGTGGAAGCATACAGCAGAGCATTTATGAAGATAAACGGAAATTGAATGACCAGGCTATACAATGGAGAACGAAACCTACATTTTGATTAAAATCACGTTTTTACCTATTGAATATCACTTGCAAAGTGTGTGCGCACACATTCTCTCATCACTGTTGCTATTTATATTCTTGTTTTTAGATGTTAGAACCTGTCTTAAAATGTGTCTGTTCCTTCCTGTATTTGATTTTATGATTTCCCCAAAGGTATTCAGTTTTACCCCCCACCCCACCAAACACAAAATATTCATCCATCCTTACATTTCCACTCTTTAACCTTGACCTATTTCCCACTGAACACATCATTGCTGCTTCTCCGGGCCTCAGCAGATCTGCCATGCTCAGTCTTTCAGTAGAATACACTATCCCCTAATATATGCAGGAATAAAATCTCTCCCGTCATCATGAACCTTTACAGTTCAATGTTCTGGGCCATGTTTTATTTGCTTTCTGTACATTTCAAAGCACAAACCACTTTCTGAACGCTTACATTAATGTCATTCCATGCTGTGCCCTGCCAGAGCTTGCTTTCGGTGTTACAAATGCTTCCATGTAAAAGCAGCTTTATTAGCTACTGCTTCTCGAATGCAGAATGGAACTTTACTATTTGTTTTCAGACCACGGAGGCGAGAGGTTATATATGGTAGTATTTAGGGAGGAGGGTATTATTATGTCATTCTGATTGTTTGGTAGCCTTGTATTTAATGTGCAAGAAATGGTGACTTTCTCCACAAACATTCTCCAGTCTCAAAGAATTATAATGTAGGCTCTTGCCGAGCTCAAAAAAAAATCTCAGACTATCAGAACCCCACCACCTCCATCTCATCGCTTATAACCAGCTATCTTTGAATTGGAATTCAACGATTCATCAATACTGTGCTCCCCAAATAGTTGTCTCGTCCTAAAAGTGGAATTTTATGTGAAAAAACATTAAAAATATTGTATCTACTGAGTAATTAGTACTGTTGTTTTGTGCCTTTCTCATGGCGCTGTATGCTCTTAGAATACTCACTGTCAGCATGGCAAACATGCATTGGGAAACATTAAACGCATGCCGCCAGTTGTGATAAGGAACCGTTCTATAGTTCTTCCTGACAGTTAATAACCACCTGCACAGAGTCTGGAAGATAAAAGACAGTTTGTGAATTGCTATATACAGACACACAGCTGGTATTTGATGAAAGGATTTCCCCTTGAAATTGGGGTGCGATGCGTTACCTCGTAATCGATTTTGAACTTCTGCACCATTCCCAGCTCCATAAACATCCTCAGGGCTGCAGTGGTCATCCCGTCCATATCAAGAGAGAAGTCATTGAAATGGAATTCATCAATAGCGAGTTCAGTAACGAGAGGTATGTTTGCTGCCTGCAAATGCAGAGAATTCTCAGGCTTTTAATAATTCAAAGCTCAGGTTTCACTTTGACTTTTCATCCTCTCTCTGCGGGAAATATCATAATGTCAGAGCCTAGCTCAGGAACAACTCCCTACAGAGAAACGAGGCAACCTCTGCACCAAAGCTACCTCTCTGAGGATTTTTTAAAAAGCAATACCTACATTTCCTCGATAGTACATACATCAAAACAGTGGTATGTTTGTGTGTGTGTGTGTGTATAAAACAGATTACACTGGTCCTTAGAGTTATACATATCAATAATAGCAGTATACTGTATCTATATCAGTCTTGAATCTGTTCAGAATATGTCCCAGTGTAGGACCGTCCTTCTTTCAAAAGAAACGTTAATTACATACGACTGCAGCGGAGCGTTAAAATGTAAAGGTTCGCATGAGAAAATAATATGGGAAACTACCCCCTTATATTATAGTAATGAAATGCATGCACAGATCGTAAGAAATGCTAGACCAAATACACCCAGATCTATCCAGTTTATCTTCCACCTCCCTGGCAGTCACATGCACATATGTACTATATCCCATCATGTTATTTCCTAAAGGAAAGTTATCTAATCTGTGTTTGAGAGAATCAACACTTCCTGCTTCAACCGTCTCCTTCAGGACTTGGATCCACAGGTTCACTATTTGCTCAGTGATAGATTATCAGGGTACATTCATTCTGAATTCATCCCACTTCAATCTCAGGCCATGACAACTCTGCCCAGTTCCTGGGCTACAGGACTAACAGCAGGAAGCATGATTCAGGGTTCATGCTCTATATCACTCTACTGCCTGAAACGATATTGCTTCACCACAGTCATTATTGAGTTTCTTTTTTGCAAAGAATTAATCAGCGCTGCGTCAACTGCGTTTGTTGGAAGTCTCTTTCACACGTCCACTATTCTGCAAGGAAACGAAAATCTCTAGTCCTTTGAGAGGTCTGTGAATTCCAAACCTTTTGTCTAGTGTAGATCTATGATAGTCTACTGACTGATAATATTCATATTCTGTACAATTTTTAAAAAAAGTTCTTTTCCACCTTTGTATGTTTAAATTATTCTTTTTAATGAACCAATACTAAAATGATTCCACAAGTGAATTTAAGCATTTTAATTTAATTAAAATATACAAAGAAGATTAAAATATATAAAAATCTAGAAGATGTGAAAAGTGCTACGCAATGATTATTATATTATAATTAAAATAATATAAATTTGGATTTCGAGCCATATCATGTACAGATTGTTGAGGCAGCCAGGGCTGGCTGGATAGAGCAGATACCAATGATTAGGATCACAGTAAAGGGAGGACTGGCGGGAGAGTATGTGGTGAAACTGTTGTGGGGTGAGTGGAAGAGAGGAGAGAAGCCGGCGCAGACTCGATGGGCCAAATGGCCTCCTTTTGTGCCATAAGATTCTATGATTCTATGAAAGAGGTAATGGGGCTGGAGTGTTGGGCGGAGGGAAGGAGCCATGTAACCTCAGGAACTAAAAGTAATCATGTGTGAATAAATGGATGCTTGGAAACTACCTTCTGTTGTGAGTTTGTGTGTGAGACTTTTTAAGCAGAAATGCTCTTTGATGTAGATAGATGATAATGATGAATACAGGGTTGAGTGAAGGTTTTTGTGTAAATCTCAAGATTTGTTTTCTTGTCAATTCAAAATTTTTCAAATCTTAAAATAGAATCTCTATTGCATACCTGTTTCTTTCCAGACTAGTTAATTTTCTTCCTAACATCAATAAATGGGCTGAGGTTCTTTTAAGCACTCAGATGCTTATTTTTTAAAAAATAATAAATTTGTCACTCAATCCACGATTGTTTGTGGGACACTGCTGTATGCAATTGGCTCCTGGGTTTTGACCACAAAATATACAGTCAATTCAATTTACAGTATATCCACTGAAGCGCTTTGAGGTGCCTCAATGACGTGATAAAGTGCTGTATCAAATGCAAGTATTATTATTATATAATGCATGTTGTTTATGTTGTAAATAAAGATAAATGTGGCAAATTTTCCACCACTGTCAATTCTGTAATTATCATTTCTCCCATAAAATATAACGCTTTAAGATGTCTCAACGATATGATGAGGCGCTCCATGAAATGCGCGGATTATTAGAATAACCCATCACAAACAGATGTCTCCTCTATTGTGGTGGATTTTCAGGAACCAATGCTTACCCAGTTGTGTTAGTTTCTGGCTTTTATTGAGATAAACTGAGCATGGATGAAAATTGTTTCATCAGCAATATTAATGTGCTTCTCAGTGGAATATTCTGTGAATCAATACTTTTCTTTTCAATCCATCTACTTTGTTTGTGGAGGAAGAAAAGCATAATAATGAGGGTATGTTGTTAAATTTTCAGAATATTTATTTCACAACATTAATATCTGGAGGACCTCTATTGAGTTATGAATTAAGCAGTCTCATTTATTGCTGGAAAATCTGACAACACATGGATTATGAATCCGTGTAGGTGTAAATTTGCATTTTTTATGTATTTTAATGAGCCATGTGCTGTGCTAATTTGGGAAGGTATCTTAAGTTCGGTTGTGAAATCATTTTTATGCAACATTAGAATAATAGCTATCTGTTTATGGTTGAATATTGGTTAGGTGGGGACGGAATCCTAGGTGTGATAACTGAGGGACATAGGGCTTCCAAATTCTGGTCCTGAAACCTGTTCAATCGCTTTATTTTGTACCAGTTTCATGTTGTCTCAATGCAAGATATAGTTTTGCTTCCACAGGGATCTTAAGGCGTCATTTCTAAATTAATGCTAGATACAGTTTATATAAATTCCTACCATTGAGCACGGAATCATGACCTCCAAATCAGCTTTACAATTGTACAAAATACAGTATCACCAGTTCAGTCTCGGTCAGTGGGAAATGAACCAATACTGTGGCTTTCACTAAAATATCGCAGGATCTATTTAGGCTCGTTCCTTCAAGCCGTTATGTTGTCTTCCTACAGTTGTGTGTAAATCAGAGGTTCTCAGTGAAGCTCTGCTGTTGTAGTTTTGCTGACTGTTCATCTGATTTACATTGTAATTCACAATGAAATAATTAATCACTTGCACCAAGCTAACTAGCGACAGGACTGGCTTTCCGCATCGTTCGATAATTGACGGTGGCCTTATTCATTAGAACATTAACAACTAGTGCATAATGACAACAATGCAGTGTACTGACTGACATTGAAATGTTTGATTACTGCCAATGTAAATTGTGTTCTTTTAATTCAGACTTTTAAAAAAAAATTCAGTCCAGCAGGTTTGAGGTTTTGAGTTGGTACAATTGGCTCCAGTAATAGATCAGATTTAAAATATTATATGAATAAAACTAATCCCTGCATTTGTGTTACAGTGCCTTATCACATCAATTGTCACAAATTGCTTTAGAGAGCTTTTTTTCTGCAAATGTATGACTATGTGTAGATAAATGCAACAGCTAATTTGTACATAGCAATATCCCTGAAAAAACAGTTCATGAAGTGATCATTGGCAGGACACAAGAAGAAAAGCCCTTCTCTTTTCGAATAGTGTTGTGAGATCTCTAACATTTCCAGCAATACAGTGTTCCCTCAACACTGCATTCAACTGTCGGTCTAGACTGTGAGCTCAAAGTCCCAATGAGAGATTTGAACTTGTAACCTTTCTAAATCCGATCCCAATTCTCCGAAATTAGGTAGATAATTTTTTATTGAAAGGCTACCGTTATTGAACTCAAATTTGCTACGGATTGTTTAACTCCCAACATATTTTGTGCTCCTACAGGCCAGTTGAATACCTAGCTGAGTCTTATCCCTTTCAGGGTTCCATCCATTATCTCATCCTGTCTAAGGGGAGCTTTTATAACTCAGATAATTTCCTGCAAGACTTGTGTCTTGTAACAGCATGTTCTTGATTTGGAGTACATCCTGCAGGGCTGAGTGGTCCCATAGCTGTACTAGTGTGAGAACAACAGTTTATGTGCCAACATGATGGAATAACAGCAGTAAATCCTATTTGCCGATCGGACTCTATTGCTTATACGATGGCCTGTGGGGACGTGAAATAATTTCCATCACTACATCTTCCAAATCATATCTGGGCAAAGTCAAATAGATGTCCACATGCCAAACCCTTGCAGGAGCAAAATGTCCTTTTACAGGAAGATGTAGCAAAAACCAGACAAAAAAATACATTGATTTAAAAAAAATTTAGGAGCATGTCTTTAATAAGATCCTTTAAGGTTTTGGAACAAAGCGAGAAATAAATACTGTATAGTCAAACAGTCCACAACATTCACAAGCTCCATCTAACAATATAGAGAGCACAACAATTTGCATCTTGCTGAAAGCTAGCACAAGACCAAACGTTTCAGTAAAGCTTTCTGTTGTCAGTTCTGTAAATTCACCACTTAAGCTAATTTTGCACAGCAATTTGTCATTTGTGAAAGTGACACGGATAGATTCTCAAATCCGTTGCCTTCATAAAATGATTTGAGTAGGTACTTACGAACATGTCTGGCAGTACCGGAAAAACACAGCCCTTTAATCATTCTCACAAAGGCGATGACACTATGCAAGTTTTCTGGATAATTTAGTTTCACTGTGGGCTTTACTTGTGGTCACATTTGTATCTTCCCTCCATTATTATCCTTTTGGGTTATAGCAAGAACACAAGAGATTTGGATGCCAAAAGTCACTTGGTTCATTTTATTTCATTCTTCCAGAACAGGAATAGTTACCCCACTGAACCATTGAGTTATTTGAATCATACTTGTAACTTTTCCATATGTCTTCAATATTGCTTAAGAACTTAATGATGATAATAATAATCCTTGCATTTAATATAGCGCTTTTCATGTCTTCTAGACGTCTCAAAGCACTTCACAGAATATACTGTAAAGTGAATTGACTGTAAATTTGTGGGCGAGAGGCAACAGCCAATTGTGCACAGCAGTGTCCAACAAACAATTGTGGATTGAATTGACCAATTTATTATTTTTTTGTGGAGGGATTATTATCAGACGTGTGGAGTAAGGAAACTTGCCCAAGGTTTCTCCCTGCTTGGAATTGAACCCAGGTCTCTCGCTTGTGAGGCGAGTCCCCTGACCACTGAGCTACAGGACTCCATTAACATAAGTTCTTGGGCTATCCAGTAGGATGTGTACTTGATGGACAATGTAAGTGAAAGCACTTTCTCTTCCACTCCCCCACCTGACAGCCCAGAAAACCCTAAGGGAGACCCCAAGACTCTTAGGACTATTGGTAGATGTCGAGTCCGGTCAGTGAAATGCTTTTCAATTAACATTCTAAATCTTTGGTTCTCTTCTCCAGTGTCCATGTACTATTTCATAGAGTCAAACTGATACAAATGCAAGTCGGAGCTGATATTGCAATCTAATCAAATTAGTTCGGAATCTTTGCAGTTGCAATTGTCAAAAGTGATGGGTGCACAGGAAATTTTCCAAAGCAAACCGGGCAGGTATTAAATTAATTGCCATCCCCTTTCAGGTTATTTGCGATGCAAAGAGTGGAATGGAGCGGAATTCCAGTTGAATTAAGTCAATATTCAGATCTGCGGTGTGTTATAGCACTGGACGCACAATAGTAAGCCAAGGCTGCTTTCAGCATTCCCAACAGATGAGAATGCTGAGCTGGTGGTTTGTGGGAAGGGTTTTCTTTGCCTGAATGTCAATCACCCTGTGGACTCTTTTAGAATTAACGATGCATAAAACTGTTTGAGCCCCATCCTGTGTTTTCTTATCTCTCTCCCGGTTTTCATTCCTCTTGCATTCCTCGTGCCATCACCCTAGGTAGTCTTCTTTTATGGAGAATTCAAACGCTGTCTCATTAAAAAAAAATTTAGTTGCTGTTTTCCCTAAACATATCAGGAGGCTAATTTGACATTTCCAGCGTTAAGGCCAATGAAAATCTGAAGATGGCTCACTGTTGACAACAAATTAAATGCAGCCTTGGGATCCAGGCTAAAATTCAAACTTTCAGCTTTTTAAACTCACTCCGGTTGCAACACACTTGATGTCTTGACACTGCATAAGGCTGTTAGTGTTGGTAATGGACTAGACTGTTAAAAGCTATTACCATAATTGCTTTCCTCACTGCTGTCCCCACGGGTAATTAAAATCACTGCTTGCGTGTAGAAAGTAACCAATAGTGCCAGGGTTTGATGTGTATTGGCAGAAATCTGGCAGCAAACTACCATCAAGGCGTAGAGATGCTGGTCAGTCACAATCTATTAATATGCCCTTAGTTCTGCAAAGATGTGCAACAACCTGAGATGCAATGTCGCTAAATTAGGACCCTGTGGTATATTCCATAGGCAATTTACAGTGTTTATGTTGATGCAGAAATAGATTGAAGTAACTTGGTTTGCTTCCAACAGGACTTGTCTGTTTGAGGACTTGTCCCCTGATCTATGCGAGCTAAACTAGAGATTGCAATAAATATCATAATGTTGGCACTCAGGGGAGCACCATGAAATTGGACTAGACAGCCACAGTTTGTCACTCACACCCTTCATGCAGGGTGAGAAAGAGTTTGTGAAGGCATGGCTTGAGTACAGATGTGTGAAGAAGATGATGGGATTGAGGGACAATAAAACAGAGGGGAAAATAATACTAATAATAATCCTTGCATTTGTTATAGCGCTTTTCACATCTTATCAATGTCTCAAAGCGCTTCACAGAATATACTGTAAAGTGAATTGACTGTATATATTTGTGGGCGAATCGTGGCAGCCAATTGCGCACAGCAGTGTCCCACAAACAGCCATGGATTGAAATGACCAATTTTATTATTGTGGCTGTTTTTGCAGGGATTATTATTAGGCGTGTGGAGTAAGGAAACTTGCCCAAGGTTTCGCCCTGACCCGCCTGGATTTGAACACAGGTCTCCCCAGCTTGGATTCCCCAGCTTGCAAGACAAGTGCTCTAACCACTGAGCCACAGGAGCTCCACAAATCGCTGGAAGCATAGTATATCTAGAATATTTGATTAGATACAAGATAATCAGAAAAATAATAGCAGGTAAAATAGGTAGTAAAATTAGCATAGCCAAAGATGTTTAGGTGTTAAGCTGGCTGTAGTTATACTACTGCTGGCACAATACCCATCAGAGGTAGGCATACAATGTGTAGAGATCTTGCTAATTCCAGAACAAAGTTGATGTGATGTGAACATCCAATGTTCCTGACTGTACCTTATTATGGAAAATTCTTACATTCGGTTTGAATTCGAAAGACTGTTGTTTTCAAAAAATCTGGAAAACCAGTTTCCTCAATTAAGACCGAATTAAAGAATCCTTTCTGCGATTCTGTGTATCTTAAATTCTGCGAAGTCTCCATGTCTCTAAACGTCTGCAGCCCGCCCCGCTCTACCCTCTCCCCCTCTATGCTTTGCAACTCTATCCCTTCACCTTGCTCCCTTCCTTGCCTCCTTCAAGAACTAATTGACTCTCCTCTTTGACTGTGCCTTCAGTCGCCCTCCTGCCTCTCTATCCTCCCTCATCCCAACTCTGCCCCTTGCTTGAGTCCTGACCCCTGACTGTTCAGCGCCTTGGGAGCTCCTCCCGATGTGTAAGGCGCTCTACAAATGTAATCTTGTTGTTGCATTACCCTCCAAAAGTAGGTGGAGCTTTGGCCTTTATGTGTTCTCTGCAACAATGAGTCTGAATTTTAAATAAAATAACTAATGCCATTGCTCACGGAATAATATTTTCCCATTCACTGTCTCACCCATCTTCTCTTCTTTACCCCCACCGCAATTTCCCGGCTTTTCAGTTCCTTTACTTAGAGTCCTAATTCACCTTCAGTGAGTTGATGACCAAATGTGAATTACATTTTAAACCATGAAATACAATCTAATCAATCTACTTGAAACCAAAGCTGCCGCTTTTATCAATAAGAAAGGTGCAAATCCGACATGCAGCAAGCTTACTTTTAATTCATTATTGTTTTATCACCAAATTTGTACATGAGCTTCTATTATGAAAGAAAAAATATTCACAACAACATAAATCATTAATTCCCCTCATTAAATATTAACCCAAGCTAGCACTGCTCAGAGATACACATTTAATCTATCTCTTTGAAAAGAACTAATCGCTAATTCGCTGATCATACATCAATAGAATTGTTTTACATTCTCTCAATATATAAAGGAATCCAAAGAGATTTACTGATCTGGTTATGTTACCAGGAAGCCCTCCACTTCTAGGTAACGTTCACTTTGTGACACTCAGACTGTGTAACCAACAAATCTAAAAAATGTTAAGGTATCATTTCCTAGCTCACATTAAACACAAAGTATTCAAATTGATAGACAAAAGGCATTGGTAGGACACATGGAATCGTGGGTATAGAGTTGCTACAAGTAAAGCTTCATCCAGTCAAAAGGCTAGAGACTTGAACGATAATAATAATAATCCTTGCATTTAATCATGCTTTTCACAGCTTCTAGACATCTCAAAGCGCTTCACATAATATACTGTAAAGTGAATTGACTGTATATATTTGTGGGTGAATCGCGGCAGCCAATTGCGCACAGCAGTGTCCCACAAACAGTCGTGGATTGAAATGACCAATTTATTATTATTGTTTTTTTTAGAGATTATTATCAGGCATGTGGAGTAAGGAAACTTTCCAAGCTTTCACCCTGCCTGGTTTTGAACTCTTATCTCTCGCTTGCAATGCGAGTGCTCTAACCACTGAGTTACAGGACTCAACAAATGACTCCTCTTTACTTTCAAGGTTTAGAAATTCTTAACACCACATTTCAGCCTTGAATATACAACTCGCTTAACTTCTATTTAACTGTTTATGTTTGAGGAAGGAAAAGAAAACAACTCAGAAATTAACACTTCTATAATGTGCCAAATTTGCAAATGTCCACCTGATTTACTTTTGATTTTCATAATAAATATTAATTTTATGAAGCTATATTTCCCAGTCAGTTTTTTTTTGTGGAGCCTTTGGCACATTGTTATTGCAGAATACCTGCCTGCAGAATTACACATAACTGCAATTACACTGTTGTCTCATTATAAATGATTTTTGGAAGCCAAGCTAAATATTTGCATTATAATGAGCACTTTTCAAAAGTAAATATTGCAGAACACAGCATAATGTGTAACTTAAAAACTGAAATGCAAAATGAAATGTATAACATTGAACCTTCCAAGAAAGATCATGCAGAATTTTATGTGTTGTGCTTCTTACCTTAAATTTGTCCACTTCAGATTTTAAACATGTGGCGTGATAAGAGAGGACCTAGAATAGAGATGGTGCCAAAATTAAAACTTCCATTAAAATCTTTCCAACATCTTGCATGAAACAATATAGGCGACTTGCAAGTATAATATTCCAAACGGTACCTTGGTTATGAATAATACCAGTCCCTGAAATGTAACCACTTTAATTAAGAGCACAGCATTCTGACTTTTGTATTTCTAAGAATCTGTGGTTTATAACACGAATAAAGTAGGCAAGAATAATTACACCCTGAGAAAGTTCTGTGGGCAAACTTGTCATTTTTGGTTGTGCAAGATAAATTCTTTAACGTAAGAATAAGGTTGAGGCCACCAGAATGTTGTCATCAAATTAGGGGGAAGAGTTATTCGGATCATCCAGAATTTCCCAAAGCTCAATTAATCTTTATTAACATCCGGCTCGCATGTTTCCTCACAACGGGCTTCTTTTCAGCTTTCCTTTCGCTTGTTAGGGACTTCATTCGACCTGTATCTCACAAAAGGATGTGAAAGGCGCTATACAAGTCTAATTTTTTTGTTGTTCTATTAACCAAAATAGCTTTTTTAAAATGGATACAAGTTGAACAAAATGTCTTTTGTATTTTGATTATCTTTTGGTTTCCCCCCTCCCACCGCCCAGCCCAACCTGGTGGTGTGAGCTTAGTTGGCTCTTATTACATTTCGCCCTAGTTATTGTCATAGTCTCATTCTCTTACTTAAGGGAAGTTGGGGGGGAAAACTCGAGAATGCTCTCACTGTTAACACAAGAAAGGGACATCAGCTGGAAATTGTAAACTGGATGTGCTGGTGAGTGAGATCAAACTGGTTTCTCTCTATCTTCCATGGGTTGTGAAGCCACACATGCGGAATATAAATTATTGATGAGACACTGACCCGGGAACAATTTATTGCTTTCTTCTATGAGATTGCTCTCTAATTGCTTTCAATCGTATGGACATGAGTTGGTCCTGATGAATCCGAGTCTGGATATCCGAGTCTAACCATTCGGTTAAGTTTGGAAGCATGGCAGCATCACTACTTGATAGCTGTTCAAAACAATGTTGTTTGTTTTCAGCTGATACTCACGTCAAGAGCCACTGACTGCTTCGCCCATGATTTTTTCACTTGGTTATACATTATTGTGTTGTTGATGCCAAGGCCACAGAAAATAACAAAAGCCTGCAACAAAGATGACCAAGTTCACATTTTACGTTCAAGCACTCACTGCTGTATTCTATATTACTAAAATTTACACAATCCGTATAGTATTTACACAGTCGATTCCGTTTACAGCATATTCCGTGAAGCGCTTTGAGACATCTTAACCAATGTGATAAGGTGCTATATCAAATGGAAGGATTATTATTATTATTATCATTATTTTTACGTCTGCCTGTTCAGGTGGATGTTCAATATCCTGGCCAGCAATACTCCAGTTAAATTGCCTCTTGGCTGTTTGTGGGTCATTGCTGCTCGCAAATTGGGTTGCCCAGTTTGCCTACAAATGCACAGTGTTTAAACTTTACAAAATCTCTGTGAAATGCTTTGAGACATTTCAGTGTGATTCGGTGCTATATCAAATGCAAGGTCTGTTTATCCAGTTGAACAGCTTTCTATTCAATGCAAACAATGAAGCTGAAACACAGATTATTTTCCTTTTTATTTTCAACTTGGAAACCACATCATCTTGTAAGATTATTATATTTTGGAAAATAGGCATGGTGGAATTATAGTAGCTTTTTATATTTTGTGGTTCATACATCACTGAAAACCGAGCTCTTAAACAATATTAATGACAATCTCTAAGTAATAAAGATATTGTAATAAAACGCTGCCTCTCTCACCAGCAAAACTCATATTTCAGTAACCCGCAAATGTGTCCGTACAGAGCAAAACTGAAATATTCACAACAAAAAAAGTAGTTGATAAATATTTGATGTTGTGTGACATGAGTTATAATTTAGAACAATCTGTGGTTATGAAACATTTAACATGTTTGCACCCACTTGCTTTTCCCATCTGAACCCAATTTGTTAGGTCTGAATCTTCGACAATTCTCATTTAGATCATTATTCTGAATTAGGAAGGAAAGTTGGACTTGATTTTCAGTGTCTCTGCACTCGTGTAATAAAATATTTGATGGTTCTAGATGATCCAGCAACCCATCAAGTGTTTTTTGCAGAAAAGTATTATGTCATGTTATTGAGCAGATAATAGTCCTATTATAGTTATACCTTCACTAAAATATTATAACCTCAATACAATATTTCACCGGTTGCAAATGTGTGTAATTGTTTAGCAATAGGTTTGATTTCATATGTTCCATTTGGGATGATCCAATTTTATTAGTTATTAACTCTTGCTTTTGCTTTATTGCAAATTCATAATTGAAATGTGACCTGTGTTTCGTCTCTCCCCCACTTTCGTATTTCACACAGTTAAAATTCTTTAGTCCTGTTGCTTACAAAGTGCTGTGCAGTGTGCTATAATAATAATAATGATAATTCTTGCATTTGATATAGTGCTTTTCACATCTTCTAGACATCTGGCGCTTCACAGAATACATTGTAAAGTGGATTCTCTGCTTTTGTGGACAAAACGCGGCAGCTAATTTAAGTTGTTTGTTTTGTTCGATCAGCTTGATTAGGAAACAAACTGCTCATTATCAAAGCAAAATTGCCTACATGTTGTTTCACGCTATTACTGTATCTCACTTGTGTAATGCAGCAACAACAACCCAGGGTAACATCTAGCAGGAGTAGATTGTTGTCTCGCCTCAAGACTCTCCTCTTCGATGGACCCATCGGCAACTCCTTCCCCCCCCTTCCCCATCCCCCCATCCTCAGCTCGGGTCTGAATCAATAACTGTCCAGCGCCTTGGGACGTCCTCCTGACGTGAAAGGTGCTCTACAAATGTAATTTTGTTGTTGTTGTGGTCCAAGAAGTCCATTTTATATTTCCCACTTGTCAACACAGGACACTGATCAGGGGTTTTAGTTCACAAAATATATATTGTTGGGAGTTCTGTGCGGAATAACGTATTAAAGTGCAACTTTAACTGGCTTTATAATTATGTTAGAAAGAATCCCTTGACAATTCTTGGGCCATTGATTGAATTTAATGGTATTTATAACAATTCTTTGCATTGCAATGTTATTGATTATGTTGCTCCTAAATAATTTCTTCCAGGTAAGATCTGGAATGATCGGTGATAATATATAATAATAATAATCCTTGCATTTGATATAGCGCTTTCCACATCTTATCAATGTCCCAAAGCGCTTCACAGAATATACTGTAAAGTGAATTGACTGTATATATTCGTGGGCAAATCGCGGCAGCCAATTGCGCACAGCAGTGTCCCACACACAGTCGTGGATTGAAATGACCAATTTTATTATTGTGGTTTTTTTGGAGGGATTATTATTAGGCCTGTGGAGTAAGGAAACTTGCCCAAGGTTTCGCCCTGACCTGCCTGGATTCGAACACAGGTCTTCCCAGCTTGGTCTCCCCAGCTTGCAAGACAAGTGCTCTAACCACTGAGCCACAAGAGCTCCACGATATTGATGAACTGTGCAGTGTAAACAACCCAAAGATTCATGAACGAATCCTCACTAAATTGCTATGGACTGAATCTCAAGACGGTCGAATAAATATAATGTTGTGAAACATGCGACTCCTCTAATAATGAGGCGAAGTTTTTTTCACCTCAAAGAGTCGCTGATCAGCATCATCAAAGGGTTTCCCATCAATCCTGTTAAGGACCTGAGCCACACCTGCAGAGAAGATTTTTTTTTAGCATTAGAAGGATTTCAAGGTATTCCTGACGTTGATTGATGAAGTTATCAGATAAATCATCTCGAAACAATTCATCTAGAAAATGAGTTTGGTTGGAATATTTGTACCTTCTCTCTAAATGTCTCATGCTGGGGCTCTCAGCGTCTCAGGACGTCCTCCCAACGTGAAAGACGCTACACAAGTGTAATTCGCTGTGGCTGTTGTTTTGCTCCGTCTCAGTGTGGAAAGTAGGAGGAAACTAGGTTCATTGACTATTAACGGGTGGTAAGGGAGAAACTCAGTAAAATAGCCCAATCGTATCTTAACTTGATGTTCACATATAGCACACTTCCCGGCAGAGGGGGCAGTGGATATAGTGCAGGACTCTGAACGCGAGCTGATTGTATCCTTTCTGAGGCTAGTGGGCATTGACGTCAATTGCAGCTCAGGTGTGGTTAAGCTAACTCTGGGGATTCACCAGAAACATAGTGATTTCAGGGCCTGCTGATCTCCTTCAGTAGGAGAGTGGTTGAGTCTGTCACAGGGAGCTGGCCATGATTAATCAGTAGAGAGTGTGATTGAAAGGAAGATAAAGTGCTCGCTTTTCCCTCACCCTCGTGCCTCTCAACCCAGCAGCTTTACGATCAGTTGCATGGCCGCAGAGAGATAGAGCATCAGGGTGATGGAGAACGCCGAGTCTCCAGTGAGACTCCCTTTCTGTCGGGTGCTCTTTATAGCATTAGGCTGCTCCAGACAAAGGAATTCCAACGACATGTCAACAAAAACAATCGAGAAATAAAACGAAGTGTAAAAAAAATTGCAAACCTACCAATGATCTGGTGCGTACTGTTCCAGATCGGTACACACAAGACTGATCGAATATGGAAACCTGAAATATGGTCGGCCTAAATGAAAATATAAAGCAGTGCAATTAAACAATGTCATTTCAGATATCCGAAGCAATTTTTGGATTCACTCTGAAATGAATGCTGGTGAGTGAGAGTTTAATTGAACTGTAGCTGTTTGGCATCCAGGTAAATGAAGTATGGTTTATTATATTGACATTAGAGCACCAGGCAATGTGCAGAAAGCTCTTCGCAATCGTATTTATTGCAATATTCTTCAATCACACTTTGCATTGAAAATTCTTTTTACTGTATATACATTGTGAATAAGGCCCACAGATTGCTTGATTCATTGTGAACAGGATCACTGCAAACTAGAGGTCAAAGTGTGTCCTTTTTGTCACTTGTATCACATCCTAGCTGTAACTGTTAAAGAGGAACAGATCTGTAGTTAATTATTTTGGGGGTACAAATATCTTTTCATGTTTTTTTTATGTGTGAAAAAGGGGTCAATTTAATTTAAAATCAAACGTCCAACCTTTAATTTATATTCAGTTTCAGGGTTGGTATGGTTCTTGTTGTAGGTAAAAAGAGACCTAATTATAGGCACAGATGCTTGACCTTCTTCCAAAATGATAAACCAGTGAGTGGGTGGTTGCAATGACGTTGGTTTCTGCTCAATGAGCAGCTCCACTGAGTGATCTACCCTGACAATGCTATGGAACCGCAGCAGAAAATGATCAAACTAAGGTTGAGGATTCTTTGTGTGGGATCAACGTGAACCAATTTGTTACAAGGGCTGCTGGAGCTCCACTGTTTGATGAATCCGCTCTGGACAATTCAGTCCCTTGAATTGGTATCGCTTCCAGTTCAGGAGGTCATTACACAGGAAAAGGAGTAGGCCATTCAGCCCCTCAAGCCAGTTCTTTCATTCTACTAGATCACGGCTGATCTGTACCTCAACTCCAATTACCTGCATTTGCCCCATATCCCTTGATACCCTGACCTAACAAAAATCTCTCCATCTCAGTCTTGTAAATTTGAATGATGACATTCCTTCCCTCTTTCGTTTGTTTTTTGAAATCACTCCAAATCATAAAACATTGCAACAAAAA
Organism: Hydrolagus colliei; assembly: GCA_035084275.1. Classification (NCBI taxonomy): domain Eukaryota; kingdom Metazoa; phylum Chordata; class Chondrichthyes; order Chimaeriformes; family Chimaeridae; genus Hydrolagus; species Hydrolagus colliei. The sequence continues at coordinate 23,642,874 of CM068747.1, read as the reverse complement.
TGTAGCATGATGGGTTAGAATTATTTAATTATAGGAAAAAAACAAAAGTAGCGCTGTCTGCAAAATACAAGCTTGCACTTTTCTTACAGTATGTTTTAGAGAATAGATGAAAAGATCTGAGTCACATCTTATGCTTGGGGTAGATGTGGGGTGAGTGATGATGAGATCTTTGATGATGAGAGTGATGATGTCTGATCTTTCTCCACACAAAAGGAAGGAGAATGGGAATGACTCAAGATTGCTCTAGCACTCCTCCCAGTGGCTCATTTAGAACAACATTAAGAGGATATGGAAGCACGTCTATGTATGTTGCTCAACCACTGGTAGTTTTGTCCTGCGCAGAAAGAGGGTGAACAATGGGGAAAGAATAGAAGATACCCTCAGACATGTTATAATCTCACTCTCTGTAATTCCATCTCTTTGCTTCAAAGCAGTGTCAATTACAGTTAATAACTTACATGTAGGAAATTCCCATGAAGGGTCCATTTGTATTGTTTTAGCCTTAAAATGGTTGAAAAACCACAGGGAATCAGTTTCTAAACTAAGATTAAATTTAAGACTCCAAAATTCAAGAATTCTGAATTTGACTACAATAGTTTTATGGCTAAAAACCAAGTTGGATTTAGAGCCTTTGACTGTCTTAAGATCATAGAATGATGTCCTTTGTTGTCCTCCTTGATGAACTGGCTATTGCTCTTCACTGTCAGGAAGGTACACTTTTGTCTCGCATTTTAACTCTTCTTAACCCATTCCTACCAGTGAATTGTATAAGATTTTAATTCTGCGATGAGAGATAATACTGAGAACTGCTAGACATAAAGGATAAAATTGGAACTGCAAAATAATGCTTTTAAAGTACGACAAATCTACAATGTACAATTACAAAATGATTAGAATTAAACAGACTTGTAACTCGCGAGACTGCATTGATGACCATGTATGTCATTATTAATATAAAATCTAGCTAAGTTTTGAATTTTAGACCGAGGAATGAATGTATAAGTAAGCATTTGAGGAGAAATCACTGTTCAAGAAAGTTGCATCAATGCTAATTAACGCGTTACTCACTTCTACATCAAACCGTGGGTCCTGGTATGCATCACCAATATTCACTGAAAGACCAGTTGAAGCTACAAGCTCAGCAATGCTGTTGTTAATTAGCCAGTCTGAATACAACGATTTTTCAATGCTGTCTTTTAAGCTTTTGTGAGGGACATAAAAAGAAACAATTATACAAATTCAAAACCCGCTTGAAGTACTGTAGTCAGCTCTTCATCCTGGTTCATTTGAAAATGTTGCACAATCTTGCAAATTAGTTACAGAAATGTTGAGCAAACCATGAAAACACAAGGGGAGGTCCATATTTGTAACTAAAACAAAAACACTGTTATTGATCATTCTATTCTCTCCCAGAATGAATAACAGATGTAGTTTAGACAGACAGTTTAATTTAATAGACTATCAACTTCTTGGCATCAGTCCAATGTTTGCACACTACGTTTTGAAATGTCGCGGACATTTTAAAAAAAACAAGGTTATTTGAAAAATCCCTACATTTCATTGCCACGTGAATGGAACGTCAACAGCCAGAAGCAAATGACATGCCAAGGTTAAGAACAAGTCCGCTGTATTGCCAACCGCCAGGTTTTCACAATAAACATTTCAAGCAAGTATTCATTTCCTGCATAGGCTCATTCTTCCTCTCAACGCAAATAATTTTTACCTTAACTTTAGACTCCTAAAGATTAGCTGACCAGTTTCAGATTTACGAATTTAATTATAAGTGTGAAGACGTGTGTAAAATGATGGCAGCAGATTCCCATGTTGCAACTGTTTACTGCTTTCTCCAAAGGTCCTGCTACCGAGCTGAGTACACAAATCACCCAGGCCGCGTTAGCACGGAGAACAGATTGGAAATATTGCTGCGTTTGTTAAAGAAATAATTAGAAAAATACTTGTGAGGAAGAATACTATTGAAATAGTCATGACCGTTTCATAGTACAGACTTATCACACAATACAAATGAACAACTCGTCACATGTCTCATCAATTCACCCTGTGGGAAATGTTCTACCCAATGAGTTCCAATTTCTCACAGCCTAAGGTGAGCTGCAAGCATCCAAAGTACAGCAAGCGATGGCTACCCCTGCATTGTAATGCTTACACATTGTTAAAGGATGCCGTGCATCTTATTACATCGTTCGGAGGTCTCTCACAGTTCTAGCACCTTGGGGCGTCCTCCTGAAGGAATTGTACAAATGTCATTTTGTTGCTGATCTAGCTGCTGATCGTATCTGGGGGTGGTCAACAGACATAGGCGATGTGGGAAGCTTTGCCTCTATATGGGATACGGATCCCTGACTGTCCAGTGCCTTTGGACGTCCTGCTCGTGTGAAAGGCGCTATACAAATGTAATCCGTTGTTATTATTATTCTTTTTGAACCTTTTGAACTGTTACAGAATGTCTAGCTGCAGCACCTCTGGTGTTCTTCACATGCCTCTGGTTTAAGTGTCTGTTTTAAGTTGTATTTTACTTTACGGACATGCAGCACACTTTGGCAAAAATTCTTTTAAAAAGAGAGGGTATTGTGAGATTTTCTCAAGGTTTAGCCATGATTGCAAATTTTTTATGAAGCGTCTCTTGAAGAAAAGGAAGTATTCACCTTAACACTGGCAAAGGAGAGACTGATACCAATTCTCCCGCAGTTACTTTGCCTTTTGTACTTGTAAACAAGGTTTTGCAAAACGGAGCTTGAATCAGTTCATTATTCTCTTTGTCACCAAAGGAAGCAACATAGTTAAAAAGAGATCAAATGCTCTGAGGAGAATTGGTTTTATCAAGAAGCAAAGAACCTACCAGGTGATAATAGAAATCATCAAATGCTACAAAAAATAAAAAATTCCTAATTATAATAATAATAATCCTTGCATTTGATACAGTGCTTTTCACATCTTATCAACGTCTCAAAGCGCTTCACAGAATATACTGTAAAGTGAATTGGCTGTATATTTGTGGGTGAAACGCAGCAGCCAATTGCACACAGCAGTGTCCCACAAACAGTCGTGGATTGAAATGACCAATTTATTATAGTTTTTTGGGGGAGGGATTATTATTAGGCGTGTGTGTGTGTGTGTGCAGAGTAAGGAAACTTGCCCAAGGTTCTGCCCTGATCTGCCTGGATTCGAACACAGGTCTCAAGCTTGTAAGGCGAGTGCTCCAATTAGAATTTTGAAAACAAAGGTATTTGGGAAAAAAAACTGCTCATTTTGTCTATCTGCTTTGTGTGTGGCTGAGGAGCAAAAGTGCTTAGCACCCTGGATTACAAAACTCGCGTGTGATTTTGTAATATGTGAAATCTTACATTACGGAAATCTATTTTGCAGGAATAAATCTAGGTGATTGACTGCATTTTGAATAGTTTTACATGGAATTTCTCTTCCACAATTATTTTTGACAATCTGCAGCTGTAATTTAACATCACTATAAACTCAATGGAGAAGTCAAATATTTCTTCAACAAAAACGCAAGATGTCAAGAACTGTCAAATTAATAATCAGTAATATGCTAGATGATGTGGAGTTCCTGTAGCTTAGTGGTTAGAGCACTTGCCCCGCAAGAGAGAGACCTGGGTTTGATTCCTGGCAGAGCAAAGCCTTGGGCAAGTTTTCGTACCCCACATGCCTGATAATAATCCCTAAAACCACCCCCCCCAATAATAAATTGGTCATCTCAAAACCACAACTGTTTGTGGGACACTTGTGTGCAATTGGCTGCCACGTTCCACCCACAAAATATATAGTCAATTCACTTTGAGTTATCTAGAAGTTGTGAAAAGTGCTATATCAAATGCAAGGCTTATTGATTATTAACCATTAAGCTACGCTCAAAGTCACTCATGTAATATTCCAGTATTTCTTTTATTATAATATTCCTCTCGACTCACTGATTTCAGTTCAGTCGATTCTTTTAAGTTGCCCCAATATATACTTTAAACTTTGCTCCCATTAAATATGTTGCCATTACCTGCTTTCAGCATCTGCACTGCATTTGGGTGACAGGAGTTCAAAGGATTTTGTAAACTTCACCACCTGTCATAAAATATTTAAGTGAAACTGTTAGTTACAATATGCAGCAGAAAGCCTATATTTATTCTGTGCAGTGAATCTTAACAGCCAAACTCTTCTCTTGTCATTCCCAGAGCAGAACCAAGCATATTGTACACAGCAAATTGAATGGAAATAAATTAGGCCAATAATGAGATATGAGAGACGACGCACTCAGATTGATAGTCTTACCAGATACCGTCACAGGGATTAAAAGATTAACTGGAAGGTAATTTGGGGAACTAGTAGGCTCATCAAAAGTCATTCCTACTAAGCGATTGTCAAGTAGATGTGATTGTATTGTAACAGACTTGGGGTGGGGGGAGGGAGAGAGGGTCTGGCAATGTGTTAACTAGCTAAGCCACAAGATCATCCTGAAAGCACCTTGCACTGTTCCTGAGAGGGGTATAAATCTGTAAAACAATTTTTCTCTCGCCCTTTCTTGGTCTAAGATTGCACAAAGGAAGTGTGGGGCTCTATAGGGCCAAGGAGAACAAAGCAAACTTGAGCTCGAAACACATGGCCAGATCTGGCTGTTGTGCGGGTGGTGACTGAGGGACGATGTAGGTTATTTTCTGAGCTGGTGGGAACCAAGAGAATCAGAGTTGTGATGGGGATAGGGACAATCAAATTCCCGACACAACTCCAAGTTGATAGGGTTGTCTGTTCTTCTTCGGCTGATGCGGCCTTCCCTCGTAATAAACTATTTGATTTATGAATTTGATTTTAATGGGTAATTTGTAAACCATGAGTACCGTATGGGATTTTTTAAAAAATTCAAAGCAATGTCTTAAGATTCTAAATGTTATGATAATCCGATTGCATTCAACCCGTGAATTGGGAGGAGTTTTTTTTAGTTTAGAATAGTTTTCTGCGGACATGAAACGTTCAACTTTCCTCTCTAAAGTTATGTTAGCGTTTCCACCCCCACCCCTGGGGCTGCTGAAGTTGACGTACCGGTGATTCTATATCTTCGAGGAGCAGTACGGAGCAGCGCTCACATTTCAGCAAAGTCTGGGCGCGATGCATTATCGTCCGGACAATTTTCTCCAAGTCTGTCTGCTCTTCAAACAAGTCGTTGACAACTTCCAGCAGAGCCTGGTTGAGAGAATCGGGATAAAACACAAGACTTTAACAGTGGTATATCTGTCTAGCTCTAAAGGGAATAGCTGAGTAGTGAAAAGTCTCAAACACTGAAAAATGGGAGAAAAAGTTTCTTTAGCCACACGTGAAACTGAATTTTATTCTTAATTGTTCACTCTGTGATGCGGTTTTATCTTTTTAAAAAGAAACAATTTGCTCACGTTCAATGATATAAAAGAATACCAAGGTAGGATTGAACAATTATATTCAGCCTTCAGGTCAAATCAATATTCAACATCCATATAGACCTTTCTCTGCTGCAAAGCTCATGTTCTCTCCCTGATCAAAACTGAAACCTGACTATTTGTGTTCTCTACGCAAAGAGCGATCCATTAATAAGCAGGTAAAGATCTCAGCAAGATTCCCATCTTCCTTTCTTAAATGACTTCATGTTAACTATAAATCTCATTCAGTCAATATTTTATGAGACCGACAGAATATTATGAACAGAAGGGCTCTGTGACTGATACCGAGCCACAGTGTCTAGTCAGAATATTATCTCTGAGGATGATCCTTATATTCTATCATCAGATTCAGTCGTTACCCATTTTAAAACTTCATTTCCGGTTCCAATGTTTATCACAACAACAAAATTACATATCTATAGTGTTTTTCACGTCAGAAGGACGTCCCAAAGGCGCTGAAATCACAGGCTTTATCACAGTCTTTTGTCGAGTCCTTGAACAATCCAAAGTACATTTCATGTAGGTTTGACCTTAATTTTCCAAATCTGTTTGTTGACTGTGTTTCTACCGGTACATTAGTGAACTACATGGTATTGTGTATATATTTTCAGTAGGAGAGCCAGTCGAGGTGCAATGATGTGGAACAGCGATACCCAGAAGTTCCACATTCTCACCACCATCTGCATAAAGAAGTTCCTCCAATGCTCTCTTTTAGATCTGCGACTGCCTGTCTGTCTTATATTTACGCCTGCTCCTTTTGGACTCTCCACCAAGTGGGAAACAGCCCCTGTAACATGAACATCCATCTTTAACAGCACCTTGGGACGTCCTCCCGACATGCAAGGCGCTATACAAATGTGATTTTGTTATTGTTGTACTATTGACTCCTTTCATAATTTCAAACACCTTCTATCAAATGGCCAAACATTAGCAGCGATGAAGGTCTGTGGTGATGAATCTGTCTTCTCTGAATTAAATCCGTTGACTCTCTGGTGGGGTTGGGATTGACTTACTCTGCTTCGGTCGTACTCCTTTCTCGAAGCAGCAAACAGCTGAGCGTTCGAAATCGCAATCCCACAGAATGGGAGGTACATCCCCAGCACCTGCACAACAAACAGAAAGTCATTTCTTTCTAAATGTTTAGTGGTCAGCCAAGCCCACAACTTCTATTTCAATAATAATCATCATCATAATAATAAGCATCCTTGCATTTGATATAGCTCTTCATCACATCTTTGAGACGCTTCAAAGCGCTTCGCAGGATATACTGTAAGGTGAATTGACTGTATATTTTGTGGACAAAACGTGGGAGCCAATTGCGCACAGCGGTGTCCGTAATCGCAAATTTACGAATCCTGACCGAAAACAACAACAAAATCACTTGTGTATAAAGCACTTTTACAACAGCATTTTAAACATAAATAGTGGGTGCTGCTTGAACAAATTTTTCTAATATTCTAAAAATGTAGTTTGAGAAGTCGCAATTACAGAATATTCCTGTTACAATATTTTGAAATCCTGGTGTTATTGAATTTTATTTGAGAATCAAACTACTGCTACTTGTACTGTTCTCGCTGACTAACCAGGCTGCTCTCAAAGCCAAGGTGAGACCGTCCAGGCAAGGCGGCTCTAAATGAAAGACGTCAAAGTGTATTCATGTTGAGAATTCTCTGTTAACAGCTGTCGTGAAATTAACAGCAAACTCCCAATCTTGTTCCTTTCACTTATGCAGATCAGTGAGGCAGGGAAGTTACAGAAGGCAACGTTTTCAAAAAAAATAGCATCTGCACCAGCCCCTACTGTCTCCACAGACATTGTTGTCTCCCATCTTTCCCTACCCCCTCCCATCTTTCCCTCCCTCTCTTCCTTGCCCCCCTTTCTCCCCCCTCTTCCTCCCTAACCCTAACCCATCCCACCTTTCCCTCCCTCTCCCCCCCTTACCCTCTTTTCCCCCTTTCTCCCCTGGCCCCATTTTCGCGATTGTTTGTGGGGACACTGCTGTGCGCAATTTGGCTGCCGCGTTTCGCCCACAAGTATACAGTCGACTTTCCTGCTTTTCTTCCCCCTGCCTCGACCCCTCCCCTTTTGCTTCTTTACCCCCTTTTGCCCCTAGTCCCACTTCCGTGACTGATTGTGGGACACTGCTGTGCGCAATTTGGCTGCCGCGTTTCGCCCACTAATACAGTTACTTTTCCTACTATTCTTTATCCTGCCCTGATCCTTCCCACCCTGCTCTTGTCCTACCTGACTGTACAGCGCCTTGGGACGTCCTCTCGACGTGAAAGGCGCGATATAAATGTAAGTTTTGTTGTTGTTGTTTGTTGTTGCTTTTGAAACAATTCGCCAATTTCACAGCAGGGTGAATGATATCCATCAGTGGGGCCTGCCTCTGCTCTCATGCAGTGGTCACTGCAATAGAACTTAAGATCTAACTTAAACTTCGAACTGTGCTGAGAATGATGGCAGTTTGAAATGAAGATATTGGTGATATTGCTTGTTGGAACTATTTCAACATATTAGATTTGTTGGATACTTTCCACTGTTCTCAGCTTTAGGTTCCAATCATGGTGTCTGGTGAGCCATTCTCTTATGCCTCCTTTGGTGGTAAACCCTGATAAGACAGATGAGACACCTGGTCTGATCTATCTAGAGCCTGAAGGCAACCGGAACCAATGACTACCACTCGTTCGTGGCCTCTGTGTTTCTTCCTGGGGGCGAGCATAAGTCTCAAGTTATCCATTGAGTAAATGAAGCTTAAAATGCTCGTCAACACAGGAGAGCTTCAGGCATTATCATTTCTGTTTAATTTGCTGGATTGTGCACTTAATGGATCTGCATGAAACATTAAGAAAAGGATCCTCTGATAGTCTTGCAGATAAAAGCGATGAAGTACATAGCCCAGAGGTCACAGATTTGTTTACTGTCTTTGATCATGTTGCTGATCTGAACAGGACGAGGGCAAGCAAATCAGCAAGAGACCTGCTTCTGATCATTGTCAAACATCTTAACAAGGGAGGTGGGGTGGAAGAAAATTGATTTCATACACAGCAGTTATTTAAATTAGGCAACTGTAATAAATTACTGACGGTTATTCTGCTGTGCACTGCTGGATTTCGCCCACAATCAAATGCAAGGATTATTATTATTACCTCATTATTATCTCATCTGAGGGATCTCTAACAATGTACTGCACACCCAACATTGCACTGGAGTGTTGGCTTGGATTAGGAGCTCAAAATCTTGCCGTTGGATTTGAACCTTCAATTTTCTGACTCAGACTGCTACCAACTGAGCAACTGCTGCAAATGTATCTCATTTCATGTGTGAGCAAATCAGTTCTGATCATTATTCTCCCTTTGTTGTGCCTCCAATTTGAATGCACTAGGGATTCATGTTGAGTGTTTACGTTTTGCACTTTGCTTATAGAGGTAAATCCAATTCCTTCCCATGCTCCTAACTGGCCTGAGAATAATACCCAACTAAAATATTTGTTCACCAATCCCCCGATATCAGTTTGTTGTAGAGCATACGAATACTGTATTTAGAAGATGGATATAATTGCTGGGCTGTACAGATGAGGTGGACTGAGTTTGATGTACCCTTACAAATTGGAACATCTTCTCCAGAAGTGTTCAGAAACCCAATCCCAAAGAGCGTTTTTCCTCACTTCCAGATGTAGTATCACCCATTTTATCTCATCAGACTGCCACTGAAGCTAATGCTACTGTTTGTGGCTGAGCAGCAGAGTTGATACAGCATCAGACAGACTGAGTGGTGGGGAGTGAGCGTATATTCCCTGGCTGACAAGCGCAGAAGAGATGCATCTGTATTTTCCAGTGGTATTGACTGACTGATTAGCCCTAGCAGAGATATCTGTCTGAAACCAATTCTAGTTATCTATCCCCCTACCATCTCTGAGTGCTTGGATTTTTCGGATATGTACCATCTTGTTCCAAGCCGTCTGACCTGGGAGAGATTTTCCGTGACAGCCCATCTTTCCTATACCTGCCTGCTACTTAAAAGCTCCAGTATAAGTCTGATAATATAATGATGTCTTTGCTTCAAAATGTAACTTAGTTTTTGTTTTATGTTTGCCTAATGTTAAATAACAGTATCAAAGGATATACACCTAAATACATAATGTCCTTGCTGTCAGCAATGTGGGAAGTTTGTGGCTTCAGCCCGGTGAGCAGAACTCTTGATAACGGGATGTGAGAATTTCTGATGTGAATCCTTAATAAGAAAATTAACAGTAAGTCATGTGAATTGTAGGAACTCTGCTCTGACGCAAACTGTAGGACAAGCCTGATATATTTCCAGATACAATTCAGCTTATAAAGGAATCCAATTAGAAATCATTACTTACTAGACCTTAATTCAAACATACTCTAAATAGCAGCTCACCATACATTTTTAAATGGAAATGCCTTAGCCAGCAATATTATTTCATAGCTAGAGTTCATTAAAGAATGATTGAATAATGGGTTTCACTAATGTCACACTAATCTTTAGATTGGCTAGAAGATGGATCTACTCTTGTTTTTAATTATCTCTGTCAATTGCATAGCCCGGCTGCAATTTGCTGAGGAAACTGCCCACCTAAGCATCCTTTACTGTTTGAAAATTACACCACAGGGTTAATAAAGGTTGGTTTTGCACACATAGATTAGGTTGAAATAAATAAATAATGAGATCTGAATTCTGAATGTGCCACAGAGCTAACGCCAGTCTCAGAATCAGTGGCAAGGGATGGCAGCAAAACATAGCCACGTACTGATTTAGTGTAAGGGCCCGTCAGCCCAATTTCCCCTCTGAAATACTGTAATGGAATTAGGCGATTTGTTGCACCTGCAGCCAGCCTGTACCAGCTTCTCCAAGACTTCTGAGTTAATAAATAATAGACTGCTATGGGGACGTTGGTAGGTATTGGTTCAGGAATCCATTGCCTGCACGGAACAGCCTAATTTTAGCTAATAGTCTAACTGGATGGATGAATTTAATCGTTTTCTTGATTAACTGTTTGAGTTGTGTAATAATTTTTGTTAAAGGAAAGTCAACAGGCTGATTAGAAACTGGGGAAGCTATGTGCTGACTGGATGCTGTGCGCAAAGTGATGCTGCCCTTGTTCTTAGGAATTCTATGGACACCAGCATCTGCCAAATATAATGTAATAATAATCCTTGCATTTGTTTGCGGTAGCACTTATAATGACAACATCTCAAACAGCTTTACGTGTAAGTACTGTTAGGTGTACTGACTGAAACAACAGGAAATTCAATGTTAAATGTAACAATGTCAAGAGAAAATCTCACACTGACCAGTTGCAATGATATTTTGCAGTCGGTAAAATTTCAGGAGCAAAAGTTGAATAAAATGGTACAGTGCTGATTACAGAACCAATTGGTACCACAGGAGTGATTTCAAATCCAATTTCAAGGCTCAGAACACAATATTAAACATTCTGAATTTACTCTCACAGTTTAAGATGTCATCAAAACCTTTAAATGAGAATCCCGTCTTATAATCATTCCCAGGCTGCCTTTCGTTTGGTCTGAAATTGAACTTGTTTTCATTAATAAATAACACTGAGAGTGACTGAGGCCCTTCAAATACCGAGAGGTGCAGATAACATAGATGCAAACAGTTAGTTAACCTGTGATCAGATTACTAGAGGACCTAAGGGAAAACCTTAAATGAAATTAATAATTCACGATAGATGTTGTCCCTCAGATTGATGGATATGTGGAGCAAACTTTTAGCCCAGGGATATAATGTGTGTCCTTTAACATACTGTGTTCACACAATTGGAATGGATGAAGATGGGCCCTCCACCCACTCAGTTTTATCCTTCCAGAATAGTGACCTCAATGTCCCCATCACATCAAGCTATTGTCGTTAAATGAGTCCCAGTGTCCTCCTGGTCTAAACTATCTTTCCCAGCAACCTGTTCCAGTGGTTTTTAATTGCTCGAGGCAAAATAAAAACTCTAAACCTATGTCTTCTTGTTTCGATGTCTTGGTGCATCGTAAAGGATTGTTCAGGATTTACTTTCTTAATCCCATTCATAACTGTATATACCTCTATGAATCAGACGAATCCTGTCATCTGGGCTCTAACTAGCTGCCGGTATTGCATGATTCATACGGTGGTTGTGATTTGACAATTTAATTTGACAACTTGCCCATTGATATTTAGACTTCTGTTCCTCAATTGGCTAAAGAAAAAGCCTTTGGAGCAAACATTCGGCAAAGAGATCAATTATTTGCAATGTGGGATTCCGCACGAAGATGGATGGTGGGACCAGGGGGAGTGCGGTAGTGGCTGGTATAAAGGTATAAGAGGAATGTAACATAGAATATGGTTTACTCAATATGAAGTAAAACCAAATAATCAAAATAGAGAAGGTAGGAAAAGGGAAAGTGCAGGCCTTGGCAGAAAGAAAGCATTTCAAAACATGTGGATGTGGAAAAGAACAGAAGCCACTTCCTTTTTTTCAGAGAGACGCTCAACATCTTGTGTATCCCAGTGACTGGCTGTCAGCGTTTCTGTTCTTGGAGCTCCAGTAAAAAATGTCAATGTGACTTCTCTGAACCCAGCCTAGAAACCTTATCAAGTACAACAACAACCACAACAACTTCGATTTATATAGCGCCCTCCACGCCGGACGGCGTCTCAGAGCGCTTTAAGTAACATCATAACCACAGCTTGGAAGGTGTTACATCAGGGACATGACTAGGGTTCTGATTTTGTTTTAGACCTTTGGTATTTCTATTTTTTTTTGCTGTGCAGAGAATGAAAGGCTATTGGTTTCTACAGTTGGTCTGAATCTGCGCCCTGATCTGTTTGAAGTTATAATTTTGCACTCATTCAGTCCCCGTGGGATATGGTAACACACTGAGTAAGGGCAGTTACCCGGCCCTAATGTCTCCCATAATGCGGATCATTTCCTCTCTCGGTTCTCCATGGCAGAATAAAAGTTAATGAACTGACTGTTTACGTTCAGGAGTGTATTTTTCTCACTCTGAAAAATACTGTACTTTTGATTTTTGCTTCAGAAAGAGTGTTTGCAACATATGAAAGCATTACAACTGTGTGTGTGCCCTCTCCCACCTCCAGCTATACTCCCACTCACTGAATATTACATTGGCAACAGGAGCTTGAAAGCTGCATGAGGCTGATGTGACATTTCACAAGTGCACGAAGAGAGCACAATTCTCGTGAAATGTTCCTGATGATGAACTGCCACCTGAATAATTCCTGCATGGTTTGAGGTGGAACACACCAACAACTGTTCAGCCTGAAACACTCGCCTCTTTGTCAGAATCCCTGAGGAACTCCTGCTTTTGTTCTTTAATAGGGAATAAAATACATTACTGTGGAGAAGGGTAAGAGGTAGGACTTTGATGTTACACTCTAAATCATTGGATTATTTCTATGATTATGTTTCTTTGGCCAAGAATAACAATATAATAATAATCCTTGCATTTGATAAAGTGCCTTATCATGTCATTGAGACATCTCAAAGCACTTCACAGAACCTACTGTAAAGACTGTGTATTTTGTGGCAGCTAATTGTGCACAGCAGTGTCCCCAAACAGTCATGGATTGAAGGACTAAATTAATATTGTTTAAGAGATTATTATCTCTGGAAAGCAATTTGCCATGTGACTAACATCTAAGGTTCCTACTTACTACAAGGTAAACAAAGGTTTGTGGAGTAAGGAAACTCATCCAAGGCTTTGCCCTGTCTGAGGAATAGCATAGATTTGATCACGTCACTTTTTTGGCGAGCCTCTTGGGGCCAGTGATCATCGGGCGTCTGGCTCGCCAGGCTCCTGGACAGAGTCAGACGACAGATTTTACACAGCCCATAACATCACAATGAAGGAACACCCATTAGTATTTCTGTGCAGCAGAATGCTATTCGAAAATGCATTGAGAAACACGATTAACCTTTCTGCGAGACTCCCTCCAGCAAATCTGGATATAAACACCTCGACTATTACCAGGTCCCTGGGTAGCAGCTTGTCAATATCGCAAGATTAATGTGTATCATTTGTGGCACCGTGACTGATGCTTTGCCACCGTGACTTACTTATCTTTCGTTTTATGAATTGCTCATCAAATCCACCTACTCTTTTGATTCTTTTTCCGTGAAGGTCAATTGTAATTGAATCATTTCATTCATCCTCTAATGGAGCGGCCTCGAATTACCACATGTTTGGGGTTCCTGGGATTTGATATATGTGTTAGAAAATGTTTTCAAATAACTAACGGGGCTGCAATTATTCAGCGTCTTTATACATAACTGTTTGGTCAATAATATTGCACTAATATTGATTGAAGCTTAGGTCATATGCCATTGGTCCAGGCAGAGAATTTAAACAACCGTGCTCACAATAACACATTTACGTACAAAACTATTAGTTTGATTAAGATCAAAGGATGTTGGGCTGTAAGCCTTGTAACCAAACCGTGCTCTCTCTGACATTTCAGTCACATAATCAATGTAACTTGGTCATTTATGTGGTCGAGCTAATGTAATGTACAAATTATCATGTGGAGAAATGTGACTGTTATGGCAAAAGCCAATGATTTCAGATGCATGCTCTCTCTCTCTCTCTCTTTGTCTTACACAGGGAGGTTTGAAATGCGTGCCATGGCATTTGCAAGATCTATTTCAACAAAGTTATCGCCTTGCTTAAGCTATAACAACCCTGCCTCTGTTGATTGAGATTGCCTGTGTTTGTCATTGTCTAGTTCAGTGCTTCTCAACCTTTTTCAGTAATGTACCCCTTGTTAATTTTCAACATTATCATGTACCCCCACCCAACCACATACACACACACACCATCTCCCTCATTCCACTTGCATTTTATGACCAAGCTTTTCTTATATAACAAAATAACTCGCACATACAAAACGAGGGGAATAACAATTAAACATACAATTTTGAAGGCTATAAAACACTAAATAAGAGCTAAATAAATCAATGTAGTGCCACCTGTACCCACTGGAAGTAATTTTGTACCCCCTGGGGTATATGAACCCCTGGTAGAGAACCGCTGGTCTAGTTCATATAGAGCTGATTTTCCTCACCCACTTTAAGTTAACTTAAGGTTTTAACATTAAACACTTCATTTTAGTATAAAATAACTCATTAGATTAATGCAAGAGGCCGATTTTTACAAGGTCTTTCAACATCTAAAATTTCAGCAATATCCACTCCTTCTATCTACATGTGTTGAAGGTTTTCAAGATTGTTGGTAAATTCTTCCAACTTAAGATTTATGATCTTGTGTTGCGAAAACTTGGGCAAGTTTCCTTACTCCACACGCCTAATAATAATCCCTTGAAAAAAACAATAATATATTGGTCATTTTCAATCCATGGACTGTTTGCGGGAAACTGCTGTCCACAAATATAAGGTTGGTTCACTTTGCAATATAATCTGCGGAGCGCTTTGGGATGTCTAGAAGACATGAGAAGTGCTATATCAAATGCAAGGATTATTATTATTATTAACTGTAGAACTTTGGCTCTTGCCATCATGCGCCTATACTCTCTGGAATTGGGAAAGCAGGATGTGTCCCTCCAGAGAGGGAGTACGCATTCTATTCCAAGGCTCAGGATTTTTCTGTGTATGGCTGACAACTCTGTTTGCTTTTGATAATCTTAAGCGTGATAATGAGTTTTCTTCTGTACGTGGCAGATACCTGTCTGACCAAACAAAGTAACCATACATTACTGCAGAGTAACCATACATCAATTTGAAAAAGAGTTTTAAGAAAGATGTGAAAGGTGCTATATGAATGTAAATTTATATTTATACAGTATTGTGTTGTATTGTATTTGAAATAATTGTATACATTTACTACTTACAAACTGCAAATGAAATAGCAAAGTGAATTAGTACTTCATTTCACAATGATTTAGTCACTACTTTCGTTGTTTTGTCAATACTTGATGTGACTCGTGAGAGAAAACCGCAATGCAGAGAATTAAAACAAAACACATACTGAATGTTTACTGATAATACCCTTCAAATTAACAGAACAGCATGGCTGAAATGCAAAATACAGTACTGCAGAAGCTGGACATCTGAAATAAAAACAGAAGTCACCGGGAACACTCAGGAGGTCAGGCAGCATCTATAGAGAAATAAAAAGTGAGTTAACATTTTGGGTCCATGACCCTTTGTCAGAAGTTGAGTTGTGAACGAATGGTCGTGGACCCGAAACGTTGACTCACTTTTCCTTTCTCCATAGATGCTGCGTGACCTGCTGAGAGATCCCAGTGATTTCTGTTTTTGAGCACAGCATGGATTCTGTCAGTGAGATGATGTGAGGATTAACTGTAATGTTGTGCAGCAGATATTCAAAGCAGTTGCTTTTGAAGACTCTGTTCAAAGAGTGATGGCTTATGTAAAAAGTGGTGGCTTATTTAAAAACTCCTAGCCTCAGACATCAGTCTGATAATTTGGGCAGATACAATGGCATAAGTGATGTTTGCACAGCTGTTTGTCTGTTGTGAGTGTGGTACAGTGTGACCCATAATGTAACCTAGCGATTAGAGATTGACTGCACATTTGCAGGGTAATGGCTAGGTTCCTACTGATCTATTAAAAGTGTATTTTTTTTTGTAGATTTAGTGTGTCCAATTATTGCTTTCAAATGTTCTCTTCGCTAGCATGTGCCTCCTTTTCGATCGTGCCTTCTGCCGCCCTCCCTCCCCTCCCTTAACCCTGCCCCTCCCCCGTGTTTGGATCCTGACCCCTGACTGTTCAGCGCCTTGGGACATCCTCCCGACCTGAAAGACACTCTACAAATGTAATTTTGTTGTTGTTTGCTCCAGGTGTGGCTTCCTCTCGCTGAGATGAAGTTCCGTGGGACTAAAGGGGACACCACAATGAGCCTGACCTCTACCCACCCACCTGCCCGACACACGCTTTAGTGCTTGAACTCACAACCTTCTTGTCAAGGGTGATACCAACCGAGCCAAGATGACACTTGATGGCTTGTACAATCAAGAACACTTGGTGTGAACAAGAACAATTTCACCTTGTGTACAGCCTGTCGTTTCAGGTGTCTCACAGCACGTCTTAAAGCACTTCACAGTTCCGAGTGGAAGTTGAGCTAGGGTAACAATTGGAGGGACAGGAGGGGAACGATGACCAAATGCATGGTTGTAGTCAGGTTTTGCGGTATGTTTTGAAGGCACAGAGGTAGGTAGCCAAGAGGAGGAGCTCCAGCAGGCAGCTCCAGAGAACAGGGAGCAGAATGGCAGCTACTTTGCCCACCAGCGATGAGGTGGGGCAGGCAAGTGACATGAGGCAGTGTTTGCTGAGTGAGGGACAGTACAATCACAGGAAGTTGCGGAGGTAAGGTGCGGCGGAACCATGGAGATATTTATGAGTGAGGACAAATGTCTTCAATTCACACCTCTTGGGGGTTGGGAGCTCAGGGAGCCGTGATAGGATAGAGGTGATGGGCTCACGGAGCCTGGTGTGGGAGAAGATACAGGCCATACAGTTCTGGATGGTCTACCGTTTGAGTAGGGAACAGCTAAGGAGATCGGTGAGCAGGGCATACAAGTAGCCAAGCCTGAGGGTGATGAAGGTGCAGATGAGAATCTCAGCAGTCCGTGGAGAGAGGCAGTTGTAGAGGCAGCAAATGTGAGGTATTTATTAACAGATATTTATGAAGTCATTGTGTACAGTAACTGTGAATGAAGGCTCAGTAATACAACATACTCAGTTTAATGGAATCAACGTTTAACGCCTTGTTGGTCACATACAAATGTCAATACATTAGTACGGTACTATACCCGAAATGCTTTTCATTCAAGTGCTCATTCATCATTGCAGGGCGTTTGTACGTCTGAATGCTTTGCCTCCCAATTTATGCTCTAATGCAGTCACTTTTGCAGATGATAAGGGTGAGAAAGGAGGGTTGGGGGAGTGGGAATAAATAAGGTTATTATTCAATAACTACCATATCATATGGTAACAAAATCTTGGTGGCCGCCAGTAAGTGAAGTTCCGATCCTGCTATTGATAATATTCTCAAGGTATGAAGCATTGTTAGTAGCTATTTTCTTTCTTTCCAAAGACAACAGTGGAGCGAGCATCAACAGCTTTGATACTGTCAATGTTAAGGTTTGTGATGCATTATTAATATCATTATGTGAACAGAACGCCACATGTTCCTAGAGTCCTTTATACCGAAAGCAAAACAAAGCCAAGTTAATGAACAATAACTGTTGGCCCTTAAAAATTAGATGTCATTATTTTTGTGCTGTTGACTTTCCACTTATACAGTAGAAGCCTGATTATCCGTGACTTGATGCACCGGCACTTCCATATAACCGGCACGCACCCCAAAAAAGTCCCCATTCGATAAACTGGAACTTATCTGTAACGATAGCCGTGGAGCATTTATAAATGCATAAATAATAACATAGTAACAGAATAGCGCATTGGCGCTCACCGTCAAAACCACTCTCCCGTGCCCCCCACCCCCACTGGTAGATGGCGCGTTTGAAGCCATGATGCTGCGGTTGAGGTTTACAATCCAGTGACTCCCCCCAAAATGGAGCACGCCAAGTGGGTGAAAAAAATGGAGCGCATATAACTTCAAAGTCATACTAGCGGCAAGCCGATAACCCACATTGTCGCACAGGTGCAGTATTTCGGTTTGCCACTAGTAGAGTCAAGGGCTTCGGCTTGCAGCTAGTAAAGTCGCGCGACTTTAAAATCGCGCCGCCGCCTTTTTCAACCGCCTGGCGTCCCCCATTCAAAAAAGAATCGCTGGACTATAAACCCCAACCAGCAAAGGTGAGAAGCGCAAGAGAACAGCCCCAACAACAAGCACCATTACAACATTCTGTCACTACCTGCCATTACTTAGTCTGGTGTGTATGGTGTGTGTTAAAAGAACTTTAATTTTTTTGTAGTGGGTTTGCGGTTGCAGGCCGCCCGAATATCCGGCAGGCTCTTTAACCGGCATTGGCCAGGTCCGGATAAACGGGCTTCTACTGTATATTGCTTTTCCAGTACAAAATGCTTGATTCGCACCCCCAACCCCCACTTCAGTCTTTTGTCTTTATACTCTCTCCTAGGTCACTTATCTTTAGAAAGCTTCTACAGCAGAGGAGATCTCTCTGGAAATTGAGCTCAAAGCAAAATACGGTGCATAAAAAGTCCACCTTCATTTCCTTACATCAAAATGAATGAACTCTTTCTCTTGCAGTTCTTGTATAATCAAGCAAACTGGCCTTGTCTGCTCCATAGGTGGCAGAACTGTGTAGTCTGGAATGGAGGAATCTTCCGTTTCCTTAGCAGACTGGGTTTGATCTTCTGCAAATCATCATGAGACTGTCTATGGACACTTTCAAGCTTAGATCTCTTCTGCCTATTGAACGAATAGGTCCCCACTAATGTCTCACATGCAGGCCATACAATCTGCTCGTATGGCTTTGGCAATCAAAATAGCTATAGCTCGTTAAAACCCGTCATTTTGATCATTACCTGGGAGCAAAGTGGGGGCAGGGTGGGGAGAGAGAGGGGAAATTTATCATCTAGTCAGCAGGGAGATGATTCATGATGGATCACCCTGTCAAGCTTCCACCCAGCAAGCAGGGATGGCACAGTAGTCCCTACAATCAAGAGACCCATACACACAGCAAGATAAAATAATGGACATTTATGATGGATTTTTTGGCATGAAAGGCAACGTGGCAAACAAAGTCCTTTTTTTTATTGTCTCTTTCTTCTGAATGCAATGAGCAGTAAACAATCTTCTAGCTGAAGTATCGAAAGGAACTGAAGCCTTGGGTGTAATTAGAAACATGTTGAGACATCCTGCTGATGTGATAGGCGCGGTATAAATGTGAATTTGTACAATTTGTGAATATTATGCAATAAGGCAATATACCTTTGTTGCTTGGTTAAGAGCCATTTGTGGCAGGTTTTTAAATTTTATTTTGTTAGCTATTCCAGGCCTGGTGCACAAATCATGAATTTTGACTCTATATAATCCCAGCAAATTGGAAAGAGAATTTCTCCAAATGTCCTGGCCAACAATCCTCCAGATAAAATTGGTCATTCGCTTCATGGATGTTTGTGGGACATTGCTGGGTGCAAACTGGTTACCATGTTCCTTTACAAAATACTCAAAAATCTCTACACTCTCTACAGTAAATCCTGTGAAGTGTTAGAGACATATCAATACAGGGAAAATTAGATATGTCCAATGCAGGGATTATTATTGTAAAAGACACCTCTGGACATTTATGAGCTACTGGAAAAGACTAGTTTATGTGCACACCGCTAAACCTTTTAATCCTGTAACAAAAAAAGCCGCAGAAGGAGTGATGACATTTTGCATCAGGTGTTTTTCTAATTAATATAAGGAAGGAATCAAAGGTAGTTTCTGATGCCATTACTGACCATCAAACTGTGAATGAAATCCGAAACTACAACTTGTTTCATTCTCTCCACCCGCACAGGGGCTGCCATGTTGTATATTGTGCACAGATGCACATCAAAAGTACATTTTCCCAACACAAATCAAACACAAGATTAAAATGCAAAATCTAATTTCCAGCCAATGCATAGATATAAGCGCTTCCAAGACATTGACTCGATTGAAGGATGCCATAAAACTACAAGTTCTTGTAGATCAGAGCGCTCTCCAACGCACCCTACAAACTACTGTACCCTGAGGTTTCAAAGGACTGACTGCCTTCTGTCACCATAAGGACCCAGAAACATGGGAATGAACAGGACATTGCAAGGTCATTGCAATCCACCTGGCCAGCCCCAAATTATCTATCCACATCTCTACCTTTCACACCTCTCCGTCAATGTCTTAAACAAATTGCTGTCCATTTTCTTCAAAGATTTGCTGATGCAATCGAGTTCCACAGCCTCCTTGCGTAGACTGTTCCACGCACTTTGTAAGCAGCGTTATTTCACCCACAAAATATACTGTCAATTCACTTTACAGTATATTTTGTGAAGCGTTTTGGGATGTCTTGAAGATGTGAAAAGGCATTATATTAAATGCAAGGATTATTATTATGATTATTATTAATAGCCTCTCCTTCCCAAAGCACAAATTGTAAGAATCAGAAGGATCCTCATCAAATTTAATGTTGTCTGGTTCTCTATTCCATAACCCTCTGATAACCAAACCTCCCCCATTTCATGTGGACCAGTGTTATCCTCCCATGCCCCAACTAGTATGGTTCAAGCTTTCAAAAACTTATCACAATTTTTCAGGTGATTTTCACTCTGAATGTTTAAGCATAAATATAGCTTTATGATGGATGTACAAGTCCCTTTGAAATCTGAGGTTTAGAACCTGTAAAGGTTTCTGAAAATGCGCTATGTATGTATCAACAGAAATATGCAAACCTGGAGAAACATTTTCATCTATTAAAAAAAATTCTAAGACTGCACTTTCTTCAGTACAAGAATTTCATCATGTTACATTTTTAATTCAATTTTTGAATCTTTCCTTCTTTCTTCTCTGGTCTGAGCATGGATAGTGGTCCGATTTTCACTCAATGCAAAACGATTGTGCGAATTGTGGCCACTGTATCCACAATGAGGCATCGTTCTGCTGATACGAGATGTCAGCTTGTTTGGAACAAATCTGGCGTTTGTGAGTGACTGCTCAGTACTAAAGGTTCATATTGTCCATTATTACTGCGTTAATGGCTACGATTTCCTGGAAATACTCTGTTCACCAGTGACAGTAACTCTTCATTCTTAGATGAGTCTGACAAGTACTGAAACATCCATTTGAAATCCCGAGTCTTCAAGAATCAGATGAGTTGCTTCTGTGAATAAATACTAAATCGGTCCATTTAAAGAGCCAGGCGCAGTTTTGTTTGAATGCATTGTTTATCTGTACTGCAGAACATCTATATGTAGCAGGGCTGCGTCAAGTAAGTCAAATGGTTAAGTACCTGACAGTCCACACCAACATTACAATGTTGAGGGTCATGAGTTCCTTGTTCACCTTCAATGTAATTGGTTGAATTTTATTGGTTCAACTATTGGCTGCTCATGAGGAAGTAAATTTATTCCTGGTTAATCATGTTTTTATTCTGATTGTACTATAAGAAAACTACTGCATAGCAAAGGCACCTTGAATTTCAGCAGATTGGCCCAATTCTGCTGAAGGGACCTCAGAAAGACGAAACATAAGCAACCAAAACTTGATATTTGTGATGTGATATCAATTGTATTTCTATTCCTAATAATATTCCTTCCATTTGATATGACGCCTTATCACATCTTCGAGGCGTCTCAAAGCGCTTCACTGAGTTTACTGCAAATTGATTTGACTGCATATTTTGTGGGTCAAATAGGGCAGTCAATTGCGCACAGCAATTGTCCCACAAACAGTCGTGGGTTTGGGTGGCCAAATTATTATTCAATTATTCATTATCATTCATGTAAAATATCATCACCTTCAGAGATTACAGAAATCGTTGCACGTTTCTGACTATTCTCTCATCCCACTGTATGATATTACAGAGTATAGATGGAGAACAAAGCACAGAAATGTTCACCTGTTTAAATCTGTAAAAGATTTACTGTTGAGAGAGTAGATTCTCTCTACAGAAAAGGCCGAGACAGACCCAACTGTACCCTTCTCAGAAGTGATTGATATAATTAACTGGAATTTAAGTTTAATGTGGATAGTTTTTTGTTTACTCTGAAGCTGTAGAATTCATTGGAAGTTTTTAATCCAGTTGGCAAGGGTCTTTCTTCTTTGAGCTTTCGTTTTCCTCACTGAATATTGGGATGGGTAAATCCTTGTGGTTGCTTAAAAAAGCACTTGCTTTTGATTCATTCTAACCCAAGCTCCTCTGACTTGCGCTTCTCTCTCTATGCCAGGGAAGCCGCAGTTAGTTAATCATCTCTTACAAGTATTCCAGCAAAATAGGTCTGAATCTTATTGAAAGGATAACTAACAAGTTCTCTAATTGGAGAAAAAAGCGTTGATCAGAGTAACCGGTCTTTCGGTTAAAGAAGCTGACCTCTGTGGATGCACAATGAGGCCTCTGTGATTGTTTTGTGACAACCCAGTAGTTTTTCTTGTTGACTAAGCTTCAGAGTGAAACTGACATGTTAGTCCTCGCACTGTGGGCTGCTTTGCTAATAGCTTGTCACTTCACAGTATTCAGAGGCTGCGTTCTCAGCCCCTGGTAGGTTTCCCCGTAATTAACAGCCAGCAACAAAGGCCAATTATTTTAATTTGCAAAACAAAATTGTGGGCTCAGTCAGGCATTTGAAAGATATTTCTACAGATCCAACAGCCTACTGAAGTCTGATCATAAATGCAGAGGAAAAAAAGGGGGTCTTTCCACTATCAATTACATTTAAAGTGAAAAAAATATATATATTTTTGAAATAGCCCCCAAAATAGCCTTAATAATAATTTTTATTCTGTTCTAATTTTTTTCCCCCTCTTGTATTAAATGGAACATATTGTGAGAATCATTCGTGATTTGCAAACATATGAATTAAATTGAAATAATATAAAGCTCAGCACATCCTTCTAAATCATTCATCTGTTGTTCGGGAAAATACAAATTTAAATTCTAATTAGCTGATTATTGAATAAATCCTTACAGTTGCTAACAAAAAACACACTTACTTTTTTTTAACTTCCATTGTAAAATGTTAATAATAATAATTTAATGTTTTACTTCCATCGAAAATAAATCTGCTAATTAATAACAGGTAAATAATGAACATGTTGCATTGGTGGAATTTGGTTTTGGTCAACCAGGTGTTTAATGCACTCTCGCCAGTCAAATTTATCAACGCAGCAGTTAATTCCAATGAAATTTTTACTAACAAACCCAAATTATATACTGTTTCTTATGCCCTATGTTCTGGCTGTTTTATTTATCCAACCATTAATCAATTTATTTTTGGTGCTTGGTCTGGTATTTTTGCCTACAGTTCCTACTGAATTACATCCATTTACCAGGAATTTGCTCCACTGCAGTTTTGGACCGAAGCAACCTCATCACTTTAAAAGTGTGGGATACATTATTCTCTATTGCTCGGATTCAGCTACAGCAGTACTAACAAACCCGCTTTGCAGTGGTTGTCTCAATTGCAACCAGCACCTCCTCTTAGTTCCACCTGCTTAATTCCTAACACTGCCCCATTAAAGGATGTCAGAAAATACAGTGTAATGGGATGCGAGTGAAGTTAAATCAGCTGAACCCCTGTAATTCTATACATTCTGCTGCATTGCATTTCCATAAACACCAAAAATATTCAAGACAGATGGGGGAACTGCATGTGACTTGAAGAGTTTGAGCAATATGGCTGGACCCAAAATCTGAGGGCATTGCTACATGCAAATAATTTTACACTCAAGTCACTTTGACATAGAATTTTGATTTAAGTTTCACTCGACTTGAATATATATATATTTTAAACTATCAATTGTTCAATAGCTTGTGCTGACTGACAACTTTATTCATGGGCTTAAATGTTCGCCAGTTTGAACAGTGGGAGAACTGCATGTTCCTTAAATATCTGTCAAGTCCTGGAAAGTGTGAGATATTTTTGAGAAATTGATACTCTGAGGTTAAAATAATTGTGTTGTGCTCTCACTTTCACCACATAGCAGAGTTGTAGGTAGGTAAATGTGCGCTACAACTTTGCTGCGAATAGAAATAGTGGAAAAGCAGTCATCAGTACACTCATTGTGAATATTAGCTTCTTTGATTAAAAACGGATTGTCTTTGGACACACAAACAACAACAAAATTGCATTTGCATAGTGCCTTTCATGTCGGGAGGACTTCCCAAGCCACTCGACAGTCAATGCATTGAAATAGTTCCCTTGTATTTTCCTTTATGTTTCTCCTCGGTGGTTACCTGTCCAATATTCTTCTCCTCCTTTCACGAAGGCATTTAAATTCCCTTTGTCCTCCTTTGGGCATAAGCCATGAGTCATCCACCAGTATTTTGTCCACTTTATAATAATATAATAATCCTTGCATTTGATATAGTGCTTTTCACATCTTCTAAACGTCTCAAAACGCTTCACAGAATATACTGTATATTTGTGGGGGAAACATGGCAGCCAATTGCACACAGCAATGTCCCCAAATAAAGTCATGGATTGAAATGACCAATTTATTATAGATTTTTTTGCGGACGGATTACTATTAGGGGTGTGAAGTAAGACAACTTGCCCAAGGTTTTGCCCTGATCTGCCTGGATTTGAAACACAGCTCTCACATTTGTAAGATGAGTGCTTTTCCACTATCTATAGGAGCTCCTGTGGCTTCGTGGTTACAGCACTTGTCTTGCAAGATGGAGACTAAGCTGGGAGATCTGTGTACGAATCCAGGCAGGTCAGGGCGGAACCTTGGGCAAGTATCCTTACTCCACATGCCTAAAAATAATCTGTCCAAAAAAACCCCCACAATAATAAAAAATTGATCATTTCAATCCACGACTGTTTGTAGGGACACTGCTGTGCGCAATTGGCTGCCGCGTTTCACCCACAAATATACAGTCAATTCACTTTACAGTATATTCTGTGAAGCACTTTGAGATGTTTATAAGATGTGAAAAGCGCTTTACCAAATGCAAAGATGATGTGTTGCTTCACAGCAAATACCAACAGAGTATTTCATAGTGGGGGGGTGAGAGGGAGATTATAGTTGAGCCCCATCCCACCCTCAGCTGATGCTCACATATGTGTACATGTTCAAGCAAGAGTCTCTAAGTGGCATAGCGGATTTTACCTTTACTTTCTCAAACCCAAGGGGTGTTGTGGCCCATTGCTATGATCAGCTAACCCAACCCAGTCCCTGGCTCGGAATTTAATAAGGCTGCTATTTCTGCATGATATAGCGGAGGAATTAATTTGAGATGATGCAGTGTAGAGATGTCTGCAGGCAGAAGGGCTGAGAATGACCTCCCGACAAAACGAGCACACAAAATCTCCATTCAGGTGAGAGAGACAGTATCAGAAACCTAATGGAAAAATAAGGAAAGTGGAGCAAAGGAGATGAAAGAAGGGAACCAATGCAAGCAACATCTATTCCAGGTGGGTTTAGCTATGGAATCGTTTATAAATGTTATGATATGCAGCAATAATACTATGTATAGTGTAGATACCTTGCATTTGATATAGTGCCTTATCATGTCTTTAAGACGTCTCAAAGCGCTTCACAGAATATACTGTAAAGTGAATTGACGGCAACGTTTGTTGGTGAAACATCTGTCTCTGAGAACAGAAACAATGAGAGATCCCTGTGCAATGGGAGGGACAAGCTCTCAGTCTGTTGTGCTGGAGTGCTCAGTCATTGAACTGCCACATGTAAAAGCCTCAGTGGCTTCTTTTCCAGCCGTACTTTTTGTTTCGCCCACAAAATACAGTTCCAGCGAGTCATTACAAGTGTGTGTGAATCTCAAATCTGGGTAGGAAAGAGTAAGAGGCAGAGAAGTGCTATGTAATAGTTCTTATAATGCTAACCCCACCTCGGGTCCAAAACCCTGACTGTCCAGTGCTTTGGGATGTCCTCCTGATGTGAAAGGCGCTATACAAATATAATTTTTGTTGTTGTTCTCCTTTCCTTCTGAACTGTCTTCACGTTTGCTGGTGGAGCAATTTGTTCCCGAGGTGCGGAGACTGTATACGATAATAACAATAGCAATTTCCTGGCATTTGATATAGCACCTTAATACGCCACCGGGACGTCTCAAAGTGATATGTTAAATACGTTAGCTGAGTGAGAAGGTGCTGTGAGGGACATCGGTGACGATATTCAATTACTGAGATCTGAAGACTTTTCCCAGCACTTTGCAGATTGTGGTGATCACACCCCTGACAGCCAAGGGTAGATCTGTCATCATTAAAACTTGACGCACCAGCATCACAGCTTCTTTCACAGTGAGACTTGCCTCAGGTGCCACATTAGCAAGCCACTACACAGAGTGGCTTAGTTGCTGTTACTGCTGCTGCTGTTAATACTTGTCCCGAAAGGGTTTTGCACCTCTGTATGTAAGCTCTCAGTGTGAATGACGCTATATAAATGCAATTTGCTGCATGGTTGTTGTTTAATGCTGCAAATTTATATATTTTTTCAGGTCTGAAGAAACATTACAGTTTTGAAAAAAGGGGCATGTTGTACACTTGAGCTGGGTTTTCAGAGGAGAACCCAGGAACTTACCACTGTGGAGTCCTGTAGTCCAGTGATTAGAGCACTCGCCTTACAAGCGAGAGACCTGGGTTCGATTCCAGGCAGGTCAGGGCGAAACTTGATAAATTCATATCAAATACAGGTACCCCGACCCAACTGCGTTTTTTTCTACCGTGAATTTCACCTATCCACAGTTGGTTCGCTACGACAACCTTTGCTAACCGCGGCAATGGGTTTTGTGTATCCACGGATTTTAACACTAACACTAGCGTTTGGCGCTAGGACCCAGTTGTGATGTTGCAATCAACCAGCTACGATGTCGCTTCTCCGCATCCACCTCCTCGGTGTCACCCACCACACCACCTTCTCCGCAGCCACCCCCCTTACACTCGTTGGTGATTTATAATCTGGAGGAGGAGGCAGAGGAAGAGGGCGTGCCGGGCCCCTCTTCCATGTAACAACCACTTCCCCCATCATCATCATCATTAGGATTTAGGTAAATAACATGAATTTTTTTGTGTTTAGTTCAAGGACAAGCAAACTTACTCCCCCTATCCGCATGTTTCCCGTAGGGCCCTGCATTTTCCAACCGCGGTTTTACTAACCGCAGAGGTTTTCAGGCACGTATCCCTTGCGGTTGGGGAGGGATACCTGTATATGAATCTGCAACTTCTGGAGTCATGAAAAGTCAATTCACTTTACAGGATATTCTGTGAAGCGCTTTGAGATGAAGGCATGAAAAGCGCTAGATCAAATGGAAGGATTATCATTGTTATTATTGAGTTTTCAGTGACTGTTACACAGCAGGTAAACAAAGCAAAGGTTTGTCAGAGATGGCACTTCAGTGCTTGTGCAAAAGTAATTGAATACCTGCTGCTGTATGAATGAACTCAGGGAAATCCTCAGTAACACAGAGCGAGCAGGAGGGAAGTTTCCTTGTGGGCTGAATTGTCAGAAGATGGGATTAATCAGAACTTTGCTTTGACACTGTTCTGCACATTCACATGTAGTTTCCATTTGAAAGGGTGAGGATAGTAGACCAGCAAACAGTCTGTAGACCGGTCTGGTCTGAAGTGGACTTGGAAGTCCAGTCTCTGACCGTTTAAGAGAGACTCCTGTCCAAAGCTGCACTTTATAAGCCCTGTGTAGCGTTAATAATAATAATCATCATTGCATTTGATACAGCACCTTATCACGTCTTCGAGACGTCTCAAAGCATTTCACAGAGTATACTGTAAAGTGAATTGACTTTTCGTGACTCCATAAGTTGCAGATTGATATATTTTCAGATGTAAAGAAACATTTCTATTAAAAATGATGCAAGTTTTACACTTGAGTTGGGTTTGCAGAGGAGAACCCTGTACAGTATATTACCTTTAAGTGTAGACCAGATCTATGTATTTTGACCGCCCCTGCCCCCTCTACTCTCCCCCTCCCCACCCCTTAAATAAACAATTTTTGGTGCCAAACTTCCATATGTATTCCTACAGCTAAAAGATTGGTTCACATCCAGGCCTTTGTCAGTGAAGCTCAGTAACCAGCTGTTAGGAGGTGGGTAAGTATAACTAGTGTGACTTATCCACATGCATTAATATATTAACTGACATAGGAATACCGTTTCCCCCCGAGCAGCTGCTGCAGTGATAAGCACCAGTGACTATACACAGTGTGAAGAGAGCGGATGAGAACAGGACAATGTCTGCAGATATAAGACATGGGTACGAAGCATAGAATGAGAAAGACTGTTTAGTCGGTCACACCCAGTGCTTCCATTGACAATCCAGAAGTGACAGGGACCCGTCACCAAACGTACATTGCACTTGACACTACCATTTGTGCAAAGGTCAATCCATTTCTTGTACCCACCTTTGACGCGGAGAGATTGAGATTGTGTAGGCTGAAGTGGTATAAATGATATTGCAATATTATATAGATTAGACCTACATAGAGTTTACAAGGTTTTCCCCAATATATTTTTGTGATAATAAAATTGCAATGATTTATCTGCGCAAATCTAGGAAATGGAGCCAGATCCATGTGGAGATCCACTGGTAGCATCAAGATTGACTTGAAAAGAATAAATCTCCTGCTACAGTTGAATTGCAACTGTATATTCTATGAAGAACAACAGGAGTGATTTAAAGACTAATCTATTTCCTGGGCTCAGATGATTATAAACCATTCAATCTTTTCTGCTTTAAAATACCTGAGTCTCTTTGATTGGATTAGTGTCTTGTAATCGCTCACATCATCTATTATTCTCTCTGTTGTATTCATTTCCTGTGACATGCGTCTCAGCATAAAAGTACAAGAGGTGATTTACGTGTATATGGTATCTGTACAGTTCAGCTTATGATGAAATTCATCTCACAGTCAGTGTAAGTAATATCTATCAAGGCAGCATGATATATATATATATATATATATACACACACACAGTATCTATAAAAAAGATGAGACAGAAGTCTGATAAATCTAATAATAGTCAGTCTAATAATAAATCTTAATATTAATTCTTACAGCTTCTTAAAGTTTAATGTGTGTGTGTGTGTGAGAGAGAGACACTAGTACTAGGCACTAGGTGGAGCCCTATATGCCCAGAAAGCCATTCTCCTGTTGATCATGGATTAGCCCTAAAAGGAGCTGTAAATCCTCTGCTATTTGGGCTCAAGGAACACAGCTGTGTGGATGCAATTGGAAGAGGGAAAGAACAAAGGAAGATATAATGAGATGTCAGCATGCCTCATGCTGCTTTAAACCTAGTTTTAGTGAATGCTTTAGTTTTGTGAATGCTTTTCACAATTTGAGGTGGCTATTGAAAGGAAATTTTTGATTTACAAAATAAATAATGATAAGAAGAAGAATCCTTGCATTTGATGTCGCGCCTTATCACGTCGTCGAGAAGCCTCAAAGCGCTTCACAAGATATACTTTAAACTGAACTGACCGTGTACTTTGTGGGCGAGACAAAGATGACTAACTTCGAATTCAAAAATCCTTCCGTTTGGTACTGTGCCTCTCACAACGAGGAGGCGTCTCAAAGCGTTTCACAGGATTTTCCGTGAAGGGCAATGACTATATATTTTACGAGTGAACCCGGCACCAATTTGACACAGCAATATCACAGTATGCAAAACTCGTTGGGCCTCTAAGCAAAACAATAAACAGATTTTGTGAATTAGACAATTTTCCCATTCAAATGAAATGAATCCTAAGGTTTGTCAAATTAATTGTGGAATAACATTCTCTCCAAAGTGTAAAAATACCCAAACTGTAGCTTAAATTAAAATGAGTGGAATAAAAGCAATTAAAATAGAATAACAGCATCCGTTATTCTTCATTATGGCGAACAAATGAGTAGCCGCATTTTGGGGCATAATTAGACCTTGTATAGTTGTGTCATACTGTAAAGGTAATGGCAAAGCCATAAAGGTAGTGTATGTGAATAAGAGTGCACATTGCATCCGCACAAAGACATTTCCATGTGTAAGTGGCATTCATGGAACTCACAGTCACATTTGAACACTTTTAAATGTGCTTCTGCATGTATTAGACACCTGGCTGACCAACAAAATAATTATGATATCTCATTGATGACGTGATAAGGCATGGATGTAATTATTATCAGTATTATTATAATCACCGCAGCGCTGCATTGGGAGATGTATGATTTTGTAACTGATACAAGGCACTTTGTTACACTTTACCTTGATGCCATTTTCATCCTATCTCCCTTTGCATTTAGGTCCTTGCATACATAGTAGGTTTGGCATTGTGTCTGTCCAGAGTTCCAGTTCAGTCAAGTGGAAAAGCACTAGAAATCCCTTTAAAAAAATCATATTATTATTCATTCTGTGGTATGAAGCAGCATGTTGTGCTGTCAAATTGAATAAGTGACGTAGTGCCTCAAAACACTGGGAGGCACAGCATGTTAGTGTTCACATCAATGCTATTTATTGTAAAAGCTTGAACTTCTGCCTTGGTTATTTGTACGTTGCAGCAATCGGTAACCTGTTGCTGGCTTGGTTACAGAGTCTTTTCCTTTTAATTCCGTCATTCTTTTTTCTTGCTCGCCAAGTTAATTTAAAACAGAGCTTCAAATAAATTGAAACAGGTAGAGTCACGGGTCATTTAATCCCAGATTAGACATTGCTGTCTGGCTTTGAATAGATGGAACTGACATCACACTTGGAAAATTGTGAAATTCTATAAAGATCTAGGTCTTCAGGTTAGGTTGAAGAGCAACAGATGCATTATCAGACAGGACCATCCCTTTCTTCTCATTTTAAGGGGTGGCAAAGCGATGGTATTAATTGGCTGAAATATTCCAGGGAGGGTCATGAATTTCAGTTTTCAAGATCAGTATAAGATCCTCAGGGCAAAATACTGATGTGTTATTACCAGCTGTAAAAAAACACACATATTTTTTTGGGTAGCACAACTGTTAATATGTTGCACAGCACAGGACACTGTTCCACTTGATTGATCATTCTACTGGCAGTGTGTCAGATACTATTTCATATTGAACTGCCTTCATTTACTCCCACACTGTTAGGGGCTCAGTAAATCCGTCCTTGTACAATTTCTAGCTAAGGTACACGATTTCTGAATTTTTAATGTGAAACGCTTCACATTGCCATTGTCCCACAACATACCTCCCTCTCTCTGAAGCATAAGATGCTGTGGAATTTCATTTGGTAGACATCTGACAAGAGTAGCCTTTAGAAAAAGTACTGGTAACAAGTTCGATCATTTTCAATATGATCGACACTGTCTAACTAATCACGTTTTCGTGATTACATGATTACCAACAGATCACTGCTGCGGAAGTAGATTCATAACTATGTTATCCTCTTGTACAGAGATCTTCACCCTGAGAGGGTGCTGGCAACTCTCTCTTAGTCTTTAGGAGTCATTCAGACAGTGTTACAACAACAACTCGTATGGGTCTGGCCTTCTCCATGTCCCCCGAATCCTCCGATCCACCCTCGGCGGCCGTGCCTTCAGCCACTATGCCCCAAGGCTCTGGAATTCCCTTCCTCACTATCTTCGCCTCGCGCAGGTCTCAGCTGAAGAGCTTTCTCTTCGACCGCACCTTTGGTCACCTTTCTACCCCTTGGTCCCGGGATCCGCTATTGTGAAGCGCTCTGAGATGCCGTCCAGCATGGAGGGCGTTACATTAATCAAAGTTGTTGTTGTTATTGTTGTTGTATCAGAGCGCTCAGTAGTGGCGCTATACAAATGTAATTTTGTTGTAGGTGGTTGTTATTCCAAAGGGGATGTTATTCAATGTGATTTTTACATTTGGGAGCAACACTCTACTTTCAAGAGTCTGGTACTTCATTCAGACAAGTAGACTGAGACATTTTAGGTTTATTTAATTGGACTGACTCTACTGCACCATATCAAGACTACAAAGCTCTTTAGAGGGCAGAAAGTAATCTACTGAGAGTCAGTAATCTGACTCTCTATCTAAATGCTGACTCCATCAAATGCTTTTGAACACCTGCTGTTTAGGGCTATCCACAGACCGGCAAGAAGAAACAGAAAAAGACTTCAGCTCTTGGGAATCTTAAATGGAAACAAATAGGACTGGAAATCCACAATCAATATCCAAAAGCGAGAGAGAAAGAGAGAGATTAGTGTCAAAGAATTGAGGAGCTACATTGCTTGAAAACTGGCCAGTCCATTAATTCAACGAACTGAATGAAACGGTATATGTTAAACAGGGGAATTTATGATTTATTCAAATGACCACACAATGTTACATTTTAAGAGATTGGCCTCACGGCAAAGACGATGAGAAATCTTGGGCCGTAGGAGCTTTATTTACAGCCGGATTGACTAACGATACATTTTGTGTAGAACTCTTGAGGAACAGGTGACAGCCGAACACTCAGTTTTTGAATAGCTGGGCACAATACACTTCTGCTGCTGTATTTTTAGTTATAATTTACAACTAAACCCAGAGTTCGTGAAGCATTGCCAAGAATTCTTGGAGCGAACTAACAATAAAAATAGCCCAGATGTTGGGCTATTTTTCAGTGAGAGTGATGTTGACTGGGGAGGCAGAGGTTATTTAACAAGACTAACGATGTTTGAACACGGTGCTGAGCAAACGGAACAAATGAGGAGTTGAACCATTACCAAATGTATTGCAGTTGTGCTACCGTAAGAGTGCCTTTTAGAGACGTATAAGGGTAGAAATCAAAGGTAGCTTTGAGAGGTGCATTTCATTAGGCTTGCACTTTTGTGAAATTTATTACATTAGGGAATGAGTCATTTGACAGAAGGCAATATATTGCATCAGTATCTTTGTGTCAACTACACCAGGACTTCAGTGTCACCTACATGGTTAAACCAAGGTCACGTCCACCTGTTCAGATGGACATTAAAGATCTTGTGGCGCTATGTGGGACATTGGCGTGTGCAAATTGACTGCCGCATGATGCCCCATCGCTCCACTTTACAGCATATTTACAGCACTTTGCAGCTCTTTTTAAAAAAAATTTATCACTCAATCCGCAACTGATTATGGGACACTGCTATGCACAATTGACTACTGCGTTTTGACCACATAATATACAGTCAATTTGCTTTACACTATGTTCTGTGAAGCGCTTTGTGACATATCGAATACTTGATAAAGCATTATATCAAATGCAAGGATTATCAGTATTATTATTACATACTGTGAAGGACTTTGAGGCATTAAAGCTAATTATTACCAAATTATACCAATTAATATTACTATTATCAAATCAAACGTTGCTTTGTGTCACAATTCATCGTATTTTACATCAATGCATCATGTATTTGAAAAACACATAAAGCCTGAAAGATTTCCAAATTTTTTTCATGAAGCTGGTGTCTGTCTAACTAAAACTTTCTTTTCCCCCTCTTTCAAGATAGTTCACTGCTAAATGTGTTGTGACAGTACACCTCTCCTCCACAGCCCTGATGGTTGACGTCATGTAAGGCAATTGGCGGCACTACTTTGGTGACTGTATAAGTGAACATCAATAGCCTTCTAATAGGCTTTGAGAGGTGCAAATAAAAGAGACCACAGAGAGAAACAGAGAGAGAGAGAGCTAACAAGCACAGTGAGAGACAAGCCAGGAAAGAGATCGAGTGCAGTTAGATTAAGGTTAGCTGAGAGTTGCCAGACCAATATGGTAAAGGCTAGGAAAAAGAGTGTTAACCGTGCTGTGTGATTTCAATAAGTCTGGAAATTTTTATTTAAAAATCTGTGACTATTTGCAAGCATGTACTGGAGCAGGATTCATGTTATCAGTCGAGAACTGCATTAGCATCAGGAGGTAGTAACTAAGTGGCAATGCAGATACCACAGATATCATTGTCCATGAGATGCCTAGAGGGGATCAAAAGGTGCAGCATACAGCTATGGCTGAATGTGGATAGCACAAGAAATGGAGTAGACCATTCAGCCCCTTGAGCCTGTTCTGCCGTTCTATTAGATTGTGGCTGATCTGTATCTCAACTTCAAGTGCCTGCATGTGTAGAGCTCAGGCTGGTGCTCTCTGCTGATTGGAATAGGAGTCAGCGAGTAACCTGTGACAGCACGATATTGTCAGGAATGGTTTTGTTTTAAAATTAATCAAGGACGGGAGCAATTTCTCACTCATTTGGGGAGTTTTGCTCTAATTTCCCAATTTCCATGATAGACAGACTTCACTCCTCTCTCAGGACAACAACAACAACAAAATTACACTTGTATAGCGCCTTTCACGTCAGGAGGACGTCCCAAGGTGTTGGACAATCATTGTTTCAGACCCGAGCTGGGGACAGGGAGGGTGGAGGGAAAGGGGAGGATTTGGAGTGACCGATGGGACCGTCAAAGAGGAGGATCTTGAGGCGGGACTTGAAGGAGGCCAGGGAGGGAGTGGGCAAGGCAGAGGGACTGCGGGATGGAGTTCCAGTAGCTGAAGGCTTGCTTGCCAATGGTGGGGCGGGGGGCATGGAGCAGGCCGGAGCCTGCTGAGCGGAAGGGGCGGCGAGCAGGTTGGTAGGGAGGTTAGGAGGTCGCGGATGTGAGGTCAGGTGAGGCCATGGAGAGTTTTGGATGGGAGGACCAGGATGTTGAATTGGATCCTGATCATAAGCCCGGAACATAATCCCTCTCTCCACGATCCAAAGCTCCAGCGACTTAAGTGCAGCGAAAGTTGTGGCATCGTCGCCCAGATTGTTTGTGCTTCTCTGATGGTTGCTGTCATGTAAGCCACCCGGTGATGCTATTTTGGTGGTTGTGAAAGCGTGCTCCTTCACCGGTTTGTTGCTTCTTCTGTTATCCCCTGAAAACAGAGGTGTACTGCCGTTGCACCATTCATTGCATTCTCCTCTGTCTGTGAGAGTGTTTGGGAGCCTATGGAGTGTATTTAGCTTATCTGGCAGCCAGCGCCACTACAGAGATAGAGGAACGAGACGTCAGACCACAGTTGTGTGGGGCCTGCACTTTCTAACAGGGATCGAATTATCTTTTTTTAAAAAAATACAAAAGATCACAGGAAATTTGCACTGATTTTCTCTGTGATTTTTTTCTTCTCACCCTCTACCTTTGCACCCTCCCCGAAACTGTTAGCTTTTTTTTATTCGCATAACAATTTTTTTTACACCTGGCAATGCTGCAGTCTCTCTGGATTTTTGCCCCAGAAAAATATTCCTCAGGACCGGTGTTTAAAGTATGATAGACCAAGATTTTGCTCAGGAAATGGTGTGATCTCAGAATTTTGAAGATTTGAAAGTGATGAAGTGCCCGATCATTGTAAGGATTAATTGCTTCCTGTTGTAAAATACACAGTGGGCTAATTAGCACCATGGTAACAGTTTTGGGGTATCTTTCTTTGAGTTGCGGGATAAGCTTTCCCCAAAATAAAGCTAATATGATGTGCTCGGTGTTAGTAAGACTAGACTGAAGCCTGTTTGGGGTTACTTTTTAGATCAAATGTTGAATTTGACAATTTTTTTACTGCACAAATAACCAACATAAGGCCAACGCACCTATATAGTTGAACTCAAAATCCCAAGCGAGCCAAGTACAGCAGCATTATTTTTAACAGCAATACGTTAATGAAAGACCTTCACACCCTTCACCATCTCCTCATCCTCTCCCCATCCCCAAAACACAAACACACACACAGACTTCCTTCACTGTTTTCTTGGCTTCGCTCTCCTTAGTATCACAATTCAGATGGAAATCAAATACTTCACTGCCAGAACAATGCTCATTCAGCTCTGGTATTTAATATAATTCTTGCATTTGACACAGCGCTTTTCACGTTACATCCAACGCATGTTTAAATACCTTTAAAGATAATATTAATACCTACACTTGATATAGAGCTTTTTACATCTTCTGGACGTTCAAAATGCTTCACAGAATATACTGTAAAGTGAATTGACTGCATATTTATAGACGATTGTGCACAGCACAATCGTCTATAACGCGGCAGCCAATTGTGCACAGCAGTGTCCCACAAACAGTCGTGGATTTGTTTGTAATATAGGTTGATTTTGAAGGCACGTAATTCTGGAGCAAGATTGTTAGAGGAAAATAATCCTTGCTGCACGATGAGCTTTGGGGCTTCACTCATCGCTGGATAACCATCAGTACCATCTTGATTCTGCTAATGTGGTGTTTATATAAACAAGACGGAAAGAAAAAACCCTCCACTAATACTGTGTTCAATTCAGTTACAGCGCATAGCAGCTTATGTACTGCACACAAATATTAACACGTGACACCTACTGCAGTCAAACACCTCAGCCCATCATTTGCTGGAGAGTCTGTGGGTCAGTTCAGGGTCATTCCCCGCCTCTCTCCTTTTTATTTACACTTTCAAGCAGTAATTATTTTTCTAAAAATATGAGCTCAGTTCCTCTGTGGTTCTCTGCCATCAGTAAAATGAGACATTTTTCTTTGCAAAATTGCAGGTTGTCGTTTTGTACGATGACTGGGAAGGTGATGCAAATATCGCCTGGCGACCACCTTTCATGAATGAAACAACAGAGATTCATGGATATTCCTGAGATGTGCTAACATGTATTTACTGGGAAATGAATGCATTGATAAGTCTGTAAGCTAAATCAATCCCTGGGTTTACCTCTTTAGTATATTTCACGTGTTTAGAATAATTCTGTTAAATTTTTATACCTTTAAAATACTATATTATGTTGCCTGGTTTCTTGTTCCTAATATTGATGGATGTATTGAACTTTCAGCATATATCAGGCACATCTACAAAACCTCACTCTGAATTGTTAGTGCATATAAATGCCCCACACCATGCCCCATACCAGTATTTGGTCACCCACTCTGACTACAACAACAACAACAACAACTTAAACTTATAAAGCGCCTTTCACGTCGGGAGGACGTCCCAAGGCGCTGTTAATTAATATACCAATACCACTACTAATAATAAGAATCCTTGCATTTGTAGAAATATAATTTTGTTGTTGTTGTTGCATTTGATATAGCGCTTTTCACATCTTCTAGACATCTCAAAGTGCTTTACAGAATATTCTGTAAAGTGAATTGACTGTGTGTTTGCAGGTGAAACGCGGGAAGCCAATTGTGCACATCAATGTCCCACAAACAGTTGTGGATTGAAGTGACCAATTTATTGTTATTTTTATTGGGGGATTATTATTAGGAGTGTGGAGTAAGGGAACTTGCCCAAGGTTTCGCCCTGCCTGGAATTGAATCCAGGTCTCTCATTTGCCAGGCAAATGCTCTAACCACTGAGCTATAGGATTCCACTTTTAAAGTGGAATAGAAAGAAAGGTTACACATCCATTACGTTAATACGTTATAAGTACTGATTACCTTGGAATTGGCTTTGAGACATTTCATCTCTTACTTTATTCATGTAAGTTGGTGGCAAGCCCTTTGTGTAACTAAACCTCATACACGTCTGAATGACAAGAAAACAAAAGGTACCTTACAACATTAATGAGCTTTGTATTGATTGAATGTTTCATATTGTCTCTTTCCAACTTGTAAAGGTATTTGTGGCACATAAGCAGCTGTAATTGTCTACGTAATGGTTTGTGCATTTGGCAATTAATTTTTTTTCTTAAAGTTACTCAGCTTTGTTGTGCCATTGTCTTGTGCTAACTGTTATCAGTATAGCTGTATCTTGTATAGTCTTTTAGCAACACACACGTCCTCAACCTAGAACTTGCTACTTTTAATAAGCCACTGCAAAACATAAAAAGTGTTATAAAAACAGAATATGATCTTCGTAATGATAATAATCCTTGCATTCAATATAGCGCCTACCAGGTCTTTGAGACGTTTCAAGGCGTTTTACAGAATATACTGTAGTGATTGTGTATTTTGTGAGCAAAAATGTGGCAGCCAGTTGCACACAACAAAAGGTACACAAACGAGTATTTCATAATACAGATCACCGAGCTATAGATTTAATTCCCATTTCCTCTGAATACTCAGTAAAAAATGTTTTTTTTTTTAAAAAAGAGGATTGAAATATGACTGCAATTGCGAAGGGTTAATACAATGCACTTTAATTACAATGTGCAACATCCCAGCATAATCCAGCAAAGATTCACACGACTGTTATCCAGAAATCTTACTATTCCAGTATAATTTGCTCTTCCTGCCCAAATCCACACAATCGAATATGGCAGAGATACCAGATTTCTATAAACATCATTTTGAACAAAACATCCTATTAGCCTCAGATTGTTAATGCCTTCAGCTGTCCTTGTGGGCATACTATACTTGTTTCAACACAAAGCCTTTAAAGAAACAGCTGCTCCCAAACTTGAAAACGCAGTGGGTAAAATCTTATGTATTATTATAATGTCACGTTCTAATTAGCATGATATTTTCAAGATGTTCTGCTAATTAAGGCACTGCAACATACGGCAGTCCATTAAGGGACTTTATATTTCTCATACATCATATTACTCCTCAAAAGTAATATCACAAGCAGACAGCCATTGTCCAACCATCTCATAGCAATGTACTTTATAACAAATAGCCCGTTTTAAAAGGTTTAAGCTACTCGGAACACTCTCCCTCTCCACTTAGTGCTAGTTACCGCTTAGCGCAAATTAAATCACCTCCCGTCTGTGCCAGTAATTATACCACTGGGTACTGTGGTAAATAGCCTAAAATCTGAGTGGACTTCAAAGTGTTCTCACTGGTATCAGCGCCTGAGCATATTTATCCACTTTTCTGTTTGGAACCTCAATGCCTTTCCATTAATAAACATGTGATTTGAAGCAAACTCAAGATGCGGGTTTCAAATAATTTCCAACAATGAGAGAGCATCACGCAGCCCCTCAACAATCACTTCCAGACGTTGGACGCTTCAAGTTTTTCTGGAACTTGTCCTACATTTGCAGCAGATTTACCTTAAACCTTTGCGGGGGCAATGAGACAACACAGGATTCCTCTGTGTGATCATTCCTCCTAACTCTGGTAGCGTAAATATGGGTCTGGCTGACAATATAGTTTACATTATAGTCTTTAGTTTCGTAAGTGAAACCATCACAAACATCAAGGTCAACTAATGTAGCTTAACTTGCCTTCACTTCACCAGACAAGCGATAGATCAACATAAAACCAAATCCAACCTTTTCATCATCCTCGGTGAATGGAGCTCTTCCAGGGTTTTTGTTTATAGCTTGAGCAACGCCAATGACTTCACCATCGCTGTTTCGAATCGGCATACACAAAAGCGACTTAGTCTTGTATCCCGTCAACTTATCGATTTCGTCCTTGAAGCGACTGTCCTACTCAAGAAAAGACAAAGACTTGAGTTATAACTTCAGGCGGCGTTTGGGTTTAGCAATTGTCCGGTCACGTTAGTGACAAAATGTATGTGCAGAATGGGTAAGAATCGCAATAGACTAAACAGGTGTAATCTTCTGTCAAATTTAGTAAAATGTTATCATTCAATGATATCTGTAATATCCTGCATAATTAATAGTATAGTTTTTATACACTAGCCCTGAGAGCTCCCCACATGTGTCCACTCATGCGTGGAAACTTCCCTGTGTCTGGAATGGAATGCTCACTCCCTTACTAACCATTAACAATAAATATTAAGAGATGTTTAAAAAAAAAGGAATGTATTCACAGTGGCTGAATCGTCACATCTAGTAAGCCTTATTGCGGGAGTTTTGCCTAGAAAATATACAGTCGCCTCACTTTACAGTATACTCTGTGAAACGCTTTAGCACGTCCTGAAGACATGAAAAGGCGCTGTATCGAATGCAAGAATTATTATTATTATTATTATTAAATTTGCAAATTCACTAAACTTGTTTAACCTTACTGTAGAAATGCAAGTTGCTGTTGCTGTTGTTATCGCTGGGTTGGTTGGAGAGTGAGGTACAATAAGGTTGCGATCACATCTGTACTTGAACCACACGCACTGCCTGACTCAGGTCACAGGAGAGTGGAAAAGTACTGCACAGCTGTAGCCTCAGATTGTCCATCCTGCAAGTGGCAGCCCTTTTAGTGCAGTAACTCGGTATTTTTAAACAGGATTGTTCCATATGAATTATATATATATATATATATCCAGCTAATCAGCAGTGGCTTTAGCACTGGTGATTCTGCCACTAATGCCCAATGAATATGTAAAGTAATGTTGGATTTTAAGCATTCTGATTAGCCCCCCGGAGTGGAGGGCATTGTATAAGAGCAAGTTGTTATTGCTGTTGATTCTCTAACTACTTTAGTGTAAAAAGCAGTTAGAATGCGTGGCCTTTCTCATGTTAAATGCATGGGATGTTCAATTTATCACTTTTCCCTCTCTAGGCAGGCGAATGTAGACTTGTTTGATGAAAATATGAGTGATTTTTTTAAAAAAAAGAAAGTGTCTTCCGTCCCCTACAATTTTCCCTTGAAGACGCTAATTCATGCTGGGTTACAGTTCCATCGCTTCCCTCCCAAACCAGCTGAGCTGCAGCTGAGATCTGTTAACACTTTCTGGAAGAATTTCATACATAACTTGTGGTTTTACTTGTTGAGCCACCAGGGGTAGGTCTGAGTATTTACATGGAGAATAGGAAACAGTGGAAGAGATGATAGCAATTGTAATATTTCAATTGCTTCTTCAGAAAGTTTATTTGATTTGTCACTAGCCTGCAGAACCCTGAGATAACTGTTAACGCTCACTTCCCTGTTTGGTAGATGGCACCATTGCTGTTAAGCACAACTAATACCCTATGTGAAAGGTGCCACATAAATGGAATAACCTGTACTTATTTGTTGTCTAGAATTTTAGTAAATTGTTTTGTGTTATTCAGCCATATTTTAACTAAGATATTCAATTAAATACATGCCTTAAAGATGAACCAGATACAGGATACAAGAATAATAATAATAATCCTCACATTTTGATTACAGCACCTTTCATATTGGAAGGACTTGTCAAAGTGCTTTACAGGAATTTACTGTAGAGTGACTACACGTAGGTAATTTTATAATACCAAACTGTACACCTTAGTAATATTTAACTTTACTTCTGTGTTAATTATTTAAATTGAAACTAATACAATGTTTTGATTGAACAAATATACAGAAGTACCCTTGTAGAAATTCCAAGGGCGTTTAGCTAAGTACAATAACTTGTATTATTTTCAATTAAGTTGTACATAACCAACTGAAAGATATTCCATTCTTACATAAACTGAAGGCTGAATGCTTTTAGCACTCGCCAGGTTCTATTCCAGAGACCTCAAAACTCCAAACTTGCACTACAGTCAATGAGAGAAAGTTTAGATGATACAATTCTCCTTCATTTGGGTAGAATGCACATGCTTTAACTATTTAACCCGTTGAGAGTTGAGAGTTTCACATTTTAATTGTTTTGTTTTTCGTGGTGATGATCCAGAAAACTGAATGAGTCTTGGAACAGACTAGCCTGTACAAATACTCGTGGGATCTTACTAATTATGTGCTAGTTGGGCTGGCAACATGTTGCGTGAATTGGTTCCTTATTGGTTTCTACCAGAAATTTAGTTTGAATAGAACTGTCCCCCTGCCTCAGTCTGAAATAAAAATCCTTCTACTCATAGCACATTCTGTTTGCTTCTATCAGACACTACAGTGCCCAAAACACCCAACACATATTACTCTGCATTATAATACCACAGCAAGAACTTTGAGAAGGACGATATGACAGAGGAGGCTCATTAACCAGATGAAAGGCTGGTTAATGAGCGAATTCTCAGGGAATGTGTCGCCCACACATAGCTGTGAACTTTGCCGTGAAACGCAGTTGGAAAGGATTTAAGTCGCTCTAAATAAACATCTACTTGGTTACCTCAGAAGACCCTCTTGAGACCCTCTTCGATGTGTTAGCTGAAAGAAACTTTTAAAAAAAGCAACAGTCAATCATTTAAGATAAACAACAGTCCCATTAATCTGATTATTACTAAATTGGTGCATAAATAAGTACCGGTAACATGCACTGTAGTATGCTGGCAACATCTGCTGTTCAACCCGCTACACTGTCAATCCCGTGTGGCAAAATAAGGGAAGCACGAAGCAACACAGTGGATATATATTGTTTTTGCTCTCAAAAAATACACACATTTACTTGTGATTTTATTATACAGTATTTAGTATTCTGTTTTGTGGGTGGAAGAAATCTATTGCGTTGAATCTGGAACAAGAGGTAACACGTGGAAGTATTTGTGTGCACACACCTCCAAACCTTCTGATCAGAGATCCTGGAAGGAACAAGATCTTTGCCAACCAAGCCTCATCATTTCCCCTCCTCAATGTCAACCCGCTGGGTTCAGTGGTAGCAAATGGTTGCATTTACATAATAATCCCTCCCCAAAAAAAACACAATAATAAGATTGGTCATTTCAATCCACGACTGTTTGTGGGATACTGCTGTCCCCAATTGGCTGTTGAGTTTCACTCACAAACTTTACAGTGTGTTCTGTGACGCACTTCAAGACGTCTAGAAGAGGTGAAAAGTGTCTTCTGGACGTCTCAAAGCACTTCGCACATACTGTAAAGTGAATTGACTGTATATTTTGTTGGAGAAGCTGTTGATGTTAAGATAATGCATTGTCTACCTGATGAGGTGAGCACTTTGAGCTGCTTTGCGGCTATAGATGCTCCTTCATTT
Source organism: Hydrolagus colliei (assembly GCA_035084275.1). Taxonomy (NCBI): domain Eukaryota; kingdom Metazoa; phylum Chordata; class Chondrichthyes; order Chimaeriformes; family Chimaeridae; genus Hydrolagus; species Hydrolagus colliei. The sequence goes on along the minus strand of CM068747.1, from coordinate 23,600,101 downwards.
GCAAAGATTATTTTTTTATTATTTAACATACAGTCAGTGATAAATGGCAGTGGCAATTGCCAGAGGCAACTTTGGCAAAGAATAAAGTAATACAGTCATTGGTTATGCCAACATTACTAAATAAAATCTCTTTTAATTACCGGTAGTTAAAATCAGTTGAGAGCAATCGTGGGTTTTGACTTGCGTGCGGAACGTTTCGTGTTAAACCATTTAAAGGGCAGTAGTTGTATTTAGGAATCAACATGGAATTTTATGATGAGATGCTTAGAATTTAATGTGGACTGTAAATGTTATATTGTGGTGTTTCTTTGTATTAAAGACATTTATACAGTACTTGCGTTAAACGAAAATCCTATTTGAGGCATTACTTGAGTTGACCTTATCTTTACAACATTGTGCACATTTCCTAATGCAAACTTGTAATGCTACATTTCTGCTAAAGAATGAAACGAAAACATACAAATTGAGCTATTGGTAAAATCTCTCTATAAAATGGCATAAAGCAACCTTGGCCCCCGTTTGATTTTTGTTACATTTTAAGGGGTTTATTTGAATGTTAGAAATGTAAATTGAAGTTATTCCTTCCAGCAGCTTTTGGCTTAGTGTTAGATGTGCCAGCGGCAATGAATGCTTTGAAATGTGAAGGAATACATCATTATGTTAAAAACAAGCCATTTCACCAGCTAATTCTGCTTACTATTTGAGTAAAAATGCAGAGAATGAGCCATAGCTTTCCAGATGAAAACAAATTCGATTTTTCATCTGAGATTATTTATCTTTTCCAAAATTTTACAGCACAGATAAAAACATCGATTAACCAACAGATTTCATTCTGATTGGCAAACCAGTCCTGGCACATGCAGTTTTCCATAGAGTAGCTGAACCTTGCTCTTTAATAACGTCCTTCCATTGGTCGAAGAAATCCATGATAATCTAATGAGCAAGGTCGCGGAATAAATGTTGCAACCATCGGGTTCACAAAGAGTAATTTATTAGGTTTGTTACGTCCAAAGTGAAGCAAGCTTTGTTCATTCTGCATTGCTTGCCACAAAAATTGTAGCATCTTGATTTGTTGCCCACTGATTACATATTGGTGAATACAAAATGAATAATTACCATTACTATCAATAATACTCTTCTCATTTGCTACAGTGCCTTTCGCTTTGGGAGGACGTCCTAAAGCACTTCACAGGATTTACTGTGTAGTAGAGTGTATATGTGCATGAACGCGCAGCCAGCTTGCCCACAGCAATGACCCACAAAACAGACTATTTTGTTTGGGTGGCTGTTGGCCAGGACACTGGGAGAAATTTCCATTCGCTTTTCGATTAGTGCCATGGGATCTTTAACATCCACCTGAACAGGCAGACTGGTTGACCTCGATCAACATCTCAGAATATTGATTCAGGGCCCGTAGTCACCTTGTGGCAGAGTTGTAAGAAATTAGTCACTTTCATAAATTTCCATTAGCAACGTCACAATTTGCTCACTTGATGTAGGTGACTTACTGCAGGTTGTCTGTTAATTACTTTGATGATGCACGATTAAGGAATTTCTCCCAATGTACTGTCCAACAATGCTCAAGGGTAAAATCGTTCAATAATTCATGGCCATTTGTGGAAATAGTCCGCCTTGTTTGCCTACAATTATTAATAATAATAATAATCCTTGCATTTGATATAGTGCTTTTCACATCTTCTCGAACTCTCAAAGAGCTTCACAGAATATACTGTAAAGTAATTGATTGTATATTTTGGGGCAAAACGCGGCAGCCAATTGCACACAGGAGTGTCCCACAAACAGTCGTGGACTTAGTGCTGAAATTATTATTTAAACTTTTTTATGAGGGATTATTATCCCTGGAAAAGTGATCTGCTGATCAACTAACAACAGGGTTCCTACTTACTGCTAGGTAAACACAGGCTTGCGGAGTAAAGAAACTTGCCCAACGTTTCTCCCTGCCATGAATAGAACCCAGGTCTCTCGCTTGCGAGGCAAGTGCCTCTAACAACTGAGCTACAGGACTCCACGTAGCAAGTATCATTTATTATTTGAATTTTGTTTCTTATTTCTTAGATGATGCTTTTTATTCAGCTATATTAATTTGTTGGTCATAGCATAAGTATCCATAAGTATTTAATAAGCCGAGTTTAAGTTGTTCATTGGCACATAAGACAAGAACAATTTACATTGCAGTAAGGCTAGAGTACAATAACTCACAATTTACTATGACATTGGGTTGTTTTCAGTTTGTTTCATGTTAAAATTTCTGCCTTACAATGGATTGAGAAGAGGTTGTCTGTATCATCAGAAAATATATTAAAAATGGAATGTTAAATCCAAAGCAATCTGTCGGAATTGGATTATCCTGTAAAATTGGATAGACTGATTCTGGAGGAAGCTGTATCATGTTTGTTGACCTCTTTAATGCAGAAATTTTAAATTAAATTTCAATTTGGAAGCTGGTTTTGAGTTACAGTTCTTGAAAAATAATTTTTTTCACAATTCTCCACAACCTTAACTGTTAACATTCAATGATCTAACAGGCTAGGACTAGGTGGAATTTTCAGCTCTGCATGTCTACGTTCTTGTGTACAATATCTATCTCATAAAAGCAATCAAAGCCAACAATAATTTGTTATGATACTTAAAGTCAGCATTTGCATATTTTATAGCTTTAAGATTATTGTTGCTCCATCTCCAAGGTAATAAACACGGTAAAGTCAAATTATTATTTGATATTATTATCCAACAAATCATTGTGTTTGCTTTTTTTGGCACAAATTTCTGATTTAGCTTTGATTTTTTTTCACTCGAGAGTCCATTTGAACGGATGCACCAAAGGCTTTCATTAAATTAATATGAAGTACAAAATAAACCCCAACATGGTCAGGTGGAAGAGATTTTTTTTCTCGACAGAGATTCTTAAAAAGATGAATGGTTTTAATAACAAGTATCCCTTCTGGACTGTAACTAAACAGTTCTCTGTATTTTATTAACCAGCACCGCTGGTTACCACATTAAATTGATATTAACATCCTATTGTATTGAACTCTTCATCTAGTGCGTCATTCGAGATGTTTGGAAACACTTCTGAATTATGCAGGCATTAGAGTTTCAACCAAACTAAGGTTTAATAGCAGGTCAATTATTCTGAGGCCACATGTTTGCATTGACTCGAAAAACACTTTTGTCATTTCTTCAACTTTTTTTTTCTTCTTGAAAGGTTTTTTCGCACAGACACAGACAGACACACACTCTCATTATCGAGGGCAACTGTGAGCTTCCTCAGCAGTGTACTGCAATGATACTCCACTCTCCTCCCAGTCAATACAAAGCAAGGCCTGCTGCTTGGATGAGAGGTCTTTGACTTTGCTCTGTCCAAAGCCATCCCTTTGAACAGACTGCTCATAAATACTGTACTGCATTCTGAGCTCAGCTCACAATCTCAGCTTTTATCTCACCTCCACCACAACAATAAAATGCGACTTGTAGGTGGTGTTATTCCATTCCAAATATTTCCATTGGTCATTTATGGCAAATTGGAGATGAATGGGCTGAATCTCTGGGCTGAAAATGACTTTGATCATTTTGATTGAAAAAAGGTAAATAGTCCAGTGTTTTAACGGTTTTGAAATGGCGCAAAGGTTACTGAGGAATTATTGAATGATCATTAGGAGAATGGATCAGTTGGTTTCTCTCCCCTGCTATCCCACATGCACAGGGCAACAAGGACAATTATAATACAAATGCCATCTGCAGCTGAGATTAATTGAATCAGAACAGACAATCAGACCTCCCCTTTATAGTTCACTATTGCACCACACAGTGCAGTTACCTACTGAGACACTGGGAAAGCAAGTCAAGACTTCCTTTATCATTATACTCAGAAAGGGAATTGGAATGTATATTGTAAGCTGACAATTATGTTGGTATCTATAAACTGTTCTTGAACTGCCCAGCTTGCAAATCATGCCATTTGTGTAAATTAATGCAGAGTAGTTTTACTTACAGATGCAAAAATCTAGATTGCTTTTGCAGCAAACTTTCCAAATCAAATGCTTTATTATTTAATGAGAGTAACAGTACTGTACTCTATTTCAAATGAGAAATATATCATTGAAATGTGTGAAACAGCATCCTAGCTTTGTGGTGTTGGAACCTGTTTTTCTTGGCATGAGAGAATGCGAATCATGGTGAGGGAACAATTGAATAGGCCATAACAAAGCAAAATATTCTTAAACAAATTAACTGCAACCCTTCCCATACAGCTGCAAACTTATTCTGAGCAAAAAGAATGAATACCATTGCAAAAAAAACACATTGGATAATGGAGCAATGCTTCTAGCTTGGCTCTAATTCCATTGGGTTTCGAACTAATTTAATGAAAGCTACGCAAAATCCAACTCATCTGATTTGGGAATTCTGGTTGAAATAATTAAAAAACCTGGATGATTAATCCTTCAGTCTTTACACCGAAGTGATATTAATCAATACCCTCACTTGTACTGGCAGATGCAGTAAGAACATAGGAGAGCAATGGTTACACGCAAAATCTGTAACCATGTTAAGCAAGACAAGACTACTTATAAACAGGCCTTTTCCTGAGCCCCCCACCAAAATGAAATGGAGGTGAAGAATTATGTATGGCAGCCTCTGCTTTTATGTATTTCTCTTTAATAATTATAATAATAATAATCCTTGCATTTGATGTAGCACTTTTTACGTTTTCTAGATGTCTCAAAGTGTTTCACAGAAATATACTATACAGTGAATTGAATGTATATTTATATAAAGATGATGCTGAGATTAGGCCACAGCTAGTTAGCTAAGGGTAATTTAGTTGAGCAGATCGGGGGGATAGGGACCCATCCGAATTAAGACCAAAAACCCAAATATTTATTGGAATTTTAAGACGCTTTTCTCAAGCATAAAACTTTTATGAGTTTCTTAACCTTTGATGGTGTTTAAAGATCAATGGGATCGATCGGTAGTTATTATTTTAACATTTCACTCTTGAATTTTTGTTAAACAATTTTAACATGTATAATAATAATCCTTGCATTTGCTATAGCACCTTATCACTTTGTTGAGACATCTTAAATCCCTTCTCAGGATATATGGTAAAGTGAATTGACTGGGTGTTTTGTGGGTGAAATGCGGCAGCCAATTGCGCACAGAAGTGTCCCACAAACAAACGCTAATCCACTGAAGATTCATTCAGAGGAGCAATCAAACATGCGCTTAAAATTTCTTAACATTTATAATGCCCTTTAAAGAGCCAGTTATTCATTACAAAGAGTATTTGATCGTGGTGTGAATGAAACACCATAAAAACACATAAAATACAACAAGCACAAAACTTTGTAGGCAAGCCTGAAGTTTGAAATGAATAGGATCGCTTTGGATGTACAAACTGGATTGTAATACTTTTCTTAATTGATGCCCGGATATCACAATGTATTCATCATTAAGGAACCTAATTTCAACTCTTTAGAAACCTGGCAGTAAATAATTTGCACACCAGACACAATATATATGTAGATGAAGTACAGTATATTCTGTGAAGCGCTTTGAGACATTGATAAGATGTGAAAAAGGCTATATCAAATGCAAGGAGTATTATTATTATTAAGAAGTACTGTTTGATCTAATGGTATTCTATCTGATCGACAATGGAACAGAGAGGTTTTGGGGAAGGAGATTAGGAAATATGGGGAATCATGGGGAGTATTAAGACTGGCGTGGATTCATTAGGCCTCTTTTTGTGGTGGACAATTCCATGTAAGGAATTTTTTTCCCTTCCTTAACTCATCCAAGGAATATCATTGACAGCATGTGCGAAGAGGACAATCTGTTTCCTGCGCCATCCTGCCATGTTTGGCTGGGCTAGTGAGAAGGCAGGTAGAGAAGATGGAATAAATTAGGGCTAATAAAAGGAACATTAAAATGGGTCTAATTTACATAGAAATATTAATTATATCCACTCAAGAAATTTAAATGAAATTCATCAAATTCTACAAATATTGTAAAAAAAACTACAAAGTATGAAACTGTAAGGTTATTAAAATACATGAATGCTGTGATTGTCATGCCAGCACCTAAACATGCATGAGGCAGCTCAATGCTTATAGAGTAGAAATATATGCAAACATTATACAGATATGAAAATATATAAATGTTATTAGCATGAAATCATGCCAACATCTAAAACTGCAATATGCAGCACGATATATATATATATATAGAGAGAGAGAGAGAGAGAGAGAGAGAGAGAGAGAGAGAGAAAGTAGAAATAGATGCAATAATTGATAAATTTAGATTATGTTAAAATAATTGCTGTGAATATCACTTCGATTAATAAGCGTGGGACTGAAATTCACTGTGATTTCGATATGAGATGCAACCACCTGGATTGGAGATCAAATTAAATGCCACACTGGCATGTGGACCAATGAGCTAATCAAAATATTTACTTTTTTATTGTAGTAAAATTGTTTTTTTTCCCCTAGACACACAGATGGGGAGATAACTTTGTAGCGTCCCCTGCTGGTAAGATCTCTCTTTCTTTCTCTCTGTGGGTAAATTATTGGAAAGAATGATGGAGGCAATTATGTGGGTTGGTTTGTTGCTGTACATTTCAGGCAAGCCATTTGCTCCATATGGTATTTATTTTTGCAGCTTCCTTGCTGTGTTCTCAGGAATTATTTTGATATGTGCCATCTGTGAACATTTAAGAATCTAATGGATCCCTTTCAACAAATATCATTCAGTCAATAAATATGCACTAGCACTAAATGTTAAACTTTTAAACGTGGTCTTAAGGAGTCACACACACACATCACTGTTTATGGTGTGGTTACTGAATTGCATTGATCACACACAGTGCAGCAGTGCAGTAAATGAAAGCAAGTTCACAGGGAATGTGCCTTCCCTTGGAAGAATACTAGTTAACACAACTCAAGGTAATTTATAGCACGAATGTTCTCAACTATTTGGCACCTCTGAGATCACTCAAAACGTTATAAACGGTTACAATATCTATTTTAAAGGATCATCGAAGAAAACAATTGCACGTTATTTTGGGTGATACAGAATTGGTTTGTGCAGAATTCTTTTGTTTGAATTTCCCCCTCCCCACTTATGTTAATGTAATCAAAATTTAATAAACTAAATATTTTAAATATTTTTTTTAATGCTCGCCAAAAATGCAGCACACAAAAGTTAAATTCAGCAGATGTCACCAGCCCAACGTTAAACAGTCTAGACATCCAGATTTCGTTTTGAACAGATCATTTGGGGAGTGGATTAACCCCTTTCTCGCCAGTCATTGTGCCCAGTGTGTATTACCCCACCTAATTTGTTTTAAATTCCCTTTCTGTGAACCGGAATTCAATTGACAATGAGGAAACTATAGGATTGTGTCTCACTTCTCCAGTTGAACCTCTTCATAGCATTCCTGGACTAACCACACCTTCCTTTCCTTCCTTCCTTCCTCCATCCCCCCCCCATCTCCCTTTCTCCAAACTCACACCTCCCATCCAACCCTTCTGACATATTCTTCCAATTCTGATAGCCATTTATTGGCCAAGGCCCCCAAATCGTGACTCAAATGAGTAGTGTAATGCGTGAGATTTTTTCTTCTGTAACCTTTTCTTTCCAACGACTTCATTCATTATGAGGAACAATGATGTGTGGGGCGCATCTTGGTGGTTTAAGTCTCTGAAGAAATTATTCATTGCTGGGCGTTTTGGTGGGTTTTTGTCGACTCTTTTCCTCTGTTCCCAATCTATTAGCCGTTTGCCCGATGCATCGATGTATCAGACTCTCATTAAGATCAACCCACGTTAAGCTGTGTGTTGAATTTCTTCCTGGTGTTTTTTTCTCCCCCCCCCCCCCCCCACCAAAAACAATAAAGAAGAAAAGCAGTGAGGATTATCTTTGTCAATTTTATCCATGGGAAATCCAATTGGATTTTAGGAGGGGGGTTGGTCAATATATATATATATATATATTATTATTATATATATACATATCAATTCAAATATCACTCACACATCATTCATTGAGAATTTGGCCCTTGTTTTTCTAATTGGAATCCAGATTGTCGCCATTTATTGTCTGATTTCCCCCCCATTTGTTTTTTACCCCCCACAACGTGAAGTAGGACTGGAATCTTGGCAAATACTTGGATCATTTCATTCGTCATCTCGCCAGGGAGCAGTGCACACAGCTCGGGTGGCTGAAAAATTAAAAACCCTGGCGATGAAGATGAAACATGATCTCTCTTTATGTGATCTGTGAAATTCCCCGTCGACCAGATCGCATAGTTGCAACAAAGGGGGTTGAGTGCGAGTTGATTTTCGTGTTCTGTCAAGAGCAAACCACCATCGGATGAAAACATGTCTCGTATTCCTGAGGAACACTTCAAATGGGCAGCAGAAAGTTGCCGTCAAAAAGCTTTTACACTTAGCAGAGAAGTTGATTTAGCTTCACATCCCCCCCTACCCCATAGAATCTTACAGCACATACATAACCTATATTATAATATATAAAACACTGTATCTATAACTATATGTATATATTGGCTTAGAACTGTTTCATATCCACACTTTAACACCACAAAATAAGAACTAGGAATGTCAGGGGGGGGATTGTGTTTTAAGTATGTGTGTGTGTGTTGGGGAGGGGGGGGGAGGAGAGAGCCAGAGAGAGAGAGGGGCGTGGGAGGGGTTGTGTTTTAAGTATGTGTGTGTCGGGGGTGGGGGGAAAGAGAGAGAGGGGAAAGGGTGGGGGGGGGGATGGCAATTGCTTACCTGATAAGCATCAGGGATATTGACCGTCTCTCCATGTTCAGCCACATACCCGATGATCCCTTTGCCCCATGGCACCTGCACCTCGTTGGAGTTCTCCGCGCTGGAGGAGGGCAGCACGGTGGTGCCCGCGTGGACGTCGAAGAATTTGGATACCAGAGTCTTCTTGTTGGCGGTGCCCTCCACCAGGAACAGGGAACACCGGTCGGCGTCCACCAGGATACAGACAAAGATCAGTATCTTGTAGCTCAGGCTGGTCAGGTCCAAGTCATTGGAGATATCCTTGACCAGCTCCAGGAAGAAATCCCTCTCGTTGGTGGTGTCCTTGACTTTGTACTTGTAGTCGATGGCCCTGGAGGCGTATTGGGGGATGTTGACCCGAGATTCCAGCAAGGCGCTCAGGATGTGAGCTGTGGTCGGGGGCAAGGAGCTCGCCTTCCTCAACAGGGCTCTCCTCCTCATGCTGGACAGAGGCTCCTTGTCTCTGGAGTTCACGTGCTCGTCGTACGTCCTGTTGACAGTCAAGGCTTTGGACCTGGCGAAAGTTTTCCTGAGTTCTTTCTGCGAGGGTCTCCTCTGCAGCCCGTCCCCCCTGGTGGCCCAACACTCCTTGGTGGAGGCGCCCTGGGGCTTGTCCTCTGGGCTGGGGGTGGCGGCCGGCGGCGGGGGTGGGGGGGTTAGGGTTGGGGTGGGATGGTGATGCCGTGTGAGCCACTTCTGCACGGCGCTGGCTGTCCCTTTCCTCAGCAGGTAATCTTCGAAAAGCTCCGGGTGATTATCCAGAAAAGTTTCCACCTCGGAAAAGTCGAGTTTGGCTGTTCTGGACATGGCTTTGTCTGGTCTGGTCTCGTCCTATCTTGTCAATGTCTGTGTCTGTGTCTTGTCTGTCTGTCTGCACAAACAACTTGGAGAAATCCTGGGGTGGAGGGGTGGGAAGGGGGGTGGGTGGGGGTGTGGGGGGGCAGTTTAAAGAATCATAGATCTATCCCATTTATCAGAGCATCATTGAGCAAACGTGCCAAGGGTAGGATGGGGGTAGAGGGGGTAGGATGGTTGGGGTAGGATGGTTGGGGTGGGGGGTGAGGGGGAGGAAGGGAATTAAGAGAGACTTGCGCCTACCATCAGTCTAACATGGTTACCTTCTTGCAGTAGGTCAAGAAGGTTGAGTGAATCCGTTTGGTCGCCAGGCTGCAACGCTTCTTGAAAGCCTTGGAAACGATAAATTGGTACAACTTCTGGGTGAAACGATTTGCTACTTAGGGTTGATGTGAAATTGCTGCTCTGAGATGCATCTTGGTTGCTCTCTCTCTCTCTTTCTTTCTTTCTTTCTTTCTTTCTCTCTCTCTCTCTCTCCCTCTCTCCCCAGCCTGAAAGAAAAAAAAATAGATGCCAGCTTGGTAAGGATTTGCTCGCTGTCTTGCAAAGGACTCAGACTGCTGATGCTGCCGTAATAAGGAACGGCCAATAATGACAGATAAAGTGTCGGATCCTCATAGGAACACCACTGACGTAGAGAGAGAGAGAGACACACACTGTTTATTGCCGTAGACGTCTAATTCTATTCATGTGAAAACAACTCTGTGTGTGTGTGTATGTGTGTGTATATGTGTGTGTGTGTGTATATATGTGTGTGTGTGTATGTGAGTGTGTGTGTCTATATATGTGAGTGTGTGTGTGTATATGTGAGTGTGTTTGTATATATGTGAGTGTGAGTGTGTGTTGATATGTGAGTGTGTGTGTATATATGTGAGTGTGAGTGTGTGTGTATATATATGTGTGTGTATATATATGTGAGTGTGTGTATATGTGAGTGTGTGTGTATATATGTGAGTGTGTGTTTATGTATATGAGTGTGTGTGTATATATGTGAGTGTGTGTGTATATATGTGAGTGTGTGTGTGTATATGTGAGTGTGTGTTTATGTATATGAGTGTGTGTATATATGTGAGTGTGTGTGTATATGTGAGTGTGTGTATATGTGAGTGTGTGTATATGTGAGTGTGTGTGTATATATGTGAGTGTGTGTTTATGTATATGAGTGTGTGTGTATATATGTGAGTATGTGTGTATATGTGAGTGTGTGTGTGTGTGACTGACTCATGCAGTAAAATATTCCATTATGTATGTAGTCTTTGCAACATGCGTGTTTTTTTGTGGTGGGGGGGGGGGGGGGGGGGGCAGGAAAAAAACATTAAAAAAAAATGCAAGAATAATAACACAATGCAATTTGAGACGAGGGGGTTAAAATCATTAAAAAATCACCCCCCAAAAAAAAATAATAATAATGAGGATGCATTTCATACGGAATCTAGTCTGCCACCGAGGATTTGATGTCATTTCAATCGCAGAAACCCTCCTTCAGCTACTGCTGCTTCCTGTATTTGCAGCATCGTTTGAAATAAGAGTGAAATTAAAAACGTGAAAGGTGTCAGTGGCTACTCGGCGTGTTTTGGGTCTTTTGGATGGATATTTGGGTCACAGTTACAGACCAGGGCTGAGATAAGTACTGCACCTCTGAGAAGCATTCTAATCCACCCCCCAAAATTTTTTAAAATAAAAATTGTGTTTTATGAAAATATTAACGATTATTACTGTGAAAACACATCACAGCTGATTTCTTTACAGTTTCCTGTACGTATTGAGTGCATTGCTTGTTAAAGGGACGAGCACAGAGTTTTAACCAGTTTGGTGCCAAGTGAGACTCAATTCACACAACCCAGTCCTGAGAATGAATGTCGCGGTGAAATCAATGCTTTATTAACTGGCCCCGACACGCAGTGATTTCCACAAGGAGTGTAACTTCAAGCGTTTGAGACTCGAGCCCCCCACTCTCTCACCCCCTCCATCCACTCTCACGCCCCTCCCCCACCCCTCCACTCTCTCACCCCCTCTCCCCCCCCCCCCCTCCCTCCCCCCCCCCCACTCTCCCCCCCCACTCTCTCACCCCCTCTCCCCCCCCCCTCTCACCCCCTCTCCCCCCCCCCTCTCACCCCCCTCCCTCTCACCCCCTCCCCCCCCCCCTCCACTCTCACCCCTATCCACTCTCCCCCCCCCTCCACTCTCACCCCCATCCACTCTCCCCCCCCCTCCACTCACCCCCCCCTCCACTCACCCCCCCCCCTCCACTCACCCCCCCCCTCCACTCACCCCCCCCCCTCCACTCACCCCCCCCCCTCCACTCACCCCCCCCCCTCCACTCACCCCCCCCCCTCCACTCACCCACCCCCCCTCCACTCTCCCCCTCCCTCCACTCTCCCCCCTCCCCCTCTCCCCCCCCTCCCCCTCTCCCCCCCCTCCCCCTCTCACCCCCCCTCCCCCTCCACTCTCCCCCTCTCCCCCCCCTCCCCCTCCACTCTCCCCCTCTCCCCCCCCTCCCCCTCCACTCACCCCCCTCCCCCTCTCACCCTCTCACCCCCCTCCCCCTCTCACCCCCCTCCCCCTCTCACCCCCCTCCCCCTCTCACCCCCCTCCCCCTCTCACCCCCCTCCCCTCTCACCCCCCTCCCCCCCTCCCCCTCTCACCCCCCTCCCCCCTCCCCCTCTCACCCCCCTCCCCCTCTCACCCCCCTCCCCCTCTCACCCCCCTCCCCCTCCCCCCTCCCCCTCTCACCCCCCTCACCCTCTCACCCCCCCTCCCCCTCTCACCCCCCTCCCCCTCTCACCCCCCTCACCCCCCTCCCCCCCCTCCCCCCTCTCACCCCCTCCCCCCTCTCACCCCCTCCCCCCCCTCCACTCTCCCCCCTCCCCCCCCCCCCCTCCACTCTCCCCCCCTCCCCCCCCCCTCCATTCTCACCCCCCTCCATTCTCACCCCCCCTCCACTCTCCCCCCCCTCCACTCTCACCCCCCCCTCCCCCTCCACTCTCTCACCCCCCCCGCCCGCCCCCCCTCCCCCGCCCGCCCCCCCCTCCCCCCGCCCGCCCCCCCTCCCCCCCGCCCGCCCCCCCCTCCCCCCGCCGCCCCCCCCTCCCCCTCCACTCTCCCCCCCCTCCCCGCCCTTCCCCCCGCCCTTCGCCCCCCCTCCACTCTCCCCCCCTCCCCGCCCTTCCACCCCACTCCCCCCCTCCTCCCTCCCCCCCCCCCTCTCACCCCCTCTCCCCCCCCTCTCCTCCCCCCACCTTTTTTTTTGCTGGTTTGTTGTTGCTGTGTTGTACTGTAGTGTGCGTTATGTGGTCGCCCTGTGGCTTCTGCTTCTCTTCGCAAAGGAGAGTGAGCGATCTCGCTTGTGTTTCCTTACCCGGGTACCATTAAACCCATGCAACCCGACACACAGTGTTTTTGCAATGAATGTGCATCAGTCAGTCAGTCACATATATACACACACACACACACTCACATACACACACACACACACTCACATACACACACACACTCACATACACACTGCACTGAAGAGGTGGATTCACTGAGTCTCTGAAAGATGAGAGGTTCTTAACCCATTATTGCTTCATCAGAATAGGAACATGCATTTCACACTGACACGCGGTTAGTTAGTTAGTTAGTTAGTGTAGTTAGTTAGTTAGCTAGTTAGTCGAAGTGAACTACAACTCCACGACTAAAAGGATGTTTGTAAAGCACAGTCTTAACAGCCACAGAAATAAATGAACTGGAATTGAACGTCAAACATATACTTGCCCTGTTTAACCTTTGTTTGTTTGTAAAGCGTCGCTGGTGAAACTGTTGGTGTGTGTGTGTTGGGGGGTGGGGGGGGGGGGGGAACTCAGTGTATTATTTCACAGTCATTCAGACGACTTCAGTCATTCATTGGGTGAGGCTTCGAGTCATTCGGACAAACCCAATTTCAAAGCCATTCAGAGGATGTTTCCAGTCATTCAGAGAACCGTAATTCAAAGACATTCAGAGAATTTTTTTTTCACAGTCATTCAGACTATTCATTGCAGTCCCGCAGCCCTGCTGTAAAACTGTAAGTGTGTTGTGTGTGTGTGTGTGTGTGTAAAAGACACAGAGAGCTCAGTCGGGACACGATTGCTTTTGTGAACGCCTTACATTGCGAATCGTTTGCGAATCGCATTTTCCTTTTCCCACACACACAGCAAAAACACACACACACACACAATCCATGGCGTTTGAACCCATCCATCCATCCTGTGCAGGACCCTGAGTGCTGTGATGGAGACAGGTCTCCCATGATCAGGATAACAGACAGGCGCGGACCACTCCCTCCTTTGATCATTTTGCTGTGTTAGTGGTGTCTGGTCTGGGGGTGGGGTGGACGTGTGTGCCTCGTCTCTCTGTTACACAGAGAGTGTTCCTGGAGGGTTGACCTGCCTAATCCAGTATTTATTTCACAGACTGGGCAACGGTGTGTAGCTATAATCTGCCTTTTCTTTTGAATCGCTGTTTGTTCGTTCATTCATTCAATTCATTCAGGAAACCACCATCAGCAGTTGAACAGCGGCATGTCAATGTTACTGTTCAGTAAAGCACTTGTACTCATATATTGGATAGGTGGAGAGGGAGATCGATAGAGAGAGATACAGAGAAAGATATAGTGTACAGTTGATTGATTGATTGGTTGGTTGGTTTATTGATTGATTGTTCATTGGTTGATTGATCAATTAATTGGTTGGTTGGTTAGTTGAATGTTGGTTGATTTATTGATTAATTGGTTGGTTGGTTGATTTGCACATACCTATAAAATAGGGTTATTTCTTGCTGAATGTCCTCGTCAGTTAGTTTATTTTTTATTAATGAGAAGTGACACCTTCCGCCAAGTGGGGGGGGGACCCCAACTGTATGACATTTGGAAATCCTGCATCTCTGGCGTTTCTTGTTATCAACTAGGAGCCGGTTCCCAGAGCGCGATAACACCCAGATATTATTTCATTTATATCAATTGTAACATCCACACAGAGCGACTTTTGAGAAGAAAGCAACAGGAAACCCATGGAGTCCTGTAGCTCAGTGGTTCAGCACTCGCCTTGAGAGAGACCTGTGTTCAATTCTAGGTAGGGTGAAACCTTAGGCAAGTTTCCTTACTCCGCACACCTGATAATAATCCCTCTAAAAAAAAACAGTAAATTGGTCATTTCAATCCACGACTGTTGTGGCACACTGCTGTGCACAATTGGCTACTGCATTTCATCCACAACAAACAAATAAAGTGAATTCACTTTTCAGTGGAATCCTGTGAAGCACTTTGAGACATCTAGAAGATGTGAAAAACACCATATCAAATGCAAGAATTGTTATTGCGATAATCTAAGATGTGATTCTCTCATATGACCTGGAAATCCCAATTCTCTGATGGATCACAATGTAGACACTATAAATTGAAAATGATTCTATAGGATTATGTTATGTTGGTTGAACTCTTTGTATATGTGACTTAAATTATACTCCTTCCAAAGCAAATATCCTCATACCATTAGTTCTATTATACCCGACAAATAAAAATGAAATTTATCTTAAGCACAAATGCAAGAATTATTATTATTACAATAATACTATATTTCAAATTGTGTCACTGTTATGTGAACTGTTGTGTTGCTGTTACTATTAGAAAGATGTAATTTTAAAAATGAATGACGTATTTCTCTTCACAGTAAATATGGATGGAACGAATGCAAACAGTTTTTAATTTTCATTCTTCTTTGCTGAAGAACATTTTGCCACTCAATTATTTAGTACTGGTACTCATTTGGGTTGAGAAAAATCCTCTATGTGGACAGAGTAATGGGGGTAACTTAGCAATGAGTCTGTTGAGATACAGTATCACTTGAAACAGAGTAACACAGAATTATAATCTATAAAGTGGGTCGATAAAAGGGAAACTATAGATTGATTAACAGGCATGAATCTTACTGTGCAGTGTATTCCAAAGCAGATCTGAATGTTATAACCTCCCGCTGATTTCTCAGTAAAACTTACAGTCGTCAGTTGGAAATTATTAATGAAAAGAATTCCTGGTCGTGTGCAATAATTGTAGAAGAATCTTACCTCAAAATAGTTTTGTACATTTGCAATGATTACATCTGTTCTTTACTCACCTCCTTAATGTTCAGTAAAAGTTTTGATGGCGGTAGGCATTCAATTGCTTTTTATTAATCTCATTGCCACACATAACATCTCTCACTGGGGAACACATAAAATGCTATTATATAGCACCTCGATCACTGCCATGCAAAGATACATACGCAATTGTATATGTTCGCAGCTTATTTTCAATGTTAAACAGCTGACTCAAGATTGATACTAAACATTCACTCTTATGGTTGTTTGTTTAATCTCTCCAGAAACCAGATACATGGCCAGAGATGTGTTACATGACTGTTCATTGTACCCTTGGGTTAGATCCACAGCACTGTGATATACAGTACTAATAGCTGGCAATAAGAGAACATTAGTGTGCTGTGCAGTAGTGTTTGCTACTTGACAATCCAAGCAATGTACAGTGCAATAAATCCATTCCAACCAACTGCTTTTGTTACCATGTAAATATTGCTACAACATTGATTACTCAAACCTGTGCACATTTACATAAAATATTGTAGTAGCCAGTCAGCAGTTATGTTTTGATGTCTCAAGAGTTTTCAGGTGGAATTTGGCACATAGACATTTCTTTTTACAGTGAAAAACTTGTGGCACTACACTCAAAATGTGATAGCAATTGTTTATAAAATGGAAGTGGATAAAAGAAGATGTAGTAAATAGAAAAGCTTTTAGAGGATATGTTTACCTCAATGCAGAGATATTGAGGTAATATAAGCCACCTAAATTTTATTACAGCTTATCAAATACTCAGTTGTTTAAATCAATGTTCACTCTTCATGTACTGCTGATTTTAGGCTATAAGAACATTGTATTCTGATTTTATCCTTGTTAACTCACTATTTTAGTTTACTTCGCTAACAAGACTCAAATGAAAGCCCAGTAAAAATTGGTACGACTGCACCAACCAAGAGTTTCATCAACATTGACATTATCTTTTTAACCACATTGCACCAGGGTTTCATGTTACAATTCTTTTAGGTTGATACTGTGATGAGACGAGTGATTGTTATTCTCAAGAAACAAGATCAAATGGGGTGTTAGGGCCTTCTTCAAACCAATCTCGTGATCTTGAGATGTTCTAATATATTTACAAAATTGTTCTTTGCATTTTTAATATGAAGTACTTCCTTGCTCGTTTCATCTCCTTATAGCTTGAGTGTCAGATTGATTCAATTGATAATGCGTGTCTCCGCGAGGTTATGAATTCAAGCTGCACATCAGATCTTTGGACACCCAGATTGAGACTTTATACATCTGAGAAAATAACATTACTTTTATTTATATCTGCACATGTCTGCTGGTGGAGTTTGGGATTATTGTGGAGCATAGACATTCATCATAAACTGGCTGTTTCATCCTCATCAGAAGATATATGTGAAACAGATGTTGTGATGCTTTGAGTCTTCAAGAAAACGTAATCAAGTAGAAAAGTATGTATCGGTTTACTCTAGTGTGTAGCTGGCAAGTGGAGATGAATGAGAATAAATGCCACAGTGTAAACATTTAAATGCTTTCACCCTCAATTTTGCTTCCCCTTTTTTCTGACATTAGTGACTGATGTTGCCATCACTGATACCTAAGCACCAGCAGCTCTTGTGTACGTTAGCCCGAAAGCGATTCCTTGTGCTTGATCCTAGACAGTTAGCATCAGTGAGCTGTTTACGTCCTTTTTGGTGGGGGACTGCCTGCTTTCCACTGGCACTGCCCTCCTGCACTCTCACCCCCTCTGTCCCACCACTGGAGGTTGTGATTGCAGCCACTACGCCACTAAACTCTGGAACACTCTCCCTCAACCCCTCCGCCTTGCCCCCTGCCCCCCACCTCCCCCACTCTCCCTCTGTTCAAGTCCCGCCGGAAAACCTTCCTCTTCAAGCGTGCTTAGGCCACCTACTCCCCACCACCCGGGCTCGGAGTCAGTCTCCGACACTGTTAAGCACTGAGACGCTACCATGCATGACTATACAAGTGCACGTTGTTTTACGATTAAATTCATACAGCATTTAGTACTCATTCAATACTAACTCAAAACAAATACTTTCCAGATACTGACCATGAGTAAGAACTCTGGTTGATTTTTCCCTACCCTAGAAGGACATACTGAAGCCGATTGTAATGACCCCAGAACTGCTCTGGAAAACATCAACTAAATGAGCGCAGGCCAGGCATCAAACAGCACTCTCCTGGTGCTTATTTTACAGTAGGAAAAACATACAATGCATTTAACAACAACAATAAACAACAAAATTACATTTTTAGAGCGCCTTTCATGTCAGGAGGACGTCCCAAGGCGCTGATTTAAACATCAGGGAAACATTTTGACTTTTTTAGTTAGTAATGTTCAGACATCCTAAGATACACAAGGACATGTGTTTGAAAACCCAAAGCAAAAAAAAAGACAAATATCTTTTTTCATAATAGCTTTTCTATCACTATTGTTAACAGTCAAAGTGATCTGGCCAGTTGAGATTAACTGTGAGCCCAGTATCTACAGATATCATCAGTGGCGCAATTTGGGAAGATAGTGAATGGAAGTATTGGTAACAGTTCATTAAAAATATCTATTGTTTGGGATGATAGTTTCATCTTCAAAGCCCTCCATGGCTTTGCCCCCCCACCACCTACCTCTGCAACCTCCTAAATCTCTTAGACCCTGTCGGCCCCCTCCATTCAGCGGGCTCCGGCCTGCTGCACGTCCTCGAATCATTCGACCCACCATCGGCGGGCGAGCCTTCAGCCACTCTGCCCCCAACCTCTGGAACTCCATCCCGCAGTCCCTCCACCTCACCCCCTCCCTAGCCTCCGTCAAGTCCTGCCTCAAGGCTCTCCTCTTCGACTGTACCATCGGTCACCCCAAACGTCCCCTTTTCCCTCCAACCCCCTCCCCCCCCCCCCCACCCACCCCGTCCCCAGCTCAGGTCTGAAAGAATGACGGCCCAGCACCTTGCCCTCAAGACGTGAAAGGCACTATACAAGTGTAATTTTGTTGTTGTGACATCATGGTACTGCTCTAAATGTTTTAAAGATCCATCAAACAGGTTTGTTTTAAACTAGCGCTGTGTACAGTAAAAGGTATGAATTTATGATGACTGATTGTGCTTGTTGCCCTGTATATTGAAGAACAGTTTTTGAAGCCAAATAAACAGCACTGATGTTCATGTCCATCAATATATCTTCTCTGCTGTGGAAACTAAAACAAGGGTTTTGAAACCCTTTAGCCAAATGTGAAAGAAACCCTGTTGCATAAGCAGGATTACTGCAAAATGCTTTCAAGTGTTTGCTTTCTTCAAGGTCATTACAGATACACTCCTCGGCAACAGAACATGTTATTTGAAACTCTTTGGTAAAGGACATTTTGGAATTTTGGAATGGATCAAAGGGAATAGACAAGAGGCGGTTTAAGACCATGTTGGGAAACTGCAAGGTAGCCATGAAATAAATGATGATGGATCTCCAATAACTCATCTTTTCTATTTGGAGGAAAATGCTGATCTATGCACGATGCTCAATGATGTCACTAGCTTCTATGTTTACTTTAAATCTCATGAGAGACCTTTGATTAGATTTCTTTTCACCAGAGGATTTCAAGTGATAGACAAATATGAGAAAATACAATGCGTATGCAGAATGCACAGAAGTCGTCTAGGGGAGAGAGGACAAATTACATTCTAGTGAGCTGTAGGTCCAATCATTTTACATACACTAAACAGTTTACTTATTCCAGACTCAATAAATTCTAGTAGATTCAGATGATGTTTTATGAAATTACATTGGCTTTTAAAACAATCCCACTTGGTAGGGATTAGTACAACAACAACAAAATTACATTTGTAGAGCGCCTTTCATGTTGGGAGGACCTCCCGTGACACTGGACAGTCAGGGGTCAGAACCCGAAAATTGAGTCGGGGGGTGGGGTAGGGGGGAGGGGAGGCAAGATTGGGATGAGGGAGGGCAGAGAGGAAGGACGGGACTGAAGGCACGGTCGAAAAGGAGGTCTTGAGACCACTCATGAAGGAGGCAAGGGAAGGAGGTAATGGTAGGGTGTGATGGAGTTCCAAAGGGTGGAGGCAGAGACTGAAAGACCGGGCCGCAATGGTAGGGTAGGTGGGAGACATGGAGCAGACCAGAGCCTGCTGAACAGAGGGAGCGGTCAGGTTGATAGGGGGTCAGCAGATCATAGAGGTAGGAGAGTGCAAGGCCATGGGAGGCCTTGAAAATGAGTACAAGGATCTTGAATTCGATTGTAATGACCCCAGACCTGCTCTGGAAAACATCAACTAAATGAGCACAGGCCAGGCATCCAACAGAACCTTCCTGATGCTTATTTCACAGTAGAAAAAATACAAAGACCCAGACAAAGGAAAAAAAATACAAACATCAGCTAGTAATCAAGCATATTCAAGAAAGAGTAGAAAATTTGAGATATTTCCTAACAGCGAGCAAATGGCCTATTATACTTGCCCAACAAAACTTTCGGGGATTCACCATTCATGTCTCTGCCTGATGCTGATATATAATATAGCTGGTACTCTAACTGCACCTTAACCAATGTCTTAGACAAATGTGTTATTACTTCCTTGCTCTTGTAATTCAGTGTGCCTATTTAGAAAACCTAGAATGCTTTAAAGAAGTGATTGTAATACATTTTTTCTTTGGATATCTTACTTACGTTTGTTTTGTATGTTTCGCTCACAATATGTTGAGCTTTGTGATTCAAATTCGATAATTTTGAAAATGTTCTACTGGCATCGGCCCCAAAAGGTTTTGAAGATATGTTCTGAGCAATATTTGCTTTACAATTATTTGAACAAGTCACATTTGATAGAACTCAGACCATCTCTGTGGAACATTGTTTTTAAGGCTGAATGGGTTACCACTGAAGGGCACATTTATCATTAAGAATATGTGCACTGAATCTGGAGTCCTATAACAGATAAGAAGCTTGAAAATCAACTCAGTTTGAAACATTGAATAAGTCAGGGTGGCAGGTTGTCAATCTGTTGGCATCCACAAATATCCAGTCAATTCACAGTACAGTATATTATACGAAGCGTTTTGTGGCGTCTTGGAAATGTGTAGAGTGCCATTATCAAATGCAAGGATTATTATTATTATCTTCATTTCCTTACCTTTGTGGAACATCTTTGCTATTTATGGTGAAAAACAAATTAATTCTATATTAACGAAACAGCCTGCAAACGTACTCCATCTTTATTCTACTATTTGAGTTTGCTATACAATTGCTTTTCAAAGATAATTGGTTTTAAAAAATGGAAGTAACAGGTTAGCACTGAAGATGGAAAAGCTTGTAAAATATTGGAAGGATTTATTCTTGACCAGCACTTAAGGCGCTTGACAATTTCTGAGTGCAAATAAGCAAGTTAATTGACATGTTATTACGATGATGCTTTCTTTAGGTAAGCAATGAGGTCAGCCCGTTCATTCTTCTTCTTGATACCAACAAATATCATTTTTGTTCCAGGAATGTATTTTTTAGGGTTTTCCAGATATTCCATTAAAGTATTTTCTCCCCAGATGATCCCTACAATATAAATGCACATTTTAGTTCAGGAGTACATTTAAAAAAATTCATTTAAAAACAAATTTGCGGAAAACTGCTGTGCGCAATTGGCTGCCGCATTTCGCCCACGCTATATACAGGCAATTCACTTTACAGTATATTCTGTGAAGTGCTTTGAAATGTCTCAAAGACCGGATACGGTGCTATAACAGCTATAAACTCCATCCCGTAGTCCCTCCACCTCGCCCCCTCCCTGTCTTCCTTCAGATTTCGCCTCAAGACTCTCCTCTTTGATGGACCCATCGGCAAGCCCCCTTCCCCACCCCCACCACCCCCATCCCCGTCCCCAGCTCGGGTCTGAAGCAGTGATTGTCCAGTGCCTTGGGACATCCTTCTGACGTGAAAGGCGCTAATCAAGTGTAATTTTGTTGTAGGTTGTTGTTGTTATAAACAATCCAAGGATTAATATTTTTAAAACTGATCTGCAAGTATCAGCCACTGTTCTGATGACAGTACCTTTAGTTTTGTTTGCTTCACTGTAACTGTAACCTGGAGCTTTCCCAGTTTGGCGGCCAAACAAACCCGACAGGTTTGGACCCACTAAATGCTTTCCACCTTTTTCAATTGTATGGCACATCGTACACTTCTGCACAAATATTTTCTTTCCGTTCTCTGGGTCACCCATTTTGATCCTACCACGACAAAAAGAGGAGCGTTAGGACTAGTGTCTAAGCCATATCACATTCTGGTCAATCACAAAAAAAGTATCACAAAACATTGATGGATTCTTGAGTGGTTTTACACACAAGACCAGAGAGAACTGGCCAATATTCCAGCAGCAACATCTGAAAATACTATTTTAGGCAACATAGATTAGATAACCCAGCTACGTAGATACACGTAGATATGGACCAACTCTTCCGTTTGATTAACTCAGAGACAGAGTAAAGATAATAACAGGCTAATCACCGGGTCTAATTTGCAGTGTTCACAAATTGGATTTGTTTTAATGATGAGTTAGGAGGCGATACATACCAATAGATCAAAGGAATCGGGAAGGTGTTTTTGAGAGTAAACTGAATGGAACTCGGATGGATGGACGTGGCGATTATGCGGAGGGTTGATAGTGATTTACGCGAGTTCCGGCCACAAACGTACAGTCAAGTGACTTTACAGTGTGTTACAATCAATCATTTTAAAAATCCTTGCATTTGATATAGTGCTGTCCATGTCTTCTTGACGTCTCAAAAAGCATCGTGAAGCGCTTTTCATGAAGGTTCTGTGAAGCGCTTTGAGATGTCTCTGAGACATGATAGAGCACTGAATTAAATGGAAGGATTATTATTATTATCATCAACTATTTGTTTACAGGGTAAACAAAATACCCCAAAACATTGTAACTCGCTTCGCCTCAGCCCCACCCCCCTCCCCATCTTCAAGCCACCCTTGAAGACTTCGACTGACCACGCTTGCGGTTACCTTCACCCCCCCACCCCCACCTCCACAGGCTCGGCCTCAGACTCTGCCACTGATAAGCGCTTGGAGACACCGCCCAGGTGTTAGTTGGGTGGTGGGGAGACGGGTGGTGGGTGGGGTGGTCTATCTAACTGTCCTGTATGTGTGTCAGGCATTAAGAGTCGAAGCCCCTCCCTCCCTTCTCCCCACTCCCACATACCCTCCCCTTCCATCTCTCCACCACCCTCCCTTCTGCCCTCATCCCCCCACCCCCCGGGCCCCCTTCTCACCCAACGATGTTGAGGGTCTCGGGGGTTGGCTGGAGAGAGGCGGTTACTGTGGTTATCGGGGGGGGGGGGGGGGGGGGTGAGATGGTTGCTGAGGTGGTTACTGTGGTTACCGGGGGGAGAGGTGGTCGCTAGGCACTGGGAGGCGTGAGGAGCATTAGCAAAGCGCACACGCAACGCGTGTCACAATCACCCCCCACCACAGTGACAGCTCATTATCATAATCAGTGTCCAGACAGCATCTCAATGGCCATTGTGTAGAGAGGGATCAATACAATTGCCTAGATATATAATAAACATATATAATATAGAGATGTCGATAAGATGTGGAAAGTGCTGTATAAATGTAAGGATTATTATTATTATTATTTATTATAGATCAATGTAATATACAGAGAGGTCAATGTGATAGTATTGTGTGACTATCACACTATGGAATTTCCTTGTTTAGCAGAATGACTATTATAATCAATATCATAAAGAGAGATCAATATCATAGTCAATATGGTTATATATATATACAGATCAATATCATAGTCAATGTATATATTATATTACAATAAAGAGATCAATGTAAAAGTCAATATATAGAGGTCAATATGATACCTCTGCATACAATTGGTTGCCACATTTCGCCCACAAATAAACAGGCAATTCACTTCACAGTATATTTCTGTGAAATGTTTTGAGACGTCTAGAAGATGTGAGTAACGCTATATCAAATGCAAGGATTATTATTAATATGTATATATAGGTCAATATGTGTATGCATAGATCAATATAATATCTATATATGGAGAGAGATCAATATGATAGTCTATATATACTGTATATCAATATAATAGTCAATATGTTTATATATAGATCAATATGATAGTCTATATACATTATATAGAGTGATCAATATGGTATTCTATGCACAGAGAGATCAAAATAACAGTCAATATGTATATATTGATCAATATAATAGTCAATGTATAGAGTGACAAATACAGACAGGGATATGAATACAATAGTTCATAAAGAGATATCATTATAATTATGTTCAGAGATAGAGTGAGAACATTATATCCTTAATAGTCATTAGAGAGAGAGAGATCATTGCAATAGCCATCGGAGAGAGAGCAGAGAGATTATTATAGTCATTAAAGAAAGAAAAGAAACAGAGGGCTTGTTATAATAGTTTTAGAAAGAGGGAGGGATTATTACGAAAGACATTGGAGAGAGAAGGGGAGTAGCCACAAACGATAATTGTAGAGAGAGAGGGAATTATTATAATAGGCATTGTGGAATGTGTGAGAGCGATCGTGGCCATTGTCTTGGGAGAGAAAGAGATAATACAGATTGGAAAGATTCTTCTTATTATCAGATGATTGTAATAGTCATTCTGCTAAAGAAGAGAATTTCCATAGTTGATATCATTGAGACTTAGTGGTGCAGACATGTTTTCAACCCACAATCAATTGCCGCGTTGGTATCTTTTGAGCTGCGAGAGTGTTCAAGGCTGGCACTTCATTGCAACACTGAGAGAACAATGGATTGTTAAAGGTGCCAACTTTCAGTCGAGATATTACTGAGAGACTTTCTATCTGTTGAAGTGGATGTGAAAGATGCTATAACGCCATTCGAAGAATGGTACTGTTTGTTGGGTACCATTTCATTCAGTTAAATCACATACAGTATTTGTTTTATGGCTGTTTGTGGTGTCGTACATTTGCTTTGTGGAAATTGCCAATTTCCCCACAAAAAACAAAAGTCACTAACTGTTTCCAGCAATTATTGTGCCATAGTGGGCTCTATATCAAACACAATGATTATACAGTAAAACTGGCATAAATCTAATTTGTGTAAATCATATAATCACCTAAATCGTACCTCTCTCTGCCTAAGACCTGTTCAAGAGTTTACATTCAATACGAGCTTGACACAACTCGTGCTTTGTATAAGTCGTATGGCAGTATGGCATGTATGGTATGTATGGTATGGCCCCCAACTGATAGGTGAGCCTCATGTTCATAGAATCATAGAATGTTACGGCACAGAAGGAGGCCATTCGGGCCATCGAGTCTGTGCCGGCTCTTTGACCGAGCAATGTTACAACATGAGAGAAAAAAACCCAATCAAATTTTAATGTTGGAACCAAAAAAACAACAACATTGGAACCAAATCCCAACGTTGCCTCAACAATGCCTAGATTGTGAATGGCTTTGATGCAATGAGTCTTCCAAGCCAGCGGTGGCGCTGTAGCGAGAGAGAGAGAGAGAGAGAGAGTGTGTGTGTGTGTGTTGGGCGGACGCCTTGCTCGTCGCTGGCTATAAAAACGGTGGGTGACGCGTGTGAACAGAACAGTTGGTGAGCGGACGAGCTGACTGTCGGAACGAGGCGTAGTTACGATGATGATGATGGCGGCGGCAGCGATGGAGGAGAGCGGCAGCGCCGGGGGTAGGCCCCAGGCCAACCTCGACCACCCGCCCAACAGCCGCCTCTTCCTGGTCATCAGCAAGTCGACGCCGGAGGAGGTGATCCGCGAGAAGTTCTCCTTCTACGGCGAGGTGCAGGACATCTGGGTGGTGCGAGACAAGCAGACCAAGGACCACAAGGGCATCGCCTACGTCAAGTTCGCCAAGTCGTCCCAGGCCTGCAAAGCCATGGAGGAGATGCACGGCAAGGCTCTGTCCGAGGACACCAAACCCATCAAGGTTACCCGAGGCCCCGAACTTGCCCAAGCCCCGCCTAGGCCAGGCCCACAGCCCGTGTTCGCTCACGTTATGTTTCCTCAGAGAGAGCGAGAGAGAGAGAGATAAGGAGCGAAGCGATCATAATAGCAATCACTGCCATTGAAGCAATCCACCTGATTGTTAATATATAGTCAGAGATCAATGTAACAGGCGTATGGAGAGGTCAGAGTGATAGTTCATACACACACACACACATATATGTGTGTATAGGAGAGATTAATACAATAGACATATAGAGAGGTAAATGTGATAGTTCATCAACACATATATATATTATATATATATAGACCGAAAGATAAATCTAGTCATATAGACGTGATTGTCTATATGTATATATACGTACAGTATATACATAGAGATTAATATAATAGGCATATAGGGAAGTCAATGTAATAGATATAGAAAAAGATCAATATAGAGTAATAATCCCTCCCCACTTTTCCCTCTCGTTGTGTCTCCCATCACCATGTTATCTAAATGACGTTGATAATAATAATCATCATTGGGTTGGATATACCCTGATCGCGCTTTTGTGACGTCTCAAAGTACTTCACCGTGTATACTGTACTTCCACAAAACGTAATCAATTTATTGACTTATATTCTGTGAATACGATGCAGACTGATATTTGCTCACAGAGGTTCTTGCATTTGCGTAGACTGGACAAAAAGTGAAGGAAACTGAAGGCAGGCGCACGAATGTTTGCCACATTGGTTTCTAAATCCAAAAATAAACAGATTCCAGTAAAACTCAAATACATTTTGTCATTCGGAACCGTACAGTATTATCTCAGCAGCACTGAAATGGCTGATGTATTATATATGTGTACTTTGGTCGGCCAGTTATTCCAGTAATGTTCTGTTCATTTTCTCTGCACTCAAACTACTAAAATACAGTTAGAAATCAATTTATAACTTCCATGCTTATTAAAGACATTATTTGTATAACAAACTAAGATATTTCTCTTCAAAACTAGATTTTTATAATTAACATTACTTTAATAAGATGTTGTTTTTAACAGGTGTTTATTGCACAGTCCAGAGGATCAGGGAGTCACAGGGATGTAGAAGATGAGGAATTGACAAGGATTTTTGTTATGATTCCTAAAAGCTACTCTGAAGATGATCTGAGGGAAAACTTTAAGGTAGAAGGCTTACATCCATGTTTAGGGAACCCTAACCCTAAGTACATTTTCATGTAGAAATTATAAGAGTTTGTAGACTGTATACTTGAATGGTATTTAAGAATAGGAACTTATAAATTCTTCATTACCTATTAGGAATTTGGAGACATTGAATACTGCAGTGTTATCAAGAACAAGACTACGGGAGAGAGCAAAGGCTTTGGCTATGTGAGGTTCCTGAAACCATCTCAGGCTGCGCAAGCGATTGAAAACTGTGAAAAAAGTAAGACATTCTGCGAAACAAATTGTTTATCAAAACACTGGGTTTTGTACCTTGTCTTAGTAACTGGAATTAAGCATATTAGAATCATTCAACATGCTTAAACTATCTTCGAGACTGGGCATATAGGCGTAAAGCCCTGATAATGGGGCAGGCAGAGTGGAGGATGTGAAGGAGGAATGAAGTCCAGTGCCTGGTGAGTGGAAGGAATGGGTAGATTGGTAGCTTCAACAAGGTTGCAGAGGTAGGGTGGGCATGACCATAGAGGGATTTTAGTGTGAACGTGTAGCTCATTCCCAATGGAACCAGGCAAGGTTGGGGTGATAGACTAATAGAGCCTGATGCGGGAGAGGACATGGGCTGCAGAGTTCTGGGTGGGCTGCAGCTTTTGGCAGGAGCAGTCGGGAGTCCATCAACAACAACAAACAACAACAAAATTACATTTATAGAGCGTCTTTCACGTCAGGAGGATGTCTCAAAGTGCTGAACAGTCAGGTCGGGACCCGAATACGGGAGGAAGGGGAAGGAGAGTAGGAGAGGTGGAAGAGTTAGGAGGGGAGCAGAAGGCACGGTCAAAGAGGAAGGTCTTGAGAAAGTTGGTATAATCTATCCATGCAAAGCATTTAATCAGTACGATATTATTAACTATAATTACTTTCTTGCACAGCTTTTAAGGCAATACTCGCGGAACCTCGAAACAAACAAAATTTATTTTCTGAAAATGACTACATGAATGCACCCAGACAAGATGCCACAGTTTTTGGAACAGGGTATGAGCCTTCAAGAGCCCCAAATACATCTCCTTTTGGTATGTGTTTCCTATATATTCATTTATGTACTTAAATGCAGAAGCTTAATTATTGAAACAGTTCGGATTGTTGCTTAACAATTATAGTATCAGCTCATTAGTGATATATTAATAGTTACTAATTGATTCCTTGGATTGTGAGTGCATGGGGAAGATTAACAACACTGTTTGTTCACAAAGTTTAGATCTATATGAGGTGCATGGATGCTGTTGTTCCATATTAATGTCATATTTTAGCGCTTTGAAGCGTCTAGAATATGTGAAAAACACTATATCAAATGAAACAATAATGATTATTATATTGTTTATTATATTGCCATAATGATGGCAAAATTCATGTATAAATCCTCGTGTGTTTTACTTTTTTCTAAATGATGAAGGTGCAGGTGAATTTAGCAGCTTTGGAGTGAGTGATGTAAGAGGGGGAGAAAACATTTCCACATGCCTTTCAGTCACCACAAGAGGAGTCCTTACACATGAACAGGTTTATAGCATATTTGATCTCATCCCAGGGCTGGAGTACTGTGAAATTCAAAGAGATCCCTACATGGGCTATAGCAAAGGTAAATACTTTGGAATATGTATATGTAAATTTGAAAGTGTTTTGTCAAGCCAGTAGGTGGCACGGTTGTGCAGATCTTACTTTCTGTAGCACAAGTTGAGCCATGGAAATGTAAAATTAGAAGGTGTGTGTTAAAACAAAGAATGTTATCTTTTGTTGTCTGCATCTGAATCTATGTGTAAGAATCTGATTATTTTTATACTTGCAAAAGAGTTCATTATTAGAGATTGATTACAAGTAATTGTTTGTCTCTAGGATATGCTCTTATTCGATACAACAATGTGGCGTCAGCAGTCTATGCAAGAGAAAAGCTGAATGGATTTGAATATCCACCTGGTAATAGACTGGGAATCAGTTATGTTGAGGATGAATCTGGAGATAGGCGGTCAAAGTAAGTCTCTGTATTACATGTATGAAAATTTGGACATTACTTCTTTTCTGGTATATTTTTGCAGTAGACTTAGAGCCACCGTTTGGTTTAAATTTGCAAAGCGTTAGATCTGCTTCATTGTTTCTCCCTATACAGTCCAGTTGGAATGATGGCTTTGCAGCTGGTGGCCGCTCAGATGATGTCAATGGTCTGTGGTAGTCCCACTACACAGCAGATGATGCCAACGCCTGTGAGTACCGAACGACAGGTGAAAAACATTTACTGGCATTTCTAAAAGATAGTAAATTGTGTATCTGCTGTTCTTCACCACTTTCAAAACTATCATTTGTTGCTTGTTTTGATCTGATCTGTTATTGTTCCCCTTATAATTGAGGCTGATGGTATCTTAAGTGAGTTGCAACTGTTTCTAAACCTAGTCATGGTGTAATCTCAGCTGCAGAAATAATTATTAGTTTTATGAACCAAAGTAGCATTAGGAAAACAGTAGTTTAGTAAACCATTCCCCAAACAAATAGTCTTGTGCAGTATCTTCCAACGTGTATACTGTACAAATTTAATTAGAGCTTTAAACCTCTCTTTTGTTGGCAACAGTATGTGATTGTGATCACTTTAATTCAGAACTGAGGGACAATGGCAGGTCTGGTATCAGGTGGAGGTACAGCAGGTCGGAGACTAGGTGGGGTCAGAGTGCCGTGAATGTTCTGTGAAGAGTGAGGATGTAGTGGATCTTGAATTCAACTGTGCCTCTGGAGATATTGGAGGATCAGTTTGGAGACAGCAAATGTTTGGAGTGGATATGGTCGTGGAGCCTTTATTATAAAGCTATAACATCTGAAAATGTTTTGGTGGTTTCGGTCCCTTTAAAAGACCCATTATGATGTGCTTGCTGCTGATTCACATGGAAACACAGGATGATAGTGTTCAGATGTTATAGCTTTATAACTAAAGGCTCCACGACCATATCACTCCCACCCTCGCCTGTCTCCATTGACTCCCCATCTCCCAGAGGGTCGAATTCAAGATCCTCATCCTCACTTTCAAGACCATTCACGGCCTTGCCCCACCTGTCTCCGACCTGCTGTCTCCCTGTCAGCCTGCCTGTCCCCTCCGTTCTGCAGACTCTGGCCTGCTCCGCGTCCCCCACCCGAACTGCCCTACCATTGGTGACTGGGCTTTCAGCCTCTCTGCCCCCACATTCTGGAACTCCAACCCGCAATCCCTTCGACTTGCTTCCTCCGTTTCCTCCTTCAAGGCCGGTCTCAAGACCTACCTCTTCAACCGTGTCTTCTGCTCCCCTCCTAACTCTCTCCCCTCTCCTTCCCCCTACCGTGATCCCGCCCCTCCCCCCCCCCTGGCGGGCCCTGACCTAGCTATTCAGTGCCTTAGGACGTCCCCCCGACGTGAAAGGCGCTCTATAAATGTAATTTTGTTGTTGTTTATCCATGGATATAGCTACAATTGCAAGATTTAAAGCAGTATTAATTTTCACATTAACAATCGCTGTTGCAAGAGAATAACTTCCACTTAGTTACCACTTTATTGCGTTCATCGTTGCACTTTCACTGAGTTTCTGGTTCTTATTTTTTTGGAGAAATACATTTTGCTTTTGATGCATTAGTTACTTTTAAAGCTTACATTGGAAATCTACATATATATGTATATAGTTCTGGATCTGCTTATTTTAAAAGAAACCACTTGAATAATTTCTGTTTCCTCCTAGTCGTTATGGGAACCTGATGGATGTTTACTTGGTGCCGGGCCGTAATATTGGCTACATCAAGTTTGCGGAAAGGGCCAATGCTGCCGAAGCCATGGAAGCTTTGCATGGCAAGGTTGTCAATGGTGTAAAGCTCAAAGTAATGTTAGCTGATCCTCCAAGGGAAGAGTCACACAAGCGACAGAGAACACACTAAGCATCTACAAAGAAGGTTGTGTCAGGTAAGTGCACTGTAGCTTGGTTTAGTATTTCTGCATTTTATAATCACATGTAGCACTCAAGTTGAAATTCATCTCACGGCAATCGGTATCGAAGGTCTGTCTGTTCTTTTTTCCTGAGTTCTGAGCATATCTTCTTCAGGCAATTTATAGTTTCCTGGTGGATACGGTTGCCCATTTTGGTGGATAAATGCAACAAGAGTTTAGTTTTGTGAATGTCAGGTCAAAGATAATAATCATCCATACTTACTGCCTGTTGAAGAGCAGAAATAACTCACAGGGTGATCCATTTTCCCAGATAATATACTAAGCTTGTGTTTTACACAATATTGTTTTGCGTTCCTGCAGAATTAGAGAGTGCATTCCAAGCGGGGAAATGTTTAAATGTAGGTGGCATGCATATGTGGAACACTTGGCTGGTTTGTGTAGTCTTTAGTATGGTGATGGATTTCCGCATGTCTCAGCCATCTGACTGATCAAAACAAAATACGCTGCCCTTAACACTGAAATTGAATGTTAAAATATTCATTTTGTTTACTTTGTTGAATATATATTTGTATGAAACTTAATCGTTTTAAAGAACTGTTTTGAAACTGAACCTGGAAAGATGACGGGTCTGTTAGATTTTAAGTAAATAGAAGTTTATGCATATGCGTAACTACAATCTATGAAATCCATGAATGGAACAGATTTCTTAAATGTAATTGAATGCTCTTTCGTACCACTTTGCTACAAAGAAGTGAATTTATGTAAGGCTTCTATAAGCAAAGATTTTTACATTTTAATATATGACAGGTGCACTCCTAAAAGGAGTGATTGGATTGATCTGGATCTTGAGTGTCCTTGTCTCCTCAGACTCTGGGCTCAGTTTTAAAAGCTCAAAACAGTCCATTTCTCAATGTATTTTCTGTTTTTAAAAAGAAATGCACGTATTTCAAGAAATTCTGATTTCCCTTTACTGGTTGCAACCAGTGAACTTGTCAAGATAATCTTTATCAGACTAATTTTACTTTTTTTATTGTCCTGATTTTCCATGTTGCACTCTTCTAACAACTATTCTAACCAGCTTTTTTTTGTTGCTAGAATTGGCTTTTCTTTCCCCCTTTAAATACACAACTGCAGAAGATTCAATTTTTCAGTTCACATCCATCATCCGCACCATGTATTTTACCTATTACATGATACAAATATGGAACTTTTACATTGTCCTTCATGTTCTGGTTGTCTTGCATTGTCGTTTATATTTGCATGGATAGTGTTAACGCAGTTTTGCCAGGTTTGCTGTGGGTGTCCTTGAGGAAGGGAAGAGAAGCCTCCAGGGCATGCTTTTCTCTCCTTTGCCCAGATGACTTGCGATTGGCAAACGTCCTCGGAATACTCAAGAGCAAGCCTCACTCCAGACAGGAATGCAGAGTCTGTTCTTGTATCAAGCTACCAAAAGAGGTAGTGGGGGAAGAAAACAAGTGCCTATTTACCCCCCAAACAATTCAATCAGTTTTCTTTATTCTATTGCCTGGGATTTCAAGCAAACATGGTCCTCGTGATCTTCCCCAGAATAAAATTGATAACGGTTTTAGTCTTGACCTCCTGCTCTTCCTGGTAAGTAGACCGGCAAATGGTACATCCTATAATTTGATCGAATGCCTTGGACGGATATTGCTAATACTGTACATATCTTAAAGTTTACATTCATAGGAAGTTAGAAATACAGGCCTTTTTGCTTCTGGACCATTTCAGTAAACTGTACCTGTATTCCTTATAGACTTGCATTAACATCTTTTTTATTTTCACAGCACTCTTATAAATGTTTTTGTTTCTGCAGAATGAGGACAAATGACATGACACAGCAGATGACTGACTAGTCACCTGACAGGACACAGTGACTTCCACTCGTGACGTTTACTAGTAACCGAACAGTTTTTTTTTATTTTCTGGGAATGGACAGCGAGTGAAGACCTTGACAGATATTGACTACTGTGTTTTAAAATAGGTAGTTAAAAAAACGCTTTACAGCTTGAAGACATTTGCTCTAATTCATGTAACCTTTGCATTCACAGCTTTTGAGTTGAATTGTAGCTGTTGTGCAGTTCTTTCTTATAGAATTTGTGCAGAACATAATAAATTTGTTTGAAACATTCTTTTCTGTGTTTTCTGAATGATTTTATTCTGTAATGTGTCTGAAGTGCAGCACAGCATATTAATATGCATATTACGATAAAGGTCCCTATACACAGGAATATGGAATAGAATAATAAGAATTGTGTGTTGTCCTTGAGCTATAATATTTTGGAATAGATTCCTTTTTAAAAATCTGTTGCACAATTTCATGGTACAGAACATGTTATTTGAACTCAGTGGTGTTCAACCTTTATGGTCAGCCAACAACATTTTCTTGATTTATGCCATAAATATACCACTGCTTTACATATGTTTCCGTGTTTCTTTAGATTCGTATAATTGAGTAATGAAATCAATCAAGAAGCTATTTGGCCATTAAGCCTTTGCTTGCAGCAAATGTCCACCCTTGGAGCAGCTCTCTTCAGTCCCCATCCACACACACATATATTTTAGGAAGTGTTACTGGAATAGGTACACTGGTAATTTCCCATTCCTAGGCCAATTGCAATGGTTTAATAATAGTAATAATCCTTGCATTTGATATAATGCTTTTCACACTTAGACATCTCAAAGAGCTTCACAGAATATACTGTAAAGTGAATTCACTGTATATTTGCAGGCGAAAAAACGCGGCAGCTAATTGCGCACAGCAGTGTCCCACAAACAGTCGTGGATTGAAATTACACAAAAAAAATTTGAGGGCTTATTAGGCGTGTGGGGTAGGGAAACTTGCCCAAGGTTTTGTTCTGCCTAGAATTGAACCCAGATCTCTCGCTTGTAAGGCAAGTGCACTAACCACTGAGCTACAGGACTCTAGGATTAATGACTACTGCTTTCGTTGATCGGTTGCCATTAAGAACATAAGAATTAGGAGCAGGAGTAGGCCATTCAGCCCTTCGAGCCTGCTCTGCCATTCAATAAGATCATGGCTGATCTTCTCACCTAACTCTGATTACCTGCCCTATCCCCATATCCCTCTATTTTTCAAAAAATCTATCAGTCTCAGCCTTGAAAATGTTCAAGGACTGAGCATCTACAGCCTTCTGGGGTAGTGAATTCCATAAATTTGCTACCCTCTGAGTTAAGAAATGTATTAAAGCCTAGAGCTGTATGGTTTTCCACTGGTTGATGCCCTTCCCAGTGGCCTATTGGTTGATGTGTGTATGTAATGTAGAAAATTCCATTCTGACTGCGCTGATAAAGTTGCATTTAGCTGGCAAAATGAATTTCACCCTTCTAGTTCAGAACAACCTTTCACCGAAAAGTAGCGTCGTTATTAAGTCTCCGCACTGCATTCTGGTTACAATGGTACCGTTTGTGCTTTGTTTAATTTGGGGATTAATTTAACACATCAAATGATTTCAAATAGTTTCTGGAGAAAAGTTAATAAAATCTTTGACTCGCAAAGCACACTAGATCTAACCACTTGCTTTCCTCTCACTTGTAATAAATGAAGTGTTACAAACTCAACATCTCCACAGCACAGAAGCACTTGAAACACAATCTTAGAGAAAATAATCTCAATATGCCAAAAGTAGCAAGGAGTGTGGACAATACGAGTAAGCAAGCAGTTAACAGTTTGCAGCCGTGTGCAAGATTGGATCCAATAAATATTGAGCTATTACCTTGATTGAGTTGTGGCTGTTGAGCTATTTGCTGTGCAGGAAGGGGAGTAGAATATTGTACTGTATCAGGAAAGGAAAAACATCACAGGTAAGGCAGGTTATTTTTGTGATGAAATGGTGGAGGGCAGTCTGGTGCATTCCATTGGTATTTCTATCTGATGTAATTGTACAATATAATCCAGGTGTCGCATTAGTTTTGGATCATATTAATAAAGTATCAGAATTATCTAAGACTATTTGGTGGTAAATTGCTTTACTATTGGTCTCTAAGATAGTTGATAAAATAATACTTATGAGAGTATTATGGTTGTTTTTAAGATGAATATTTGTCACTTAGCTTTCAAAATTCAAAACTTCTATTTGGCTAGGATTGTGCTCTCAATCAAATTCCCTTTATTGCCCCCCCACCCCCTATACTTTGTGTCCCTTCATCCCTGCCTTCCCTCAGCTTGCACCTTGCTCCGATGTATCTATGTATGAAAAGCACTACAGTATTTAATAAGTACGTGTTATTATTCAGCCAACGTGGGTGAGAAGGCTACATGTTTACTACAAATTATCCACCTTGTGTGATTTTAAAGATAGAAATGTTTTGATGAACACCATTACTCTCTGGGATTAAATCCAGAAGCTGTACATATTAAATAGCTTAAGTATGGTTTGTATCAACAAGCCTTTAATGAAGACTGGAATAGGTTCAGATAGCTGCGAGTGCATCAGGGTAACATAAGCTTATCCCAACACAGTTTCATTAGAAAATTGCATGATAAAGAAATTAATTACAGGTTATTAGTTAGCACAAGGTCTCACAAATCTAGATTTAAAGAGTCACTGCCTTTAGCATTAATAAAAGGTTGTGCACTATCTGCTTAAGTAGGCTAGCCTATGGCAGTTGTTGGCTTTTGCTAGAGTACCATAAAATCATTAGATTTGCCATCATTTTGTTTCACCAAGCAGTGTTCCTGCAATGTGTGTTGAGCGATTTGACATCTACGTGAAATGGAATCTCATTACGATAGCCTGGTAATGCCAAGTTGAAGTTATTCCATTCTGAATTCATGTCACCATGAAACAACATTTTTCACAGACAGTATTCTAAAATCAAAAATATACAATCACCGACCAGTCTTCACAGCAAAACCATGTGAAGCAGGGTAAAGATCTAAGGCACTGTATCAAATATAAAGATTATTATAACCAGCCATATTTGTTGGATCAAGTTGGCTGCCTTGCTTGCATACAAAATGCACCATCACAAACTAAACTTTACAGTGATGTGGAATACCCTGTATCAACCTAAGGATTATTACAGTATTTTTATGTTATTCCAAGGGGTCCTCTTGTATTTACAATGATTAAAAAGCGGTACTGTTAATACACTAAGCAGTGACAGATTAATTTGCTTCTGAGGCCTGTGGGAATGAAGGCATTGAAATGGCTGGTTAGTGAACTGGAAAAACGACTAAGAGGAAATTGCAAGATGCTGAATGTTCACCAAGCAGTAAGCTATTAAATTGATATACAGTACTCCAATAAGAGCAAGTTGCTGTTGAGTGGGAATATCATAGTCTAATTGCTATCTTATTATTATATTATTATTATTATTATATTATTAGCTGCAAAATAGCCTTCGCAGTTCACTGACAGCTACATTCTTGGCACTCGAGCTAGTTAGCTAAGTGCAAGCATCAAGTACAATGCTGAAGCATTAAGGCAGATTAATGCATATGGTTCAGTGAAATTCCATTGGCTTTGGTTTAATGCATGATTCATAGCAAACTTTGGCATTCATTCTAAAATGTCTATTGATGTATGTTTTTACAGAACTGTATATAAGTAATTAAGCCAGTGGGGATATATACTGTATTTTAAAAACTGGTACATATCAATAAAACCCTCATTTGTGCACAAATATTTTGCAGAAGTCATAGGATCTCTTCATCTCTTTTTATATGTTTATATGCCCATGAAATCTTTCTGGATTATCTTATTGAAGCAGGTGGCTCTGTGAAGTGTGTAATGATTATTTTGCAATGTATTTGCCGGTATAATACAAACACATTTAGTCCGCTTTTAAAGTACTGTATAAGCAAAAATTAAATGATTGTCGTACTGTAAATTAATTCTGTTTTTGTTACTTTGAATATTTTTGTTTCAATGTGGAGTTTTAATGACATGCTAATGTGAAGTTGTCAAATTAGCAAAGTTTTAATCGGGTAAGAAAGGTGAGGTAGTGACAGCTCCATTTGTAACAATTCATCTTCTTATGTCTGTTTAACTCAGTGGTTCTACAAATCAAGTTTCCTATTCAATAAAAAAAGTAATATAAAAAAAAGGCAAGAAAAAGTTAATTTATTGTTTTGAAATGAGAAAATATTTACATATCTAGCATAATTACTTACTCAAACATGAAATATAGGGAATTGTCCCTAAGAAAAGTAAAATATACTTATGTTCCTCTGGGCATACTAGAGATTAATAATAATAGTCATAATAATTCTTGCATTTGATATCGCAACTTATCTTGCCTTTGAAACACCTCAAAGTACATCACAGAATATACTGTAGAGTGAATTGTAAAGCATATTTTGTGGGTGAAACATGGCAACCGATTGTGCATTGGAAAAATAAGATAATTCATGCACTTCCTGCAAATGGGAAATGATGGAAATGACAGCAGGTCAATCAGGAGATATATACTGTATATGTATATATGGTTACATAGAGTGATGTGGTACAGAAACAAGTTATTTTTCCCAACTAGTTTGTGCCAGTGTTTATACTCCATACAAGCCCTTGCGCCTCCTATTCTGATGTTGTATAATCCTTTTGTTTTGTTTCTTCTTTTTTCACATTTCCGATACTATTTTCCTTTTGTCTCTGGATATTCAACTAGTAATTGTTTTAGCAAATTCGCCACTAGATGGCACAAATCTCGATTTCGGCCCTGACATATTTGGGGAGGGTGTCTTTTCTGTTTCTTTGAGTTATGGGTCAACAGTTACAGTAAGGAGCACCGAGAGACAAATGGAATTTTAATTAATATGAATGGATGGTAATAAAGGTACTCTATTTCAATTCCTTACGATATTTTCAGAAGATATTAAGATTGTTAATCAGTGCAATGACTTTTAAACATTTTTCCGTGAAGAAAAACGACAAGGGAATAATTGTAATTGGTGTGCTATATGACACAGTGGGTGTTACTTGTGATTTTTTTCTTCACAGAATTTCTTAATCGGTTGGAAAAGTATGCTCTCTGTCCAAGTAGCTAGAAGTATGTAATCAAAAATCTGCAGTGTGGAACACTCTAGAACTTCATCACGCAATCCTTCCACCTTACTCCTTCCTTCCCTTGCCTCCTCTTCGACCATACTTTCGATCAATCTCTATCCTCACCAATCCTGACCCCCAGCTCGGGTCCGAAATACTGTATTCATTACCTTGCAACGTCCTCCCGACATGAAAGGCACTGTTTTCAAATCCCTCCACTCCTCTGCACCCCTCTACTCCGACCTCGCTCCACAAATCAGCACCCGTTGCCTTCACTCCACCGGGTCTGGCCTCCTCCTTGTCCCCCAAATCCTCCACTCCACCATCGGCGGCTGTGCCTTCAGCCACTACGCCCCGAGACTCTGGAACTCCCTCCCTCCCTTCGCCTCTCCCCCTCTCTTCCCAGTTTCAGGTTTCAGCTAAACTCCTTTCTCTCTTTAGTCAGCTTTCTCCCCCTGCCCCTGGCTCGCCCCGGGGATCCATTATTGTGAAGGACTCTGAGACGCCGTCTGGCGTAGAGGGTGCTATATAAATTGAAGTTATTGTACAAATGTTGTTTTGTTGCTGTTGTTGTAGTCTGACCCTCCCACGAGCTCTAGTTCTAGAGCAGAGTTTCCAAAGGTCAAGGTAAATTCTAATGGGATTCCTTATGAAATAGGAATATAGGTACAGAATACTCAATGGGCTGTATTTTCACACTGACACAATGGTAGGGAGTTAACCATGTATTTAGCACCAAAGAAATTTACAAAACTGGAGAAGGCCATTTAGTCCATCATGTCTGTGCTGGCTCTTTCAAAGAGCAATCCATTTAGTTTCTTTGACCTGCCTTTTCCCCAATTTTAGCCTCCTTTAAAAATACTTGAATTATACAACCACAACTTGCATTTATATAGTGCCCATCACGTGGATTAGAGTCTAAATACTGTGCTATGATAGTAAATACGATGCAGTAAAACTCGGGTAAGTGTGATCTGTACAAGTCATATAACCGCCTAAATCGTATAAGTCCTGTTGAGGTTGCTATTATTTACCTGTTTGGGATAAATCCTACTTTTCATAAATCATATTAAAGGTATAGTTACAGGCACTTATGTGAGGTTTACTGTGTGTGAGTACATCACAGCAAAACCTTGGTCCGTTGTATTCCAGAATTGGAAATAAGGTGATAGAATTTCAGCTCACTGTTAGCCACATATTACTTTTCAATAATCACAATAACTATACCTACCGTCCAATTGAACATTTCCAAATCTTCAGGAAAATTTCTATAGGTTTCTATCCTCAGAATATAACTTTTGTTTTAAAAAAGGACAAAGTCAAAATAAAATTCAAGAATGCAGCTTCTAATTGCACCTATATAATGACTATAATTATACACACAGATATATAATCACAGTTATTTTGCCTATGATTTAAAAAATAACACACAAGTGGATTTAAAAAACTTGAGAAAACATTGTCAGCTGATCTGCTTCCAGGCTTTTAATAATAAAATATAAATAATTCTTGCACTTCACATAGCGCCTTATACACGTTATTGAGACACTGTAGTGACTGTGTACTTTGTAAGTGAATGTGATAGCCAATCTGTGCACAACAATGTTCCACAAACAGCCATGGAAATGAAATATTTTCACAGCAGTATGGGCAGGATTCTTGTCATTCCTGTTTGAACTACTTGCTGGCATTTGCAATGAGAGTGAAGCCAGAGCTATACACATACTGTTCACTGTGACATCTTACTGTTGGTGGACAGTTTACTGTTTGATCAGACAATCAAAGAGCGTACATGTTCAATTAGGAAAGTTAGTATTAGTGGGTGAGCTAGCACTAGCTTAGTCACCATCCGCTCCTACACTGTATCTTGGACTCCTTGCATTCACTAAAACACAAGCCATGGTACAGAGAACTGCCAGTTTGTTTTATTGCTGGCTGTTGTATGTTATGATTATTGCTGGACATCTCTACCCAGGCAGAAAGATGAATTTGGCTGTTTATACTGCATTTCTAATGTTGGATCAAAACCTGAGAATGTTACACCACCACCTAGAGTAGCAGATAAACACTGCTGATTTAGCGAACAAAACTGTTAACTCTGTGACGTAAGAGTGCTTGAGGATATTCAGTGAAAATTGTTTTTGCAACTCTCTGTTCTGTCAAAGTCAGTATTGAAATTCCATATCAGTATTTACAGGACCTGCATCTCTGAAGGCAGGGTGCTTGTTAATCACTGCAGTTTACAATATTTTGCAGTTAACACTGTTAAGGTTTTCGAG
The DNA here is from genome assembly GCA_035084275.1 of Hydrolagus colliei. Classification (NCBI taxonomy): domain Eukaryota; kingdom Metazoa; phylum Chordata; class Chondrichthyes; order Chimaeriformes; family Chimaeridae; genus Hydrolagus; species Hydrolagus colliei. The sequence goes on along the minus strand of CM068747.1, from coordinate 23,559,885 downwards.
CAGTGTAGGTCTGCTTTCACCAGGTAGTGTTAACATGATTTATTTTTAAAACAAAAATGACACTTGTGGTATAAATAAAAGACTTCCCCCTTCCTTTCCTTTTCTCCAGTGCACCCTCATCTCTCCTTTTCTATTGAAACTTCTCAATCTCAATGGGATGTGGTTCCATAGATGCCAGCGTTCGGTACCTCACTGACCATTCTTCATTTGTGAGATTACGAATAAATGTTGAGAAATTATTGACTCCCCCACCACTATCACTGCGCCCACCCCCCACTTCTCTCGTCCCCCCACCCCTCCTATATTGATCTCCCTTGCAATTTCCTTCCTCTATAGCCCTGTGTATATTACGCTGTAAAACACGCACTCCTTCTCCAACAAAACTCACTCTCTTCATGACCTTGGATGATCACATTGAATTCCTCGGTATAACAGAATACTGGGCTCACAACTGGTGACTTTCTTCCCCCTCAAAACTGAAGGTATCCTAATTAGCTCCATCTCTGCCTCTTTACCTCCAGCTCCTATTACCCCATTTCTTGTTGGTTGTTGTCTTCACGTCACCAAACCTGTGTGGAACCTTGGTGTTCTGTTTGATCCTAAATTCTCCTTCCCTACATCTTGTCTCTGACCAAGACCGCAGCGTTTTTTTTTCCATCCTCGCAACATCACCTATGCCTAGCTCTAATGTAATGCAGATGAAACGCTTATCTTGGCTGTTCTCACCTCCAGACTGGATTTCTCCAAGGCCCTGCTTGTCAGCTTGTCCGGCTTTGCTATCCACATACTCCAGCTGATCATCCACTCAATCCCCTGGCTTGCATGAAGACAGATTGTCGTACCTCTACCACACACTGTCTCTGCCGATATTGGTTAACATTGACTAACTGATAACAAAAGACAATTGAAAGAATAGTTCATGGATAACTAATATACTGTTCCTTACCACTCACGAGGAAGCTATGAAACATTTGCTTGTAATCTATGCCGTCGTATTTTACTCTTGAGACATAAACAGTATTGATTTGTTGTCTGTTGAATATCTGCTAACATATATCCCCCTCTCGTTTGCCGAGACTGTATGAGAAGGAGGTAAAAATAGCCTTTGCCCCAGTCAGGATAACATTCACATGACACACTTCCATCCCATTGCCATTAACGGGAGGAACGGGTAATAATATGAACGACTGCCAACTTTAATTGGTGAAAGAGACAGACACCGCTTGAAATCCCAATTCAAAATTTTCAATTTGCCGATTGGAAAAACAACAACCCACAGCAGGCTCTGCTTTAAAATTACTGTCTGAAGTGTACTTTGTAGTCACGAGATGGATAACCTCAGGCTTTCACTGTAGTTGGTCATTATCTCTGTGAGCTAACTTTACTCCAGTCAATATTCTGTTCCTGATGTACGTGATAATTGTTTGGGATTACTGTTTGGCAGGCCCAGCATGACTCGGTGTGGTCATATTCTCAAAATACTCCCAGATACCCTTTTTGAAATTGTAGGTTGACCCATTTCATCACGTTCTATAACGTTACCAGATGTCAAAACTATTCTAATAGAGGCTTTATTCAAAGTGAAAGGCTTTACTCAGCCTGGCCTGCAGCTGGTTCCAGCTGTGTGGCTGTTTAATCAAACTGACACAAATATAGCAGGAACAAATTATACCAGGCAACAAGACTACAGACTTCTGGGATGTGGTGCAAATTATAATAATAGTAATCCTTATTATTGACGTTTTGAGACGTCACAATGACATGATAAGGCACTATGTGGAGTTCTGTAGCTCAGTGGTTAGAACATTCGCCTTACAAGTGAGAGACTTAGGTTTGATTCCAGGCAGGCCAAAACCTTGGGCAAGCTCCTTAGTCCACACGCCTGATAATAATCTCTCAAGAAGAAAAACAATAATAAATTGATCATTTTTCAATCCACAACTGTTTGTGGTACACTGCTATGCACAATTGACTATTGTGTTTCACCCACAAATACACAGTCAATTCACTTTACAGTGTATGCCTTTAAGCGCTCTGAGACGCCGTCCAGCGTGGAGGGCGCTATATAAATCAAAATTGTTGTTTTGTGATGGCATGAAAAGCGATATATCAAATGCAAGGATTATTATTATTAATAATTCTCAATAAGTGTATAAATGATTAGAGACAATAAAAATCTGTTACCAATGTCAAACAGTAATGTCAAAGAAATTGCCTCCAATGTAACAGAACGATATATACAGGATGATAGGATGTACAGATCGGAGTTCGCCAGTAATTCTCCCCATATCTCTCGAAACTGGTTATGAAGAATGACTAATCAGGATAGTAGGAGGACAGAAGATTATGTTTAGTAGGTAAATGGTCATAAATAATCCTCTGAATATGTTTCGTTGCAATTTGGAGAGGGCCATAAATTCACTGAAAATGTATACTCAAATCCATTATCATGGAAAGGAGTGTTTTTTTCTGAGGCAATATATTCAAAAATAATAGTAGATTGAGTGGGAGTACATCAATAAAGAATCTCCTGGTTAATTATTTTGTTTCCTAAAACAATCTACTTATTATTGTAAAATGTTAGCTTTAACAGGCGTGAAATAATTACATACCTCAGACTTATAATTGATTTAATCTTTGAATCATTCCGTGAATGTTGCTGCACTGTTTTAAAAGAAAGTGTAATGGTTTGTGGGCAAACAGGTTGTAGGCTGCAAATGAATGAGTTGGAGCGCACTTAAGTTTCATTGTTATTTTTGACAACTACAACAACTAAATTTCACTTGTATAGCACCTTTCACGTCAGGAGGACGTCCCAAGGCGCTGGACAGACATTGCGTCAGACCCGAGCTGGGGACAGGGGTGGGGTGGGGGAGGGAGGGAAGGGGGGATTAGGAGTTGACGAGATATCCAGAAATGTTGCTTTTGGAAGAGTGACTAACTAGTCCCCCACAATTTATTTCAAGTCCCTGATTGCAATTAAAAAATTATGGGCGAGTTTCCTTACTCCACATGCATAACAGATAGTTTAAGTGTTATTGTATCCTCCGGTGGACTTCAATATAAATTTATTGGAAGGGAAGGGACAAAAAAAAGCCTTTCCCAAATATTGGGGGTGTCATGAAATAACTTTGCAAGTACAGTCACAGATCAATGTTAGCTCTGTCAGTCATTAGCTTAAAGAGGATACTTCTCTCTGACATTGCAGAGAAGAATAAAGACTGCTCGAGACTGACATAAAATAGATTGATTAGACTAACACCAATGTAAAAAGGTGAGTCAACTCTATCAAGGATCCCCTTACCTTGTAGCAGCCAACCATGTCTGTTCCATGGTCTGCTGAACAGACACACAAACCAAATGTGAATATATATCTAAAATATCAAATAACTAGATTATATTTTGCGTTGATATTACTTGATGTTGATCACCCTCAAGTTACTTAGTGAGTTAGTTGGTTAGTTATTTAGTTAGTTAGTTAACGTCTCTTGTACTGACATTTTAAGACACATGTGTTTTCCCCATGTCAAGGCTTGTTTGTGTTGTTTGGAATTGAATTCGATCTCCTTCCCTTTCGCATTCGAACATAACTTGAGCTTTGATATCAAATTACGCTCTGGAGCTTTGGTGTAGATTGGAGACAGCGAGTGCGAGGTGCTTTTACATACACCGAATTGGTTCAAATCCATTTTCATCAGATCTCCTTCTGAAACTGGTCTGACCATTGCGTGGGTTTCGCTCACGACTCAGTGGAGGGATAATAATCCTTGCCTTTGATAAAGCGCTTTTCATGTCTTCGAGACGTCTAATAATAATTAACTCTGCATTTTGTGGGCGAAACGCAGCAGCCAGTTTGTTCGCAGCGATGTCCCACAAACAGCTATGGAGTGATTGACCAATATTATTTGGGGGATTTATTGGCTTGGTCACTGAATGAAACTCCCCTTCCCTTTTTTGTATAGTGACATGTGATCTTTAACAACCCCTAGAAAAAGGGAGAAGCAACCTTGATTTAACATTTCATCTGAAGGACGGCACCTCTGACGATGCCCCCAGCGCTGTACTGAAGTGTCAGTTGGTGATTCTAATTCCCGACGTGGGGGTTTATACCCACAACCTTCCGAGGTGAGAGTGCTATCAACCGAGCCGGGTTTGACACTTTGGTAAGTTTCAATGCTGTTGAAATGATCTGGAAGACATCTACATTTAGTCAAGGCATATTAGATAGAGCCCTCGCCTCACAAACGAGAGGACACGGGTTCAATTCCTGTGTGGGGCCAAACCTTAAGTGAGTTTCCTTACTCCACAAACCTCTGTTCACCCAGCAGTGAGTAGGAACATTTATTCCATTTATTAAAGACATTTATTGGTTGATCACTTTTCCTGGGGTAATAATCCCACTGAAATCATTCGATCCACGATTGTTTTGGGCCACTGCTGTGCGTGACTGATTGCCATATTTTGCCCATGAAATACACGGTCGATTCACTTCAACCACAACTTGCATTTATTTTGGTGCGCTTTGCCCGGAGTGCTTTACAGTGCATTCGGCGAGGCGTTTCGAGACATCTTAACACTGTGGTAAGACTCTGCTTCAAACGCAAGGAGTATTATTATTATTATTAGCCTCCTTCAAGTCCCGTTTCAAGACCCTCCTCTTCGACTGTGCCATCGGTCACCCCTCTTCTCCCCCCTCCCCCCCCCCTCCCCACCCCCTTCTCTCCGCCCTCCCTGATCCCTGATCCGAAACACTGACTGTCCTGTGGCTCGGGATGCCCTCCTGACGTGAAAGACACGGTACAAATGTCATGTTGTTGTTGTTGTTGTTGTTGTGATGTTGTTGTTATTATTCTTCAAATTATTCCACTTAGAGAGGAGTCCTGTAGTTCAGTGGTTGGAGCCCTCTCCTCGCAAGCGAGAGACCTGGGTTCCTTTCAGGGCTAAACCGTGGGCAAATTTCTTTCCTCCACACGCCTGCTAAATAACCCCTCCTAAAGACAAACAAATCCACGGCTGTTTGCGGGACACTGTTGCGCGCGATTGGCTGCTGCGTGTATATATATATATATACACATATATATACACACACAGGTACAGTCAATTCACTTTACGGTACATTCTGTGAAGCGCTTTGAGACGTCTAGAAGACGTGATAAGGCGTTACATCAAGCAAGGATTATCGTGGCAAGGATTATTATTGCTACACGGCAATCCAATCCGCAGGAATCCACTCCACGTTAATATAATGTAACGCAAACCGATCCTGATCCGTGTGGCTTCAGAAACTCTAGTCCTGGGGGTGGCCTCCAGCCTGTAACACTCACTGCAGGGAGGAGAGAGAGAGAGGAGAGAGAGAGAGGAGAGGACTCACTGACTCACTGACTGCAGCAGAAGCTCCAGCTGCTGAGATACAGCCACAGCAAACCACAGGCGTCCATCTATCTGTCTATCTGTCTATCAATCCAGCCAGAAAAACATACAAGGGGGAAGAGGGAGAGAAAAAACACACATATACTAAGCAGCTCGATACATAACAGACTGGTGCAGTGTGCAAACTGGGGCTGGGTTGTGTTGGAGGAGGAGGAGGAGAGAATCCGCTATTTGCAATGAACCCAACTGGTGAGGTGAGGCTATAGCGCTGTGGTGATGACACTGTGTGTGTGTGTGAGTGAGTGAGTGTGTGTATCTATGTGTATGTACTGTGTGTGTGTGGGTGGCCTTACATCTATTCATTATAATGACTTTAAGGCTGGCATTTAACAACCCGATCCTTCTCTCTCCCCCCCCCACCCCACCTCCCCACCATCTCTCCCCCCCCACCCCAATTGCTCATTGTGTTTCCTTAGCTGAGCTCCTGACTTGCTAGGATGGGAAGTTTGCGTTTGCTGTAAAGCCCGCAGAGCAAGGTGAATGTAAAGGTTATGCTACAGTGTGTGTGTGTGTATGTGTGTGATGGGGGGAGGGAGGATGCTGGATACAGGGAGCCACACACACTGAGGACCACAGTCACAGCATTGCAGATAGATAACGGTACAGTGGTGGGCAGAGAGAGAGAGAGAGGGAGAGAAGAGAGACAGGCAAGTGCAAGGACTGACAGGACTACTGACCCATCTTTCTGGATTAAAAGGGCAAATCTTACTCTGCCTTTAAAGCACGGCCGCCTTGGCTGCTTTGCACCTTTTATATATATATCTATATATCTATATATAATATAGATACTGTATAGTATATATTATAGACCAGATCTGAGTCTCTGAGGCTTCTCCAACTACATTTGAATGTAAACCGTGTAATAATGAATATTCCTTTCATTTGGTGTTTGCACCTTCTTGCCTCCACCTCCAAAGCGCTTTGCTGGATATCCTCCGAAGTGAATCGACCGTGTGTTTTGTGGGCGAAACACGACAGTCAATTGCGCACGGCTGTGTCCGTCCCCCTCGCCCTTCCTCCCCTCTCCCACCCCCCCCTCCACCCCCCGAATTGTCGCAGATTAAGTGACCAAGTTATTTTTGTTTATGTGTATTGAAATGTGGACAAATGAGGAAACATTCTGCTGTGAAACCCAACAAAACATTGCAGAAAGTTTTGGAGTTCTGGTACATTCATTGTGGATAGCGTTTGCTAGTTAATGAAACTTTAGAAGATTGAGACCTACACAAGACATGGTGTGTAATTGGATCTGAAGATTTTAAATTCGAAGCAACAATAAACCACCCCAAAAAACCCTGAAACTTGTGTTTCATGCCTGGTGTCTGAAACACTCTCATACCCTGTAAATGTAAGTAAATAAGGCGAAATTCTAATATTATATGCAAATCGTAGAAGTCAACAACAGTGCTTGAATGATATTGCTAATTTTATTCTGAAAGCACACACTGCGATATCAGCAGTGAAAGTGAGACTGAAGTACATTCCCGTATATCACCCTCTCATCCCCAATCATATTACGTTCCTTACTAACCTTGAAATAGAAGTGGCCCTTATTAATAGCTAGTAGTTTAAAGCATTCCACTTCAGGGCAAAGAGAAGATGGAGACACAGCCTATCTTTATTTGGCGCTCAACACCAAACCTATACAAATGTAATTTTGTTGTTTGTGGAAGGAATTGTGGGCAAATTTGTCTTCCTGATGGAGGAATCCTGGACAGTAGTTGCATTTCTCTCCAGACCCTGCTTTATAAGATATAATGTCTTGTGGCTTGGGGTTTGTTTCCTAACCTTATACCATTTGTTTGTTTGATTGTACTTCTTCAGTCACCTCACGCTCACCAGCACTCTTTGAGCTTGCGCTCCTGCTCAGTCCTGTAAAGTGCTGTGTGATGTCCTTTCAACGTGAAAGCCCCTATACAAGTACAGTATATATTGTTGCTGTTTTTTTTATTAAGGAGCGGCTGTTCAGAAATTCTTGTATTCCTTGAAAAGTTCTCTTTGCAGAATCTCCTGGTTTATGACACCTGAATGTGGTTGAGAATGTGATTGAGACAGCCCCTTCCCCACCACTGTTCTCCCCAATGTGAAGGTGGACCGGTGTGAAGTGGGGATGCTAATTGCTTGCCTCTTCTCTTGTCAGAATATTGTCTATTCCAATTGCCTGTGAAATGCTATTGGTATTAAAAATGTGACAAATCCCATACCTTCAGATTTTCATTGCTAAATGTTGCCCTTCAGACTCTTGATATTACAGTTCACAAGCCTAATATCAAGCAATATGACTTATCTGAGGTAGACTAGATACTTAAAAAAAATATTGGAAGGCTTCAGTTTCATGGTGACTGAAAGTGTCTGATAATTTGGGGACTGAGCCAAAGGTTTATCCAATTTAGGGCAGTTAGTGAGCACCACCATGAAGAGGTGTGATTGTTGTTCCCCACTTTGTTAACTTTGTTAAGTCCATCCACAATAGCATGAAGAGAGCAAGACTATTGTTCTCTGGTGAAAGCTCCATTGGAGGAAGCCAAGGCTCTCAGTCTGATTTATGATGTGGGGGAAAGGGGAAATGGAAGAGTTTACATAACAACCCAATCTCTTAACTTTGTTTATTCATAACTGAGCATGTGAAGTGTTGGAAAGTATATACAAAATTCTAAAGCAGAGTTGGTTTCATAACTCATAGAATGTTTTCCTGAACAAGAAACGTTTGTACTGGCCATAGAATTTACTCTGAGAAAATGATTGTTCAATAACTGGAATCACTGTGATTATTAGTATCTTTCCAAGAACCAACTTTTTAGGCCGGATTTCCTACTACGAGATTTGGGCTTTTTCAGGTTCAAGATTGGAAAAGTTGCTAGCATTCTTTGTTTGGTCACCTCATAATAATAATAATAATGTTAATAATCATTGCATTTGATATACCTCTTTCCGCATCTTTGAGACATCTCAAAGCACTTCACAGAATATACTGTGATGTGAATTGAAGCCAAATTTGACATCAAATTGCCTTTGCTGTCAAAAACGTTACAGCTCTTTTTCCAAAGCTTAGCTGTGCGTTTGGGGCTTTTGAGTTAATCAAGTCTTTGCGAACTCGAATTATATGAGTATTATTTTAGCTGAAAGCTGGTGAGGCTGCCCATCAGCCAAATGATAACTGAATGACAGAAAACTACCCTGATGTAAATTATTTTGCTTCTACTAATCGGGGGTCAAGAAATATCTGTCGTGCCTGTTCCTAATTTTAGAAAAGTTAATATATTTTCATGCTCCATTCCTCTTTGATTTAATGGTAATTCATTCCTCTAGAGATTACAACCAACGTCACCAATTATTGAACAAAACATCAAATTTGCAGTGCACAACCTGTTGTTATTTAGTACCATATTACAATATTATAGTTACTGTGGTGGAGATGCTTTTCACGAGGATAAGTGGAAGTATAATAAACGTAGCATCATATTTTGGCAACATTACTCTCACTATTATCCTAATCATTTTGCCTCATATAATTCATTTGAGCATGATAATGTTAATTTACCTGGTCAGAAATATCTCACAAAATGTGTTGAAATAGTTTTTGCCTCTGATTTAATACTCTTATTTTCATGCATTTGCATTGCTTTTTTGGTGGTGTCTGACACATCTGGAAACCCATCACCGTGCCTAAACATATCGAAACCAAATTGAAAATTCCACGCATCCCATCTATACATTATAAAATTCCAAACTCAATCCATTCCATTATCTGTCGTTTGTTTCCTTTGGTCCTTGGGAGGAATGTGAATTTGGGTTCAAATCCCTCATTTTGATTGACAAATCTCGATCCTGATCACTCGGCCACATTGCACAGTGCTACTTACTTCTGAAGTCTCTGATTGAATCTGCTGTTTATTTGGTCTGCCCCTAATCTATCAAGAATGCAACTGGTCACTTGAACGATTACTTCCTTGAAGCTCAAGTACCATCTTCAACTTCAGTTTCTGGCCCATGGAATCAAACCCATCTGGGTTCATTGACTTTATCAACTGATCCATCAGATGACTGTTAATTGCTTTGTTTATTTGCCAAATGGGAGCTGAGAAAATGCTTCCAATGGATTGTTCCACAACTCAAAATGGCTACAACCCTCTCACTGTAGAGACAATGGTTTCTCTTGCACTACCAGCAAAGTTATTTTTCGCTGTCGGACAGCGGATAGCGTTTTTTTTTAAAAAAAGACCTTCTGGACCTAGAGACGTTGTAATCTCATTAATTTGCTGCTTGGAACATTTTGAGAGTTCTTATTAACTTGGTCATATGTCAGTGATCCTTTGCTGTTCCTGTACATCACATTATTTATTAAAAACCACGGCAGTCTTATTGGAATAGTTTTAGGGATGAATACATTTCATTAATTGTATTGTTCCAAGGAACAGAGAAAAGGAGTCAGTGAGAATGATTCAAATAGCAGTACTCATTCATTTAGGGACAAGATAATATGGTAAATATTCCATTAGAATGGTGGTTTCAGTGGTTTATGACCTGCAACTAAATTCCCAGATTGGATTGCTCTGTGTTATTCCTTTTTGGGTGGCAATTGTGACTAACAGTGTAGATGATGATAACAAGGTGTGTTCAGTGAGTGAGAGTACGCATGACAATTTGCTACCATGGTATGCTGGTTGCCAAGAAATGTTATGGTGAGCTTACAATATAATTACCTTTCTGCAACATTATGTTATTGTGCAAAAACTTCGAACTCTTTGAAATCATATAATTTTTTCAGTGATATCTTATTTCTGCGGTTAAAGAAGTTTGTTCCATAAAATATTCGTGTAAAGGCAAAACCACAGGTGCCTGAATATCGTAGAATTATAATGTAGAAGCAAGCCACTTGACCCAACTAGTCAATGTCAGAGTTCGGCATTAAACACGTTCAGATTTGGTTTTGAAAGTCGAGTGTGTTCCTACATGTCATTGATTCATATTTCACAATAAGAAATATATGAAATGAGCTGTATTTATGGAATAATAACTAGTTGTGTGAATTCTCATTCAATGAATACAATGGTTGTCATTGCCTTCAATGGTAGACAGTAGGATCCGTCGATATGGACATTTTCCGATTTAGATATATCGATGGGCTCATCTCGAGATATACCGAAATATCGATATTTTCGGGGGTTTCGTACTGCGCATGCACATGCAGTATTGTCAAGTTTGTTTCGCTGTTATGTGGAGTTTGTACAAAGCTAAATCTTATCCTTTCCCTCCAACCTCCCAGTTCCTGACCCCAGCTCGGGTCTGAAACATTGACTGTCTAGCTCCTTGGGACGTCCTTCTGACGTGAAAGGCGCTATACAAGTGTAATTTTGTTGTTGTTGTCCTGTAAGTTGTTCGACAGTGTTAATGAATTGCAGACTTGCTGACGGTGTGTTCTAAACACTCTGAGATTTGGAATTCTATGCTATCCAACTCAAAGGAAAGAAAGCCTTATTTGGTTTGGACAGTTGACAAGGGGGAATTGTCACCACTTGGAAAGAGAATGAATCACCTAATATATTTTAGATTGACATTGAATGCAAGCAATGCCCTAATATTTTAAAAGTCACTTCACAACACTACAGGGCAATAATGTTCCCATAAGGATTCTATAATAAATTAGTTGTCCTAAGACGAATTGCACTGTTACCTGTTAAAATCACAGTAATTTGGAAAAAAACTATGAGAATTTGATATTTGAGAAATCAAAGATATGAATGACTGAAAGTGGGAAAAGCTTCATCCATCCTTACTGCTGCAGCAAGGAATAATCCTTGCAATGTTCTTATTGTATACATTGAGGAGTGATGGATTCTATCTTACTTGCCTGGCAGTGGACTCGGATGCACAATGTCATTGCTGCCTCCATCTAATGTTAATGAATTTAGCAATTTTTTTCCCCCCTGTTTTCATTGAAACCTAAATGGAAACATGGATGACCTGCAAGGTTACTGGGTTTATTATATAAGGAACATCATACTATCATCCTGAAGCACCATGTAGGTCCTGTAGGTCACCCCCACAACATGAAGACATTTCCAGGTTGGCATTTGTTATGACAACCCTATTGCACTTGAGTTGAGATTTGCATGGCAGTGAAAGGGAACTTCCAAGTTATGGAAGCCCTCAAGAGGATAGGAAAAATAGAATTAATAGAAAGAAAACAATTTAATTTCTGTCCTTTCGTCCCGGAAGCAGAGACTGGGGAACTTACGTGAAAGGCGCTATACAATTGACCTGAAAGGTGCTGTACAGGTGTAATTTTGTTGTTGTTGTACTACTGTAGTAGTTCATTGAAGTCTCCAAGATGTGTGTGCATTTTAGCACTTTAGTACTCAATGTTTTTCCTTTGATGGAAAGGCAACTGAAGCCCTTTCAAGTTTTCACTATTTTTAATAACTCGGGCAACTATTTAACCAGGAGAAAGGAATCCTGCTCTCTGTGTGCATATCAGTAAGAGTGTAGAATCATTTGCAGCGAAATGATTCAGCAGAAAACTATTTACATCCCTGCAGCACTGTGACTCATCTCCCTTCTGGTTCAATGGCAAGTTTAAAAGTTTTTGACATTCATCAAATTTGAACAGAAATAATACGCGAACAATTATTCTGCCTTTGCAGCTAAGAGCAACATTGAAATATGCCACAGACTAGTGATTTACACCAGTATTTTTGGGGGGGTCAGCCGGGTGTCTGACACATTGAGCATCCAAGAGTATTCAAACCAAGATGAGAATTCCATACATCCCACTTACAAAGCACCTGGTTTGCATAAACAAATTGGAAATACTTATTCCCAAGGGTGCACTGGCCCTTCAGCTCCAGTGAGAATGAAGAAGCAAGACAATTTTGATGGGGTTTGTGTGTGTTTGGCAGTTCAATTCAGATCCACTTACTGTTACGTCATCGGCATTCATCTGGGCTTTAATTTTAAAAAAATTAATCTAGCATTTCTTATGTTCTTATATAGGTAGCTCGGGACATATATGCATGCGATTGCCAGGAAGGTGGAAGGCGAACTAAATGGACTGAGGTCTTTTTTTTCATTCAACTTTTCTTATGTGCTTGTGCTCTTAATCCTGCCTTGAAATTCCACAATAGTGACTTCCAGTCATAGTTAATTTTCAATAAGAATCTCCAAATAAGTCAATAAAATCCTAGGACGCATCTAAAGAATAATTTTGGAGATTATAACTGAGGTTTGGTTTGTCGAGCATGTGTTTGGTAAGAAGTTAATGTATTGTTTTTAATTTGGAGAAAAACAACAATCCATATTAAAGTATTAAAAATGATCTTGTAGGGTTTCAAAGACTATGGATTGTTACCAGATCTATATTGTCTTCAAGGTTGATGGATGTGAATGTTGATGAACTCATCCCTGTTGTGTTGAACTAATTTACAGGCTTTTCTTACTGCCAATCTTTCTTGCCAATTTTGTCCTTTCCCTTTCTCTCCTCAACGTACCTACGCGCAATTGACTGCTGCGTTTCTCCCACAAAACACATAGTCGCTACACTTCTTTACAGTGTATCCTATGAAACGCTTTGAGGAGTCTCAAAGACATAATCAGGCACTATATGAAATACAAGGATTCAAAAAAAATTATTATTTGCCCTCACATCCAACCCTCACGCTCTAATGTAAGGCACACACACCACTGCCAAACGTTCCGTTACAACTATTGTTCGTAAATGAATCTTGGCTAGGAATTGTCAGCAGGATATCTGAGTAGTGGGGTGGTCAGGCAATGGAATGGACTGTTGCACAATGCCAGCCTTCAGCAGGGGTGTTGGATAACGATCAGAAGTGGAAATTCAGAGTTTTCTTCCTAATTCTGGGCTTGAGACCAATCGCGCACACACTTCACTACCTTCCACCTTGACTGAAATCAGTTAACTCAGCAAAGGCTGGGAATCACACATATGACATTCACAATCTGTGTGGCTCAGCTGTTTGCTCAGAGCTGACCGGTTGGGATAAGGTGTAGCTCATTCTTTATTACTTATTTCACGCAGGCGAGAAATGAGATTCCGGAACCTCCAATTGTCAAAAAAAGGCCACGTATTAGAACTGTTCAATCATTGCTGCAAATCTTTGTTCAACATACATTGCATTTCAAAATCCTGTTTCTGCTGGATGGTTTTAGATTTTTCAAGCGTTCTATAACACTACTTGTGTTGCTTTCAGCACTTTCGTTATCCAATTATCTTGGGATCATGACGTTTGTTTTGAATGCGAGCTGCTCCAGTATATTTCCCTTGATGGAGAGTGATTCCCGTTGAAGCAACTGATTATCTTTGTCTTTCTCTTTGGTTAGTAATTCCGATTTACAAACAAATCCATGCTCAAATTCTGAATTGGTCTCAAAACACTGAATGCAAATTTATCCTTCGACATATTGAAGATCGCCCTTTATACTCTATGCGTTTCCAAATTCAGCTTTTATTTAAATTGTTGATTGGAAAACTAATTAGATGTGGGTGTTACCCACATACAGGAACAATATTATGTAGAAATGCTTTAAAATTAATTAATCGACCTAGTGCCTACAGATAAAAATTTAAATGTGTATTATGTGTTTTAAGTTAGCCTCTTTATCGCTGCTGTCCTTGGCTTTAAGATTCTGCAAATATCTGCTATGACTTGCAAGGTATTTCTTGCCTTTTGTTAAGCATTGGGAGACATAACACAGCTTCCGACAATTTCCATCCTCCCTTTTCTTTAGACATCAGAGCACAGCCAAGGTATACTTTCTCTCTGGGGAAATTTGACGTGGCAACATGTGGTCTATTCAGAAAATCACATTTCTCAGTTTTTGATTTATAAATCTTTTACTGTCATGCACTCAGCAGGAATGTGTTGAAATGGTATAGATGGGCTCATGAAAGTAGTTTTAATGCTCCCTTTCTGTGTAGCATTGGGAATCCCAGAAGTTTATTTTTCGACACTAATTCAATTAGCCATGCCTAGCCAAGCCCTCAACCTTACATTCGTCACATCAGGGCTTGTCTACGGAAACGCCCTCCTTGATGGCCTTCCCAGCTCTTCACAAGCTGCAGATCAGCCAAAACTCTGCAGCTCGTGTCCTCTCCCCCACCAGGCTCCATGACCCCATGACTCCCACCTTCGCCCAGCCGCAGAGGATTGAATTCAGGATCCTTGTCCTCACTGTCAAGGCCATCCATGGCCTTGCCCCTTCCTATCTTTCCGACCTGCTGACACTCTACCAACCTGCCCACCCCTTCCGTTCATCAGGCACCCGTCTGCTCCATGACTCCTGTCCGACCCGCCCTACGATCAGTGGCCAGGCATTCAGCCTCTCTGCCCCCACACTCTGGAACTCCATCCCACAGTCCCTTCGCCTCTCTTCCTCCCTTGCCTCCTTCAAGATCCTCCTTTTCGATCATGCCTTCTGCCGCCCTCCCACTTCTCTCCATCCCCCCTACTCTGCCCCTCCCCCATGCTCGGGTCCCGACCCCTGACTGTTCAGCACCCTGGGACGTCCTCCCAACGTGAAAGGTGCCCTATAAATGTAATTTTTTTATTGTTGTTGTTAGCAATTGGCCCAAACTATGTGTATGCTTATCAATTCACATATAATTACAATTGTATTTTCAGAAATCATTTCATAATAATTCCAGTTGTATCCCACGGAGTATCGTGGGTAAGGGAGGGAGGAGTGTGAGAGAGAGGGGGATAGAGAGAGAGGGAGAGAGAAGAATTACATTGCCACAGGTGTGATGACAAACGTGCTAGTCATCAGTTTTCACAGCGAGTTTCAAGATGGTAGGCGCTGTGACATTTGATTCAAAATTGAGTCGTACAAATGGAGGAGTTGGCCTTTAACTTGTAAGTGCAGCTTTTGGTTAAAAAAAATCTATTGCAAAAGTCTATGGCTTATTATATAAAGAGTAATGGTGGTGTTTATAGGTAAGTGAGGAGAAATTCCACCCATGTCTAGATATACTCGATTTATCTATAATTTTAGAGTGTTCAGAAATTGATCTTCACATTTGAGCCAAATTTTTGTGGTTCTTATAAATAATGGAAACAACAGCTTCAAAAGCTTGCAATAGCAACTTACAGGAGGTTATGGGGGAGAAAGCGTGAAATTGGAATTGAGAGAATTCGTTGAGGTACAGATTAGCCACGATCTAATTAAATGGTGGAACAGGCTCGAAGTGCTCAATGTCCTCCTACTCCTGTTCCTATGTTAACCTCCAAGCCAGTAGCACTCTTCTCTTCAGCTGGGAGTGCATGGATCATTCAAGTTATACAACAGTATCTTTACGAGTGGCACAAGAACATTTATATGTCATGCCCTTTGTGAGGCTTCCCAGTGAGGATGTGCTGCCTCATGTCAGCATAGAACCACAAACAGATCTGGAACTGAGGTATACACTTTAACGCTTGACTTTCCCTGGTTCCCGTGCATTTGTGCTTTCAATAACAAATGCGTAGAGTCCTGTAGTTCAGTGGTTAGAGCACTCGTCTTGCAAACGAGAGACCTGGGTTCGATTCCTAGCGGGACAAAACCTTGGGCAAGTTTCTTTACTCCACACTCTTGACAATAACCCCTCAAGAAAAAAACATTAATAATTTGGTCACTCAATCCATTACTGTTTGTGGGACACTGCTGTGTCCATTTGGCTGCAGGGTTTTGACCACAATTCACTTTACAGTATATTCTGTAAAGGGCTTTGATACGTCTAAAAGACACGAAAAGCACTATATCAAATGCAAGTACTGTATTATTATTATTATTATTATTATCTACATGGATCTGCTTTCTTTCCCTGTAAAAAAAATACAGCAACATAATATGAACATAGCAACTAAATATAAACTTAGAATAGAACCCAATCTGGTTTTAGCCAGCATGTTATCAAAAATGTCCATGCTGCCATCAGCATCTTGCATAAGCCGGTTATCAGTGGTATCAGTATTTGACTTGAATTCCTTGCTGAAAAGAGATTAGGAACGAATGATTCATATGCTTCTGAATAACTGGTGCTTCACTGCGGAATCAAAAGGGTTAGATAAATATAACTTAGTACAGTACTTGAGCACTGGTATGATTTACTGTTCTTCAGATAAATTATCAATTACTTTTCTTCCAAAAAGAAAAAAAGCATATTTCATTTTTTGTTTGAAGTTTTGTTTATTTTGCAGCTGTATTTTGTTAGATGTGGTGCATTGTTTATCCAAGTTCAGTCCCTTTTTTACTGTGTATTTGTAAAGTACAACTTTTCTATTTCTGGTTCTCTCATCATCTTTACTTGGAATGAAGCCATGGAATTGAATGTGAACAAATAATTCTACCATTTGCAATACATTTCCAAGGACATCCATGTTATTTGAAATTATTTCTGATGCTTCTCTTAACCTTTTGTTAAAGAACTCTCTCTAGCCTCCAGAGATTTTGGATATTCGTGCTAGATCAGATGTGGGACAATATTTGCTAGAATATTATTGTGCAAAACAATAATAAATTGTTCATTTCAATCCACAACTGTTGGTGGGACACTGCTGTGCGCAATTGGCTGCCACATTTCATCCACAAAATATAGTCAATTCACTTGACAGTATTTACTGTGAAGTGCTTTGAGACATGAAGTCTAGCAGATGTGAAGAGCGCTATATCAGATGCAAGGGTTATTTTGGTAACTATATGAAATACCACCTTGTAGTGCCACTATATTTATTTAGTGAGGAGCAAACTATACCATAAACTCTGGACTAAGTACTATATGTTACTGTTTGAAACCTCTTTCGGTACATAATGCACCTTATGTGATCAGTCGCGTGGTTAGCTGACTTATTAATTCCATTAGAGGATGTACAGTATATAGATGATGTTTATACCCTTGAATATAAGGTGCAAATGCTTTAGTGGCTTGGCAGGGTTTTATTGTCTGACCACAGCTAATAGTGGAAGTTGTGGGACTCTTAAGTACTTAGCACTCAGACCTATCCGTGCAGTGTCTGGAATGGGCTGACGAGGAGAGACGAGTAAGATTAGAATGTTAATCTTTAGTTAAGTAGGAAGCATGACATTTGAAATCTCCCTCCGCTGAGTAGGTAAGAACTCTGACAATCAGTGCAACCTCTGCAACCGAGAGCAATTAGTGCTTTTAATTGTTTTGTTACACTTCCTTCCAGGCTCCTGTTCAAATAATAATGCTTGCATTCGATTTTGACTGCGAAAACAACTGAGAAAAATGAGTTTGGCATCTAAATTAGGGGTTGCCAGTATTGTTACTGAAAAAGGATGTGCCAAAACTGCTCCATAGTGTCAAATGTTTTGCTCCAACAAGTAATTTGATGAACAGCCTTTATATTACATCAATTGTAACTCATGTATTTCAGAAATTTGCTGGAAATCAGCCTAATTCCTTCAATTTCTAGCAGTAAATCAAACCCTCGCTCTGTATAAATTGTTTGAACAATATAGTTTATTTTTATGTGCAGTTCTTTAAATAGAGTTCTGCTGCCTCAGAAATATATGCAATCTTAATTTAAAAAGTTGATCTTTTTCTTCATACCCAAGCTCTATTTGCATGTAAATGTGCTTCACTAATTGCAAGGCTGAGAAAATAACTTTTGTGAGTTTAATTACTCTATTGCTTTAAGAAATTGTTTAAACTGACTCGAAGGCTGACTTAAAAGCGCTTGGTAAAATCTCAATTAACAACCGCAGTTTTCTTAAGCGGGCAAAGAGCAAATTGATGAGTTTTTTTTTCTTAGCTGCCGTTTCATTATTCCATCAAGATGAGTTTTGTGTAGTCCTGTAACTTATTGATTAGAGCATTCACCTCGCAACAAAACCGTAGCCACATTTTTTTACTCCACGCACCTCTGGATGTATCTGACTTCAAAAGTGGTCCCAATTTTTAGTGCCCACTTGTTTTGTTGCAAAAAGTACACTTGATCAGGGAAATTTCCATTTTTGGCTTTCACTGTAGGGCTTTCACTGGGAGGAGGAAAGGAAGGCCAACACAACCTGTGAGATCTTTGCATTCTTTCTGATCACCCTCTGAACAGGTTGAGATGTAGGGAGAGTTAAACGAGGTAGCTTTTCCATCTATCTATGGAGCGTATGATAATATTGTGATATCATGAAACACCAGGCATCTCTTCGCAACAGTGGAGGGAAATGATGCTACTGTCAGGGTTGCAACTCCAGAGAGCATTTTAATTGATTAGTTTACATCTCTTGTTCATTGATGGCGGTGCAGTTGCTAAGGGAACATTTGTTCAGCGAGGCATTTTCTGCAGCCTGTGGGTGAAAGGAAAGTGTATATTCAGGGCTTTTTGTTACACCCCATATACGAACCTAAATAGCGACTTGAATATAGTTTGTGATGGACAATGATTTTGATCTGTTGTTTCTGGGTGTTATTTAAGCATTGAGGATACAATAATAATAATAATCCTTGCATGTGATATACAAAGGTAGTACAAGCTTGCAATCTATATACTTTCCATTGAATAAATATTCCATGAGAGCAGGGCAGTGGGATTGAGTTGCTCTTTTCAAAGAGCCGGCACAGACTAGATGGGCCAAATGGCCTCCTTTTGTGCTGTAAAATTCTATGATTCTATGATATGGATATAGAAGTTATGTTGATGTCATTCATCACTGGAGTACAATTCATATACTTCGTAGCATTATCTGAGCCCCATAATTAATTGATTGTCTCTTGCCCAGTCATTTGATATGTTAGGCAGTTTGTCATATTTGTCTTTAAAACTGGTTAGAGCATCTTACTTCTACTGGCTTTTAATACCTGCTTCTTCCGCCATTGAGGAGTGAGTTTAATAAATGGTACGGACAGATAGATAAGATGCCATTGAATCTGAATTAAATGAATATTATTTTAGCTTCGGTAGGTTTTATGTGATGGATAAGTGCCATAAAATATGGCAATATGAAACAAAAGAGATTTGGAAGATAGATAAGTATTGCACAAATGAACAATACAGGAAATTCAGATTATATTGCAGAAGATCACTGCTTAAGCAATGCTGTTGTACTTGGCGATTTTATGCATTTGGACACATTGGTATAAATGTTTTAAGACTGTTACTTTACAGACTCCACACTAAGTTTGTTATCTCCCTTGGTGTGAAGGTAACAAAAGGGATTTGTGCATCCTTTTATGCTTCTAAATAAATGCACGATTATTGTTAGCTCTTGAAATCTTAGAGTCCTGTAGCTTAGTGGATAGAGTACTCGCCTTGCAAGCGAGGGGACCTGAGTTTGTTTTCTGGCAGAGCAAAATGTTAGGTGTGTTTCCTTACTCCACATGCCTCTGTTTACCTAGCCATAAGAAGGAACCGGTTATTAATCGATTGGCAGATCGCTTTTTCCGAGAATAATAACCCCTTCAAAAATAATTAAACAAATACATTTTTTTAAATGAATAATTTGGTTACTCGATCCATGACTGTTTGTGGGATGCTGCTGTGCACAATTGGCTGCCGTATTTTGTCTACTTTGCAGAATATTCCGTGAAGTGCTTTGAGGCATCTAGAAGGCATGAAAAACACTATATCAAATGCATGTATCATTATTATTATTATTAGTTAGCTGTTTTTATATCCCAAGTGTCCAAACACAGACACGCTTGTCATATAATGTATTCAGCTGGGGGCAGACCATGATTTTGTGTGCTGTATTTCCCAGAACTGTCTCTGTCAAAGCTCTGAAAACAACACAAATCATGTCCCAGAAGCAAATTTCAATGCAAGATTTAATTGTTACAATGTCACTGTAACAATTAAAAGAAAACAAATGGATGCTGAAATCAGTCGGTGACCGTAGATGACTATGAAGTTGGAGCCATCACTTTATTATTAGTGCTTAATGGTAAATAATAATAATCTGTGCATTTGATATTATTATGTTTTCTTTTTTTGGAGGGATTATTATTAGGCGTGTGGAGTAAGCAAACTTGCCCAAGGTTTCGCCCTGACCTGCCTAGATTCGAACACAAGTCTCACAATTGTAAGTCTCTAACCACTGAACTACAGGTCTCCACAAATCCACATGTGGCTAGAATGATTGACATGTTTAGGTTAATGGTTGGTACTATAAAGGGAATACATGATGTCTAGCACTATGGAAGGATAAGATCAAATATGTTGAATGCCCTTCTTAATGCAAACCTCTCTTGTGATTTCCAATTGCCTCTAAGATTAAAACCAAGATCCTTCCTAAGGATTTCTCCCATGGGGGAATTGCTTGTTTGGTACAAAGAATCTGTACCAGTTGAAAAATAGATCAAAGTGTTACGACTGCAGGTTTTGTGGTAATTATTTGACCTGCAGTGCGTTCTCATCGTGCTTTCCCATCATCTGCACTTGTTTAATGCATTGATTTTCATCTGGAGTTTGGTCACACATTCACTCTGTTTATGCTTGTTAATTATCACCCTTGTATTTGATATATGTTGTTGTTGTTGTTGATAAAGCACCTTATCATGTCATTGAGGCGTCTCAAAGCAATTCACAGAATATACTATAAAACGGATTGATTTTATTTTGCGGGTGAAACATGACAGAAATGTCCCATAAACAGCCATGGAGTGAGTGACCTTTTTTTATTTGGGGGATTGTTATCTGAGATACCTGGAGAAACTCCCCATCTCTTTTCGAATCGTGCCATAAGGTGGATATTAAAGATCCCTTTAATATCCACCTGAACAGGCAGGTGGGACCTCGGTTTAAGGACTCATCCGAGGGATGAAGATTAAACTGTTTGGGGGCTAACTTCGTCTGGCTATTTTGTGACAAGTTTCAGACAAAAATGTTGGAAAAGACAATGACCATTTTTCTGAGCACAGGTTGATCAGAA
Source organism: Hydrolagus colliei (assembly GCA_035084275.1). Lineage (NCBI taxonomy): Eukaryota > Metazoa > Chordata > Chondrichthyes > Chimaeriformes > Chimaeridae > Hydrolagus > Hydrolagus colliei. Next base: position 23,538,573 of record CM068747.1, on the reverse strand, counting down.
GTGCACATCTTAGACCACCTACAAATCTTATGTGCTGTACGCATCTTTAAAAGAAAGTGTACACATTTGGCTCATGTGATCTCATATTTCCACAATACATACCTTACTCAAATGCATGGTTTATTGTTATTACTGTTGTCCCATCACACCATCAAGCTGTTTTGTTTAATGAGCTTAACTGTGCAACCTCAACCACCCTTCCTGGCAACTCGCTCCAGTGATTGATTACCTGCTGAGTGAAGAAAAAAATCCTGTTGTCTGTCCTGAAATTGCCCTTTGTAACTCTAAACCTATGTCCTCTTGTTGTGCTGGCTGGGTGTATTCTATTTTAAATTAGTATCCGTAAACACCCCCTCTACACCAATCCCCCAAAATGGAATCTACACTTGTGCAGCATGAGATTTGTACCAGTGTCGAGGCGATATTTTCACTGCTCAGGTTATAATGATAATCCTGACGTTTGCCTTGCATGTCACAGGGACATCTCATAGCGGATTTACCGTAAATTGGAAGGACTATATATTTTGGAGGCGGATGAGGCAGCGAGTTTGAGCACGACGGAGTCCGACCATGAAGTGAACGGCCAAGACACTGAATGAAACTTCCTTCATTGTTTGAACGGTGCCACAGGCTGATTAATGTCCACTTGAATAGGCAGACCAAGACCTTGGTTTAATATTTCATCTAAAGGACGTCGCCTCCAACTATCCAAATGCTCCCTGAGCAGTTTTGGGGCATAAGCGATTGCCTAGTGATTGTTAGATCTTGAACTGGGGCTTGAACACACAACCTCCTGGTGCGAACAACTGAGCCAGGCTGAGTTGATTATTATATTATTTTTATATTATATTGTAAGGAGCTTATTTTTCTTTGCAAACTGTTCCTTGAGACTTTGCACTGATTTGTTTCCAAGAAGGAATGCCGTGTAAAGTTGTTTGAATTTTAATCTAAGGTGAAATCCATATAGTTGCTCGTAATATTCAGGTGCTGTCTTTGGATTATTTTTTCTTTAGAAATAGGATCAATGTTTTGTACCTTTACTGTGATATAATTGACACAGGATATTGGAGTGAAATAAAATCCAGTATCATGAGAGGTTTGAAACTGTTAAGCAATGATTGTAAGATCCAGGGGGATTTAATACATCAGTCGTTGCAATGGATTGAGGGCAATTTGTGCTGCATATGCATTCAAAGCTGCAAAGCTAAATTGGAATTAATAGAAGTTCTCAGAAATACTAGCAAGCTGAGCTTGCCTCTAAGCACTAAGATCTGACCCAAACTGGCAAGATCTGACGCAAGATCAATACTACAATGTTTGAAGGACAATCTGCAATGTTAAATCTGAACGCATAATGTTATGAGTCTAATGCACCATGGTTTAATATCTAACAACTTTGTGCTTTGTTCGATGCTCATTCTCTACTTCAAACTAAGATTGAATGGTGCTGTTTACAGTCGTAAAGGTTGTTGCTTTCGGCATTGAAATGTGGTTTGAAACTTGCAGACATTACCTGCCATGCTGAGCAGCTTTATATTATTTAGAAATAGATTTTTTATCTGCAGGTAATTCGGGAAGTTATTCTAAACTTGTTCACAAGTAAGTAACCAAGTAAGGGTGCCGTGTTTACATTCGGGTGAACCTTTTTTCTGTTTCATTCTGTAGGAAAGGCAAAACAAGAGAAAGGAAGGGGAAGAGTTGCCTCGTTTTTATTACAAGTTGCACCCATGTAGTGCCTTTCACGAAGGCTGAGTGTGTTTGAAGTACTTCACAAACACGACAGGGATTCCTGACTGAGAATGAATTTCAGACATGTTCAGAAAGATACATCATTAAGCTTTGTCGGAAGGCAATGTGAGGAGGAGCACATTTTAGGTATTTTGGAATAAGTAGTAATTACTGTAGAAGGTTTAAACAATAGTAATATTAATATTAAACAATAAATAATAATCCTTCCATTTGGTGTAGCACCATTCATGTCGGGAGGATGTCCCAAAGTACTGAAAGGGATATACTGAAAGTGTGTTTCATTGGTGAAAGCAGCAGCCAATTTATTTACGGCAAATGGGCAAAAGAATCCCTAATTATTCATTCTTCAATTTGGTGCATTAATCTTAGTCCCCGAATGATCTGAAGATGATGATGGCAATGATAATACTTGCATTTGATGCAGCACCTTATCATATCGTTGAGACGTCTCAAAGCGCTTCACAGAATATATTGCAGAGTGGATTGACGGTATATTTTGTGGGTGGAATCCTTTTAACCCCTTCTCATCTTCCCCCGCCCACCCCCACCCCCTCCTCCCTCAACCCCACGACCACCACAACCGCCATCCTAATTGTGCTCCTTCGTCAGTTGGTGTGATGCACTTTTGAGACATCCTCCCCACTTGAAAAGCTCTGTATCAATGCAATCAGTTGTGTGTGTGTCCCATTGGTTGCCGAGAAACCTGGGAACATTTTTGCGTCTCTCTACAAACTGATGCATAATGCGGTGATAGAAGTGCTGATAAAGCGATGGCTCAACTATCACCTCATGTGTGTCCATATAATGATCAATGGCTAATCTTGGCATGTGACGCTGTTTCTGTTCACTTTGATCAAAGGATTTTTTAAAAAAAATTTGCTGGTGCTGACGAGAGGAGAGAAACAAACCTCTTGCGGTGCTGACATTGTAGGGAAATCAGCCACGCAGTTTCCCAGGATTCAGCGCTTGCCTTGTGAGCTCATCTATCTGGGAGCTCATTTGAATAGGATTACTGCAGGGGGCTGCGTCTTTAAAGGGCTGAGCGTACGTTTCATTTAAAGCTAAGGTACAAATCTAATGGACTGCTGTATACATGACTAAGCTTTTACATTGTGTTGCGTACTGCAGCATGGAGTGAGTGAGCACACAGTGTGCATTAAGTCCATTAACCCCCCCCCCTCCACCAGCATTATTTTCTTCAAACCTAGATACTGGTGGCCTTTAGGTTTGAGGACGCTACCCTAGACAGCATTACCCTTTATTTCAACTTAAAGGTTTATTGGAGAATAAAACTTTTATGCCTGTGTACAATGCTGGGGTTACGGAATTTAGCAAATTGAGGAATTAATGATCGTCAGTGGAAAATAGTAATAATAGACCACTTGCTAACTCACTCCTGCACACAGAGCTTTATTTTAACATTACAGTCAGGTAAGTGAAAATGATTGCCCTGAATTTATTTTATTCGGTTTTGTAAAATAGTGATCAATGCAGGCCTGTGCGTTAAATGCTATTATACAAAATGGTCTTCAGTTGGGTCTGTTTTCCTGCAAAGTCTTTGCATGAGGACTTTCACAGCAACTTGCGTTTAAAATTCGTTAAATAGCGTTCACTCCGTAAATGAAACTGGTCACATCTGTGATTGAGAATTCACCTTGTGTCAGGACCACCGGATGGCCACCTCAAAGGTGATCATTTTCATTGTAATTATTCTCTTAATTGCTAATCGTGTTAATGAGCCAGCTATTGATCATATACTTTCTTTGCTTGGGGTGTGTGTGTGGGGGGGGGGCGGGGGGAGGGAAATAAATGAAAACGAAAATCAATGCAATAAAATAAATTGGCTGAATCTTTCAAATCCAGTCCTTGATTTGAAATTGGCAATTTTTGGATCAATCCAGCGTTGGGGAGAACGTTAGTTATCATCTGACCATGACACACAGGGTCAACAGACCCTCCCCAAATTGGCAGCTTCCACCACAAAGGACAAACCACCACAGTAGATGTCCAATGGAGCACAGCACATTACTGACGGATAATTGGAGTCTTTTGACTCAGTGGGTTTATCCATCCCTTTTGTTGATAGCTGCTTTTCTATTGCTGACAGAGTAGGTGGCGGTTGAATAGAAGGCAAATTATAAAAGAGAAGCCTCTGATAGATTCAGATAGAAATGAACGGTGACAGTTGTCAATACGTTTTTCACATTTTCAGCATTTCCCCAAAGCTGAAATAGGACTGTTTAGACCTCAGTATAGAATGGTATAGTATAATATAGGATGTTACAATATTATGTTTTGATGGTAATTTTATAAACCTTATATCTTCTGGGATATCACAAACAGACCTACTGAACTACGTGGGTGGATTGAAAGATTACAGATCCACCTTTCGTGTGGAAGTTGGACACTTTAAGTGAAATTTTTTTTTCTCTCTGTGCTATTTACAAATTGCTCCAGGCAGTGCAATCACACACGATATCACGTCAGCCCACTCAGCTGTTTGTTCTGAGCGCATCAGTTCTGCTCAGTATTGTTTACTAATACGATAACATCAGTACCATCTCTCCAATCGTGACCGGCCACCTGCCTCATCCTTGTATGTCAAAGAGGACAAGGTGCCCTTCTGTGACATTCTTGCAATCCCAAGCAAAAAGGTGCCCCATAAAATGCACATAGTCTCTCCTCCCCACTCTCGTGGCTGAATGTTGAGCTAGAATTATTCTGAAATATTTTTGATGGCCTCCCCCCCACCCCCCACCACCACCCCACCACTGCAGCAGCTCAGAAAGATCCAAATGAATTTGCTGACGAACCCATTTGACTCAGAGTCTCTGAACTAAGGCTTATGTTTGTTTAACTGCCATGTATTAGAATGAAATATTATATAAATACTGTTACTGTGGATCGGTGAGTCAGTAACAAAGGGCGTAAAGTTGCAACTTACTGGAAGAAAAAAAAAGGTGTGGGGGTGGGGGGGTTATGAAAAATATTTGGATATGGAGGGTGGCTGGAATGTGTGTTGTCTTTTAACACATGGCTCTTGCAACTGAAACCATAATACATTGAAAAGGGATATGTGAAGACAAAAGATATTAACGGATGTAGGACAGAGAGGGTTTAGAACAGATGGCATCAGTTGGGGAGCTTTAGCCAGCGCAACGCAGATATGATGGGTCGAATGGCCTGCTTCTGTAACTGTGAATCTTTTATGATTTATTAAAAGTGGTCAAGTACACTCCAGCAACCTTGGTGAGTGAATCCTTTTTGCCTGCTAACAAAACCGCACTGGAATTAGAGAATGTACTTGTTTGATGGATTGCTAGGAATGTGCTAGGCCGCACCAGCATTTGTTTCGGCTTCTTAATGATGAACAACAGATGACTCAGCTTGTCCAGAGTTGCTGGAGGAGCGAGAGAGGAGAGAGAGAGAGAGAGAGAGGTAACTGTATGGCAGCGCAGTTGTCTTTGGTGGTACAGTATTACATGCCACATCGGTGACCTCATGGAAAAGAAGGATCAGTAAGCGGTATATTCATTGCTCAGATGGTTCTGTGTCTGAGGCTGCTGAATGTCAACGCTGTAATTCTAGCTTCAGCAAATGGGTGTTAAGTGAAGCCTGCTGCTTTTGCCCAAGTGCTGTATATTTTATGAAGGCCAAGGCACATGGAATTACATGGCCAAATGTGTTGCTCTCTTGATGATGAGAGTTTTCGTTTAATTATGTACAGTAATTCAGTTGAAAAGTGCTATCGTGGTGTTGTTAAACCCGCTTGAATGACGAAGGCCATGTACTGTCCAGGACTCTTAAAAACTCTCAGTGTGGTGTCAGCACCATGTTAGATTTCTGATCTTTCTAACACAATATCAACCTCTTCACTAATTCAGAAAAGGGTGAGCAGAAATGTGCGATGCCTTTAGAAATATGAACCGCAGCGATGACTGGTCTGAAAGACATGGAAAAGAACATGGAACTCAAGTCCTTGCAGGTCTCTGAGGCAATGTGACTGTGACAGAGTGCCTTGTTTTGATCCTTCAGGTGAAGATTAGAGAACTCCTATATCGCCGAACTCTGAAATAGGATCTTAAGGTTGTGTATTGCTCATCACTCAATGAATGGGATTGGATGAAGAGTGGAAAATCTATGTCAGGCTTCTTGATCCAGATCCCTCAGCTGCCGAACACAATATTGCTTTGCTGCGAGCATTGTAAGCGGGGAATGGTTTTTCTGTAATTACAATTTTGTCTGACAGGAGGTGAATGTAAATGAAGTTTAATAGGCTGTAAAATTGTTATGGTCACTTGTAACGTACCGCGCCATTGTTTGCACATCCATCACGCGTCAAGTAATAACTTCCCGAAATAGATGCAAAACTTTTGCAATCAAATTTGACAACATATTTCAGATTCACATCACTTGTAGATAAATCTCCCAAATTCCGATGTAAAATCGTGCAGTCCATAATGCCTTGCATATGATATGGAGACTAACTTCTGGGGTAGGAAAACAATTCCTACAAACAGCAAAACTTCTGGGGTTGTATTCCATCTGTTTATTATAAATATTCTGTACGTTAAAAGCAAATAATACAGTATCTGCACAATGGTCAATTTTAACGTAATTTTCTTTCAACCTTTGTTTCTACCTTTAGGTTTAGCTGGTCAACAAAGCGAGCAGTGCCTGGAGCAATGGAATAATGTCAATTAACTCACAGAAGTCAAGTGGTACTTTCAGCAATTGAGTGCGGACCATTAGTGTAGTCGTTACCACATAGACTCAACCAACAGCAAACAGCAGCCATGAGCACTGAGGAGAAAACCATGTCACCTGCTCACAAAATGTCAACCCCCACTCATAGAAGTGCATCATCCTCCTCGTCATCTCAAAGAGAAACGAGACCGGTAAGGCAGGCACACAAACCGCGAAGATGACTGTATTCCTGTTGATGCTTTTCACCTTTTGAAAGATATTCCTGTAAATGCTTTGATTTTCAGAACTTTAGTTGACTGCTCAAGGAGTTGGATCACGTGCTGTTTTTGAGGCACTGTAGATTTTTTCACCAATCATTCGTTAACGGTGGAGATCATAAAAGGAGAAGCTGACATTTTCTACTTACCTTTTTGGGTGAAATTCCACCCGCGTCTAAGTTTACTGTATTAACCCTGCGCACCCTAAATTTTGGCAATTTGTTGAAATCAATCTTAACTGCGAAGACAGTTTTCTATAGAATGTACAGAAACAGAGTTTAAATTTAAAGCTGCGTTTAAGAATTTGCCCAAACTGGATATTCTGAAATGCTATGTTAATAGAGTAATTTTAGAATTTCTTCCCCAGTTTAAAAAGATTGAAACAGCATCTGGTTTTAAAAAAACACCAGCTTACAAGACACAGCGAGTATGATCAGTGGATGGATTTAGACCTACATAAGATTATTTGGATGTAGCATTGAATAGGGCAATGCGAACTTAGAGATGATTTTTCTAGGAAATGGTTCTGAGAAAAAATATTTTTAGATTATTGCACTGCTTATTATAATAATGTAACAGTGGATGGTGCAATGTACTTTCATGCTGAGAGTTCCCAGTTTGATGTCTGTTTATTTTTAAAAAAATGCTTTGCAGCCTACAAAATGCAATCTTCCTTAGCATTATGCTTTGTTAAATAAAATCTACTTGGTAAAGTTTATGGTACAGATAGCCATTCACACCTTGTAGATTTCTAAGCAGCTGTATACACTGCTGTACAGCTGAAGCAAAATAAACTGAATTTCCAGGAATTGTCAGTGACTTTTAGCAGGTCTTTCATGTAAGCATTCCTCATGTTTTCTCCTTGAGGGAAATATTCTGTTTGAATATCTCCTTTGCATCTCAAATGAAAATGATTCTTATCTATATGATGTGGTTTGCGGAAAGATTTCCCGGAATTGCAAAAGATTATGTCCAAGAATCCCCTTATCTTAGATTTGTTTCAGATCTGTGTGTGACCTTAAGTGCTTCATGCTAATTAGCGTGAGCCCAAAGAGATGCCGTGGTATCACAGGCTGGAGTAATAATGCACAATGTAACAGTGCACACAGCATGTTGATTTCAAACTCTCTCCAGCCTGCTAGGGTGTGCCAGCTTGTATTGGATGGTGGAGATATCAGATGGGGGAGTGATAGACACTACCCTGTTGTGCAACTTGATGATACACAGGGATCTGGAATTGAGTCAAATGCTTTCTTTGTTAGCGTGAGACAAGAACCAGTTTCTTAAAAAAGATTAAGACTGAATGAAGAATTTTCCACAATTCTACACAGACTTTTTGGCTAGGACGAGATGCAATTTTAGGCCTGCACAGTCTTCACTAAAGGAACTCCAGCAAACACCAGCGAGCAACGCCGCTGAACACTGATGGAGATATCCATTTAAAAGTCAAAAGGAATCAAATTATCATTGAAAGGATCAGCAGTCACCAAGAGGATGAGTTGGTTTACCCATTCGTCTTAGCTTTGTGTGATTATTGATCCAAGGTGGGACACATTGCTCAGAATCATGAACCGCATGTAAAAAGATTCAAAAAACCTCCTAGCGACGTGAAATTTGAAGGCTTACATAGTGATGACCAATTGGAGTTCCACTGAGGCTCCCCTGTCAGCTTTGCACACTTTGATCTCTGAACATTTTGAATGCAGAAGTTCTGGGCTTTGAATTCACCCTGAACTTATTACATTTGGAGGTGAAAGTTTCCATTCTTTAAACAAAGGGAAGAAGAACTTCTAACAGGTTTCCAGCTAAGAACTCATTTCCAAGCACAGCAGTGTCTCTAAACCAATTGCATTTGCATAGTCCCTTCGCCTCACACTCTTGCTTGCCGCCTTCAAGGCACGTCTCAAGACTCTCCTCTTTGACCGTGCCTTCGGTCACCCTTCTGTCCCTATCCTCCATGCCTTCCACCCCTCCTGATTCCGACCACAAACTCGGGATCAAACACCTGATTGTCCAGCGTCTCGAGATGTTCTCCCCGTGTGAGAGGTGCTATACGAATGTATTCTGTGGTTGTTTGCTATTGTAAAATTACATTCTAAACGTGGAACCCAAGCTTCTATTGTAACGTTATGGTACAAAACACTGTCAACTGGAAAACTGCAGGAAAATGGAAAACCACGGTCAATGGCTGTGACAGGGACATCAAGGATTGTCACATGTAGATCTCCTGGACTGATCATGTTGCTTGTGGCTTCAGGGACTAGCCTTTAAAAAGCCAATGATGTGGCAGATCTTTTCTGCCAGGCAGACAGTTGCTGGTCATATCAGTTTGACTTCTTTAAACCAAGACCATATTGAGAAATATAAGAGGATGAAGGAACCTTCTGCACCAAAGTTCGTTGCTGATAAAGTTAGACTCCCTGCAATGAGGTAGATAGCATTTTCACGTCACGATATTGAGAGTGGAAAGAATCTAGAGCTAAAGTGAACAAAAACAGAAAGAAACCATTGAAACAAAACAGTGCAAATAAATAAGAAAGGTTTAAAAAAACACAGAAGATTAAATAGCTGCTGAATGAACGTAGCTGTAATTTGAGATGGGCGAGTGGACAATACAAGTAATAGGTTAGCATTGAGCGAATGCTGTCATTTTGTCTCTCCGAGACGCTGAGTGGAGGAAGACGGGGTATAAGTGCAAGTTGTTGTTGTCATTCTATCTTTTGGTTGTTATAGCAGCTCAATATAGATAAGCTTTATAAGTAGCTAAATTCCCTCTATGTGGACTCCTGTAGCTCAGTGGATAAGAACATTCTCCTTGCAAGCGAGAGACCTGGGTTTGATTCCAGGCAAGTTGAACCTTTAGGCAAATTTCCTTACTCCACACGCCTGATAATAATCCCTTGAAAAAAACAATAATAAATGGGTCTGGTTAAGAAGACTTGAATTGGGAGTAAATAATTTTTTATTTGTTAGCAGCATTAGCAGCGTGAAGCAGAAAAAAAATCTCTATTGCATTTCATAAGAAATACTAAACATGCATTCATTAAATCAGCAAAAATCTAAATTTTCACAGTTATCTCAATTTCTCATGGTATGTATTATCTGACACAACTGATTTTGTTTAAAGGCGGATGTTTTTATCTTGGGAAGAAGGCTTATGTTAATTAACAATTATATTGCAATAACACATGTTGGTACAACAGCAACAACAAAATTACACTTATAGAGCGCCTTTCGCGTCAGGAGGACGTCCCAAGGTGTTGAACAGTCAGGACGGGATCCAGGCAAGGGAGAGGGTTCAGGGTAGGGGGGAGGACTGGACGTCTCAAAGCGCTTCACAGAATATACAGCAAAGTGAATTGACTGCACATTTGTAGGTGAAACACGGCAGCCAATCATGCACAGCAGTGTCCCACAAACAGATGTGGACTGAAATGACCAATTCTTTATTATAGGTTATTTTTGGTAGAGCGGAGATAATGTTTTCATCACCATACAAGGCCAAGATGTTGCACTTTGATGGACACTTGGAAAGCTACCTTTGCAATCAGTTGTAACAATCTCCTTGTATGAGTACGTTGTGTATGTATATGTGTCTGTGTGGAGAGAAATTGATTTAAATTAATTCTTCTGTGTGTGAGTGTGTGTGTATATAACAAAAGGCTTTGCCATATTGACATGTGCAATGTCTGGGAGCGTTACTTTATGCAGTAGCCACTTATTGTGTCAGGCAGAGCTTCACAAAAGAAGGTTGGATTACAAGTGATGACCTTAAAACGTATTAACACTTATATATTGACTTGACGTTTAATTCAAAAATATGCCTGAGCACGCAATCTAGCAAGCTATTGTTTTTTGTTGCACGATTTTTTTTCTGATATCAACGGTTGAGACCAATTGAACCTTAACCCAGTCAGTGGTGTCCATGAAGAGGAGAGTCTGGTAGAGAAAGGTGCAAGAAATTGACACTAGGAAATACAGTCCAAACCCACTGTTGAATGGAATGAAAAACATAATGTACTCAATTGCTTAAAAGTTCCAATCTGCTGATGTGGTTAGTCATAAAGAGACAGAAATGACTGGCTCCTCCGTCCTCCTCCATCACTGTTCTGCCTCCCCCATTTGGTTTTGCATTTTGCGAATATAATGGTGTTGAAGATTGTGACAGTGTTTTGAACAGGACGGTCTATCGGTTACTTTGTAATTGCCATTGATTCAAGACGTTCCAAGCTGATGCGGTTTTCCAATACTCGCAGGACGGTGACAGCTGGGAAATCATTGAAGGGTTGAAAATCGGCCAGACCAGCATCCAGAAACCAGAGAAACATGAAGGGTTCATGTTGAAAAAAAGGAAGTGGCCTCTGAAAGGTTGGCATAAGGTAAGCATCAGTGTGCGATCTCTGGTTAGATCAGCACGTTGGTCATTAAGAACTGAGGTAACAAATTGATGTATATGCACGAGCATATTCTTGCCAGTAAGCCGACTGTTCACTACTTCCAACTCTTAATTAGAGCAACTTCACACGCGATATAATCGGGCTGTCACCTCCACCAGATCCTTTTCTTTACAGCAAAAGATGTCATAAAACATACTCAGCAAGTTGGTTTGTGACTAAAGCTGAACGTGGAAGGAAATGAGATGCTCCATAAGCAACATTCTGTATGATGTGCAGTTTTGTTGCACTCGTCTGCTACAAGTTGTGCTGTTTCACCAACAAAATACACAGTCAATCCGCTTTACAAGATATTCTGTGAAACCCCCACTGTTGCCCTCAAGATATTCTTTAAGACATCTCAACAACATGATAAGGCGCTATATTAAATGCAAGGATTACTAATGTTAATATCACTTGTGCCAACAGTTAACTGAGCAGAATATGCACCTGTTCTCCAATGGCATTAACTTAATACGTACTGCCCTTGTGGTGATGTGTCTATGTTATTGTGCCCCATTGAAGCTATCGGCTTTTGCTACAAAAAATCATAGGGTGGGGGTGGGTAAAGAGAAGATAACAAAGGAGGAAAATGAGACTGGCTGAGAACAAGACGAGAGCAATGATCATTTTTGGTCAGCTCAGATGAATAGTTGGGCGAAAATTAGTTTCAGAATCCAATTTGTAGAAACACAAGTTTTTTTTTCAACTTCTTTGATTTTTTTAACCATTTACACTGCATTATAGATTGATCTGCCTCTGAAATGTCTGCAATGATTTAGCGAACCTACCTGTGAAGTGATGCAATAACCAACCATAAAGTTGAAACTAAATTGACCCTGAAATGGCAGTATTAAAGGGACATAAATTACCAGTAATTCTTCCAGCATATATTTGTTCCTTTACTTTCTTTGACATTATAGACTTTCTCTGAGCTGGTTATTATAGCTGTATCTATTTTACCAATTGTATTTTAATCCAAATCTGTCTGTCTGCAGCGTTTCTTTGTGCTCGATAATGGAATGCTAAAGTACTCCAAGACCCCAAATGATGTGAGTAATAGTAATAATGTAATGTGGTGGATGAATAGCTCACATTGATGACAATTTAATGGTGTAGAAATAGTACTGGGATTTGCGGGGCAACGTTTTGGACTCTTGAACTTATTTTATATAGTATATACAGTATATGTATGATATATAAATCCTAAAATGAAGAGCGATTAATTTAGAAATGCTACTTTAGTCTTAGCATATAGAACAAAACCGAATCCAAATTATACTATTTTTATGTGCATGCATTGGGACGGTTGTTTAAAAATTCTATTTTGTTTTAGGCGTACTTTGACACGTGGATTGATTTTCTATTGTGACTGTCGCTGGCAAAGATGTGATTCACATTTTCGCTGACTATTTATTCTCTTGTGTCCTTGGTTATTGATCTCAATGAAACGGCTTTGGAAAGCAGCAAGTGGTTTGTGTAAGCAAATGCACCTGCGTCCTGGCCAACGATCCACCTGATATAACTAGTCATTTATTTCATGGCTCTTTGTGGTACATTGCTGTATGCAATTTGGCCGCCAAAATTGCTTACATGTACACAGTCGCTTGGCAATAAAAACCCCAAAGCACTTTGAGACTTTTTGATGAAGTGATATGTATTCTAACAAATGCAAGCATTAGTACTGTATTGCTTGACAGAATCTCCTCACTTCTTTACAACGAGGGAATGTTTGAGGAATGCTCAAGCCTCTGCTGTTCTCTCGTCTCTGAGCAGATAGAATCAGCGCATTCATTTTTAAAAAATTTTGGGATAGGTTTTTGTTTCGCCCAAAAAATCTACAGTCAATTTGTTTTATTGAATATTCTGTGATGCGCTTTGAGACGTCTAGAAAATGTGAGATGGTGCTCCATCAAATGCAAAGATTATTATTATGAAGTAATCACATGGAAGGGGGTAAAAAGTACAAACTACAAAACTTTACAAAATCACAGATGTGACACAGTTATCCCCCCACTTTATTTTTGTGGATCAATCCAGAAATATGTTTCAGCATTCATAAGAAATAACTTGTAACAGATGACAGATGAACAAAATCTACCATTTTGCAGATATAGTTATACTCCCTTTAAGATTAACGAACCGTGAAATTGGCAGTGAACAATACTGTAAAACTCTGGCCCAAACCAAGAAGAATATCAATACCTTAGGCAAAATAACTATTAATGGCACTGAAGATGTTGCATGTACAAAAAAAGCATGAGTGGGAGAGTTATTTGCAATGTGCCAAGTGATTCTGATGCAGTCTGACATTGTGAAAGCCTGACTGGTGTAATTTACAGTGGGATCTTGATATCAACTGATGGGCTGCTGTCATAATACTGCCCCAACTGGTGTTTAGTTTTATCTTCAATGCTGTTTGGTGTTGTGCCATGTTTGGATCAAGAAGTTTTCTGACCTACATTTCAATATACAGTACTGTACCAAGGCTTTATTTTCATGCAATGGAAATGAGTTATTTTTCTTAGTGTTGGGACGCCACCGTCCATCTAACAGAGAATTGTATTGCATGACAGCACACAGACTCTTGCAGCAATGTGGGGGGGAAAAAAGTTACTCAGTCCAGCTGGTCCAGGCCTGTGTTTATCATCCATATTCCATCTTGGCGGGAGTTAAGCAATGGTATACATTGTTATACTGGATATTGCTTTGAATATTCGAGGTGTGTAACAGCATTAATTAATGCTGTAAGCGCTTCGAGACGTCGATAAGATGTGAAAAGCACTATATCAAATGCAAGGATTATTATTATATATTACAATTTGTCAGTCGCATTATTTTGTCTGATGTCTCGGCCTCAGTTCGTGTATTTTGCTGATTACAGTTCATCGTCTTCTGTTCTCAGATTCAAAAAGGCAAGCTTCACGGAAGCATCGACGTGGGGTTATCAGTCATGTCAATAAAAAAGAAAGCGCGTCGCATAGATCTGGATACAGAGGAACATATCTATCATCTTAAGGTAGGTGGACGTGACAAACCTTGAATTTATCGAAGACGATGTTTTTGAAGGTGTGCTTTTTGCCGATGTCAATTTTGTACACAGGTCAAATCTCAGGAAGTTTTTGATGCTTGGGTAACAAAGCTACGTCATCATAGATTGTACCGTCAGAATGAAATTGTGAGATCTCCCAGGGACGCCAGCTTTCACGTTTTCCCCACATCGCCCAACGCCGACTCTCCAGCTGCTTCCAGCGCAAATGTATTAGATGTCAAGGTACGTGAGCGGAACAGTTGATTTGGGTTTGTGAAGCCATTTGTGCAACGGTTTGGTGTGAATTCTCCAGTGAAGCGGGAATATAGCAAAAAGCCATTTGAGTTTGTTTTTACCATTATTATCTTGTTTTTACATGTGCAATGTGCGGGGAACACTGACGAATGATGTTGACCCGTTACTTAGACGTTGTGATTGGTTGGGGTGGAAGTGGAGGTGGGGTGAGGCTGAGCATTAAACATTGACCTACTGTATAGAACTGCAGCAAATCCAGTGTTACTCTAAAACACATCCATCCGCCTTGCACAACACAAGAGTGTCTTGAGCAATTCGAATACATCGGAGCTGTGCAGCAGTGTGTTTATTTTTCCTGCACTATTTTAGCATTTGATTCACAGTTATATAACCGATTGAAACCATAATCAGTTGTTGTTGAACATTTAAATTCAATGATCGAGTGCTTTATACCATTTGCTACTGGCAGCTGTTGCAGTGTTGGCAGCTTGTACACAAAGTAGCAAAATAGCTGCCACAATTAAATTGAAGCTCAGCTCTTGCAATTGAATTTACATCAGTATGACTGGATTATACCCAAGATTGCGGAATGGCAGTCAGATGGATATCAATAACCAAGTACTTACTATACTTCATTGTACATCGGTCGCATATTAGTCATTCACACGTGGTAACAGACATACATCAAACAAATTTATTAGACGCATCCAACAATGTGGGAAATAATACACATTTTTCAATACTTGTAGAAACCATTTATTATAGCCGTTTTGAATTAAGTGTCTTTTGACATTTTGAGGTTGGTTAAACCAGGTACGCAGTGGTAGAATAACATTGTCTTTCGCTGGTAGCTTTGAGTAAGTGTTGGTAGTGGGGGGTGGGGATGGGAGTATTTCTTTCAATCGCCAATGCTCACACATCAGTCCCCAGATAATAAATTATTAAATTCCGCTTTGTTATAATATCCCTGTGTTGGTGTTTTATCTCTAGCCCCAGCAGAACAATTTCACATTACAGGCCTCCATTCCATGCAGTACTAGTCTACCTGCTTCCTACAGCAACAGCCAAACCAAAGTGGCAGCATGGTTACTGGACTCTGAGGAAATGGACAAGTGCGCCAAAGGTAGGCTGAATTAACGTATACTTCAATAGGATGGATTCAATGTTCATCAGAGTTGTGGAGCTAAAGTAGTACAAGTATTGTTCACACATTTTGCACCTTACAATGGATATATCATATATTCAGACAAATAAAATGTTAGTGTTTTTGTTCTTTGCTTGTTGATGAAATTATAACGTGTCCCCTTCACGGTGAAGAAAAATGTACGTGAGCACAACTTGTCTTTAAAATATTTATTAAGTATTTGTTAAGTATTATTATTAGAATTATTAAACATATACAATATGCTGTATAATGGAATTGGAATCGAGTTCATTTGAATACAGGTATCCCGCCCCAACCGCGGCCTCGCCAGCCACGAAACTCATGCATCCAGGGTTTGCTAAATGCGACAACCCCCGCAAACCGCGTTTTGTGTTTTGCGCATCCGCGATTTAAATCTGCGGGTTTAAATTTTCAAGTTTAGCATAGCATATAGCACTAGGACCTAGTTGCTATGTAGCAATCAACCAGCGACAACGCCTCTCTCTTAGGATTAAAGTAAATACAGTAACAATAATTTATTGTCGCTTCTCCGCAGCCTAGTTAGTAAGTTTGGGAGCATTGGCTGCCGGCATCTGCAGATCTCGTTCTCTGTGTGTAAGTGTATCTCTTCCCCCTACTCCACCCTCCCCCACACCCCCTTCTCTCTCTCTCACCTTCTCTCTCCGACTCACCTTCTCTCCCTCCCCCCCTCCCCTCCCCCTCTTTTCTCTCTCACCTTCTCTCTCTGACTCACCTTCTCTTCCTCCCACCCCCCTCTTCCCCTGCCCCCTTCTCTCTCATCTTCTCTCTATTTCACTTTCTCTTCCCCCCACCCCCCCTTCCCCTCTCTGTCTGTATCAGTCAGTCAAATAGCCCCCCCAGCCCTCCGTGTCACCCCCCCCCCCCCACTCCACCCTCCGTGTCTCTCTCTCTGTAGATCAGTCAGACAGCCCCTCCAGCCCTCCTTGTCACCCCACTCACCCTCCGTGTCTCTCTCCGTAGATCAGTCATACAGCCCCCCCCAGCCCTCTGTGTCACCACCACCCTCCCTCCCGCCCCCCAGCCACCCTCCGTGTCTCTTTCTCTCTCTCTGTGTAGAGAGTCAGTCAGTCAGACAGCCTTGTGGATTGCTACAAATGTGCCCAAACTTACTCCCCCTATCCCCATGTATGTTATACCTGTATGTGTTTTTTTGTGTTTAGTTTTACTAAACGCAAACTTACTCCCCGTATCTCCATGTTTCCCATAGGGTCCTGCATTTCCCAACCGCGATTTTTCCAACTGCGAAGGTTTACAGGAATGTATCCTCCGTTGGGGAGGGATACCTGTATTGTACAATTTTAAATGTTTCAGTTTAAGATACTGTCCTGGATACCAGGGATGTAATGCTCATTGTGACTGAAGAAAACTGGATATCGCAAGCTTCGATGGTTTTGATCTTGTAAAGGAAATGTGGAG
The DNA here is from genome assembly GCA_035084275.1 of Hydrolagus colliei. Taxonomy (NCBI): domain Eukaryota; kingdom Metazoa; phylum Chordata; class Chondrichthyes; order Chimaeriformes; family Chimaeridae; genus Hydrolagus; species Hydrolagus colliei. The sequence continues at coordinate 23,521,539 of CM068747.1, read as the reverse complement.
TAATGTTGTTACTCTGGATTTCCGACAGATCTCGCTCATTGCCAGTCAAGCCTAATTGAACTCAGCAAACTTCTACAAAATCTAGAAATCCTACAGAGGACACAGTCGGCTCCGAATTTCACTGATATGCAGGTAAAACATTCAGCCATTTCATTACTGATTTGGTATATAAGAAGATATGAATGCAACAAAATTATTTATAATAATTAATAATCCTTGCATTTGATATAACTCCTTATCACGTCTTCGAGATGTCTCAGAGTGCTTTCTGTGGACGAAAAGTTTATGAATCTCAATGCAATGTTCTTTAAAGCATATGCAAACACAATTGTAAAATCTGCAAGAAGCCTAATGCCTTGGGACGTCTTTCCGACGTGAAGGGCGCTTGCTGTGCAAGTAGAATTTTTGTTGTCGTTAAGGTGCCTTTTGAAATGATTTCTCAAAAAGGTAGTTTGCATCCATCTCCTGTATGTAAATCATAATAATACAGTATATTGAATTTAACAGTGATAAATTATCAATATCCTGGCATGTATTTTCAGTGTATCTGAGGTCCTGTCTTCTACAATAATAATAATACAACAACGACAGCAACAACAACAACAAACTTACATTTATAGAGCGTCTTTCACGTTCAAGGATTCACATTTTAGATTAGGATTTAAGTACTTGAGAGTACTTTTTTGTCAAGAAGTCCAATTAATGTGCCTTTAATTGTTTTTTCAGTAACATTACCTGAGTATTGAATGCTCTGGACACTGATGAAATAACCTTAAAATGGCACTGTTGTCAGCAATTCTTTGCTCCGTCAATTCCTAATAGATTGCTGAATTTGAAACCGCTAGATTCATGTTTGCACCCGATCCATATGTAACTCAGCACGAGTCAGAAAGCTTTGCTGCCCTTTTGTTGTACAGGGCAATAAAGGTTCATAGCCAAAGTTTAGTCAAAGTCACTTTAGAATAGCCAGTGACCGTAAACTCGTTAATTCGTACCTTCTGGTCAGTGAGAAACTATGCTTACAAACGGAACACACATGAAACAGTGGGGAATGGTAATCAAATTGAGATGACCTCATAAAGTGCAGGAGCAAGACTTGAATAATTTATAGCAATTATACGAAGGCTGAAATTAGATGATGGTTTTTAAATTATCCCCTCTTATCTGTTATTTAGAATAATGTTTGTGTGGGTGGGTGTGATAGATTGTGTGTGTGTGAATGTGTGCTCATCTGTGTGTGTGTGGGTGGGGGAGGTCTGTGTGTGCAGGTGTCTATGTGAGACAGGGAGTGAGGACACATTATATGGGCAAAGGATGTGGTTATACATTTACAGCTCGATGCATATAAGAGGGAGAAGGGATTAGAGGGTGAGAATTATTGTGTAGTATGAACACTACAATGGACTAGTTGAACCAAGCGGTCAGTTTCTGTGCTTGTATTCACTCTCCATGTTAATCCGCTCTATATTTCGTGATACTTTTAGTAAATTTGAAAATTTGAGCTTGTGATGATTGCTAGTGGTTTATTTAAAAAGTAATGGCTGCTCATTACCGGGAACTCTGCATTCAATGTGTGTGATTATTAGGACCATTAATGTGTTTACTCGTGCTTTCGGCACAATGGGCCCAAATTGCATGCTTTCTCCGAAAGAATTTAGCGGTGGAGATTCTCCGTGCATGTCTGCTTGTTAGCAAATGTAACGGCTTGTTTGTCTTCGGCTCTAACTGTCTGTATAATATAGGCTAATTGTATTGATATTGCAAAGAAAGACAAGCGTGCCAGCCGGAGATGGAGAACAAAAAGTGTCAGCAAAGATGGAAAACTGCAGCTTCAGGTACTTGGTTCCTTTGTCATTGTGCTGTCAACATATTACACAAGATGTGGCAACAATTTACTTTACTCCACAAGCTTCACTGTCTGTCTAATTTTTTGCTCTATTTTAATGAAATGCGTTTCGAAAATACTGCTTCATATACAGATTTCTAGGATTATGAATTAACCCAGAAAAGATTTACAGGGGGAAGGTTTTAGATGGTATATGAACCTATTATCGTTAATAATATCTGTATTTGTTATAGTGCTTTTCACAGCTTTTAGACATCTCAAAACGCATCACAGGATATACTGTAAAGTGAATTGACTGTATATACGTGGGTGAAACGCGGCAGTCAATTGCGCAAAGCAGTGTCCCACAAACAGTCATGGATTGAAATGATCTATGACTTATTGTTTTTTGAGGGATCATTATTAGGCCTGCGGAGTAAGGAAACTTACCCAAGGTTTCACCCTGCCGGGAATTGAACCCAGGTCTCTCGCTTGTAAGGCGAGTGCTCTAACCACTGAGCTACAGGACTCCCCATATTATATAGAATTATTATCCCATCACAATGCAACATGAGAATTGACTGATATACAGTCGCTTGTATCGATTGAGGTATGATGATAATGCATGGTGGTAAGACTGCATTACAATGTGTAAGCACCAAATCACAGTCAACTTGTTCAAGTTAATTGCATCGAGCCACTTCAAATTTATTCAACGATATTCCCCTCCTTGGATCCCATTGATTTAGTTATAGATTTAGGTATAGGTCGATCTAATGGCCTCTCTTCATTTTTCAGTGTTCTCCCCTTCTCTCTGAATGTACGTACTGACTCATGCCGGGGTTTAGTTTGGTTTGGTTTCACAAGAACTGGTAGCCACCTGGTATCTTGTGCCAAATGGCTTTCCTGTACTGGAGGGCATTGTAGGTGAGCTGCCCAGATTTCAGGGCCACAATCCTCAGAGTTGAGGCAAAGTCCACCCAGCAAAGCTGGTGTATCTGCAGTTGTTTGACACACAATAATACGGCTACATGCGTACCCTGAAGAATGATGTAAGGAGGTGGGGGATTATACTGTACTATCTTGATTGTGTTTGTTGCTTCCAAGACTGGTATGAGCTTTCTGTCCGATGCAGTGAGTTTGGCTCACTCAGTTAAAGGCAAGTTTCTTTTGTATTGGTTTACATGTTTGGGATCCAAGGATTTGAATCTAGTCTGGAGTTAAAATACTTGGGTGAATTTTAAAATGCCTTCATTTGAAAGTGCTCTGCTGAGCTAACTGAATTCCTGAATTTTTGCAAGATGTTTGGGAGGGAGGTGGGTTAGTAATTGGGTTAGTAATTTGACTTGATGCCATGATTTAAGCGTTAGAGGAAGTGCAATGCAGGAATGTGAAATCGTATCAAGTCATTTCCTTGTTGACACTTGCAGGTTCCTTCCTGTACTACATTATCCCCAGTTCGATTGCACGCTTCAAACCCCAACCTATCTGCTGACAATGAGGAAGTTCCACCACAGCCGAGTCCACCTGCCGACTCTCCCGACTCCAGCGCAGATTATACTAAACTTCAAGAGGAGTTTTGTCACATTGCGCAAAAAGGTATTTGAACTCTTCGAACTGTCTTGTAAGTGCATCGGCCACTCAAAGCGCTGGAAACCACAACCGGAGGAGTTAAATTGAGAGGGTTCGTTATCTTTCCACAAAGGGTGTACCACTGCAGTTGAATTGTTGATGGCTCCCTTGTGTTGACTCCGCATTGCAGTAAATTGAACGGGAATGAGAAATGCTGAATCTCTATCTGCTGCTCCGAAACTGGCTTTGTTTTTTTTTACTAATGTTACCTGGTCAGCTTATTGCAAATTAACCTGTGGGTTGAAGCAATTAAAGATTATCAACATTGCAGTTTTGCAGAAATATTTCACATGCCTGTGCTAGTTGACAATCTTATGCATTTATTTGTTTCCCGATTTAGTACAATATATAAAGATTTACAATAGTTCTAAAGCATTGATGAGATGATACATGTTACCTATGTACACCTAATAAGGTTAGTCAAAAGACATTGGCTTGCATCTACTGAAGAGTCACAGATTACCCTTGTAGACAAATGTGGCAGCTTTTTGCACCATCGAGGTCCTAAATATCAATGAGGTGAATGATCAATTAGTCTTGAGCATTGTTGGTCGGATCACTGAGTGATTTCTGCTGTTGCATTGATGCGCATTGAGTTTGGTTGCTAATGGGTTTACTCCATTCATAAAGTCACTGGGCATAATGTCAACCAGAATCCCAACGCAGAGGTCTGTTTGTGCACTTATATGTCACATGTATATTAACAGCTATCCTAAAAGGGCTAATACAAGGATAATTTCGGGATTTGTTTGCCTTATGCATGTATATAATGTCTGTTTGGTCAGAATACAACTGGATAGTCATTTTGTAAAATTTTAATAATTTTACTATATAATACTATATAATAATTTTTATAATTTTACTTATATAATGATGTAGCATAAGACATGAAAGTCTAGATAGGTAAGGGAGACCATACCACCTTGATCACCCTACAGGAATAAGGGAGTAGAAAAACCAGGGTTGAATCCTTAGTGTAACTTGCACAGGTGTAGTTAGTTATCTGAGAGAACAATTTGTAATTACCTAAACTAGATTGTGAGATTATTTTGCGAAAATTCGGTCATGAAAAGTTAATGCTTAAAGGAGTATCGTAGAATGTTTGGCTTGGTTTTGTGCTGGAACAGGATTGATCAAAGCATGATATTCTCCATCTCATTGAATATGTACCGTATATCTCCGCGTATAAGGCGCACCCCCCGTTTTTGACCTTTTCTTGGTGAAAAAAACCGGAAGCATTTTCAATGATATTGCCGGCAGAAGGGAGGAGAGACAGGAGAGACAGGTAGGTAGGGAGAGAGAGAGAGGCAGGCAGGCAGGGAGAGAGAGAGGGAGGCAGGGAGAGAGGGAGGCAGGGAGAGAGGGAGGCAGGGAGAGAGAGAGGGAGAGAGGCAGGCTGGCAGCCAGGGAGAGAGAAAGGGAGAGAGGCAGGCCGGCAGCCCGGGAGAGAGAGAGGGAGAGAGGCAGGCCCGGCAGCCAGGGAGGGAGGGAGAGAGAGAGGGAGAGAGGCAGGCCGGGAGAGAGAGAGGGAGAGAGGCAGGCTGGCAGCCAGGGAGAGAGAAAGGGAGAGAGGCAGGCCGGCAGCCAGGGAGAGAGAGAGGGAGAGAGGCAGGCCGGCAGCCCGGGAGAGAGAGAGGGAGAGAGGCAGGCCGGCAGCCAGGGAGGGAGGGAGAGAGAGAGGGAGAGAGGCAGGCCGGCAGCCCGGGAGAGAGAGAGGGAGAGAGGCAGGCCGGCACGCAGGCAGGGAGGGAGGGAGAGGCAGGCAGGCAGGGAGAGAGAGCGGCAGGGAGTGAGGCAGGCAGACTGGGTTCGGCAGAAGGTAAGCACAGCACTGAAGTCCGCTGCTGCTGCCGCTGCCCGGGCGGCCGAGGCCGAAGCTCCGTCACCCGCTCCCCCCAACCCCCGCCGGACACTGACCAAACCCCGGCTGACAGCGCGCCGGCCGCCCCTCCTGTTTACTGTATTTCCGAGGCTCAAAATTGCTTGTATCTGAGTATAGGGCGCACCCCCTACTTTCGAGATCTTCCGACCTGAAAAAAAGTGCGCCTTATACGCGGAGATATACGGTACATTGATTTTCGACTTTCAATACAGGGTTAGGTCAAAACTATTTCCAAGCTGAGCAGTTTTTGATTTGCTAAATCAGAGATGGCCTAAAATAGTCATGTGAAAATAGCTGTAACTTGCACTCAATTATGTTTGAAAAATAGGAGCTGTAAATGTAGCTCTCTGACTTTCTGAAGAAAAATTATTCGTCAATTCTGACAACTTCACCAATGAGGATTGACTACTACAAACCTGTGCTATATTTCCAATGGTAGCAATAACAATGTATTGATACTTTAAATGACGCTGAGATAGAGAGAAATTTAGACTGGTTAGAATTTGTTTTCATCAAACGTTGCTTGACGAGGGTACATTTTGATTAAATCAGTTGGATTATAAATAGTTTGTTTAATGTAGAAGGAGCTGTGCAGTCTTATATGTTTCACTATATTCTGTTGCTTTCTTTTCGCAGTTCACTGTCTCTTAAAGGCTGCCTTCAACACCGTAGCGATAGAAAGGGAAAAACTGAAGCAAATGCTGTCGGAGCAAGAACATTCAAGCCACAATGCTCAACTCCTCAGCCTTAGGAGAACCCTTTCCCAGGTATTCTATATATATATCTATATATACATTCAAGGTGTTACAGAGAGCAGTGAGTGACATGGATGTTGGTGTCAGAGATATTGTGATATTTGCATCTTTGTATTATTGGAAAACAAAATATCAAAACCTATTCGATTTTCATAAATTTGTTGAGATTACACTATAAAGTTCAACAGTATCTAAATGAGACAGTAGTTCCCACTCTAACAAATGTCTTTTTTTTTATAATGAAGTAAGCCTTGATCTTCTCGTTTATGTGAGTGCACTACCTTAGATAAGCTTCGGTGATGTGTGTAATCTTGTTCAGAGTATCTGAGCCCTGGTTTGTGGCAAGTTCACCGTGCAACACTGCTTCAGTCAGGAAACCAAAAGAGCATTGAGGTCCTTAGGTGGGAAGGTCTACGAAATGAGAATTAAGATTTTTAATAAGAATCAAATAAATTTTGAGTTTACCGAGTTGACTGTATATTATTGGATTTGCAAAATATGAGGCTCTGGAAATGAACCTTTTTAGTACTGTATATTAGCATAAGAAAAGTGCTGAAACCAGATGAGCAGTTGATGATTTGATATAGAAAAGAATATTGATTGAAGTGTTCAATTTAATAGACTTAATTTTCAAGCCAAAGAGACCAGTGATGAGTTTATCAGTATTGTTTGAATGGAAGCGATGTTATTTAAAAAAAAGTCTGAACTGCAAAAAATTTAATTGACTATGGTTGGAGTAGTGAGCAGAGAAGGCATTATTTTATATTTGCATTAGTTGTACCCATTGCAACCAATCAGCATGTGATTAACACTGGGAAAGTCTGATGGTTATGGCTTGCTATAATTTATAGACAAATGCTAACTTTGTGTAGTGCCTGTCTCGAAGGACTAAAAATGGTCAAGATCATGGCCAAGATCTTCTCCTTTATCCTTCTCCTTTGATCAGACTCACAAAATGTCTACCAAAGTGTGAAGATTTGTAAATATAGAATCTTGCATGTGCCTGTCTGTGGCTGTGTCCTTGTGTCAGGTCTGTTCTTGTATGCGTCATACAAGAACAGACCGACACAAAACGCTCAATTGCTGATCTAAAATCCCGACTTTCCGTTAAGTTTGGGGAAATTTGTCAAAGAAACTCAGTAAGAAAAAGGCAGATCCAAGAGGATTTCTGGCAAGTCATTCTGAACCACATTCAGGTATTTACACATACTTCATGACTACAAGATAGAAGCCCTTTACTACAATTGGATCAAAAATCAATGGAGACGACTACATTACCAAAAGTGGAACAATTTTGAGCATATCTCCTTGGAGATAGATAATGCATTTATGAAGTCTTTTGGGCTTATTATTTTAGTATCTACTGTATATCTGCACCATCCAGAGAGATACCTTGGAATTGGAGAAAATGTGATTCATTTATTCCTAAATACTGTAATTTGATTTCTATAACGCAATTTGGGGAAATGTTCTATCTGATTTTAAATTGCCCAACTAGAAGTAATATCCTGTAATAATCATGCTATTGTGCAGAGATTCAGATGTTAGTTGATCAGTTTTGAATCTCTGACATAATGTTCAAAAAAATTGATTGCAGGAGCCAGAATATTTAGACTTGAATAAATCACATTTTCTCCAATTCCAAGTGCGGTATTGACATCATTGTGCCATTAATGTACTCTTCTGTCTGTGTTCCATAAATATAACAATAATTAATTTACTCAGCAGTGTGGTATTAAACAATTAATGAGTCAGCCTGTGGAGAGAACTAGACTGTCTAACAATTAATTAATGATTAATTTGTAGTTGCATATTAGATCTTTCGTGACATATGAGAAGCAGATTTGTTATCTTGTGTTGCACTGCTAATGTAGGAGAGAAGATTTAAGACAGTTTCCATTTATAAGTAAATGGAAATCGAGGCATACCAATGTGCAAATTGTTTAGTCAGCGACAGTAAGGTGGTCAAACTCACTCCAAAATGCTCTTGTATCATAACAGGAGAAAAGAGTTTTCAGTTTTGTAATTTTAACAAAGTAGAACATGTATTTTATTTTACTTGTGTTTTTCCAGAATATTATTGAAACATGTATTCACAATTCCGGACAGGAGTAAATCATCACTCTATTACTTGTTCGTCTTTGATTTATCGTTTTTTGAATCCCTTTAGCCGAGAGGATTGTATCTAGTTTTATTTTTGAAATCCTATGTAATTCTATTTGTTGCACACTTGGATGCCGAGTTTTGCCCACAAAACTCACTTTACAATCTACTCTGTGAAGCACTTTGGGACGTCTAGAAAACGTGATATGGTGCTATATCAAATGCAAGGATTATTATTATTACCACCTGTCTTAGAAGTTTATTCCACATGCCTATCTCTCAAATACAAGGATTATATATTGTTTCGGTTGGACACACTTTCACCTTTGTACTTGGATTCTCATAGACCCTAGAGTTTGAGATATTTAATGTTCAATCTGATCATTAGTTCTAAACAACAAAGAAATCTAAATGATTGGTTCCTAGCACACTATATTCATAGCCACTTCTGTTCTGAACTAGTGTAGCAGTACCTTGCTTATGAAACTTTTACAATTATACTTTTAATACTTTTACATAGTCACTGTTTGAGGCAGGAATAAATCATCTAGCCTCATTGATTTACTTTACAAACTATATAACCATGAAATGAAATTCAATGGTTTTTAAATCGGTTGTAATTCAAAGAATAGATTTATTTAAACTAACGAGAAATTTTCCTGTGAACCGAACAGTTAATGAGTTTGCCCACTTTGGCTGGAAATGCTTCTTGTTGCTGTGCGTATTGGCTGATAATGGATACTAACAGTAAGTCCCATTGTAAAATTATGTCGCTAATATCTCTCCGCGCAGTGTCAAGGGGAATGTTATTCCCGTTTTGTTATGTGATATCAGAATTGTAGCTATATTAACTTGTTCCTGGATTTCCCATTCAGATGATTTGATATGATCTAGTTTTAATGAGACTTGAAGGTTCAATATCTATTGCCAAGAATTGAACATTACTGTAGCTTTTCAGTGAAATTGCTGCTTCCCACACCAATAACTCGGGTTGATGTCTAAATGTACGGAGAAATCATTTTCTATTGCAACTAATTTATTATTTGCTGTGCTCTGCAAGAACAGTGTGATTTACACCTGAATCCTAATCTGTCCTGGCAGTAAAATTGCTCTGGCTTAAGATCGCAGGCGTCTATTTATAGTTAGTTTGTTTCATGCAGTGAAAGCATCTCTATACATTCCATTAATTTAGACTGGCAGCATGGAGTAAATTTTCTCCATTGCACAATCTACAGCTCACACTGATTTAAATCTTCTGTGGGTTTTTTTCTCAGTGTTTAGTTTTGAATGCAGACATCCACATCTGACGAGACCCACGCATGCTTAAGTTTCCATTCTCCATTGAAAACATGCTGAAGGTATTACAGTCCACACTATTTCCCTACACCTACTAAAATCTTCCACTTTAAATGCCCATGAGGCTATGAATGCCAAGAGTCTTCGTTTGCCATAGATGGTGGGAGCCATTGCAGTGATGTGCAAACTTCCTTTGTTTCATTTTTTAAGGTGATCCTGAATTCATTTGTGTCAAGACTCCCACTGGCCAGATCCTGCGACTGTGGTACTTTAGAGCACAAAAGAAGGCCGCTCGGCCCATTATGTCCGTGTTATCTCGTTGAAGAAGAGTATTGCATTCAATCGCCCAATGCCTAGTTTCTCTCACACCTGTTTCCTGGGAGGTATTGTTAAGAATTTCCACAAACTACAGCTTCAGGAAGCTGGCCGCTGATTTATTTTTTTCTATTTTTTTTAGTCTACATTTTATTTTATTCCAGATAATTTTTTCAGTCGAGAATAATGTGATTTATTTTAGGCCCTGAACCAGAATGCTGAGCTAAGGAGCCGTCTGAATAGAATTCATTCCGAATCTATCCTCTCTGATCAGGTTGTCAGTGTAAACATTATCACGAGCCCAGATGAGGTAAGATTGTAACTCATCCTACAGCAGTATGTCCTTTCGTCAATAATCAATTTAATAACATAATTTTTTTTGTATTCCGTCTGTGAACGCAAATCTACCAGATGTAGAGAAGCCCAGTGATTGTTCTGCTTTAACTGTTGATGTCTAAGGTTTGTGAAATCTGAATTGTGAGGCACTGGTTAGTTTTATCTTGACCTCTGACTTTGGGGCATCCTCCCGACATGAAAAACGCTCTGCAAATGTAATTTTATTATTGTTGTTTATCAACAATGATCCTTGTCGTTTGAGAATAGTTCCTCCATTAGTATTCCATGTTGTAAAATCTACACTGACTTTAAAAGTGAAAGCTTATGCCTGCTCCTTTTAGTACAGTTGTTAGCATCTTGTTAGCTCACTGCTTTTGGCTTCTGTAAACGCTCATTTTTCTAAAATCTCAAGGTTAGATTTCATAATTACAGTATTTCCCGTACCTTCAAGGTTGCTTTGCGTGCTAATGGTGGAAACATTATGCTGTATACCTTTAATCCAGTGTCCCTTTGAACAGAGACACAATAAAAGAGATGTTTTAGAACCAAAAAAGAATGGCTACATTGTCAGGGGGAGGTTTAACATGTATTTTCTGAAACTATAAAAAACAAACAGCCTCCAATTTTTCTAATCAGTCACTTACTGCCAATTATAATGTTGGCGTATAGGTGTAGAATGCATTTGGCAGTGTTAACATGAAGGAAGATAGTTTGAGGGGAGGTTTAATGTAGCAATAAATGATTAACATGAAGGAAATTAAACATCATTTGATGCCAATTGATAGGGTCAGATCCAATTAACTTAAGTAGCTCTGCATAATCGGATAATTTTAAAAGACGTCAGAACAACTGTGAGTCACATTTGGTCCATGTTCCTACATCTTTGACACAAGTTACAGCAGCAATTCTGCTGTCATGAGGAACAGACTGAGAACAGGAAGAGGGAAGCAAAGAGAAGGATTTACCACTCAGTCGGGCAATAAAGTACCAGAATAGACAACTTTGCTTCCTTGGAGTAGTATATTACTGGTTTTAATTTCACTGCCTAATTTTGCCTACAAAATACTCAGTCAATGGGCTTTACGGCATATCCTGTGTCGCATCCTCTTGATGTGAAAGATGCTGCATCAAAGCTAAGGGATTACTATTGTTTGAATTGTTCAAATGCCGGCTGAAGACACCAAGGGATCTTTTGTGACTAACTCTGCTTATCAGCCAGAAAGCCATTCAGTTGCTGGTGGTGGGTGATGTTTGGTAAAAATGACTGCACAATAATTCATTTCTTGAACTAGGCTTTATTTAAATGGAATAACACACAGCAAGACTGCTTTCTGAAGGATTTGGCTATTCTGCAGCTGCTGAACACAGGCATCAATCTGTCTGAGACCAGCCTGAAGGACAGCCGTTTGTCGTATGCGTTTGCTAGTCACGACAGACTGTAAAGTTGGCAGCGAATTTATACTCATTTATTCTAGTGCATAGAACTAGCAGTGTAGTGAAGGGGAAGAGGTGGCAGCAACATTGAGCTTGATGCCTTACAGCCTCAAAAGGGCGTGACAGGAGGGCAGTGTGTGTGCCCCACACCTGACATTAGCTAACAGCACATCCGCAACAAAAACAACAGTATTTATAAGAAGATAAGAACATGAGAAACAGGAGTAGGAGAAGGTAATTCAGCCCATCGGGTCTGCCCCGCCATTCATGGCTGATATTGTTGAATCCGATTTTTATGTAGTATTATTTTCTTAATATTCTTATACAGCGTCCTTCACCACAGGTAGAGCCCTGGAGCACTTAACAGTGGCAGAGTCTGACAACGAGCCAGCAAAAGGGAGTTGATCGTAAGCACGATCAAGTAGGAAGGTCTGAGTTAAACTCTGAGTTGAACCTGGGAGTCATCTAAACAGAGGCTTTACCAACAGAGCAATCAATTCACCAGTAATTCAGCTCGAAGCCACACATCAATCCCCCAAAAAGGTTTAATGCCTCAAGTGTTAATTGAATCCGGGGCAGGATTCTAAGTACTCTGAGACGCTACTCCATGTAAAGGGCAAGTTACTGTTGTTACTCGATGTTCTAAAACAAATTCCCAATCTTTTTTATTTTTTAAATCGTACAAAATATGTTCTCAGTTACTACCCATCGTTGAATAAAATGTAAATCAATAAAGATTTATTGTGAGTGAATGTGAACTAACATATACAGCTGAAGCCAATCACTTGAGAAACTTATAGTTTAATCAAAAATGTTTTATTAAGCTATTTGTGTCTAAAGGTGGCTTGCGGTTGTTTCAGAAATGCCAAAATAAAATAGTGCAGCCAGCTTTTCTACAAAAACTAAAAATACATTTGTCAGATTAAAAATGCCAGAAGCATATTGATGTTAAATTGGTTCAGGGATTGCACTGCACATTAAGCAGCCTGCGGGCTACAGGTTTGCATAAGTGCTGTTCGGTTTTCTGTCAAGGTACAGTTTATGTAATGAAAAACTGGATTTACACAAGGATTGGTAAGCAATACTACATTTAGCTATAAAGAATCATCAATTGTCAAATGTGTTGCGCTGTGATACCAAAGTGCCCAATGGAGACCAATTCTAGGACAGCAAACAAAATAAAATTATTATTATTGCTGGAATCTAGATGACGCATTGGCACCTATCCTGGCCAAACCCATCAGTCATATTTCACTGTAGATAGTAAAAACAGTCATTAAAATTCCTTTTTGCAAAGGGGTTAATGGCAAAAGTAAAGACTTGCATTGATCAAAGGGCAGGTCACTTCATTCTGTCTCAAACAATAAATCTGTTGAGAGAGTGTGACATATCAGTTGTATTCTAACAAGCAAAATTGTTATCTAAATGAGGAACCTGTGAGCAGCTTGGCTTTATGTTATCCCATGGTGCCAACTTGATGGATCAATTTCAGTGAATGGAAGTGAAAATGGACGCAGCGATTTCATGGACTTCCAAATCCGTCCACTGTGACATAATGCAGTACAGTTTATGCAGTGATGAAATTCTGTGTGTTCCCCCACCCCCCCACCCTCCACCCCCCCCCCCATTAAAAGGATCCCTGTTCACTTGTATAAAGACATGCTGGTTTATTAAATGTTTGTTGAGTCTCAATAGCTTCTGAGGAAATGAATCTCTTGCCCAGTGCAATCATTGTTACAGAAGCTGCTGCCCTTCTTTGTTGGTCTTTGCATCAGGAAGGATTTACACAACAACGCGGCATAGCTACAGCTGCGTTGGACTCGCTGAAATTTAGTTTGTAATGTACTTTTCGGTCTGTTTAAATCTCACGAGGGGCTGGTAAACACAAAGTGGTAGTGCCCAGGGAAGGAACTATCAAAGCTATCTCCTGTAGAAACATATGGGTTGCGCACCACACATGCATGTACTGTTGCAAGACATTTTATGGAGTCTAGACCCTTGTTTGATATAAATAACTTCAATTATTTTGTTCCTAAAATGAAAGGTATTTCTTGAATTTAATGTGACACATATACATTCTTTCCACCCACCTCCTCTCCACACCCCCGCACCCCTCCCCCTCCCTTCCACCCTCCCGCCCAATTCTCTTCAGCCCAACGACAAGATTCATGTCAACATCCCACTGTCCCAGCAAGTCTCCAATGAGAGCAGGCTCTCCATGTCGGAATCGGTGTCAGAATTTTTTGATGCTCAAGAAGTGCTTCTGTCGGCAAGCTCTTCGGAAAACGAGGTAAGAGACATTGAGGACAACTCCCATCACAACAGTTTGGAGCAAACGGGAACTGGAGGTGCATCAGGATGTTGCAGTTGTTGTTTTTTCGAAGGAGCTAAACTATGCACATAGTTACAGTATAAAAGAAGAAGTTTAAAGGAAATATTATTGAAGAAGAGTGTGATTCACATCACACTTGCACACATTTAAGTGCCCCGTGGACGCTACCCTTCCCGACGGGCGCTATATGTGCAAGTTGTTGTTACCGAAGATAGGGGCAGGATTTTCTTGGAAGAGACATATACTGTTTGAGAATCGAAAGCCAAGATATTATAACACTCTTTTCTACATTTTTCTATGGAAAACCTAAAGTCCTATTTCTTTTCTCTCCCAGGGATCGGATGATGAATCGTATGTTAGTGATGTTAGTGACAATATTTCGGAGGACAATGCCAGTGTGGCAGACACTATTTCTCGACAAGGTATGAGCCCCAGCTTTTTACACTTTTATTTTTTTTGCAAGAAATTATTTACGATGTATTTTCTCGATAGTTTCAGGTTTGTCAAGAAACAAGCCCGGAAGTGTTATTGTAATAACTGTGAAGTGCCAAATTGTGTTACCGCCATCGGTATAGATTGCCTCAATTGTGTTTCAAAGGCAGCAAACTCTGAAAGGGTTCGGATATGTCATAAGCAAATTTATCATTATTATGTTAGGCCTGGAGACCTGCTAGATCCTTGAAACACACTCGAACTGTGTATAATTCTTTCTATTATGCAGTAAGCATTTTTTGGTTTTATTGTTTCCCTCCTCCATTTGGTGATTTATTTTGTTCCTGGGGATATTGATGTCAGTTGCCTAGTCAGCTACCCATTTATTCATCACCTCCCCATCCCCCTCCCCATCCATCCTCCTGCACCCTCTCTGATTGAGATCAGTTAACACAAGGATCAGAAACCACACCTGGGACCTTTCAGTTCTTTGCAACTCAGTTCTGCTCTCACACAAGATCAGATATAAATAGTAATATCTGTCCATCAAACGCGTTGGCTGAAGATGGTTTAAGCGCCCTGTGATGTTATTTGTGCTACAAAAACCCAAGTTGTTGGGAAAACTCAGCAGGTCAGGCAGCATCCATGGAGAAAGGAAAGTGAGTCAATGTTTCGGGTCCACTGACAGAACTGACGAAGGATCGTGGACCCGAAACGTTGACTCACCTTCCTTTCTCCATGGATGCTGCCTGAACTGCTGAGCTTTCCCAGCAACTTCTGTTTTTGTTTCAGATTTCCAGCATCTGTGGTATTTTGTGTTTTGTTTATGTTATTTGTGCTGCTGTTTTTGCCGATTGAGCCTATAGGCTAGGAATAAAATGTGCGCAACATAGCTTAGGTACCGAATGATGTGTGTTAGAATTTGTCAAAGTACAGTAAAAGCCCATTTATCCGGCACCCGCGGGACCTGGCCAATGCCGGTTAAAGCGCCTGCTGGATATTCGAGCGGCTCGCGGCCGAAAACCCACCACAAAAAAATTAAAGTTCTTTTAACACACACCATACACACCAGACTAAATAATAACAGATAATAACAGAATATTGTATTGGTACTTATTGTTAAAACTACTCTCTTGCACTTCTCACCTTTACTGATTGAGGTTTACAGTCCAGCGATTCTTTTATAAATGGAGGACGCCAAGCGGGTGAAAAAAACGGCAGTGCGATTTTAAAGTCGCATGACCTTACTAGTGGCAAGCCGATAGCCCAAGACTCTACTAGCGGCAAACCAAAATACTCTACCTGCGCGACAATGTGGGTTATTGGCTAGGGTTATCGGCTTGCCGCTAGTATGGCTTTAAAGTCGCACTCTTTTTTTCACCTGCTTGGCATGCTCCATTTTAAAAAGAATCGATGGACTATAAACCTCAACCGTAGCATCATGGCTTCAAGCGCAGCATCTACCAGCAAAGGTGAGAAGCGCAAGAGAGTAGTTTTAACAATAAGTACCAACACAATATTCTGTTATTATGTTATTATTTATGCATTTACAAATGCTCCACCGCTATTGTTCCGGATAAGTTCCGGTTTATTGAATGGGGACTTTTTGCGTG
Organism: Hydrolagus colliei; assembly: GCA_035084275.1. Taxonomy (NCBI): domain Eukaryota; kingdom Metazoa; phylum Chordata; class Chondrichthyes; order Chimaeriformes; family Chimaeridae; genus Hydrolagus; species Hydrolagus colliei. The sequence goes on along the minus strand of CM068747.1, from coordinate 23,505,584 downwards.
CCAGTTATATGGAAGTGTCAGTTCATCGAGTCACGGATAAACGGGCTTCTACTGTAATATTGTTGAAATGCGTAACTCTAGGATGTGGAGGAAAATCTGTGCTGAATCTCTTACTGTTACAGTACCTAATGGCGAACTCATTGGAGGCGCATTTAGAAATGGCAGGAGAACGTCTCTGCCTGCGCCGTCGCCCGACACCAGCAGTATCAATCTGTGGAACATCTTGAGGAATAACATTGGCAAAGACCTGTCCAAAGTCTCCATGCCTGTGGAGCTGAACGAACCCCTCAACACTCTGCAACATCTTTGCGAAGAATTGGAATACTCTGAGTTGTTAGACAAGGCTGCTGAAACAGATGACCCATACGACCGGATGGTAACTTACAATTGGATTTGTTCTTTCTCAGTTTTTCTTGTTTACAAACTGCGGGAGAGAATGAATTGTATTGATACATTCTCAATGAATGGCCTGAGAGGTCTGTAGCTTTATCGTGGCCTGTATGACCTGTTTCTGCAAAGTTGGCTGAAATACTGCAGTTTGATTTATGCTAAATACTTGAGTTGATAAATAATAATAATAATCCTTGCATTAAATATAGCGCGTTTCACGTCTTCTAGACGTCTCAAAGCGCTTCACTGAATATACTGTGAAGTTAATTGACTGCAGACTACTGTGGGCGAACTGTTTGTAATGTTGATTTATTTTATTGGTAATTGCATTTTTTTAAAAAAACTGGTGTATATTTCCACTTTCATTCTCTCCTTCATCTCCAGGTTCTGCTTGCTGCGTTTGCAGTTTCAGGATACGCTTCTACATATTACAGAGCTACATTTAAGCCTTTTAATCCAGTGCTTGGGGAGACCTATGAATGTATTAGGGAGGACAAGGGATTCCGGTTTTTTTCCGAGCAGGTATGTGTGATTGGTATACAAATCCAGAGTGAATATTTTATCTGTTTCTAAGAGAACTCCGTCCAACCTTTGTTGCTAAGCTGCTTTTCGCTACAGAATTACAACAGCCAGCTTCTCAATTTCACCTTGAAATACGAACAAGGGAAGATAGTCTGCAACTGTGTTTTCCCCCCGTCTTGTGTGCGTTTTGCATTTCCCTTCTCAGTTTTATTCTTTCATCCTGAATTATTATTTTAGCATTTGTTAGTTTAATTGTGAATATTTTCATTTTTTTCTCTCCCTCCTTATTGTTTACCTGTTAAAAATGTTGGTGAAGCTGAATGCTGGGTGTTGTTAAAGCGCCTTGGGACGTCCTCCTGATGTGAAAGTCGTTTTACAAATGTAATCTTGTTGTTACTTTGCTGTTGTTGTGTCTGTCCAAATGAGTGAAATTGTTGGCATGAGAAGCTTCATGTAGCATGGTTTTGGAACCTCAGAGAGCCTAGCATTGCCATCTGTTAAATCTCTTGTTGTGCCATCAAGTTATTGCCAGTTTCTCGATGTTACTGTGTTATTTCCCATACTGTTTTAGGACAATAAATGTTCCAGACTCAAAGACAAACAACTCCTTATTTTACTCAATAGTTGATGGACCACATGTCTTGTACTTAACACACTACAAATCTGGTAAAACTTACACCCAGTCACCATGAAAATCGATCCCAGTGCAAATGGGCCTTGAGAACTTTGGAATCTCAATGGCTGAGACCACATCAAGGTGGCCTCAGCTCATCAGTTCCATTGTTATACAATTCACAAATGTAAGCAGCTTAAATCAATCTGGCCTGCTCTCAATAAAGGTCCCTTAAAGCCAATAAAACTATCTGGAGCTGTTTTTTTTTAATGACACGAACCAATACAGGTTGGCAGAGCATGTTCAGAGCTCTCTTGCACAGCGAGAAATTTTGGAGTTGGAAGGATAAATTTCACTTTCTGATCCAAATTGCTCTATTGCTGGAAGCAATGTAACATCGCTGTACAAAACAGGCGGGAGATATTGCAATACTCGTTTCATGTTATACTCGTTTCATGTTATACAGCAGCTTTTAAGGAATTGATATTTTGCACCACTCATTCATCACTGAATTGCTGGCAAACTGGTACTTTGATGCCTTTTCCTCTTTATTTCCAATTTCCAGGTCAGCCACCATCCACCGATTTCTGCCTGTCACTGTGAATCCAAGAAATTTGTTTTTTGGCAAGGTAATGAATGCACCTGGTTTCACACACTTTACAGTAAGTCAGGCTTGATATTCAGCAGACTGGATTCAGATGCGAAGTGAAAGAACACAATCAGAATAACTCAAAGCTGCTTTAGATAATCTGGTAGAAAAAAATTAGTTTTCAAATGTAGTGAACTGTTCAGCGTACAGTTGGATAAACTGAGAAGCCTTATTCTAATATTCTATTCTTCACACAGAGTTTGTGCAGATTTAATGTGATTTTCGAGTTGAGGCAACACAAATTTATGCTGATATGTGCAGGTTAACAAGTGTCATGTCGGATGTGGAGAAGCAAACAGGGGGTAGTCACACTGATGGGGCTTTGTATTTACCGTAATCCCATTACAGTCAATACAAAGTGAATATTTACACTTTAAATTTACGAAGCTCCTTGGTGCGCCACTGGATTGCTCAGCAGTGTTTATTTTAACATTATGGAAAAAAACTGGCGTTAGATCCCTGGCTCCTCAATCAGGCCGAGGTGTTGGTGGGCAGGGTGCTGCCCTCATTACAGAGCTCTATTTCAATTACATTCAACCCAGGGGCGAAAGTCGGCAACATTAAAGCAGCCTATAAGCTTGTATTACTGCAGCCAACCACAGCAATGGGACAGAACAAAGTATTTTAGCCTGTTTAGTTTGCATTAGAACATGTAAGAATTTGTTCGGTGCAAGACCAACATCCATCTAATTTGCCCTCCGCCATCCTGGCAGTCACCTGACATGTGTCCCAAACTATACATTTTATCCTGAGATATTATTTTCGAGCAGAAATCTACCTAATTTAATCTTGAAGCAAAAGCCATTTTCTGCTTCTACTAGGGAACCTGTTCCAAAAGTTCCATGACGTTTATTTTTTTTGGAGGGGTTTGGGGTGGGGAGGTAGTGGGGGGTTGGGGGGTTGGGGAGAGAGCCACATTCTGATTAAAGTGTATGTTATGTTTTAAAGAGTGAGTATTTCACCTGGCGTCTGCCATATCTATTCACACACTGTTGTGTCTGTGAATAATGAATCCCGTTTGGCATTCTCCTCATGTACTTGTTAGGCTTGCAGATGAAGTATTCTTGTGTGCTGCAAAATTGATCTGCAGTGATAGCCGATAGCCTCAGATAAGAAGACTTTGCGCTCTAACTGTTATCACGTTTCCTGTTGCTTTTAGATATCAGATGGAAGAACAAATTTTGGGGAAAATCCATGGAAATACTTCCAGTGGGAAGAGTGAATGTCACACTTCCTAAGTGAGATTAAATGTTGATTTGCCTTTGTTTGCTTTTGAATCCTCAATCATGTAACACCTACAGCAAACCGGATTAAAATGTTTAGCAGCCTTTCAGTAAAAATGGCACAGCACTGAACCAAATGTTGATCTCTGCTAGTTTTTTTAGCTCCTTGGGATGCCCTCCCGACGTGAAAGGCGCTGTACAGATGTAATTGTGTTGTTGTTTATAATATAAACTTCTTGGTCATTTTAAATGGCATAACTGAAGTCTACTTACAGATGAATCTATTTATAAAATCAGATTTCAATATAAGAAGGACTCCGTCCACCTGTTCTCACTGCACACAGCTCCCAGACACCATGTGTTTGTCTCACAAGGGACTAAGTGACGGGAGATTTGTGTTTCTCTTGGCCAAGAATGGAATCTCCCTGTATCATTTTATCAGTTTTAATACCCCTTGGCTATTAGCTATTTACATCTCAAATAATCTGTGTTACCAATTGACCAAAGATTGTTGTCTGGTGACAAAAATATTGTACCGGCAGAAATAATTAATTTGCATTATCGTTCCAGATACGGCGACCAATTTGAATGGAATAAAGTCACCACTTGTATACACAATATCCTTAGTGGGAGGCGCTGGATTGAACACTACGGAGAAATTGCCATCAGGAACACGAGGAACAATGCATGTATTTGTAAACTGAGCTTCATTAAGGTAAGTGAAAATGCACTCGAGCATATTTTAGGAACTCGTTTTTAGATTCATGGTATTGATTATTTATAAAATGTAATTGTGCCCATTCTATGCAGCTTCTGCCAACGAGTATTTCACAAGATAATTAACAGTATATAGAAAATCCAAATCAATAATGTGATTAGAAGCAGATTCGTCGCTCCAAACTAGAGTTTAAAGAACAGATAAGTAGTTAGGCACATAGTCATTCTTCCTGTGATATATTTACCCAGGGAACATACTGGAGTTCAAATGTAAATGAGATTCAAGGGTTTGTGATGGATCAGGAAGGAAAGGTGGTCCGAAGGCTGTTTGGCAAGTGGCATGAGGGACTTTACTGTGGAGTTGCGCCTTCAGCCAAATGCATATGGAGACCAGGTGAGATTACTATTAACACATTATTCCTTTTCAGAGTGCGCTCCGGCATACCACCTCAAGTGAAGGGCGCTATATAGATGCAAGGTTATATATTATTAATGATTTGTGCGACATTTTATTATACAAATCAGTTACCTTGCTTTGATTCTGGTTGCTAAAATGCTTATGATGGAGACGGGCCTGCAATGATAAGAATGTGAGCATAGAGCTGGAGGGGGTAAGCTTCAAATTAACAAGCCTCAATTAAGACGACAGATCAGATGATTTTTTTTTCTCTCCCCACAAGCACCGTTGTTAATGATGTTTGAATTACTGCCTTAAAACAAATTCTATTCAGTTAGGGACCGAATTGGAGGATATACGAATAGAGCAAAAGCTAATGTTTTCATTGTGAGTCAATAGTAACTGAATAATAAGCTAATAAAATGTCTGCTGTTTACTGGCCCTTGGCTTGTGATCTTTTCATATTCTGCTCAGTGTTACTGGTGCTCATTACACCATGCAATATAATTAACTCCTTGGGGACTGTTATAATCCAGATGAACTATTGACTTTGCCTTCCTTAATAGATTCAGCGATTTCGCTGTATATTTTATTTTGCCTATATCTTAATTATCTGCTGCTTAAAATTCCACAGGTTCCATGCCAACAGATTATGAGATGTACTATGGTTTCACAAGGTTTGCAATTGAGCTGAATGAATTGGATCCAGTCTTGAAGGAAATCCTCCCACCAACAGATGCCAGATTTAGACCTGATCAGAGGTAAAGGATTAAGTAACAACCTAAAATAAATACTGCCATATCCGTTTGCTCAGGAAAGGTAGATTTACCTTTACATCAGAGTTGTATCTTTAGTTCATGAACTAATGAGGGTCAAAGGGTTAAACTTCTACTTTGTTCATTTCTGATTAGCGGCCACTTCTGGCTTAGAGGGAGGATGGGCAACTGAGTTAGATATTTGTCAGTGTTATTCTTTAACCAGCTGTTAGGGAAATGACAGCAAACTAAAATTAGTCCTGCAACCTGTTTGGGTTTAATATTTGCATTTGATATTGATATTCACACAAGCAAAGACTGACTGTGATCCAAGCCTTTCTTCGCTTCATGCAAAATGCAAAGCATTGACTAAGCGCATCACTGTGACCAGAACAAAATCTTTTTTTTTGTTTGCAGCACATCCTTGTTGAATGGAAGTTGTGCCTTAGGGTGTCCACACAATGCGAAAGATAATATATGAGTACACCTTTATATTTGTTACTAGCACTGCCCCCGCATTTGGCTTGCGTACCTCAGCCCCACAGCAGACTGATCGTTGTGTTATACAGAAAAAAGTTTATTTACAAGGGTTTGCTTCTCTGAACACAAACTGCAGAAACAACTAAACCAACCTATGTAACAGTGCAATTAAGCAGCAACACAATTCCATTAAGTGCTACAAGTACCAATGCATTCATTATCCTTGTACTGAATCCATCCGGAAACATAAAAGAGCCAAGGCAGGAAATTCAACAGTGACATTTTTGATACACAAGATCTGGCTTTCCTGTTTCACACAGCTCAGGTTTGGTATTGGAAAGGAGGGGATGTGGAGGAACAGTCACCAACAAAAACTCAACCCTTCCCCCTCAGCAAATGGTATCAGGGAGAAAGACTGAAAAAAAAAGTTCTCCCATTCGACATGGAAGTCAATGTGCCACGAAAGGACACAGTAAGACAACCTGAGGGAGAGAGCGGAAAAGGTGTAGAGTGATGGTAATAATGTAGAAAAAGGGACAGTTGATGGTTGAGGGATACAGACAGTAGAGGGCCAAAGTGAGGGCAATTCCTGATGGTGAGATCTCATCTGTCTATTAATCCCGCCTGAATCAAGCATTGGTTCTGAAGCGAATCTTGAGTCTTAATTTCTGGTTATCAGATACTTGGAAGAAGGAAACACTGAAAGCGCAGCATCTGAGAAGCGTAGAATAGAGGAATTACAGAGAGAGCGGAAGAGATGTATGGAAGAAAATAATATTGTTCACCAGCCGCGATTTTTCAAGTGAGTAACATTCAGGCGTATGAACGTTTCAGGAAGCATTTGCAGTAACTGCAGCCAAAGTAAAATTGTGTGGCAATTTATGAAAAGCTTTGATTGACTCATCATTTCTCTTTACAAAAGCGACTTAAAAGACTGTGCAGAGAAATGGTGCAGCGACTATTTGGAAGAGAACAAACATTCACCTCCAAATTGTCAGTTTATTGTAAATAGTGTGAAGTGCCTTGAGACGTTTGACAATGCGACGAGACGCTCCTATCAAAAGTCAAGACGATTATTGCTATTTGTTTCGCAGGAAAGTGTCTGAGGGAAACCAAAGGGAATCGTGGGTGAGCAACGGAAGCTACTGGGAACTACGAAAGGATCCTGGATTCAGTAAATTAGAAAGTTCAACACTCTGGTAATTGGTTATGAAGGCAAACTAACATTCTTCAGAAAGAAAATATTAACTATGCATAAAGTTTGCTATTTGATATAGCTTATTGCGGTCATGGAGTTCAGCAGGTCATCTTGAAAGCTAAGTGTGTCTGTAATAACAGACATCTGCTGTCATGACCCAAAACACTGTTGGTTACAACTTTTGTTTTACACTAAAGCTGTGAATTTTTGGTAAACCAAAAGTGTCATTTAAAGGGAATGCACAATGTCTAGGAAAGGCTGTGTAACAGCCGTGTATTTATAGAGCATATTAGTCTTAATAGAAGCATTTATTACGTTTTGTCAAGCTATTTCTTTGCTAAAGCTTTTCATCTTCATTCTCCGTGCATTAAAATAGTAAATTCATTCTTTTGGAATCTACATTAGGTCAAACCACTTTACAAATAGTGTAATGTACTATATCAAAGATTAATGTGCCTCGAGTACAAAAGAGTAATTAGGTCACTGGTCATCATTTATTAATGGTCTAAAACATATCATGAAGCATTTGTAATTGCTTTTGCCTACCATCACTTTGGTGGTCCTATATTTGTGTTCAGTGTCATCTTTTGAGTTTGCGTCTAGTATTCATCAGCAATATATGCACTATTTGATGCTAAAAAATGTCTTTTTTTTTATATCCAACATGTATGCACAAACAGGGAAAAAAAGGCACATCAATTAGCAGAACAGTTAAGTACATCAGTTATTTAGGAATTGATTTCAATCAATGGTTTGTAGTTTGATGTCAGCCTGTTCTGCCTGGGAGACGTGATTGAAGTTAGTTCAATAGAAATTGGTTATTGAACATTCATTTGAAGGGAACATCTGCACAGAGACAAATCCATTTCCCTTTGACTGTTGACTTAACACCACAGTTAGATCAATGGATTGTGTTGCTCAGCACACAAGATGCTCCCGTTAAGAAGCGTTTGTCTGTTCTTGTGAAGGTATTTAAACTGAAACATTATTAGCTGCTTAAACTTCATGAAAGTTTTAATGTTTCCATTTGTTTTTTTTAAAAAAAAGTACTGTAGATCTTTTCTGGATTTCTGATTGCTAATCTTTTTTTGCTGGTGTAAATCATTACTGTTTTAACATTTCACTAACAGCAGCATCTATTTTATCCTTTGCATTAGATTCCAAATAACCGTCCATTCCAAATATTAGGCTCTATTACATATCAGGATATATATACGCACGCCTAGCTGCCCAAAATTCAATTGGAATCTTTCTTATGTGAAGTCCACGAACATAGGCTTGCAAATCTTAAAATGCAACAAAATTATGCGAGAACAGTAGTTACTCTTTTTATACTTAATAATAACCTATACAGACAACTAGCTGATTTATTTTGTTTAAACAAAACTTATTTAGCTTACTCTTTATAACGGAATAATGCAGAATTTATGCTGACAGAATATATTTAGATTGTCCGAATTCAAATTTTGCTGTTCTCACCCCCCCATCCCTTGTTACAGGAAAGACAACCAGTCCAGAATTATATTCAATCTTTTAGTTGTAATGCATTGGACAAAAATGTTTTTTTTGCTCTTTAACTGATGGTGTTAGTTTCCATTGTGTTTCCATTGTAGCTATGTTAGGTCACTGACAATGTGTATCAGTACGTCAAAGGAAAGTCATTAAATTGTATGGGCTCCCATTTTCCATTACTGATAAAGATTCGTGGAATTTCTTAATTTTGAATCATCATCTGTTCCAAATGCTGTGTTTGTATCCATTAGTTGGGACACCCAAAAGAATAGGCAGTGAAGAGTAGTTCCGTGTAGGGTTTTAAGATTGTGTGTTGCAGTGCAATTCTTCAGTTATTACTAAATACCATGATTTTTTTTCTTGAATCGGGATTCATTGGGAGGGTCAGGGGATAGATTTGTTTCAGAGATTAGAATGATAAAGAGCTCACACTTACCTTTAAGTGTAGCTAGGTTTATGGATGGGAACATCCCAGTTAAGGGTATATATTAAGTGTATATAAACTACAATTATTGACCCACTTTTGTAAAAATTTATTCAACCTTTGTTGCAGTCCATGTTGCACTGCATAGAAGTCGTTACTTTTCCGTCGCTGTAGTTATAAGTGTATTTTCTAAGGAGTGCACACAGCAGATAGTGTGAAGAAATGTAAATACCATCAGGTTTTACCAATATACTTCCACAGCATTTTTAAAATTCTTTTAGAATCTATCTGTCTTAAATGTGCATATAAGTTAAATTTTTTTTAAAACAGAATGTATTTCAAGAGTAAATGAGAACATTATCATTCATTCTGCTGTTGCACTGAAATTGCCCATTCTGTGAATAAAGTTGATCTGCATTTATAATATAGTATTAATCAATCTTTTTTCCAGGTTCCTCCTCCACCTTTGCAATGATTTTAACTTGCATTTATCTTCATTATTTGTTTTATTCTTATCGGTTATGAAAATAATATTTTTGTTTATAATTTTAGCATTTTTCATGTCGGTGTTCCTTCCAACATATTTGAATTTCTTCAGATATTCTTCATTCTATTTCTAAGGAATTACACTGGAATATTTAATCAGTGCAATAGTTAGTTATTTTTACTGTATTCATTTGGGTTTGACATTTGTGAAAAATAATTTATTCGAGTGCCTTAAGGTCCAATTGCTGCAAAATTAAATATAACTAAATAGTCTTTAGTAGAGAAGTAGGCACATATATGTAAAGCAAAGGGTTCAATATAACCGCTTTCTAATTCAGACTGTTTTTCATGAATTAGGTTGTCTAGCAATCTTAATATGTAATTCACCTAGAGGAAAATGAAACATTCCCTCCTTTTGATTTCAACATTTTTTTTAATTGCCTAATAACGGTCCTGACATTCCTAACTGTTAGGTTTTGTTGAAAAAGAAAATGCAATTCTGCACATTTGTTAGGGTTATATGAACTGAAGAGATGATTAAAGTTCAAGGAAATCGGTGCTTATCCACACATTACACTGTATCTAAATATCAGTTGTGAAGAATGTTCTGCATTACTGGAATCTTATTATTCAACATTATTTAGTCTGTTTATTTCTGATTTCATTCGGCGCTCCCTTCCCGAAGACTGGCTGGAACTCTTTGTAAATTAAAGGATCATTAATATGGGACAGTATATTTGGTATGTAAGTGGGCTTAGCGGTGAACAGATAGTACTATAATTCTTTGACAGCTATTTACTGTGTTGCGTTTTCAGGCTGCGCCTGATTTAAGTGGGAAATCATGGATTTTTACTATCTGTTGTTTAGAGATAATGCCACATTGCTTTATCTGTTACAATGTAAATTAAATTGCATGTGCAAGTAAGAATTAGCCTGCCAGTGAATGTTACAAATGCCTTACCATGATTTGTTCTCTTAGAAGCCCGAAACGAAGTGACTGGTGCTAAACCTGATGGTGATGCTTACATAGGTTACTGAAGTGCATTTTCATAAGGACCCATGAAGAAGTGCAATTGTTAACTAATGCATAAACATATTTCCTTACTATATTCTGTAAACTGCTGCTATTTGTGCTTGTTCTAATAAAACAGTATGGCACCATCAAAAACAGTCATTTTTCTTTTTAAAAAATGCAAACGTCCTTTGAATTCAATTTGTGTGGAATAAGTAGCCACATTCAAGATGTCAATTTTATTTTGGGGTATAAAATATAGTCTTTCAACTCAATTATTTTTATCTGTCAACTCGATTATTTTATTGTTTTAAATTGGATGAAAAATAACTTTTTTCTCGCCATGGCTCCACATCCCTTCTTGATGTAGCAAATATACCAAACATCAGTTGAAAGATCTCCCCGCCACCATATGGTATATAATAATAATAATATAACCTCAAATACACCTCTACTTCTAATAATGCTACACACCAAACTTGATATTCCATATGTGATGACATAATAATGTAATTGTCTCTATTCCATAAGGTTTGACCATCGTGGACGCAAAAATCCTCTGCAAACACATTTGATGCTAATAATCATTTATTACTGATTGTTTGAAACATCAATCGTAGAACGCTAAAATCTTTCTACAAAAAATGACGTGGGCTATGTTTTCACAATTTGACATACTTGAGTACACATCAACTACTTTTATTCAGTTTCTACCTGTGAAAGTTATATCAGTTGTCTAGACATTATTAGCATTAATTTGTCGATCTTTCAAGACCCACCTTTTCGACCGTGCCTTCAGCCACACCACCTACCTCTGCCCTCCCTCATCCCAAACCTGCCCCCCCATCCCCCATGCTTGAGTATTGGCTGTTCAGCACCTTTGGACGTCCTCCCGGTGTGAAAGATGCTCTACAAATATAATTTTGTTGTTGTTGTTAAATGTGTTAGTCTACATCCATTTCTTTGGAAATTACTGTTAAACGTCTTGACAAATGTCAAAATCATAACCTGACAATGCACAAGTGTGTAATTCACACCACACATTTATTTTGCTTTTAATTTTACTATAAAATAGAAAGCTGACAACACACAAACATTTACAATTCTCTTTCAGCCAGTAAAATACACCAGGATTTAAGTAGTTACAGAAAAAAAGTAACTGTTGTTTTGATGTCAGACAAAACAAAAAAAATTTGTGCGGTCCATGCTGTCAGATGAATTTTTTGAGGCTTTACAAACACTTTCAGCCAATTTGTTGCTTGGCCATAAACAGTTTACACACAATTAATGTCAGTTCACAGATAAGTGTCCTTACTCTTCTGGATTGCATTTCATAAATAATCCTGTATTTTTCCATAATTAACAATGAAGTAAAACCAAATGATCTCAAAATAGCGAACATGTGCAGTGTCTTTGTAGGTTGATGGAAATGGATGCTTTCATGATACATATGATTTAAATAACTATTCTTCATAAACATTAATTCTGACACCATGGCATACCGTTGAATTTCAAACTGATGTTGTTTGAGAGAAATAGCTCAGGATAACTTTAACCAAGGCTCTTAAATGTTCTACAAGGAAGATTATAAAGTGTAGTAGAAACATGGTTTGCGGTCACCTCAGTAATCCAGCCACCTCACAATTGCAGGAATATTTTCAGGCTCTTTCATTGTCAATATTAGAAGATTGGCTGCCTGCTTCAGTAAACCAGGCACCTCACTACTTAGGTCAACGATCATTGATTGCGGCTGCTACAGAGCCCTCTTCTGTCTCGAACACAGTAGAAACACCCCCCTCCACTACTAACAGGATGTCCTCCTGATATGAAAGGCGCTATACAATTTTATTGTTGTTGTTCTTGGACAATGTTACTGTGGGCGGAGTGGGCTCTGGTTGCACATGCTTGGGGCAAGGAGTGTTGGGATGGCAGAAGCAGCGTGAGCGGAAATAAACTTTCCCCGCTGCCCACTGCTTAACCTGAGCTTTGGACAATTCTTGGTAAGTGCTGTATTCAGAGCACATGATTTGTGTGTACATTGCTTGTTTTGATTTAGTGACTGTTCCATGGTGGTAAACATGCCACCATGGAAGGATTTATGAGAGAGTGGACTTAATCAAAAATAGCAAGGGCAAAGGTCAGAGTTAGTTGTGAACTACAGCATTCGCAGAACACAAGTTGGATGGATTCTCAAAAAGTAGACTGAATACATGACAGCTTTTATTTTAAATGTAACAATGCCTTTATTTTAATGAGATTGAAAATTAGGGTTGTTGAATGTTCATCACCCTTGCCCATAACCAATGCCACTAACGTTACATCAGCCTGAATTACCCGACCTGTTTCAGTAATCGGGTCACCTCACTAAATAGGTCACTCTCGCCCATTCACTTGAGTGAAGTCCTACCGTAATCTACAGGATAATGATCGTGCTAGGGTATTTTGTTTGTAATAAGGAGCAGCAACAACAGACTTTGGCCAGGTCTGAGATACTATGAGATACTATAATATTTGCTTTGCTGTCTATATTAAAGATTCTTCAGAGTGTTTGAGTTCCATGAATCATATTGCTTGATACAATACAATGATATACAATGATAAGTTTATATGATTAATAGCTGTTGCTGTGCAGATCCAGATTTTAAAGGCTTGATATAACCACATTATTCAGAAAATAATCTTTCTATTAAATCAATCAACAGAGCATCAGTTAGACTCTTCAAGTCTTCAAACAGTAAGTGACGTAAGTATTTAAAAAACTGTTGTGAGGAGGAAGTTTATGAGAAGGATTTTCAGATTGTAGTTCATATCATAGGGATGGATGCACATTTTCCTCTAATTCCAGAGAATTTAGGTGTAAATCTAACGGAGTTGACAAGAGCTGAAGGCTTGAGGACCTGAATAATCTACGAATGCAGAACACTGGTACAAACAAGTGCCTACTGCTCCAAGGTGCTATAATATTGTGGACTACATTCCACCCCTTCCTAGACACAACTCCTTCTGAGCACCATAAATAGGTATAAAAAATGGATGAATGGCCACCGTCCTCATGACCACAGTCTGGAGACACATATGGAGCAGAGGTTCTACCAGCTGGCAATGTGGAACTTCAGCAGCAGCTGTTAAACCTCTCTGTAGACCAGTCATGGTTGGCACCAAGCTAGTTATTTATAATATTGGGGGAAAATCCTGAGGGTCCATGTTCTTCACTGGGGAGTAATTATCCTTTGTTTGAAAGATTCAAGGAAAATATCTGGAGCTTCTATTTACAGCATTTAACCAAAAATATGATTTTTTTAAAAAGGAAAGTCCATCTTTTGAATCATGCAGATATTTCCAATGGACAAAATTACTGCACATATTAGCAATTTTTGTTTTTAAAAAAAGCAACACACACACATACACACACACAGGCATCCATTTGAGGCATTTTTGTTTTCCCTACAGGAAGAAACACACTCCCTTTCAGGCCAAAGCAGAAATCGGAAATATTAGTCGAACACATTCTGCTTCTGCAAAGTTCTGTATAACTCCTTTAACAGTCCAAGTCTGTTCAGCCTTTTAATACTAAGCAAATACTCAGTATTCTCAATAATACACACAAACTAGTTTCCAACCAGACCTTCGAGTGTGTTTTTAACATCCTCTGTCCAACTTTGTTTCACATCCATTGATCGTAAAAGTATATTTTCTTATGGGTTCAATATTTCCTTTTCATGGTGTCGAAATGACGTGAGCAAATACCTTTTGAGTGTTTAGTTTCTTCCAGCCATAATCTTCAAATACTGTAGGGCGTTGTGGGCAGCATCATTGTGCGCATTACCTCGAGAGATTCCCGTCCCGTGGCACACCGTAACTGGCTGAGTTGAGAGTTCAGCCAAACACTGATACTGGCCATTGACACTTAGCTCATCTGTAACGCAAGACAATTTGTTTATTTTTCATGTTTCCTTCGAAATAAACAGAAGACCTCACAACCATCATTGTTAGTATACGGTAGCAAGAGTCTTTTAAAAATGAACAATCAACAACAACAACAAATTACATTTATAGAGCGCCTTTCACGTCGGGAGGACGTCCCAAGGCGCTGCACAGGAGGCGTGTGACCCGAGCTGAGAGGGGAGTGTTTGGGAAGGGGTGAAACACGAAGGGGAGGTCGAAAAGTTTGGGGTGGAACAAAAGGCACGGTCGAAGAGGAAAGTCTTCAAACCGGCCTTGAAAGAGGAAAGGGAAGAAACGAGACGGAGGGATTGAGGGATGGCATTCCATAGGGTGGGAGCGGAGAAACTGAAGGCCCGGCCTCCGATGGTGGGGCGGTTCGGGCGGGGTCTTGGAGCAGACCAAGTCCTGTTGATCGGAGGGTCCGGGTGGGCTTGTAGGGGGAAAGTAGATTGGTTAAATAGGGCGGGGCAAGGCCGTGTAAGGCCTTGTAGGTGAGGACGAGGATCTTGAACTCGATCCTCTGGAGAATGGGGAGCCAATGGAGACGGGCGAGGGTGGGGGTTATATGGTCGCGGAGGCGGGTGCGGGATAATACACAAGCTGCAGAGTTTTGGATGACCTGCAGCCTGTGAATGGAGGAACTGGGGAGGCCGACGAGGAGAGAGTTTCCGTAGTCCAGCCTCGAGGTGATGTATGCGTGTATGAGTGTTTCGGCAGCGCGGGGGGTAAGATAGTTGCGGAGCCTGGCAATGTTGCGCAGGTGGAAATAAACGGTGCCGGTCAAGGCACGGATGTGGGGGAGGAAGGAAAGTTTTTGATCGAACATGATGCCGAGGTTCCTGATTGGCTTTGTGAGGTGGAGAGTGCAGCCTTGGATGTTGAGGCTGGCAGCGCCCGATGTGCGGAGGCGATGGCTTGAGCCAATCAGGAGGGCCTCGGTCTTACTCACGTTCAATTGCAAGAAGTTGTCCCTCGTCCAGGACTCGATGTCGGACAGACATGCTGTCAGAACATCGATGGTCTGGGGGTTGAGGGATGAGGCAGAAAGGTACAACTGGGTGTCGTCCGCATACATGTGGAAATTTACCCCATGTTTGCGGATGACATCGCCCAGAGGGAGCGTGTAAAGGGTGAAAAGGAGGGGGCCTAAAACAGAGCCCTGAGGGACGCCGTGAGAAACTGTGCGGGGCTTTGAAGAAAAACCGTTGGAAGAAACAAAGTGTAAACGGTGGGTCAGATAGGAATGGAACCAGTCAAGGACTGTGACTTGAAGGTTGAGGTGGGAGGAAAGACGTTGGAGGAGGATGGTGTGATCGACTGTGTCGAACGCAGCAGACAGGTCAAGGAGGACGAGGAGGCAGAGGGAGCCCTGGTCACAGGCGGTTAGGATGTCATTTGTAACCTCAACCAGGGCAGTTTCTGTGCTATGAATTGGGCGGAAACCTGATTGGAGGGGTTCAAAGAGTGAATGATTTGAAAGGAAAAGGCGGAGCTGGGAGGCAACCACTCTTTCAAGGTGGTTCACGCATGACAGCTCTGAGCAGAATTCAGTTGAAGTCAGAAGAAAAAACTAAATCAAACATTGATTAGAAAGATACAAATATGATTCAACAATCATACATATATATTTAAAATACAAATCAATCCAGTGTTGAAAACAGAATTATAGTAAATAAGAATTGTTTAGCCCCTTAAATTAAGATTAGGATGAAAAGCAGCGTTATTGTAAAAATCTGATCCCCTAATGGACGACATAAAATAAGTAATAACATTTTTTTTTCCAACTGACTTGAACTGAAATCTGCTCAGAGCTGTTATACAACAACAAAATTACATTTGTATAGCTCATTTCATGTCAGGAGGACGTCCTCCAGCACCTCTGGATGTCATCCTGACGTGAAGTGCTATATAAATGCAATTTGTTGTGCCAGAATTTAAATTAAGAGGATCTTATAAAACACCACAATTTGTTTTAAACTAAAGAAATGTGACTATAATTGCATTTTGAATGGCAGTTATACAGTATTTAGTTTTCAATATGATTTTCGCAAACAAAACATGCTAAATAAATCCGTCCATTTTTAACAAAATGGCAGCATTGGAACATGATGAGATTAGTCTGGCACAACAGACTTACCTATGTCCAGGTATGTGACATCAAATCTTTGTTCATCCACCACTTCCTCAAGCATCTGGGTGTAGTCGGAATTAGGAATGCTGAGGGGGCTTCTCTTGAGCTGGTTAATTTTCTCTCCAGGTGAATTTCTTAATACGTCCCAGGTGCAAGCTTTTGGCTGTGGACCATCCCATTTATTTCCAGGTATCTGAAGCACAGTGCTTCTTTAGAATATGAACCAAACTGATTTAGTTCTTCTAATACTCTGAATTCATAAATAAGTTTGAAAATATATTTTGCTGACATGTTGTCTTCTCAAAACTAACTAGAAACTTTTTTAAACAACGGTTTTCTTTCATAAAAAAGTTCTTCTTGTTTGGGAGTCTTGTTTTGAGGCACAGGATCGTTTTAAGGATCCAACAAAATAACTAAAACAATTTATACAGAGAGTGAACCCCAATTAGAATAAGTATTTGTAATTGGTGGCTTTAATTTCAGTGGAGAGTGTGGATAATGATATAACACCCATGCACGTGCATATCCATTTTTAAAAGTGTTTAAAGAACTTATTGCTACATAAATAAAGTTATTCTTGCTACATAAATAAAGTTCACGAGCTGCTGTGCATTGTTGGGAAAAAATGATCTGAGGTAAGTGGTCAATATTACAGTATCCTAGATTAAAGTTAGTCTTTCACCTTTTCGTCAAAACCCTCTCTCTTGCAATGTATACAAAACTTCTCATCTGGGTGACTCAGTCAACAGTTGAAATTCCCACCAGCTTGAGGTCAATCCACTGGGTTGCATTCGAAAACTGCAAATCCAACTTTGCTACACATCTGTTGGCAAGTTTTCATTTAACAAAAAATGCTGTAGCTTTGTGTGTCAAGGGACTATTCATCCATATCGACCTGTTCGCTCCTTCTGCTCATCGGGCTGTGGCCTTTCCATGTCCCCGCCCCAACAGCCCCACCATTGGTAGTTGCACTTTCAGCTTCTGCCCCACCATTTGGAACTCCATCCCACACTCCCTTTGCGTTGCACCCTCCTTTGACTCCTTCAAGGCCAGTCTCAAGAAACTCCTCTTCAACTACACCTTAGGTCACCCTTCCATCTCTACCTTCCTTGCCCTTCTGATCCCAACCACCACCTTGGGTCCTCCTGACATGAAAGGTGGTATACAATTGTAATTTGTAGTTGTTACCTACAAATCTCTAACTCCCATGTACGTTCACTGTAGCTTACCATTGAGATGCCACCATTGTCCAACTCCTCCCCTTCCATCCAGCCTGCAGGAATATTCTGTAGTCTTGCAAACATCTTTTCTGCAGCATCTCGTTTTGCTAATTTTTTTGAGGTACCACAGCCTACACATTGGAATCAGAATTAACATAAAACTAAAATTTGGTTTTGCTTAACGCTCAAAAACAAATCTCATATCTGTACTGTTAAATCTTTTTTTAACCTGCAAATACAAGTTCCAATCAGTAAAAAGAAAACTTGGCAATAACCAGTTAGTATTGATTGGTACAGAGCATTTGTTTTGCCAATCTAGGCTGGTGTTAAAAAAATGATATTTTCCTGTGTATTAAATGGATAATATTGCTGCATACATACATTATGGTTCGTTCATTCAGGAAGATATTAGTTTTATATCCAAACACCAAACTGTATCCAATAATCAATGGGTTGTAGTCCATTCCCTGCAAAAGATGTCTTGAATGACAGAACCAGATTTTTGGAATTTTATTTAGCAATGGTGTCCTCGTAACAACTAATAAGACAGCACCAAATCTAATACAGAAGACCTCAAATCAATGCATGCAACATGACAATGTTCGTTTGTGAATGTTCTTAGTTGTATTTTTCCAAGATATTCTGCGATCATTGTTCAAAAATAGTGAATTAGAAATGCCTTTTTCAAGCTACGATATCCTACAAAGGCTTTTGCAATTCAAATGTTCACACTCATCTGTGACGATTCTTACCTGTCTCTACAAATGATTCTACTCTGCAGATTATCGTGAACTCTTTCTTGTGAGCGGGGCCCGATTCCTGGGTAAAGGTGTACTCCGGAATTCTCCATCCTTTCTGCACAACCATTTCCTAGTAAACCATAATTTAGTCATTTCATTGGACAAATCTTATAAGCCATGATCCTATAACATTTCGCCCACAAATATACAATCAATTCTCCTACTCTCCTTCCCCATACCCTGACCCCTTCCTCCCGATATGTCGATAAGATGTGGAAAGCACTATATCAAATGTAAGGATTATTATTATTATAATGGGAATAAGTTACTGACGATAACTTAATAAGTCAGAAATTTCTTTAAATATTCTTGGAAACCGTTATCCCCAAATACTACATTCCAATTAAAATAACAAAACCGAAGGAAAGGAGGCAATCTATTCCGCTCTTACCTGTAGTATGCCAATGTGGTTGGTTTGATTTTGTGGTGGCATTGAGCAAAGGGGCTGGGAATTTGGCATAGGGTAGCTGAAAAAGAAGTTACCAGATTTCACAAAACCAGTTTTACCCTACCCACAAAGCTTCAACAGCAAAACCAACAAAATTTAATTTGTTTGGCGCCTTTCACGTCAGGAATATGTCCCAAGGCGTTGGACAATCAGTGTTTCGGACCTGAGCTGGGGGGTGGGATCGGAATCGGGGAAAGCAGGAGGGTGATCGATGGCACAGTTGAAGAGAGTCTTGAGGCAAGTCTTGAAGGAGGCAAGGGAGATGGTGAGTTGGACAGCTTGCGGTCTGGAGTTCCCAAGGGTTGAAAACCTGCCCACCAATGGTAGGGAGGGCAAGGGGACGTGAAGCACGCCGCAGAGGTAGTGGACAGGTTAGCAGGTTAGGAGGTAGTCATGCAGCTAGTGGGGAACAAGGCCATGGAGGGCTTTGAAGGTGAGGATTAGAATCTTGAATTGTATCCTGGGTGATGGGAACCCAGTGGAGTTGGGCGAAGATAGGGATAATAGGGTCACTGAACCTGGAGCGGGAGAGGACACAGGTTGCAGATTTCTGGATGATCTGGTACAGGTACGGAGATAGAGTTAAGTGTCATCTGCATACATCTAGAAGTTGACCCCATGTCTGTGGATTACGTCATTAAGAGGGAGCATATCGATATCGAAGAGAAGGGATGATTTAGCGGAGTCGAGGGCAGAGCAATAAGTTTTGATATGGTCTGCCAGATCTGCCCATATTTATTATTAATTACATTGCAAGCAAATATTCAAAATACCGACTCCCCCCCCAGACATTGCTCCAAATACGGTAAACAAAAATACTCAATAAACAGAAAAGCAAATCAAATGTTAAATTCAATGTTTGTAATTGGATCAAAAACGGGATAGCTGTAACCTTGGATTTCCAAGAATTTACAAATACTGAAGAGGATATACGCCGATAGCAGTCAAGAGCACAGTTCACATGGCTTGTCATACTGCAAATCCCATCACCAGCAGGAATTAGGCTAGATTGCAGCTATTGTGTTTCATTAAGGTATTAATAATCATACATGCAAAATATTAGCCCATGTATAAAATCCACCTTGCCTCTCACCTCATGCAATTATATGCAGGGTCTTGCATTGCTCCTTCATTCAGAATATAAAGTACAGCTTCAGCCGCTTTGTGTTTTGCAGCTTTCTTGCTTGGACCCTCACCTACAACCGTGAAAACACCAATTATGATCTATTCTTGCAAAATAACATCTGAACTGTTTTGACCCTGCTGAAAAATACATTTAGAATGTTGGTACTGATTTAATAAAATCTGAAACATAGGAAGATTTATCAGTTCTGTATGGCATGGCTAATAAAAGATCATGATTTTCATTATTACCAACTAGAAAACCCTATGACTGTAGACTCCATTATTGATTGTTGTGCACAAATTGGTTGCTGTATTCCACTACTTAAAAGTAATCACAGTACTTTGAAGCAATTTGAGACATTTCAATGTGATAGGTATCATATGCAATGCAAGGACTATTATGATAAAAAATAACATGAATAAAAAATAAAGATGAATCAAGTTTTATAGTTATTTGTTCTGGTGAAGAAAAATATGGCATGAGAAGAAACTAAGCTTCTTTGTAGCAGCTTTACCAAAGGAGGTTGGATGCAAGAGTTTCATTTGATATCAGAGGCCGGATAAATAAAAAATTTCAATAGAAAGAGGCCATCAAAAGTAAAAGATACTAGCTGTTAAATTGACTTATAAGAGAGTGGACTGATCAGGATTTAGAGCTGTTTATTTGGTTCAATTCTCCAGTTGAAAAAAAATTCAACATGTCCTTGACATGTTTTTATCTAGTACCAATTTATATTCCATATATGTTACTGTCCAACAGTGTTCAGTCACTGAACAACAGCAGAACTATGAGGTGATATTGCACCAACAGTGTGCAGTTGAAAAGCCAAATGTGAGAATACAGATTTTGGGGTGTCTTTCTGACATGAAAAGTGTTAAATACAGGTCAATGGAATTTGTTTATTTTCCCGATCATTTAATGACTGGTAATGCCACAGTAGAGTTTTGATCTAAGGATCCAAAGATTTTCTAAATTTGTTTTCATAGTGCATTTGCCATAAGTGCACATTTATTCACCTATTGTATTTAACAATGCATCAGCAGAAATTACAGTAGTCATCAAGGAATGAAATCTTCTTTCATCAATATATACTGCTTGCATTTTATTAGTTGACCTTCTTCATGCCCAATTGAAGAACAAAGCAAAATTTACTTTTATTCAGATTTCTGTTCTACAAACAATTATTGTTTAAAAACTTATGGTATGATTTTGAAGGCAACCTGGTATTTGTGCAATAGTATAGTATGCAAGCATTTGATTTCTGTACAAATATGCAATTAAAAATATATAATCTGGGTCTAATTTGCAATCAAATGGATTTGAAAACGCTTCTTTAGAAGTAGACTACATCAGAGTGGAGCTCCTCTAAATTGGAAACCTCTGTATCTTGTACTCCTTATTAAGGGATTTGTACTGCAAGATAGTCCTCAATTTTTGCAGTATTTTAATTGTTTTTTCCAGTCTGCATCAATTGGAACCAGCATGTATGGAAGTAACAAAAATCAATTAAATATATAATGCTAAAGTATATTCTCCTTCCGATGCTGTTTGACCTGCAAACAATGTCCAGCATTCACATTTCTTTCTTCCTATTGGGACTCGTCTTCAGTCTCCTCTTATATTGATAGCATTAGAGCACAAGTTATTAGTCTGCAAAAGATGTAACACACAGGGTAGGGATGAAACACAACAACATTTGACAAACCTGTACAACTTATTTCTCCCACTACTACTTTGTAGACAAAACAGGGCAGGTGAGCTTGACCTTCAGACGTCAGAAGTTCATACTGGGGCGAGTTACCATTCCTTGTGCAATATTCCTGTAGCAGGCTGATAGGTGTCTTCACAGGGATTGCGGCAATCATTTGATCTAAACTAGGGAGGATTAAATTACATAGATAAATGAACAGTATATATATATATATGAATACATATATAGTATATATGTATCTGTGAAATAGACTCAAGGTTGTCTTCTTTCCCTCGTGGTAAATGGGAGATAAATAAAATTACAATACAAGGTTTTTTTCCCCCAAGCAAAATGGGGGTGGGGGGGGAGAGGAGGAGAGGGTGTCTGACACATGGGGGGGGGGGTAGCCCATCACACACACACACACACACAACTTGCACTTATATAACGCCCCCTCCTCCACGCCCGGGGTCGCGACTCCGAGCGCTTAGAAACACACGCAAATAAAGCCCAGCCAGGAAGCAACCAGGCGAGGTTGGGGAGGGGGGGGGGGGAGTAGATAAATTACAATGGGAAGGGAGCAGAGACGGTTAGTAGGAGGGCCGAGAGACTGCGAGAGAAGAGAGGAGAGAAGCGCCATAGCTGAGCGTGAGGCGCTCGGCCCTCTGCCTCACCTGCAGTACCCAGAGCTCCTTTTAGACGCGGCTGTAAACCTTTCCTCAGACATGATAGGATCAGTCGCTGCCTGCGGTGGAGGTTTGACAGCCACGCTAAAGACAAACAAACAAGGCGCCTCTATCCGTGCCCGGCCTCAAACCGCCGGCCTCTTTCTACGCGAGCTGTAGGGAGGAAGGGAGAGGAGAGGGAAGGAGGGAAGACTGACCTTTCACCCGCCTCCCCGCGCTTCCCACTCGAGCGGGAATGCTGGGAGATGTAGTTCTACTCGGTGACGTGAGCCCACCCTCCACCAACCCTCAGTAACAACAGTACGTGTCCCGAGCGGGAATGCTGGGAGATAGAGTTCCAGTCGGTGACGTAGGCCGCCCGCCCGCCCGCCCAGCGGGGAATGCTGGGAGTGTCCTGGTAGTCAGTTGCCATGGAGACGGGGTGCCATCAGCACCAGGGTGACGAGATGTGGACCATTGAGTGCACTGGGTGCAGTGGGTTATGGATGGGGATGGAAATTGAGTGAAGTGAATGAGGCATGGCCTTCTCCTCTGTTCTAAAACGTGGGCGGTTTCTAATAACGCTCTATTACCGATTCGCAATCAGTCCGCAACCCAATTCAGTTGCTTCCGAACCACAGTCGGGTTGGGTTGGGTGGCAAGCGACGACAACAACTGTGGGGAAGCTTGCGGGGCAGTGCCCTGAATGGCAAGCTATGCGTTTCTTTTTTAGCTGGACAGACTCCTCGCAGTTACCTCAACGCACGGCTCTCGCCAACCTTCGGCACATTTTTTACTGTAATGATACTCGCTGGAGTGAGGCAAAAGCGCGATGTGCACCTTCAGGGAAAGAGTTCAGAGTGCGAATTCCGTTCGGATACGTATCACGGGGGCATTTCCAATGTTGATGTACGTTTGGTTTGGATATGTGATGGATATGCCCAGTGATGGATTTCTGCGTTTGTGTCGGTGACATGGCTGACCGAACCAAAAAGGAAGCAGAATCATCTAGGCTGGCCCAAAGCAGGAATCTCCAACGGGTCGATCACGATCGACTTCTTGGAGAGTCAAGAAATGGCACCAGTCCAGGCGAGTCCATATCAAAGTTCCAGTAGCTACCATTCATTTAAATCCATGATTGTTTGTGGGACGCTGCTGTGCGCAATTGACTGCCACTTTTCACCCACATATATAGTCAATTCACTTTACAGTATATTCTGTGAAGCGCTTTGAGCCGTCTAGAAGACGTGAAAAGCATTAGAACATATGTAAGGATTATTATTATCAAACATGATACCCGTGGCATCATCATAAATAAAGTATTATATAGTGGAAGTATTCAGGATATACTGTATTCAAGGGATGAACACGTTTGAAACTGAAATTGAAAATTTTTATTTTGTGTTAATTACGCTTTTGTTATGTATGGGAGTATTGTTTAAGAAAGTTTTACATTTCATAAGTATACATTAAAATTTACATTTATATAAAAAAAACTCCCACAATAATGAAAAAACATGGAAATGGGATTTAAGAACAGACATGAGCTAATAAAATGATAGATGCATTGGCTCAACTGGGCTACTCCTGTTCTTATGAACCTGTTACTTTGTAAAGATCTATTGTTACAAACATCCCTATCAGGTTAGCAGCTTGTTTATTATTCATAAACTTGAACTGAACAGAAGTGCTAAAGGAAGAAAATAAACAGCGAAGTTACAGAGGAACCATTAAGATTACTCGTCAAAGAATGGACTGATTTTAACTATAATAATTTATTGGTCAAACAAATTGATAAGTAATGAAACAAGCCCTTAGTTAGTTTGAAAAAGTCTTGATTATTTAAAATTTCAGTGTCTTATTTTCCAGTGTGTCACAGTTGTAACAAACTAGATAAGGATTTTGTTCTTTCTGTTCGAGACTGTCAGAAATGTTTTCTGCTGCTACGAAGAACTTTGTAAAGCAGGTTGGAGATACGGGCAGATTGATCCCTGTTCCTAGTTTGAGTGAGGCTGACAGATATCAACCTCTTGGTCTAGTAACCAAGAAAAAGAAGTCTTGCTTCTGGAAGAAAAACCAATACAGTTCTACACCTTTCACCCTGAAGGACATTCTTGTGGGAGAAAAAGAGGTTTCTGCTGGTAAAGTATTTTTCTAATTGTCTAATTTTAGCTATGTGTTTATTATTAAAGAAAACTATGTTTTGTTTGAATTAAGCTTATATTTTATAATACTGTTCAATAATGTTACTTCTTAGATGTACGTTTCTACTGCCTTCTGCTTCAGAAATCGATGTGAAATTCTGTGTTAAATGTCTTAATTAAACAACTTAATCCTAAATTATTAATTAATTAATCATCGCTAATTACCTTATAAGTATAATTCATTGATAATTCGTTGATATTCATTACCTTATAAGTATAATTAGACTACCCACCTACAAAATACACAGTCAATATACTTTACAGTAAATCCCGTTACGCTCTTTGAGATGCCTTTCAGAAGTGAAAGGCGCTATATCAAATTCAAGGATTATTATTTTACTGACAAATATCGGTACATCACTATTCCTAATAAACTGCACAATATATACGGGTTACATCGAACATGTCATTATATTTGGCACAACTATGACCGGTGTATGGGCTAATATTTACACTTCAATTTTTTTTACCAGCTCAGATAATTAAAATCATTTATTTTATCCACTTTATAGGCGTCTCCTCGTATCAGCTTCTCAATTATGAAGACAAATCCGATGTTTCCTTAAGTGGGAGACTTGGAAACCAGGTTATTCATGATGTTGGATTTAAGATTGCCGGCTCAGACTCTGTGGCAGTGAAGGCTTCATTTGGAATAGTAACGAAACATGAGGTGGAGGTGCCAGCCCTCCTTAGGGAGATTAATAGGTAAATTAGACCATTTATGAGATATTTTTAAGTGTTTTAGCACTTATGAAATTATACATTAGTAAACTGACTTTATACAAAGGATTATTAACATTTGAGATGTTTTCCAGGAAGAAAGATTGAGCCCAGAAAGCAGTTTAGTGATGTAATGAGAAAATAATAAGGTGGGGATTTCTCAAAATATGCGATGAAATGGCCCTGAACTCCTTCTTCATCCATATCTCTCTTGCAGTCTTGTTACTGTAGGTTCATTAGTATTAACCAAAATGGACATGATGTCGCTGAACAGATCATTTACAAAAGAAAACAGTGTGACTTCCAAGGTCCGCGTTCTTACCCAGTTTTCCTCATGTCTCCTTAGAAAAGTTGACCTTGAACATTGCCTTGTCCGTCAAATGAAGGAAAGCCGGCGTGCTGTACTCTGTATTGTTATGGAGAGCATTCGGACAACCCGGCAATGCTCACTCACTGTGCACGCAGGCATGAGAAGAAAAACTATGCGGGTAAATTGAAACTTTGTATTTAAATTATATTATAAGAATATAATTACAAATAGCAATTCAGCCATATTCCAAATTTAAATGTAATTTCACAGTGAAGATCAGGTTAAAAAATAAATGTGCTCTATGTTGAATTTGGTGCATAGAGAAATTATGCCTCAGTATATTTCTGAGGCACTTCACTTTGTGGAACTTTTTATTTTATATAACATATGTTGAATAGTATTTATGTACATCTTCATTCTATTAATCTGTGAAAATAAATGTTTTCTTCTTTAAAAAAATCATTTTGACGCTAGTTTCAGATTGACGATGGCCGAAATCATAAAGGCCGAGACAAAGCCATTGTTATCCCAGCTCATACAACTATTGCATTTAGTGTGTTTGAACTCTACATCCGATTAGATGGGCATTTTGGTAAGTAACCAAGATGGGTTAACAACCACAACAAAATTGCACTTATATTGCACCTTTTGTTGAACAGTCAGGTCGGGACCTGAGCGGGGGTGGGGGGGGGGGGGGTGGAGGGTGGGGAAGGGTTGGGGTAGGGGGGGAAGGGGAAGGAGAGTGGAAGAGGGGTAAGAGTTAGTGAGGTAGCCGAAGGCACGGTCGAAAAGGTTAAAGCTGTTTTCAGTTGAAGAAGATTCAATGCAGTAACTAAATTGAATAATTACTAAATTACTAATATTGTTACTTTTAGAACATGTATGTATTTTTCCCCCAAGAAGGTGTTTGATTCCTTTTTTTCCCTACTTTAGTTAGACAGGGGTCAGTCTCTCTCCAGCAAAATGGAGCGTTGACAATGAAGTTTGATAGCTATTTACCCAAGTGCAGTGGGGTGGGCAATCAATAAAGGCATTGTGTAATATAGTTAATCAATATGAACAGCATAACTATTTTATTGTGATAATATTATTGCCTAATTGTTTCAATCTGCATTTTACTTTACTCAAAGATCTTTGCGTTACCTCTGAATCAGAAGGTGGGTTTGAGAAAGAGCAAATAACGGAGCAGTTGGGTGGTTTGATGGGACGATTTTCAGTGTGGAGACTGCGACGCTGTCTATCAGACTTCTTTTATGGTAGCCCATTCAGATCAGGTATGTATTTTCCTTAATGCTTTTCTTTGAATACTGATAGTCTGAAGTCATATTTAGAATGGTGGTAATAAGAGATACCTACAAAGGTCTGAATGTCCGACAGATTCTTAAAATAATCAATAGGAAGTAATCCTTGCATTTGATATCGCGCCTTTTACGTCTTCTAGATGTCTCAAAGCGCTTCACAGAATATACTGTAAAGTGAATTGACTATATTTGTAGGTGAAACAAACAAACAAACAAACAAAACTTACATTTATATAGCGCCTTTCACGTCGAGAGGACATCCCAAGGCGCTGTACAGTCAGGTAGGACAAGAGCAGGGTGGGAAGGATCAGGGCAGGATAAAGCATAGTAGGAAAAGTAACTATATTAGTGGGCGAAACACAGCAGCCAATTGTGCACAGCAGTGTCCCACAAACAGTCATAGATTGAAGTGACCAAATTATTGGTTATTTTTGTGGAGGGATCCATCACAAAGATATCCTGTATATCTTATGTATTTATTAATGGAGGATGTGTGTTGTATTCTGTTTGTGATTTACAGCATTAAGCCAAAAAAACAGACAAAAAAATTACTGTATTTATATTTCACAGGTAGGCTGAGCTGATGACTCACAAATGATAATTGTGAATGAATGGGATTGCAATGATATAAAATGATCTGTTTATGCCATTTGAATTATATAGGAAAAGGCCTCCTAGGGGAGTAGTGAATGTACTTTGACTGGTTAGCAGAGCATCTTAGATGATTCTGAGTCAATTGGTACTAAGTGAGTGAAGTGAACATTTTGCAGCAGTGAAGGGTAATGGTGTGGAAGCAACAATCAATCACTGACTGTGCACCTTCGTCTCCTTAAGGCTTCTTGGAGAGTGATGTTGACCCTGGGCAGTTGAATTATTTGGCAGACACAGTACTGTACTTTGCTTTTGGAAATGTTGCCCCTTCTGGAGTTATTGTGTTCTCATGTCAGGTATTTGTAGATGTGTTTGAGTCCTCACTTTATTCCCTATTACACCACTATTTCATTTCCATTTTATTTTTCTGGAGCATAATTACTGAAATAGACTTCAGTTGGAGCACCATTAGTGAAACCACTGTTATCAGGCATATTATATTTGGTCATTTTAACAACTATGATAATAATCATAGAGAGGAAGCTGTTAGTCTCTGTTGTCTGCAGATTTACATTTATGCAAACGTGTGAACTGTATTCGTGTTTACAATATGAATGGGTGTAAGGATATAAGGTTAGCACCATCTAGTGAAAAATATCATGGATTGCAGCTTCTTTGGTAGAATACCCAGCACAAAGGAACTTGGGTTCTTCTTTTAGTATATCAGGGACTATTAACTTAATGTGCATTGACTCCTAAGCCAGCTAAGTTATTTTTTTAAAAAAAAACGTTAGCTTAAACATATATAGCACACAATTTACTTATTTAGATAGTTGTAGCTTTGCTAAAATACTTGCTGAATTTGTGTGAATAAGTAAATACAACAACAACAAAATTACATTTATAGAGCGCCTTTCACATCGGGAGGTGCAAATACCTATATTCTTGTCCTTTTAAATGTAAGTAATGCAATTTCATTGGCAATTAGACACAGTTCATTCGAATTTAAGTCCAACTATTTTTTAATTGTATTTGTTGTGAGATGGCATAGGTAATTGGAAGTGGCTATTTGAATGACCCATTTTCTTCTGTAACTTTTGTGCCTTGTATTTTTTACACACTAACTTATCTATCAGCTCGACTGGTATCCCATCCCACTGATTACAGTATTCCAGAGTGCAAGAAGCCCTAAAACACAATAGAATAATTATTGACATAAATGTAATTTCTTCAGGAGCCAGGGATAGCCCATCCTACAACTGGAAAACAAGGGAAATGTGGGGGGACAAACACACACATTTGCCAGTAGTATTGTATTTATGCTCCCAGCAGGCAGGTAGGACTTTGGGTTGTCATTCTCAGCTTCTATTAGAAGCAAATTGTGTCCCAGGAATCTATGTTGAATTAAGTTTCAATGAACATAACTCTTATTATCTGTTGCTGTGTTTTTACACAGATGGAAAGTTAGCAGATATTTCCACGAACTCAGACCCTTACTTGGAGGATTTGGTTGCTGACTATTATGAAAAAGCTACAAGCATGACTGATATTTCCACTATCTATCTCAGTGACAGTGCACACACGCGGGTAAATCTGCTCAACCATAATATCTCCAAAGGTCCCTGTGTTCTCTGTGGCATGGGCAGTTCACGGCGAGAGACTGTATATGGGTGCCTTGAGTGTTCATTCAATGGACAGAAATATGTGAGACTGCATGTGGTGCCATGTTTTGATTTATGGCACAAAAGAGCAAAATGAAACACAATACAAATAGTTACTATTAGTGATCCAGATATGGTGACACATCCATAAGATCACACTAATATTTTCAGGACAATACTTTTGAAAAATATATATGCGATTAGTGTATTAATCAGTTCTGATTCAGTATTAGAGCAATTAAAAAAAGTAAAACATTCACTTTTTTGTCAACTGATTTGTTTGTCAACTGAGAAAATATTGTTGAAAAGCTGTAGAGCTTTTCTTGCCTGGTAGAAACTAATTAAATTGCACAGGATAAGTGTGTCAGAGTAACACAAAGTACTGTAGCTAGTTTACTTCCAGCAACAGCTACATAATATGATTTCTCTCCCATTATTGCCTTCTCAGAGGTTCTGTTTATGTTTTCATGTTTTGCACCATTGCTTTCTTTTGTTATGTAACATACAATAACATTCTCAGTTTTGTAGAGGTAGTTGAGTGCAACGAGTATCAAAAGTTTATTTGAATTTTTTTTAAGTTACAGGTTTAGTGTGCTTCAGGTTGTTATGCATGAACAAATACTGGATACAAAATGATTCTCTATTGTGAAGCCTAATTAAAATATTATCTGTGTTGCATGTATTTGTGTGATTTTGTTATACATAGATATGAAAGTGTGTCATATTTTGCCAGCATTGAAGTAATTGAGTTGATTAATCTTCACATCAACTTCAATAGTCTTGATCTGGAATATTTTCTCCTTTCCACTAATTAATATCATAGAGACCAGAAGAGAGAAATCAGATTAGGAATATATTATCAATGTTCATTTGAACTAACCCTGAATAGATGTGTGTAAATGTTTACCTCTATGAAGTTCACACCAACTGGAAATAACTACAGTGGAAAATGCTGTAAATGAAAGAAATTCAAGATTTATTTGAGTGGTCAAAATACAATGCAAAAGTTAAAAATGCTCCCAAACTTTCATTTCAATCTCATTGTTTTAGATTCATACAATACAGTACACTTAAAAAATTCTGTATGTTAAAAAAAGGCTTAAATATTCAAAAAGGTTCATTGTGCCATTCTGTAGTACCACAGGAAGTGTAATAACAAATTAAGCATACATAGTCATGTAACCACATGTTCTATGTATTTCAGATAGTAGAAAAAGATTATGATAGAGGTCAAAGTGCTACAGCTCATCGTGATGATAAATGTTGTACTCTCTGGCAGAAATGAAACCATCTCCATCACGATCATTTCTTTGCAGTATATCAGCCAACACAAGTTCAAAATAGGTAGAATCTTCTTGTTTTTTTTCATCATTCTTGAATTCATTCTGCAAATATACCTTCAGCTGGAATAAAAAAAATGAAACTTTAGATATATTTAAAGAAGCAAAATTCATTTTATATTTGATCAACAAAAGATGGAAAACATGCAGACAGATCGCAGCCTGAGAGACACACGAAAGTTGAGTACCCGAGCATAGTTCTGAACCAACCAATAACAAATCTCTACATTATTCAGGATTGAGTTGCCCAATGTCTTTCTTTACGTTTATTTCTCACCTACTTAGGGTTGTAATTCATGCTTACTATAGGACCTCAACCAAATGTTGTTAGAGCCTGCCCATCAATATTAGCGAGTGTTTTGGGTTGGGTGGGGGAAATTGAATGACAGTGGAGGAAAATGAATGAATGTTATACAATATTCAATTCACCCACATGAGCACTTTCTAGTTTTAAAAAAAGGAAATATCAGGCCAATCTTTTCTACAAAGAAAAATAAATTTCTGTATACTAGATATTAATTGTTATATGAAATTATATACTGTTTATATATGTGTATAGATTTAGAGGGACATATATATATACACACACAATACAAAATTACTTTTGTATAGCACTTTTCATGGTAGGATGATATCCAAAGTTTCTGGAACGCACATCTACAATTCATTATAAAAACTGACGTAGTACCTCATCTGGGGAAAGCTTTCGATCACTGTTCGAGTCGATGGCAAGAAAGGCTTCCGGACTCCGTGGTCCTCGTTCCACTTTATAAAGCTCAACGTCAAATATTAGAGTTGCATCTGGAGGAACTTTATCTGTATGAACGTGAATGTTTAAATTAAACAATGTTTAAAAAAAAGTAAAAGTTCCTTTCTGCTTTCTCTTTAGAAATTCCTATTAGTGCTATCTAAAACATGCTTCCTCCTTCATCCAGAAAGGTTTAAGAAGGAGATTTAATACTATGCGGTGAACCCAATTTGAGTCAAGGTTTTTCTGCCAAGATTGGCTGAGAGCAAAATAAAACCACTCATGGGATTTAATCTTACTTGTTTCCCCCACTCTTATCAAATGATTCATTTCTATAACTTCTGAACTATCCCTCACACTAAATGCAAAAACTCACCAATTATTTGGAGGTATAATAATAGTCCTAATAATATTACGCTACTCAGCTAAAATCTGAGCCACGTGCTGAAAGATTTAACATCCGTTTCAATATTTTACAAAGCTGGTTATCCTAAGAGTGTTAAAATATACATACCGTTTAACCAAATAAACCCATGCACTATACTCTGCCTCTATATCTATAGTGCAGCAGAGGCAATCTTTCCCAGCATGCATGATTGCTCTTATTGGATAGGATGGACGTCAGAACTTCTCTCCCAAGAACTGCACAGAATTTTAAGCAACAGTTAAAATGAGACATTAACAGCTTTTTATATTACTGTATTACATGCATCTGAACCATACATTTCCAGAACATTAATTTAGCATGTGTACATACATTTTACATAAGTGCAGTTAACATGCAAAAAAAGCGCAACCAGCTTCACATTGCATCAAAGTTAATAGCTTATAATATGTGTTCAATGTTCATGCTTTTATGTTATGTTCCAAGGGTTAAGTAACAAATATGTTAAATTATGGTTATATTGCACTGCATGTAAAAATAACACCCTGACAATTTAGAAACTCATTCATATAAAAGATGTCTCATGGGCTTAATTTCCACTGCATGTATCTGGTTAGAAATATATATATTTTTAAAAACAAGTGCAGAATTAGAACTCAAGAATCTTCCTGATGAACTCTAGCACCCAATTCTCCATTTTGTACTGTTCACAGACCAAACCTCCCCAAATGAGTCCATGTTATCATTTATATCAGCTCACTGAATTTATAATACCAGCTAAAAAAATAAAGAATGGTCCCAATAGATTGAGTTCTGTTTGAGTGTGGGTTCATTACTATCATTCCAAATCCAGAGCTGGATAAAGCGCTTCCCATGCTAAATATTATTCTTGGTCATCAGGTTGCCTTTGATCAATCAAACAATAATTACATTTATGTAGCACCTTTCATGTTGCGAGGACGTCCCAAGGCGCTGAACAATCAGGTAGGGATCAGAGCGGGGGTGGAGGGGTTGGAGGAAGGAGAGTAGGAAAATTTACTGTATATTTGTGGGTGAAATGCGGCTGTCAAATTGCACACAACAGTCTCCCACAAACAGTCATGGAAGTGGGGTTAGGGGAGAAAGGGGGGATGGCAAGGGGAGGAGTCGGGGCAGGGGGAAGGAGAGCAGGAAAACCGACTGTATAGTTGTGGGTGAAACGCGGCAGCCAAATTGCGCACAGCAATGTCCCACAAACAGTCGCGGAAGTGGGGCCAGGGGAGAAAGGGGGTTAAGGGGTCACTTCCTGTATAAATTTCAGTGATGACCTGTAGACCATGAAATTCACCATATTTTCATGTTTTGTTATAATGTAGCCCGAGATCTTCAATCAGGATGATCGCAATGTAAAATTATCCTGAACTTGCAAATGGCAAAAGAGCAGAAATAAAGTTAGATGACGCGTTTCGATGTTTTCAATCAGTTAAATCAAAGATTCCCTCATTAACTGAGAAGTTTTAGATTTACCTCTCCCCATTTTTCCATAAGCCAGCATAGGAGGTACAGTCAGTTTTCGTTTTTCTCCTTCACACATATCAAGCATACCAACATCCAACCCTTTGATCACTTGCCCAACACCAAGAACAAACCATTTAGGTTGGCCTTGATTTTCGACACGACTGTGGAGAAGTAAAAATTTGGTTGAGTAAGTATGAGTTGTGAACACTTCATTGGAACTATCAATTTACATAATGACAGACTACTGTGCTGTTTGTGCCTCATTTTGTGCTGTAAATTCAAAAGATTCAATTCTACTGCCCCAGGTAGCCAGCCCATATGGGACAAATTGGGTTGATCCATGTCCATATGGGCCCCACATGGGCTTGCCACCTGGGGTGTTACAGAGAATCAGATAAACGGGATTATGCTTTTCCACAATATGCATATATTTAAAATACAATGACTTCACCGAATATAGGACTTAAAGCAAGCTGTCAGTATTATTGCATATTTTAATTTGTTTTCCAGAATGCATTTTAGTGATTTAAGTCTACATTCCAAGTATATGTGAGTGATTACGTGCGAACCAGAAATTAAAATAAGAAATATGCTTGATTCTGAAACTCAGCACAAATACCAACATCCAGCAGTTTTATCAGTTGAACAATTGTTTAAAAATTATATGCATCTTCTAATAGTTTGGTGGAAGTAATTGAAGTATTAGATTTATTGAAGTCTCGTGGCACGAAAGTCCAGTCTGGTGTTGAGCATGATGGCAAGAACTCATTTCTACTTGGTGCTGTACCAAGAAGAATGGCTGAGGAATTGGTAGGTAGAGTTAGAGTTAAGACAAAACAACATCTTGCATTGATAGAGTGCCCCGCAGGCAGGATAGCGTCCTGGAGCGCTTAAAAAAAGCCACTGGGGAAGCAATTTGAGGATCATGTGGTAAGAAACCAAGTTTGAGTGACTAAGCAAGCTGTTAAAATCCAGAGGGGTTAATCACACAGAGAATCTGGGAATGTTAGGGGAGTGGCATCTCCTCATCGCTGTGAGAGAGGAATTTAGTGTCTGGCGCTTGCAGTCTCTGGGCAATTATTACAAGCGGATCCTGGAACTCCTCCAAGGAGGGATGGAGCACTTTCAAGGCCCTTCAGAACAGTCAGTTGACGCTGGAAATTAAAGAACATTCTTAGCATGAATGCTACACACAAAAAAAAATTGAAGAATTTAAATAAGTTGGTACTTCCCCCCCCCCCCCCCCCCCCCCCCCCGACCAAGTGTTTTACTTGTGTTAGGTCAGCATTTCTGCAACAAAAACACCCTCAACAAAGTGTTTAAAAGTGTATTGCATGAAGACAGAGACATAGATTTTTTTTAAAAAAAACCAAAATACAGTATCATTCAAAATTGGGCGACGATGACAACGAATGGATGTATTTTACCTGCAGTAGATCTGTGTGCCATCTGTGGCCAGGTAACCATCGAAATGAGTGCTGAGCAGGTCTCCCCGCTTGGCCCTCTGTCCACATCTCTCTGGTTTGTAGAGGGTCTCTATCTTCACACCGCTGGGGTCCTCCACCACAGCCCTCACAGGGTTTAGGACGGAAAGCACCTGGGAGAGGAGGAGGACCAGGGCACAGAGGTGACCCATCATCTCAGGCGTCGGCGGTGACAATGTACCTCTTTCCCTCTCTGGAAAAAATAACAAGCTTTGCAGGTGACGCCTCAGTCCGCGCACGCGCAGCTCCCAGGACCTCGGCTGCTACCCTGACCACGTGGCACTTCAGGACCACGGGGACACGTCACCGCGCTGCAGGCAAGCCCCGCCTTCCTCCTCCTCCTCCTCCTCCTCTCCTCTACCATTCGATACCAGGGCCTGCAAATCACTCGCCCCGCCCCCCTCCTATACACGTTGTGGCTAGCGATTGGCTGAATGGGTACTGGGCGTGGCGCAGTGTCCCCCCCCACCGTCCCACCCCCACCCAATCCGCGGCGCGTGACGGGCGGAGGCGGATCGAGTACGGGCAAGACGCCGTGCTATTGGTGCAATTGACTGATTGACGGATCTTCCCTCCCCCCCCCCCTTCCCACTGCGTACGCAGCTTCCGATAGCAGGGAGTCGGACACGGCGGCTCAGTGACGGGGTTCGAGTCCCTCCCTCCCTCCCTCCCTCCTTCCTTCCTCTTGACTGTGCCCCAGGCTTGGCCAGAGCAGTTCAGTTTAGGCCATAGCCCGGCTCTGCACTGCCCGGTGATGAGGCTTCGGCCGCCGCTCGCTCCACTCTGTTCGTCCCGCTACCACCACCGCCACTGCTGTTGTTGTTGTTGTTGGTCGAGCCTGTCCTGCGGTGAGAGGGCGGAAAACAAGAGCATGTGAAGATGGAAGGGATTCTGTACAAGTGGACCAATTACCTGACCGGTAACTTGCTGGCGGGGGTGGGGGAGGTAGTGGGGGCATCTGGGAAACGGTGGAGGGGTATCAGGGACATGTGGGGTGATCAGGGATACTGGGAGGGTCAGGGATATGTGCTGTGGGTGGTGGGGGGGCGGGGCGGGAGGGATAAGGGAGGCAACCAGGGATGTGGGGGGTGGGAGTCAGGGATGTGAGAGGGATCAGGGATATGAGAGGGTATCACGGATATGGAGGGGAGTTGGGGGTATGGGGGGGTCAGGTATAAGGGAGCGGGTCAGGGATACGGGGGCGGGGAGTTTGGCGGGTGTACGGGGCGTGTCAAAGATATGGGGGAGGAATCAGCGATAATAATAATCGTTGCATTTGATGTAGTGCCCAATGAAGTCTTCAAGACGCCTCAAAGCTCTTCACAGAATTAACCTGTAAAGTCAATGTTCTTATGTTCTCAACATTGAGGATTTGTGACTTGCAACTTTGTGGTCTCACCAGACTTCTATCTTCCCCTGCCTCTCTTTTTATATAAAACAAAGGCTCTGCTTTTGAGCTGTGTGATTACAGAAGCTCTAAAGCTCTCATGTGTTTAAATTGAGAAATGGCTATAAACTTACTACACCATTCTTTCATTGATGACTGAGCTATCCATTGAAACAGAGAGTAGGTGTGCGATTATGTCTTTACTGGAGTCAGCTACAGAGGTATGGGGAAAAGGCAGGAAATTGGGACTGAAAGCATTGCTCTTAAAGTAGTCGGGACAGACACAATGGTCTGAATGACCTTCTGTGCCATAAATTGGTGTGGTTCTGTTAGCCAAAGACCAGAAAGGTACCGTTTTCAATTCTTTCCCTGTGTTGAGTTAGATGATCCTAGTTATGACAGCACTGCAAGGTGGAATGTGATTATGGAGGAATTGAATTGGATTTGGTATGATAGCACTTTACAGTTGAGTAACCAGCTAACACTTGCTGAAAATAATCACTTCAATGAAGCATCAGAGGAATGCTGCTGTCAGTGGCACTGTGAAGCATGAGTTGCTGTTTTCCAGAGTTGTGTACTCGCCACTATCGAGTGCTGACCTTGTGTTGAACAAATTGTTATGTCTATAATTAGGTTGATTTGTGATTCTGTAATAAATTTGTCTGAATGGTTACGTGAATTAAGCTTGTGAAGTTTAAACTGCAATTTTGTCAGCTAATTTCTCAATTCTATATTATGTGCATAGAGGGCTTCAAATGATGTTATATTCGTAAAGTAGCCTCTGACCGATTGAATGAGACTCAGATGAATGTAGGACTTAGGCAATTATATGATTTTTAAATGTAAGACTTATGTGAGTTTTAGTGTATATCCTGTGAAGTGCTCCCAACTTGAACGATGGTATATCAGATGTAAAGTATTATGATCACTCTTGCCACTGGGGTGGATTCAAATCATGTCAGGGACCTTGACCACAACACCTTATAATGCAGGGATTTCAAACTTTCTGGACACAAGGTCCTTCACGACATTAGGGATCCTAGCCCCCACACAATAAATTCATAGTAAAGTAGACCTTAACAATTGCAAACAATTTTTTTTAAATAAAGAAGATAACTAAAGAGTAAAACTTACAATATTAATATAGGTACTTTGAAAACCACTGCTATAATGTAGTCGAATAATGAGCTTCAGAATTATTTTTAAAATTTTCTTTAAAATTGCAAATCCTGAGAGTTTCCCTGATCTTGGAAAGTTTTTCTCCTCTAAAAGCATATTTCCAGCAAAGCTTTTACGATGATTATTTTTCTCTCTTCCAGGTTGGCAACCCCGTTGGTTTATTTTGGACAGTGACATACTTTCATACTATGACTCTCAGGATGATGTTAACAAAGGCAGTAAAGGAAGTATCAAAATGTCTGTGTGTGAAATTAAAGGTTTGGAATAAACTATTTCCTCATGCCTCATCGAAAACTTAATTGACTTGATTAAATTGTGTTTAGTACCATAACATTTTTTTTTACCAGAAATCAATAATTTTAAAAGGTATAATGTGGCTTTACTATAATAATAATAATAATAATCCTTGCATTCGGTATTGTGCCCTACCACGTCTTCGAGACGTCTCAAATTGGTTTACAAAATATAGTGTGAAGTGAATTGGCTGTATGCTTCGTGGGCTATTTGCTCAATGGTGTTTTACTGCAAATTAAGATCTGTAATTTTCTGCTAAAGTATCCAGACTTCATCTTGAAAACATTCAGAGCTCAGTGAACCTTTAAAACTAGGTTTTTTCATTCTTTGCTTTTATCTTAACTTCAGTGCATTCGGCTGACAACACACGGATGGAGCTGATAATTCCCGGGGAGCAGCACTTCTATGTGAAATCAGTAAATGTTGCTGAAAGGCAGAGGTGGTTGGTAGCACTTGGGAGCTCAAAAGCTTGCTTAACCGATAGCAGAACTAAAAAGGAAAAGGGTAAATTTAGAATTCTAGATAGAATTTATCATATGCATTTTGAATCTATAAACGGCCCATGATATTCTGTTTACGCGGTTGAATGTTTATTTTGTGTCAGTTAAAACCTGCCTGAAATGTATAAGTTTCACAAGCAGCCTATCTTTGCGACCTCCTAACCCCCTACCAACTTGCTCGCTCCCTCTGCTCAGTGGTCTCCGGCCTGCTCTGCTCGCCCTACCCACCTCACCATTGACGTGCGAGCCTTCAGCCACTCTGCCCCTAAATTCTGAATTCCATCCCACAATCCCTCCACCTCGTCTCCTCCCTAACGTCCTTCAAGTCTCGCCTAAAGACCCACCTCTTTGACCCACCCCAGTGGTCACCTCAAATCCCCTCCTTTCCCTCCACCCTCCCTGATCCCGACCCCAGCTCGGGTCTGAAACATTGACTATCCAGCACCTTGGGACGTCCACCCAACGTGAAAGGCGCTATACAAATGTAATTTTGTTGTTTTGTTGTTGTAGTAGTTACAGGGTACTCTGTTTAGACTGTACACTTTTGTACAAGATGTCTTCAAATCTGTGGGATAATGCACCTTTTTAATATTAAAATCAACTTCCCACTCTTAAGAAGGAAGTGGTAGCATTTTCTTTCACTTTCATTTTTTTTCACGGACCGTTTAAAATGATTTCCCTCTGGCAATCTCCTGATTACATACATGTCTTGACTTGTTTATACAGTGCATACCATAATCTGTTGTGTAAATTCTACATTATTATTTGTGCTCTAGAAATCAGCGAAACTAATGAATCACTCAAAACTAAGATGTCAGAACTTCGATTATACTGTGATTTATTGATGCAACAAGTTCATACGATACAACAAGTTCATACAATACAAGACCAGCCTAATTTGTTGCCGAATGCAGAGGTATGATGTCGTATAATCTATGACGTTGCAGTGGTGAATAGCTTATGATTTTATAGTTCACTAAAATGTATAACCTCAGTGGGTTTTCAGTGGGAGCATTTGATCAGAGTGTTAATGTTGAACCTTTACCACTTTTCAACTGCTTTCCATAATTGAACAGCTGGTTTTTACTAGATCTTATTTTGTTTCTGGTTGACCTTGAATGTTTCTCGTCTGAAGGGAAATGCTGTCAGTTAAGAGGCATGCAAGCAGCACATGACCTGTTGATTCTATTCTGAGGCAGATTTAGCTAACTACAGAAATCCCCAGCTTGGGTAAAAGAAGCATAGCATTGGGATTGCATCACCACTTTTTAAACTCTCCACCGCTTCATCTCTTGTGTGTCTTACTGTTTGATTCAGAGCAGAATATGCATCAAAAACCTGTGTGTTGCTCACCCACCATACCTTCTGGCTGAAAGCGTTTTCTGTGAAATGTAATTGCGCAGAATTGGAGAGGGAGGTGAGAGCTACAATAGATATCACAATGTGTTACCTAAACAGCAAGGATCCATCCAACACATCCAATGCAATCTTGTCTGCAGTTGATTAATCATACATTGTAACACTTCAGTGTACATACAACCATTCAGTCGCTCTCTCTTACATTGTTGCCGTGTTAATTTTAAGTCTTTGCCTTCCTAATCGTATCTGTTTGATTTGATAATGTGACTAATTACATGTATCTAAAATTAGAGAGAAAAATAAGATTTATAAATAGATTTAAATTATAATTTACTGCAAAAAAACTTCCTTCTGGCTTATGTTTTTGAGGATACAGTATTTTTAGATTATGTTGCCATTCTCTGAACAATCATCATTCTATCCGTTTAAAATATAGCCTTTAATTGATGTATGTGTTTAAACCATCAATTTATTTTTGCTTCCTAGAATATGAATGAAGCCTCTTCTTTGCTCAGTGCCACATGCAACACCTTCATCACAACTCTTGAGGAGTGTATGAAGATAGCCAATGCCAAGTTTAAGCCAGAAATGTTCCAGCTTTCTCACTCCGATCCACTTGTTTCTCCTGTGTCACCTTCGCCTGTTCAAATGGTTCGGGTATGATCATATATATTTCAGAAAAACTTATCTACATATCAATGGTATCTGTCAATTTGCTTTCAAATGACTTGCACTTGATGTACACTAAGCTGTTTTGTAAGCCTGATTCTATTTCATGTTGGTAATTTTTTAACATTAAATTTTACAGATGAAACGTTCAATCAGTCACCCCGGTACCATTCCTTATGATAGGTAAGGTGAAGGAATTGTAATTTTGATATAATTCAGTGATTTGTGACGTTAAGTGTGACATTGCATGTGCTATTTCATTGAAGCAACAATACATCTATTTATTCAGTAACTTGCAATTTTAACTAGCATTGCTATAATATGAATGTTATTTGCCATCTTGGGAGACTACAAACACATAGTGATTATTTCGTAATTCTTCATTGTTTGGTGTAGCTACATATGTTCCAACAGAGAACAGACTAACAATTCATACTGGAACTGCATGAAACTGACCATAAAATTAAATAAGGTCACTCACAAAAACATATTGTTTTACCAACTTAAAATATCTGAGCTATTTGATTTCTATTCACTGCCTACTGTTATGCGTTATATTGTGATAAATCTAAACTAAATGGCTAAACCTCTCATTCTAATGAATATTCATTGTATAGTTATTTTACAAAGCTGAAAATAACTTGCTGCTCTGGTAGCTTTTCATTCACTCACTGATTCAAAAACACTAAATCCTGTAGGTGCTTCCACATATAAATATTATACCCCATTTGCTGTAATGCAGATTTGTTACAATATGATACTGTACATAATTTTAATTAGACTTCAATGTAAAAAAGTGGTATAAATGGAAATTTGGGGGCAATTGGCTCATTTACTGGATCTGTGTAAGTGCTAGATATCAATTGTATTCCCTAGTAACTTGTTGCTGCTTCGTAGAATGTTTTCTTTATTACGTGGAAATAGCGAATTCTACATTGGCATAGAAGAAAAGATTCAAAGAGAAATTTAACATTTACCGTAAATACCCGCGTATAAGGCGCACACTCGCGTATAAGGCGCACCCCCCACTTTTGACCTTTTCTTGGTGAAATAAAACGGAAGCTTTTTCGATATTGCCGGCAGAAGGGAAGGAGGTAGGAGAGACAGGTAGGGAGGGAGAGAGGGAGGCAGGCAGGGAGGGAGGAAGAGATGGAGGGAGGCAGGCAGGCAGGGCGGGGAGGGAGGGAGAGAGGGAGGCAGGCAGGGCAGGAAGGGAGGCAGGCAGGCAGGGCAGGCAGGCAGGAAGGGAGTGAGAGAGGGAGGGAGGCAGGCAGGCAGGCAGGCAGGGCAGGGAGGGGGAGAGGGAGGCAGGCAGGAAGGGAGGGAGGGAGAGAGGGAGGCAGGCAGGAAGGGAGTGAGAGAGGGAGCAGGCAGGGAGAGAGGGAGGGAGGCAGGCAGGCAGGGAGGGAGGGAGGCAGGCCGGCAGGCAGGCAGGGAGGGAGGGAGGGAGAGAGGGAGGCAGGCAGGGAGGGAGGGAGGGAGGCAGGCAGGGATGGAGGGAGGCAGGCAGGCAGGCAGACAAGGAGGGAGAGAGGGAGGCAGGGAGGAGGGAGGGAGGGAGGGAGGGACTGACTGGGTTAGGCAGAAGCCAGGCAGCAGGCACGGCACTGAAGTCCTCTACTGCTGCCGCTGCCCGGTCGGCCGAGGCCGAAGCCCAGTCACCCGCTCCTCCCAACCCCCGCCGGACACAGTGTCCAAACCCCGGCTGACAGCGCGCCGGCCGCCCCTCCTGTTTACCGTATTTCCGAGGCTCAAAATTTCTTGTACCTGCGTATAGGGCGCACCCCCCACTTTCGAGATCTTCCGATGTGAAAAAAAGTGCGCCTTATACGTGGGTATTTATATATTTTAGAAAGTGAACACACATCATGTGAGTTCTACTACTGGATATGGTCATTGGTGATTTTGAAATTTTAACACAAGATTTTGTTTAATCAGAAAACTGGACACAAGTCATCAAAAGGAAAATATCGGCATAATAGCACGTGCAGAAGAAATAACATCATTTAGATCTCACCGGAGAATAAGGACATATTCGGATACTGAATCTTATAGTGACAGTGCTCTTGAGGAGGCAGAAAGTAAGTATTGAAATGGATATTCTTTATAAGACAGTGTTCTCCTTGAGAAATTCATATTTTGTTTGATGAACTGTTTAATTGCTAAGAACCTCCGTGATGAATAACCAACTGAATGTAAGTTGTGTCTACACTCAGCCTTCCGACAACAGCAACAACAACATTACACTTATAGAGCGCCTTTCACGTCGGGAGGACATCCCAAGGTGCTGTACAGTCAGGTCGGGACCCGAGCAAGGGAGAGGGGCTGGGTCGGTGGGGAGGGGCAGGAGAGAGTTAGGATGGGAGGGAAAGAGTTGGAAGGGTAGCAGAAGGCACGATCGAAGAGGAGGGTCTTGAAGGAGGCAAGCGAGGGAGTGAGGCGAAGGGACTGTAGGATGGACAGGAATTGGTGAAATTATTGGCAAACTGATATGCAGCAGCCATGTGGAGTTTACATACAAATCAGCCGTGATCTAATAGAATGGCGGAACAGGCTCGAGGCGCTGAATGTCCTTCTCCTATTTGTATGTTCCAGTGTTTGAACATTGAACCCACAAAGTTGTAGAATGGTTTGATATCAGAGTCCTTTCTCCTAGCAGAAGAAATGTGAATGGAGGTGATTGTTATTGGAAGGTGGGAGGCGAAATGTGTACACGGGAGCAACGCTGCAAATTAATCCTTTCTACGTGAAATTTAATTTTACAGAGACTACTCGAAATACTCGAAATTCATTGTCCATCGCCAATGGTGAATTCACTCCAGTGACCATTCCTGAAGAAAATACTGCAATGTTAAGGAAAAAGGCTTCAGACATCGAGATTCCTTTGGTTACACTTTCAAGTTGAAAACAATTGAATTCAGATAAGAATGAAAAAGATGGTCATTCATTCTCCAACTAATGCTCTCAGTTACTGCAGCCATTTAGATGTTACACAAAAAAAAGACAATGGATCTGCAATTTCCTAGGAAAGGCGTTCTTTGCACTTTATATTAAAAAAACTACGCAAAATCAGAAAACTCAACAAGCTTAACTACTATTGTTTCTATTTTTCAATAAACTGATGCTGTATTTCCTGCACTGTTGTGTAATAAATCAGTTGAGGTTTAGCGATTGTTTGCCCCCAAAACTCTTGGTGTAGCATGTAGTAGCATCAAACATATAGTAGCATCTTGG
The DNA here is from genome assembly GCA_035084275.1 of Hydrolagus colliei. Lineage (NCBI taxonomy): Eukaryota > Metazoa > Chordata > Chondrichthyes > Chimaeriformes > Chimaeridae > Hydrolagus > Hydrolagus colliei. Next base: position 23,462,318 of record CM068747.1, on the reverse strand, counting down.
TTGAGAAGTATGGAAATCGCGCAACTCAAGACAGCTTTGCCAAAAGTGTGTGCTCGCTGGCAAGGCTGGTTCTGGTACATATCCTATGTATCACCTGTTCGCTTATGGGAGTGTTGTTTCCGGAGGAACTACTGTCTCATCAATTTGTTTGCACCTTTTTATTTTTTAGTTTCATACTTGTGCATTTTTAGTTAATCCCTTTTATGTGCTTCCGTTTTTCCTCATCTTTGAATACAGTGTATTTTTAGTAGTAGCTGATGAGTGCTATTTATATCAGAACAACAAATACTTAAGCTGAGTTAGTGCAACGAAGTTGATATGTTCTGTATTGATGGAATCATACACAGAGAAAGTATGAATAGATTCTGCCCAATTTAAAAAGTATGCAATTAAACATGAACTTGCCATATTTATCACCAACCAGAGAATATAGATGACATTTTATGGAAATTTAACAAGACCATAAGAAGTAAATTAATAATTTAGTTAAGGTTATTTTATTTTTCTCAAAAGTAGATTTGTAATAATAGTTTTTTTTAATAAGCTTATTTTGGTACTATTCAGTTCCATCTATTTTTCTTTTCCACGCTATTAGGCTATGCAGTGCACCAGCTATTTAGCTTGCCTGTCCACAGCTCAAAGTAGAGAGGAACTCCATAATCGTACAGTGTAATTTCTTCTCGACTATTCTAGTGGGCTGAAACAACACTTTTTAAAATATAGCTTTCGGGCATATATAATTCATTGAATTTCACTTTCCTGTTAATACTTATGCAAACAACACTGCAAGCAATTACTTTATGAAAGTGAGAGTCAAATTTCTTTATGACCAGGAGTATAAAAATAGAGTTACTTTTATTGCAGAAATACTCACTAGATTTCACTAAAACATTTTTGTTAGCATTACTCATTTTATTGAAAGTTGCTTGTGTCCCAATTCCACGTTTTACTCTTTATAATGAATATTTATATAATATATTTGACAGTTTAGTTTTTATTTCTGTGTTTTGATGGTCTCAGTGCGTTGTAGCATTTTGAAACGAGGAAGAGGATAAAATGAGATGTATTTTTTTATTTCAGGCGAAACAAAGAAATTCTTGTGTGCTTATTCCTTTTTCGTTGGGCATTCAAATTTAGTTTAGCTGCATACACTCCAGGTGTGATTCAAACACCCCAAACTCTTCTCTGAAATTGATCATGTTGGAAGAATCAACATGTATACCTTATTACGTGGTAATGTGATTAACTTATTATGTGTCATTATTCTATGCATACAAATTGTCCTGGGCTTTTTAACATCTTGCCAGTAGAGAACATTTTAAGTAGTGAAATGACCAAAATAGTACCAACTCCAAATGGAATGTATTCCGAGAGATCGCCTAATCTCTGTTCATTAGCCAAATCAGCTCAAAGGTTATTAGCTAAGTCGAAATATTAGCACTTGGATGTAATAATTTATGATGAATTTAAAAATATCTATGGGTTAGCCATACATGTGACTTTGCAATCATATGGAGCTCCTGTAGCTTTGTGGAGCTCCTGTAGCTCAGTGGTTAGAGCACTCGCCTTAAGTGTGAGACCTGTGTTTGAATCCAGGCAGATCAGGGCGAAACCTTGGGCAAGTTTCTTTACTCCACATGCCTAAAAATAATCCATCCAAAAAAACAACCCACAACAATAAAATTGGTCATTTCAATCCATGACTGTTTGTGGGACACTGCTACGTGCAATTGGCTGCCACATTTCACTCACAAACATACAGTCAATTCACTTTACAATATATTCTGAAGCGCTTTGAGACGTGAAAAGCGCTATATCAAATGAAAGGATTATATGTTACAGTTTTTCTTTCACCAAAACTGAATTCTTTGAATATTAAGAAGGATTCATCTACAAAGTTAAAGCTAACTAACTGCTTCTTGTTGGGTTTCATGCGTTTTTGTACCATCAGTTTAGGAATTAACACTTAGAATCTCCCTCCATTCAAATTCTATCTTAAAAGACGTCTGAATAAATTTTGTTAGAGAATATTTCCATCAGTGAAGTCTTCCACAGTTAATATGGAGTATTTGCTATTAACACTCGCTTTGCACCCTATTCAGTTGTGTATATTTAAAATCTCATTTGTGGCCATAATGAGGAAGGAATCTTGGCAAGAATTTGAATGTTTGTTAAATACATTGCAAGTTAGGCATTTTTAAGTATTACAAGTATGATCTTGATAAGGTAACGTTGAGCCATTAAAAAGATCCAAACACATTCGATTTACAATGTTAATATGTACACTGAATTTTGCCCACTAGAGAATATTTGTGTGTGTGTATATCCATTACGATGTACATCAGGTGTGTGCCATAGTCTTTTTACTGCAATTTTGTAAATTGTATCGCTTCACGTAATGCAATTGAATCTCTTATGAACCAAATTTATTTTTATCTCCCTGCAGAAATAACTGGAAAAATATATTGCCCCAAAATGATATGGCCAATCCAGAGTTATTGTTTGTCCTCTTAATAGCAGTGGTGTTAAGAACAATATGTACTGTCTTTTGCAATGAGCAGTCATTGCTGCTGGGTTTTCACCCTGCAGTAATTAGTCATGTTAAGGATAGTTTTTAAAAGTTTACCTCATTATTAAAAATGCATTTAATTTCCGATTAAGTTTGTAGCAATATTTTGTCAAATTAGAACAATTGTATTGGAATAATTTTACTGAATTATCCCGTGCTTCAATTTTATATTTGTTTGGCTGTCAACATTTCAGTTGGCATCAAAAGATTAGGTGCATAATATATTTGAGAAAATGTAAAGTATTTGTAGGCTAATTATTTTATTTTAATTACCCCTTTTGTCAGGTTGATAAATGTGTTACTGGCAGATAAGTAATGAGTGCCTAGGATCTATTAAAAATAGTTCTTAGCTCTTCAGATAGCACCACGCCAATTCATACCAGTTGGGTTTGATGTATCTTGCATCTGTGCTGAGTTAACTAGCTGATCTCAGCCAGGGCAGAAGTTGTAGTACCTTGAATATCCCCTGAGTGAGAAGTGAATAATCAGTTAGAATTCCTATTTATTCAGTAACCCTGATAGCAAGTGTGTGTGTGACAAAAGGATCAGACTTCACTCTCATAGCTTTCACAATTAACGAACCTGTCTTGATTTACATTTAAACCATGGATCTGTACCCTACATTTAAATCATGGATCTGTACCTTCAAGAGAAATGAGAAATTATTTATTTAAAACCTCAACCTTTGATTAGAGGAAATTCCACTCTTTAATAACTCTCTTCAAATGATATCTAAATATTTTACAGATATTATGTATTATTTTCTAAACATTTGGAAAGGTGTTTAAAGCAGCAGTATGTTAGAATGTGTGTGTGTGGACAACAGTTTAGGAGAATTGGGCGATAATGTTTCTTTAAATTTTAACAAGTTGTATACATTTTGCCTGTAGTATCATTCATTTTGGAATTTCTTGGTTCATTATTATCTGCCCCCATTTTATATTCAGCCTAACTCAACTCCTGCCTCTCGCACTGCAGCATTGTCTACAATTGTCTACAGTTCACATGACAGCTTACATTCTTTTCTAATTACAGTAAAAGCCTGTTTATCCGGTACCCGATCAACCGTAACTTCCATATCACCGGCATCCCGAAAACAAAGCCTGCATTCGATTAACCGGAATTTATCCAGAAAAATGCATAACTTTTTTTGCGTTTTTGGCCGAATATCCAGCACGTGCTTTAACCATCATTGGCCAGGTCCCGAGGGTGCTGGATAAACAGGCTTTTACCGTACTATGAACTTCAGTTTTTGTTAGACAATTAACCAAACATTAAATTGCTGTGTCAAATTAGCCTCATGTACACGACTGTCAATTTCTATCCCTCTTATGAGTGAAAATATACTAATAAATGTGTTAGACTTTTATCTAAAGTGTTAGTCACCAGCACAACTCTGGTTGAATCCAAAAAGTTCAACTTTTTTGGCTTTTGTAGTTGGCTCTTCTCGTTTCCTATTCTTTCTAAATAAGATACTTCTGGCATTTGTAGCGGAATCTGGACTTTAATTTGTCACCAACAGTGAGGCTTTTCTTTGTTATGACAAGTAATTGAGGTTTCATCGAAGACACTTCAATATTTGCTCCGCATTGCCTTAAAAGTCTGGGTGAAAAGTTCAAAGTGTTTATAAAAAAAGCCTACTAAAAACTTTACAGCATGTTACCTTTGAAAATAATTGAAATTACCACCCTGTTTGTGAAATGCACTGCCAATCTCGCCCACAAGTTATGCAAATGTGATTTGTCTTTACCCATATCATTAGGATTTTTGTTGCACATGGGCTGGGTAAATCGATTAGTCGTTTTTGTAGCAAATATTCATCACAAGACACTTGGATGCCATGGGCTGTTTTATGGAGAGCACAAAGTTTTGTAAAAACTGCCATCATGTTAGGTCTTTTTTTTGAAAAAGTACATCGACCAACTGATATTGACTCAACAAACCAACCATTTTGATCTTGCATAAGTACTCAAACCATCTGAAGTAGCTGTTGCAAATGGGTTTCACTAATATTCTAGCCTTTATGTCTATGTAGGGAGTGCATCATGCATTGCTTTATAGTAATGTCATTTTCATGGTTACACTTTCTTGGATACAACCCTGTTCTTTATCAAAGTAATTGGCCCATCAATAAATTCAGGTGTATTAAACTGCATTTTTTTTGTGTGTAATTATGTAAGAAAAAATAGTTGTTACATGTACAGAATCTTGGGGAATATTCTTGTATTAGAAATATATATTCAGAAGTTCTAAATGTCCATTGCACTCTGGTGGTTGAGTGAATTTCAGAAATGCCTTGTACAAAAAATTAAAGAGTACTTAGCTTTTCAGTGAAAATGTGAACTAATAAAAACTTTCTACAATTACATTGCTTTATTCCCTGTGTCTATGTGAAGAACTAAAATTCTGTATTGTATTTAGGATTTATTTTGTATCTACATGAATCATAACAATAAAGGTATGGCTAAAATCGTTCCTTCAGATATTAAAGTAACTTCTGGCCCAAACCATTCTAGCCAGAATTACTCTCTGAAACAGTATTTCTTTTGCGTTTACATGAATAGTAACAACCAAGGATTGGCTGTCAACACCTACCAACCTGGCCATTCCCTCTGCTCGGCAGGGACTGCCCTGCTACATATTCCCCACCCTGCCTGTTCCACCATTGGCGATCAAGCCTTCAGCTTTACTATCCCCATCTGGAACTGCGTCTCCGAAATCCCTCTGCTTCACACCCCTCTGTATCCCTGAGGCTTGTCTCAAGATATTTCCTTGGCCACTACCCCGACACTCGATTCCAACCCCCAACTCGGGTGCAAACCCTTAACTGTTCAGCGCTTTGGGATGTCCTGATGTGAAAGGCACAATTTATTTTTGTATTTAATCAGCAGGTTTGAGTTTTTAACAAGTGTCAACAGTGAGTGCCTTGTCTGCAAGCCTGTCCCTGGGGTACCCTTGACCATTTTCCTAAATGTGTCGGTATGATGTATCATGCTGATTCAGAGTGGTGTATTGGAAATCTGGAGTATTACTCACGTAATCTTCTTAAACCCTACCTTTGACCACCCCTTCCCCCAAACTCAGTTGCGATTTGAACGTTTTACAATAATAGCTTTGTGTATGCTTGGAATAAATCCAGGTACAGTACAAAAGAGAAACAGTTTGCGGGTGCAGAAAGCATGCTTTATTTCAAATCAAAATTGCTATTTTAGTTTTCTAATCCCAAGGAGGTTCAATAATACAAGTTCACAGTAAAACGCTACATAGATCCTTCTTTAAAAGTCAATGTTCGGGGTGGTAAGATGGTAGAGCACAGTCGTTGTTTTCACTGTGGTAAACTTTGGTTTACGGAAGCCCTCAAAACAGACAACATGAAAGAAAATTATATCACTACCACACACAATTAGGGCACTCGATGAAAATCTGAACCTCCAGGAGATAGCACTAGTTCTGCACAGGAATACTTGGAATAGCTTGCTGAAATGTATTTTGGCCAGGTCGATGTTACTTTTTCATTCAAACCATCCAAGCAGTCACCGTGTCAGAAATAGTGCATGTGAAAAGTGATTGTACAAAGTGATAGCCGCTTGCACTTTGACAATAGTCTCTCTAAAATAGTGAGTAGTCTGACATAGTCTGTCCACAGCTCAGGGCCTACTTGTGCAGTTAACATGAGGGTAAATGTCAACTGCACAAGAGGCCAAGCCTAATTTGGTATACTTATGGTTACGTGTAGTTGGGTTCAGTACACATTCAGTACACTAGCATTGTCTCTAGGGTGTAGGTTGTCTTCAACAGGGAGCCTCTCCACCTGTTGAGGTATTCTTAAGTCATCAACTTTGTGTTGAGGTACAAATTTTAGTTCCAGGTTGCTCAAGCTAGTCGTTTGGTTAAAACTTTCTCCTGTCAACCATTTGTTTCATAAGTTGCATTCAAAATGTCATAAAACACAAGGTACAAAACTTTCATAACCGCTTAAATCGGCTATATACAGTATGTACATGTCACAGAAAAGTGGTTAAAAATTCCTAAATCAGATGCACAATAATGGAATATTGCACACTCTATCCTTTGTTCAGAATTTGTTATGAATGAACATTGTCGAGTTGGGTACAAAAATATGTAACATAATATTTACAAGGTCAGAAATTTAAGTCCATAAAAGTTAAGGCATCTTCCGTCATTGTTCTACAAGTCTGAAGAGTAAGTAAATAAGTAAGGTATTGCTTAAAGTGATACGTCAGCTGAGGTCGGTAGATACTGACCCTTAAATTGATCTAACTTTAATATTTACAGTGGCAGAATCTGATCCAAATTCATTTGTGAGTTTGAGAGTGTAATGTCCTGCATCACTTTCTTTAACACTTGTGATTATGAGTGTTGTCAGGTCATCCAGTGTTTCAAGATGGAATCGGCCACCCACTCCTTCACTCGAAAGAGATCTTCCTTCACAGGTCCAATTTACGTCTGGTAGAGGTTCACCCGAGAAGGCACATGCCACTGTTAGAACCTTCCCTTTCTCAATGGTGATATCTGATGGCAGAGCTTCAATTTTAGGAGAAGACCCTGCAAAAGAAACAGCAGGCAAAGTTAGATTTCTTTTTTTTTACAACATTAAAATAACAAATCAGACGTAATAATACTTTTATTCAAAATATATATTCGATAAAGCGGCTTATCAGTCATTGAGATGTCTCAAAGTGCTTCACAAAATATGCCGTCAAATGAATTGACTGTGTATTTTGTGGGCGAAACGCAGCAGCCAGTTTGATATATGATGATGGATTGCACATTTGATAAAAAAGCGCACCCACAATGCTATGTTCGGTACTTTCTCACCTTTGATGCAACCAGTAATCATTTTCCCCGCAGTTGCTTCGAGTTGACTCATACTTGCGTGCCCCACAAAAGAGCTTGAGCTCATGGATAACATCGATTCTTTCATAGATGACATGCTACTAGAGGACATGCTGGCAAATTTAACTTCCGACATGCTGCTGCTGCTGCTGCTGCTGGCTTCCTGTTTGCTCATTTGGACTGTCTTGGAAGAGAATCGTTCTTGCATGCTAGCAGAAGCACTTGTCTCCAGAACCACCATTTTACTGGGTTCTTCAATCAGAACTGTGGAGCACAGCAAATAAAAATGATGCACAAAAATGACATCACTTTTGATATAGGTTCAAAGGTGAAGTCAATCTGATCTTACAGTGATCAGAAAACAAGTCCCACTTGAGTATACCATATTATCATGTATCAATAGATAAAGACCAAAGGAAATCACATTTTGGATCTGCTTTAGATTGAAAACAAATCAATCCCGAATTTGTGTGTTAAGCCAGTGTTCGATATGGTATTTCAGAAACTCAAGCGAAGGTACTTGCACCCAAAGCGCCAAAATCATAATATCAAATATTTAATTTGAAGCAGTGACATACCGAGCACATTCAAAGATGCTGTTGCAGAACACTGTCCGTGGAAATTCTTTGCTGTCACTGTATACTTTCCACTGTCAGAGACTGTTGTGTTCAGAATTTCTAGCGTGTATTTGCTTTTGCTACGGCTCACTTTCATATTTCTTGTGATCGCAATCTGAAATATGATAGCAAATTGCTTTTTATTACAAGCCGAAGAACACTCACACAAAAAAAAAGCTGGAGCTAAACTGGCAGCATGCAGAAGTGAACAAAGTACTTACAGCATGATTGTCTTTGAGCCACTCTACCTCTGGAGAAGGGTCTCCTGATATCTCACAATTGAAAATCACATTTTGTCCTTCGTTAACATTTTGGGATTTGGGTTGTGCAACGAATGACGGGGCATTTGACTGACTATGTTTCACTACTAGATCAAATTGGCATTTTACTACTCCGTGTTCGGTTTTAGCCTCACAAGTGATTACTCCTTCATCTGTGAAACTGACTGTTTTGATGGCCAGCGTGTGGTCGCTTCCAGACACACCATATCGATAATCCTCTGAGTTTCTAAGCTCAGTACCATTCAAGATCCATTTCACATTGGCAGCCTGCGGTATGTTGGCCTTAAGTATAACCTTCTGGCCATTTACTGCGTTCATCTGCATCTTAGAGGCTTTCATTTCTGTGTGTGATGTTTTGACCTCTTCAAACATCGATGCTTGTTTAACAATCTGTTCCTCGACTACTGTTTCGTGTGATTTAATTGAACTTTTTCTCTGTGATTCAACTCGAAGGCTATCAGCGGTGGAGCTTTTGGAAGCTGGAAAATACAAAATACAAAATATTATATATGGGATCATCTTGAGACGCTGATGAAGTGTTCTAAAGGATACGAACCAATGCTCTTACCTTTTACTGTCACTTTGCAGCTTGTGGTGGTTGACCCAGCCGAATTTCTAGCTGTGCATCCGTAAACTCCGCAGTCAGATATCTCAGCACCTAGGACTTCAAGGCAAAAGCTACCGTGCTCTTCAAATATTTTATATTTGCTGCTCTGAGAAATAGTCTGTGGAAATGAAGGAATAAAATGAATAAATAAATATCAAACAACAGTAACTTGCATTTATATAGTTCCTCTCACGCAGGGCAGCGTCCCAGAGCGCTTACTAAAGAGACAACACACCAACAACAACAAAATTACATTTCTAGAGTGCCTCTTACATCGGGAGTACGTCCCAAGATATTGATAACAATGTATCTACAGGATTTAAAATATTTCTATGCGCAGAATTGAGGCAATAGAAAACAGCCACATACCAGGCCATCCTTGGTCCAAGTTACAGTTGGTTTAGGTTCTCCTGTGAGTTTGACCGTCAGCCTCGCCATGGTATCAGAGGCTACAGACAGGTCACTGAGGTACATGGTGATAACTGGCTTCGAGGCCACTTCTTTTTTCTGCACAGCTGACTTTGATTCGGTGATTTTGGCCACTTTGCTGACCGCGCTTTTGAAGGCTTGACCGACGAAAGAGAAAGCGGTTTTCGACACGCCTCCCTCACCGGTGATTTCGCAGGTATATTCCCCCTCATCGCTCTCGTTAAGCCCGTGGATGCTCAGGCTATAGACGCCGCTGGCAGAATATTCCAATTTGAAGTGACTGTTCTCCCGTACCTTACGGCCATCTTTCAGCCAACTCAATTCTTTCACATTGAGTACAGTGCTCTCCACTGCACAGGTCAGTTTGACTGTACCGTCTTCATGTATTTCAGGTTTTAATCCTTGAGAGATCTTAGGTGGAGTGGTTGCAGGGATTTCCACTCGCTCCACTGAAGCTGTTCGGACAGGTGGAGGTGACTTAACTCTAGAGGGAGAGCTGGCTTGGTCTGGGGATTTAAGTCTCTTGGATGATTTACTTGCCATTGATGGTTTTCCATGAGGTTCAGGGGACTTCACTCTCGGAGGTGATACCACGCCCATTCCCTTTGCTCCAGCTTTTCGAATGGTTAGAGTAAAATGTGCTTCTTGCCTTCCTGCAGCGTTTTCAACCACCACAGTGTAGTTTCCTTCATCGGAAGATTGAACCGACGAGATTGCAAAGGTAGATTTGAATTGCATTGATGTGATAAGGTGTCGCCTGGAGGATGAAATTGTTGTTCCAGCATGTTTCCATGTCACAGTGGGTGCTGGCTCGCCATCAACGTCGCAAACAAATCTCACAGATTCTCCTTCTGCTACTGTGGCTGATTGTGGTTTTGTGAGTATTCTTGCTTGGAGAGCGAGTTTAGTTGATGTCCGAGTGGATCTTTCTTCACTTGCTTTGATTTCCTCTGTTCTTACTTTTCTCTCTTCGACGGCATGACTTTCAAAGCTTGTCGCCTCCATTCTCTGGGACTCTTCGTATTTAAAGGCTCTTTGTTCAGAGCTACTTTCGGTTGTTGTCGCTTGTTTAATGGTGGAGAGCTGGTAAATATCGGATCGCGTCATCTCGGGTACAAAAGGTTTTGGTGGTTCTTCGTCCTTACGACGAGACAAGTAGGAAGAGTAGCCACCGCCAGTAACATCTAGTGTCGCATAATCGGAGGCTTCTCCTTTGTAATTGGAACAGACAACACGATAAGTTCCACTGTCCTCAGCTTGACAATTGACAATCTCCAGTGTCAGCACGCCCGTCATATCGGTAAAGTTATATTTTTCCCCCTCTTGAATCTCTCTGCCGTTGTGATGCCACTTCACATCGGATCTTGGCTTGGACAGAATGTTTAATGTGAATCTGGTCGTCTGTCCGACTGGGACGCGGTGAGAACGCATCCTCAATGTTATACGCGGTCCGTGGTCAAGGGAGAAGGGCTGCTGAGTGACCACTTCATATTTTCTTTCCGTGGTTTTCTGAGACTTTAGCGCAGATTTCATTGAGTCGTATCTGGAAAAAATGTCGAACCGGGCGGTCCGTTCGAAACGCGAGAGCGAACTTTCCCTGGAGACGGGGCTGGGCGAGCGGGGCCGGGTTCTCTCTGGGGTAGGTGAGCGTCCTTCCGAGCCTTCACTCTCAGAGTCCAGCCTCTCAGCTGGGCGGCGGGGTCGAGACCTGATCAGTTCAGACACTGGTCTCATCAGTTCCATGTAGGTCGGGGAAAGCGATCGCCTCCTCCTCAGGTACTTCGAGACGGAGGGAGATTCCCTGCGGACGTACTTCTTGACTTCCATGACATCTTCTTCCTCGCCGACTTGTGTCTGTACAATTCCCACCTGTCGTCTACTTTGGAACCTTTGCTTCTCCTCGTGTTCCATATGCTGAAGCTCCTTTTTGTAGGTGGTCAACCTCTCGGTCATACGGTATGGTCGGAGCAGCTCTTCGTCCTCTCTGTCGTCGATTACTCTTTGCTTCTGTTTCGGTGGCTTATAAACGGCCTTGTCGTGACGCTGGCGGAGGTCGATAAAGCTTGGGCCGGCTTCATACTTGGATGGGATATGATACGTTTCGTACCTGCGATAATCTTCCTCCTCCTCTTCTGTAGCTTGTTTTGTCCGTATGGATTTGCGCTGAAGTGATGATAACTCAAAACGCGGAGGGCTGTACCTTGGGGGAGAAGCGGAAAATCCCAACACAAGTTCCTCCTCAAGCCGTAGTCTTTCCTCTTCTACTCTCTTCATTGAAAGGTAGTCATCCACAGGGAGAAGCAATTCATCAACTGAAACATCGCCAAGCGATCTCCTTCTTAGCCTACAACATATTTCACACTCGGGCGATATTGAGCGCCTTCGAGCTGGTCTGACTATTTCCAGATCATCTTGGGTCAAGGTTGGTATGCGCCATTTGGGTTTATACTGATCTGTAAAGCGTGGAAGAGGCACCTCATAGAACTGTTCCCACCTTGAGAGACGGATTCGTTTGGGTCTCTTTGTCACAAGTTTCTCTATGGTTCCTGGAATTTCATACTGGTCTCGTATCTTCCTGTACCACTTCATATCCGACAAAGGCACAAATTGTTTGATATCCTGATTTTCTTCGATTGCACGTGCTTCATGCACACGAGGTTGTGGTATGTCATATGGCATGCGAAGTTTCTTTTCTGCCTTTGCCTTTACTTCCTTCGAAATCTCATATTCTCCTTGTACGTTCTTTGTGCTGACAGCTGGTTTATACATTGTAGCAGCTTCTCTCAGTGCATCCTGTGCTACTGCCGTCAATGGCACATGTTCAACCTTTGCCAGTATTTCAGCCATTCGCAAGGTTTTGTCGATTTTCTTCTGAACTTGCACTCGGCGGTCCTCCTCATCCCTATACTGATGCTTGACGTAGGTCACACGCTCAACCTTTAGGTAGGCTTGACAACTTGATGATCCAGCACTGTTGGTTGCAATAACTCTGTAAATGCCAGAGTCCTCTACTAACGTGTCCCGTATGCTCAACACATAGTAGTCTAGACCTTCATGGATCACTTCAATATTTGGACATAATGGCAAAGATTGACCATCTTTCTCCCACTTCAGAGTTGGAGGTGGTGTGCCAGACACTCTGCATTCAAAACGAACAGAGTTGCCTTCTACGCATTCCAAATTCGCCAACAATCGCTTAAACATTGGCCTTAAAGTATTGTCTGCTGGAGGCGGATGAGGCGTTACCGTCAATTTGCCTTTGCAGCTGTCCTCACCATATTTATTCCGAGCCAATACACCATATTCAGCATCGTCATCTAATGTTACATTGTGGATTAGAAGCTGGTAGAGGCCTTTGTCAGTTATAAAAGTATACTTTTTCTCATCTTCGCCTGGTTTAATCTTCTGGCCAAATTTTAACCACGTTACTCGTGGTTCAGGGTGTACAGTGATAGTGACACCGAACCTGACAGTTTCTCCAACGTATGCAGAATGATTGTACAAAGGCAAAGTAAACTCTGGTGGCTTCTCAAGGAGCCTCCTGGTATCCACTCTGCGTTTTGCTTTCCTCACCTTACGTTGCACATAATAGGAACGCATTTCTCTGACACCGCTCACAAAGAGTTCTGCGTAGGAGCTATCTTCACCATAGTCATTCTGCACTCTGCATCGGTAAGTGCCATCGTCGGCATTGTTGATGTCTTTAACATATATTGTTGCCAAACCATCTTGGTAGGTAATTTCATATTTGTTGCTGCTTTCCAGTTGCCTAATACCAAAGTACCAAGTCACTTGGGTAGCCTCGTCATAGTTTTCTATCTTGCAGGAATATTTAACGTGTCCGCCTTCTTCAGCAGTGGCATGCATAATTTGGGAAGTAAGTGGACCGATATCGATTGGAGCCACCTTAACTTTAGAAATAGTAACCCCACGTTGTGATCTAATAGCCCCACCAGAAGATATGCGGGCGGAAGAGACAACAACATTGAAATCTTTCTTCACCAGGCTCTGATAGTATCTTCTGTGCCTCAGAGTCTTAATGACTTTGGTGCTCATTGTCTCTGTCCTCTGTTTCAACCAAGGATGTTCAAGGGCATCGGCAGCAGTCATGCGGCTCTTCCAATCTTTGACCAGAAGGCGATCTACAAAGTCCAGAGCTTCAGTAGAGATATCTTTGAAAGCTTCGTCCTCAAAGTTGTATTCTGCATTGCAAATGTTATCGATAATCTGCTGGTTTGTTTCAGCCATAAATGGATTGAAGCCACAAAGCAGTACATAGACAAGAGTACCTACTGACCACATGTCAACAGATGTTCTGACCATATCGTGCTGATGCAGCTCGGGTGCTGTGTATTCTGGGGCAGTGAATTGTATCCTAATGTTATCACCGGGTTTAAGTTGCCTTGCCTGTCCAAGTTCAATAATCTTAACTTTGGAACTCTTTCTTGTTGTGAAGATGACATTTTCTCCTTTGATATCAAAATGGCCTATATTCTGACTATGCAGGAACTCAAGGGCTTCGCAGATCTGTCGAGTGTAGTTGATAATTTCCCTTTCACTCAACTCAAAAGTGGATGTGCTAATGCGTTCAAAGATATCAACCCCTGAGATGAACTCAAAGACCATGACCAGTTCTTCAAGACTATCAAATGATTCGTGCAGCTGAAGGATGCTGTGGTGTTTAGCAACATTGAAGGTCTTAATCTCCTTCTTCACCAATACCTGATCAGTGCCTTTTACTTTAACGAACTTGACCATATAAGTTTTCTTACTGCTCTGATCGATGCATCGGTGTACAATACCAAACTGTCCGCGCCCTAATTCTTCAGCAATCATGTATTTGGTGTGAAGTACTTTGGTAGCAGAATGAGTAGCTTTCTGTTTGGTTATCTCTCTGAGTTCATCAACCTCCTCGTCATAGTTCATAACCCTGGTCTTGTCTTCCTTAGTGACGACGGGTTCGGTTGATTCCGATGGTTGACTCTGGCCAAACTTGTTCTCCGCAATGACGCGGAACTGGTAGCTCGTCTTGCCAAACAGATTCACAACAGTGTAGCGTGTCTCACGCGATTGACCAACACGGATCCACATTTCTGCCGTGGTTGCGCACTTTTGAATAACGTAGTTAATTACTTTGCTTCCACCATCACTGGCTGGAGGATTCCATGTTAAAGCAACAGAATCGCGCGAAATGTCGCTGACTTGGATTCCTCTTGGTGGGTCAGGTACATCTGCCACGTCCAGTTCAACGGTTTGCTGATCTATGCCAAACCTGTTCTTGGCACATACAATGTAGAAACCAGCATCTTTCCTGTCGACTCCATTGGGGAATACGAGAGATGTGAATGACCTGGTCACAATGACTTGGAAGTGACCGTTAGTATCGATCAGATCTTGTCCCTTTTGCCATGTGATGACAGGATCAGGCTTGCCAATGAAAGGAATTTTAATGCTAATTATTTCACCATGGAGAGCGTGCACTGCACCCATGCCTTCTAGGTGTTTGGGTAAGTGAATCTCGGCTGGAACTATCAGAAAGAAAAAGAGACGACATTTACTTTTACGGATTAAACATTAAAGTCGCAGCACATTTAATACATGTATTACTATTTTCTTCCTGACCATTATAAAACATGTTTACGACATTACTGGGGAATATATACCTTCAACATCCAATGATACTGTGGTTGAAATAGAACCTCCTTGGTTTGTTGCACGGATTTGGTAAACAGTAGCATCTTCTCCTACTACACTTGTAATCACCAGTTGGTGGTAGCCACCCTTAAATTCCTGGACCTTTATTTTTACACCATCAGGCTCGATCTCTTTGCCTTGTTTGAACCATTTCACGATTGGTTTAGGATTTCCAGTAACCTTGCAAACAAAAGTGGCGTTGCCCTTATATTTGACATTCAGGTTGTGCAATTCTTCTTTGAACTGCGGTGCTCTGATGGGCACATCGGACTTTGGAACAATGGGCTCAGATACCTCGCTCCAGTTACTCTCACCACCAAGGTTTTCACACTTGACACGGAACTCATATTCCAGGCCTTCGATGAGGCCTTTCACAGAGTAAACGGTCTCATGGATTTCATCGGTTGTGACGGCGATCCATTTGTTCTGCTTCTTCTCGCGTCTCTCAAGGTAGTAGTTTCTAATCTTTGCACCACCATCGCTAGTGGGTGGCTTCCATGACACCACGCAAGAGTCCTTTGTGACAGCAGCTACAGCAGGTTTCGATGCCTCGCCAGGCTTTCCTGTAGAGGACAAAATAAAAAGAAAATTCGACGTGACGAGATAAGACAGAAAATATTAAGAGTAATCTGCAAACATTTCAAATGCAGTGTGACGCTACCCTAAGTGAATGCAAGTAAATGCAAGTCGTTTTTGCTGTTGACTTACCAAATGCACTCTTGATGAAGACAACGGATGAGACTTCCAATGCCTGACTGACGCCAAACTGGTTCTGAGCAGAAACACGGAAGTAGTATCCAGCATTATCGATAAGGTTTACAATTCTGCAAGAGGTGCCAGCAATAGCAGATGATACAAGATGCCATTTTTCTTCTTCTTTGGCTTCACGCTTTTCTACAATATAATTGGTAATCATAGCTCCTCCGTTATCAATTGGTGGTTTCCAGCTGATCAATGCCGAATTCTTCAGGATAGCATCCATTACTATTGGCCCTTCAGGAATATCTGGCTTATCTGTAGAGAAACATAACTGGTTTTAGGCTGACTGTTACGGTGAGTGAAGTATCTAGCAATAAATTATGTCAAACTACCACATAAAACCAAACTCGATGAAATTACCTTGTATTTCCACATCAATTACAGCATCCACTGTTCCAAATACGTTGCTAAGTTGCACTTTGTATTTTCCAGCATGGATTTTCCGATTGACATTTCTGACTACGAGGTGAGTGTAGTTTTCTGTGTTTTCTATCGATACAGTCTCTGAATTTGCTAAAGGTTTCTTGCTGTGGAACCAGTGAATAGCAGGCACAGGACGACCAATGTAGACCACGTGGATGCGGAGACTTGTGCCACTGCCAACTATATATTTTTCTTTCAATGGGAATCCAGAATGGAACTGTGGAGGTGCTTGGAGCAAGAGCTTGCCCGTAACTTCAGTCTCCCCAGCATCATTGGTGGCCTTGCAGGTGTATGGACCTTCATCGTCCTGGTCTTCTGTTTTAACAGTTAATGAATGGTTACGTCCATCTGAGCTCATTTTATACTTGCGGCTTTGAGTTACTTCTTTGATGTAATGGAACCACTTGATTTCAGGAAGCGGTTTACCAATAATCTGGCAGCTCAGTGTTCCGCTCTCACCCAATTTAGTTGTAACCTCTTTAATTTCTTGTCTGATCGCTGGTGCTTCTCCAGCTGTTGATTTTTTTTTTAAAAAGAGAAAGGACAAAAGGACAATTAGCAAGTGTTGGTTTCAACAACATATAGAATGTATTCATTTAAATCTACACAAAAATATAGTACGAATCAAAAAACGTACAGGTCAGTTTAGTCTTGATTGTTACAGGAGTTCTGCGCGGCCTGCCGATTCCAGTCTCGTTCTCGGCGAAGACTCTGAATTCATATTCCGTAGCCTCCAGGAGGCCTCCTTGGGTAAACTGTTTGTCTTTGATGAGATCCTTGTTGCATTTCTTCCAGGAACTCTCGCCAGATTGACGGTACTCAACCCAGTAACCAATGATATCCTTGCCACCATCGCATTCAGGACGTGCCCATTTTATAGCGATACTGTCCTTTGTGACAGAAATGATCTCGATTTCTCCGGGTTGGCTTGGTTTATCTGGGAATAGGAAATGGGTGTTTTAATTAGAAATTGTTATAAAACAATGGATGACATGTGATACATTCGTTCCGATGAAGATATTGCAACCACACTGGGTTTCAACTCCCAGACGTATAAGTTCAATTCATTCAAATGAAAGATTTAAGTGCAGCCAGAAAAATATAACATACCAAAGGGATCCTTGCATATAACACTCTCTGATGCTTGACTTGGTTCACTGAATCCTACTTCATTCTGGGCCAGGATACGGAACTGATACTCAGCGTCTGGTACAAGTCCTATGACAGTGTACATTGTTGTGGTAATTTGGGTCTTGTTCTGTCGGACCCATTTATCTGTAGTGGATTCTTTGCGATCAATAAAATAGCCAGTGACGCGAGATCCACCATCATCCTTTGGCCTTGACCAAGATAGAGAGACGGATGTTTTGGTAACATCCAAGATTTCGGGAGGATTGCTTGGAGGCTCTGGTGGATCTAAAACAAAGAGCAGTTAATTTATTATTGACTTGAGATATAGTCACATTAACACTCCATTATCAACATTAAAAGCACACATATACACACACACACACAAATGAATGACTAATTAATCTGAAGAATTGCTGAAGACAATTTTGAGAGTAAGATAATATTTTACTCTGTGTTCAACAAATGTTACACTTACTTAGTTGTGTCTTTGGTATAACTGGTTGTTCAGATTTTAGAGATTGACTGATGCCAAAGTTGTTTTCAGCAGAAACTCGGAAGTGATATTCCGTGTTTTCTTTCAGGCCTTTAATAACTACGGAACACTCCTTTACTGTGCAATCCACAGTATACCAGGCGGTTTTAGGCACCTCACGTCTCTCAACAGTATAAGCAATGATGTCTGATCCACCATCATCAGTGGGAGGTCTCCAGCTAACTCTGACAGAACGAGCTTGAATGTCGTCAAATTCAAGTGGTCCTTCTGGACGATTCGGAATTCCAATCACTTTCACCTTAATGTAAACTGCCTTTTTGCCACAGTTGTTTTCGAGGACCAAGTCATAAGTGCCTGAATCATCTCTATCTGCTTCTTTTATCACGAGTTCAGTGTGGGTGTCACTTGATGCGATCATAGCGCGGTGGCTGACATCACGACCTTCCTTCGTCCACTTGCAAACAGGAATAGGTTTGCCTTTGATCGGCACGGTCAGCTTGACAACTGCACCTTGTCTGACCATCAGGCCTTCCAGATATTTAGGATCAAGTTCATAATCAGGATATACTGCGGGAAAAAACCCCCAAAGAAAAATTATTCAACTTTTAACACAGCGACGATTCAATACGGCAGACAATCATGTTATTATCCCCAAACCAAACCTCTGCAAAATGATTCAGGAACGAAGGTAGAAATAAAAGAAAATATCTGAAGATTAAGAATTCTCACCTATCATTTCAGTGACTTTGACTGTTCCTGGGACATCAGCAGGTTCACCTGGTCCACCAGCATTAACTGCTAATATCCTGAACCTGTATTCAGCTCCCTGTGGCATGTGAGTCAGGGTGTATTCACAGATCTTTGTTGGAGTGGTATTGCACTTGGTCCATTCAAACTGATCAACTTTCTGCATTTGAATGAGGTACCCAGTGACCTTGGAACCTCCTTCCTCATCCGGTGGGCTCCAGGCAAGAGACACGGATGTCCGTGTAGTGTCTGTAACTCTTGGGTTCTGGGGCTTTTCGGGTGGTTCTGCGGAAGACAACAAATCAAGTTGATAACGCAACTTGTGACATTAATAGTAATATTCCTTGCATTTGATGCAGCACTTTATCACATGGTCGAGATGTCTCAATGTGCTTCACAGGAAATACTGTAAAGTGAATTGACTGTATACTGTATAAAGACTGTATATATTTTACCTATTGGGTCCATGGCAATTGCAGGCTTGGATGGCCGGCTTGGTTTGCTTTCACCTCTTGCGTTGATAGCAGTCACTCGGTGTTCGTACTCCAGTCCTTCAATGAGTCCAGTGGAACGGTATCTTGTCATGGTCACAGCTACTTTGTTGACTCGGATCCACCGTTCAGCTCTCAGCTCTTTGCGTTCAATGATGTACCCAGAAACCTTGGAGCCACCATCTTCAACTGGCACGTCCCAAGTAATGGTCATTCCATCACGAGAAACATCGAATACCTGCGGGGTATCGGGCGGTTCGGAAATGTCTGTTGAAAAAGAGAAGATCAATAATGTTTCTTTCCTGGTCGTTTAGTCGCTTTACATGGCAGGGATAGGATTCATAACAGAATACCGATTAAAAAAGTTAAACTGCTGATTTTATTTGAAATCATATTTTTAGGATTTATTTTAGTAAGTTATGAGTTGATACGATAGGAATAAGCCTATATTGATAAAATATGGGTTTATTGTCAGTGTGACTCATGGTACATGAGCTGAAGGTGTAAAGGACAGGTTAGCCTGTTTTGGGTGAAGAGAAGGATATAGGAGGGAGCAAGGAGTGGCAGAGACTCATGAGGAGTATAAACACTTGACAAGGACTGATTGGGACAAATGGCCTGTTTCCTCAGTTCTGAGAGAAAGATAGCAGTTTCTGTAGCACTACTAACAACTTGAGGATCAACACAATGAAGAAATCATGTTACACATTGTACGTATCGTAATGTCTCAAATTTACAGATAAACTACAGGTAACGTCTCTAATTTACAGCAATAAACTTACTGATGGCACTCTTGCACTGCACAATGTCAGATTGTAAGAATGATCCGATGCCAAAGCGGTTTGTAGCTGCTACACGGAAGACATATTCAGTGCCTTCAATTAATCTAATGAATTTGAACATGGTCCTGGTAACAGATTCCGACACTGGTAGCCATCCTGGACGATGTGCATCGCGTTGTTCAACCACGTAGCCAGTGATGGTCGCTCCACCTTCTTTCTCTGGTGGGTCCCAGCTAATAGTCATTGTGGTGGCATCAATCTCATCAAATCGAATTGGACCCGCTGGACACCCTGGTTTATCTGCAGAATGCATTAATATACGTTTGTTAAGAACGGAAGCATTATTAAGCGACTAAAAGACCATCTAGTTTGCCTTGCAACTTCCTGGCGGTCGCATGCACACATATGTCCCGAACCACCCGTGTACTATATCGCATAATGTTATTTCCTAAAAGAACACGGTCTCATCTGCGTTTGAAGGAATTAACTTTTCCCGCTTCAACCGCCTACCTAGGGAGCCTGTTCTACAGGTTTACGATTCGGAAAAAATGCATTATTGAACATTGAAAACCGAAGCTGTATTTTATTTCAGTGAAGTGCTGGAGAGAAATACTTACCAAGAATGATCACTTTGATCGATTCAGAAGCGGTTCCAGCAACGTTTTTCAGCTCGAGCAAGTAGTCACCAGAGTCGTCGATAGTGGTTTCACGCACGGTGAGCTTCACTACTTTAGCTGCTTTTTCCATCTTGATCCGATCGCCCTCTCTCATTTTGTTTCCAGCAAAGTACCAGGAAGCCACGGGGGCTGGACGTCCACCGATCGGAATAACCAGTTCAATGGGCTTGCCAGCAGGCACTGACATGGTCTTTTGACTTAGGCCTGTTAAATCTATTGTTGGCACCACTGTTAAAGAAAATAAATAAGAGTTGACATGAGTTAGGGGCTGAACCTGATCCATTCTTCCTTGTACCGAATAGCTTTGTCAGCTACCATCTAAACAACAAATACATTCTGAAGATATACATACCTCTCTGTTCCTTTACAGTGACAGCAGTCACAATCTCTCTGGCTTCACTCACTCCCTTGGCATTTAGGCAGCAGACTCGGAAGAGATATTGCTCGTTCTCATTTAGGGAAACGATGGTGTGCTCGAAAACCGTTTGTTTAACAGTTGCAACCTTCATCCATCTTTCTGTACCGGCCTTGCATGCTTCAATGACATAACCAGTCAATCTAGTGCCTCCATCATGTAGTGGCTTCTCCCAGGCAAGTGTAACTGAGGACTTGCTGACATCAACCACGTCTAGTTTCTGTGGAATCATAGGAACTTCAGACACAAGCACAGCATCTGCTGTTTCACATGGTTCACCAATTCCATAGATATTCTCTGGCAAGACTCTGAAATAGTACAGGCTTCCTTCGTGGAGCCCGGTGATTCTGCAAATTGTCTTGCTACACTTAATTGTCACCGTCTTGAACGCTCTCATAGCTGCTTCACGTTTCTCAATGATGTAGTTGTTGATAGGTGCTCCACCGTCAATTAATGGCACTTCCCAAGTTATAACGACCGATTCCTTCGTGACTTCCTTAACCCTAACCGCACCAGGTGGGCCAGGCGTATCTGAAAACAAAACAATGTATTTCATATGTTAAATGTTTTGAAATGTTCAGCAGAAATTGACAACACAACATGTGGTTGTGTGGGATGACTTATAAAAGCACTTGGATTGTATTAGTATGGAGCAAAAAGCAGGGACAATATGCTCTGTTTTTAAGAGGATTTTGAAGACACAGAGAGAGCAGATGAAGCAAAGAGATTTTGTATATTATTAATAATAAACCTTGCACTGGATATAGCATCTTATTATGGTCTTCAAGAGGTATCAAAGAGTTTCACAGAATATACGGTGAAGTGAGTTGACTGTATATTTTATTATTAGTTTCAAAAGGCAGGGCATAGAGTAGTGGCTAAGGTCTCTGCCACCAATGGTGGGAGGGAGGAAGTAAGGAAGGAGCTATAAATCAACTAGAATCGAAAAAGCTAAATTAAAACACATACCGTATACTTTGACAACGATAGTTGCTGCTTTCTTGCCAGATGGGTTTTCAGCCTCAATGGTGTATTTTCCTGCGTCGTAACGATTCACTTTCTCGATTATTAGCAGTGAGTAAGAGTCGGTTGTATCAATAAAACCACGGCTCACGAGGTCAACGCCAGTCTTGCTCCAGTTTATTACTGGAGCTGGTCTTCCCAATACAGAGACCATTAAGCGGAGAGAGCCACCGGCTCTAACAGTGACAGTTTTCTTCAGATCATCATCGAGCTCAAGGTCTGGAATTTCTGGAATGAATGGAATGCCATTAGCATGACCAAGACAGAAAATAGTAATAGTTACTCTTAAAAAAAATTGTTTTATTAGATGTTGTCCAAAAGTAACAGCATACAAGTGTTTTAAGGATATCTGGTGTGATTTTAACATTTCTTCCAAGTAAATTCACACACAGTACAATTTTGATTATAATAATAAGTATGCATGTTGAGATATTTTTTCTGCGATTCACAAAGGGATCTATAGTTAGTTATTCCAAGATATGTCACAACTCACTCTATTGCTTGGACATTTGAAATTGGTGTTTGAATAGATTTTCAGAGACATAATTGCAATTCACTATTTACACACATCTATCCTGGTGATGTCCAGGCAGAAAGGAGTAAAGCATTGAATACCCACGTGATTCTGTTTTCAAATCCATGCCACTTACCTATCCTTTCTATTGATTCGATTTCAGCAGATGATTCACTGAAATCACTTATTCCGTTGATATTGACAGAAGCGACCCTGAAACAGTACTTCTTGCCAGTTACCAGAGCTGTAACTGTGTACTCAGTGTTCCTCAAGGAAGAAGTCGTGTGTGCTCTGTACCACTGCTCTGTACCTTCCTCTTTCATTTCAAGAACATAGCCGATGATATCAGAACCACCATCATACATGGGTCTTGTCCATGCTAGGCTAATGCTGTGCCGGGTTGTGTCCACAACTCTTGGTGCTGAAGGTGATCCAGGTGTATCTGTTCATGAATAGAAATAGATTAGGTTCAGGAGCATACTAAAGATAGTGATCAAAAAAAATAGTTTCAGTCGTGAAAATCCTGAAAAATTTGTGTGTTGCAAAAGCACAACTTACATGTAGGGTCTTTGCAAAGGATGCCCTGCGACGATTCACTTGGTTCACTGTTGCCAGCTGCGTTCACCGCTGTAACACGGAATTGGTACTCGCAATTCTCCATTAAACCTGTCACTTTGAGTCTGGTGTCATAAATTGTGTATTCTTTGTTGACCCGTGTCCAACGCACACTTCGTTTTTCACGTTTATCGACCAGGTAGTTTGTAATTTCAGCTCCGCCATCAGTTTCGCACTTCATCCATTGGATGATGATATGTTCTTTACCAACTGCAACAAGCAGCGGTTCTCCGGGTTGTGATGGAACAGCTGTTTAAACAATACAAGTGCATTAGCTTTCAGTAACACCTTTAATAATAACTGTCGTCGAGACATTTTAAAGCGCTTCACTGTAAAATTGATTGACCTCGTGTTTTGCAAGCAATATGGGGTAGAGAGTTGCACACAGCAATGTCCCACCAACAGCCAGGGGATTATGGCAGGAGACTGGGAGAAACTCGATTCTGTTTTCAGGATCACAGGATCTTTAATGTCCACTTGGACAGGCAAATGGGACTACGGTTTAATGTCTCATCCGAAGGATGACAATGCAGCCTAACCGAGGCAATTTTAGACTATGTGATTCCAAGTCCCAATGGTTGTGGGCTTGAACCCACAACCTTCTGACTCAGAGGCAAGAGTGCTGCCACTGTACCAGGCTGACACACAAATTAATAATGCAAGTTGATGCAACTTTGATAGGGTGATTAATAATATTTAAAGAAAAAAATCAATTGGGCACTTACTGAATAGGTTTCTGGCCACTACAGGTGCAGACTCCAGCGGTACACCAGATCCATATTTGTTGACTGATCTTACTCTGAAAATGTATTCATTGTTCTTTATAAATCTCGTAGCTACGGTGGAAAGAGTGTGGCACTCGGGTTCAACAATTGTCCAGTTAAGTCTGCTGGTCTCCCGTCGCTCCACAATAAAGTGTGTAATCTCGGCTCCACCATCTTCTAGTGGCATATTCCATGACAAAGTGCATTTTTCCTCAGTTACTCTGCTGATGCTGATAGAACCTTCGCACGGCCCTGGTGAATCTAAACAGATCATGAAGGACAAAGTTCACATACCCATATAAGTTCTTCATAAATTTATACCTTGATTATTTGCTCAAAAAGCACAGATTGCCTTTTGTGATAGAAAACTTACCGAGCACTTTAACATTTACAGATACGGTCTTAATTCCACTTGGATTTCTCACAGTTAGTGTGTATCTTCCAGTGTCATTTCTGTCGCAAAACTTAATGATGGCGATGGCCCGCTTGTTAGTGTACTGTAGAGAAATCTTTTCGCAAAGCTCCAGTTCTTTGTCTCCCTTAGACCAGAAGACCTTAGGATCAGGTTTCCCACCAACAAAAGAATCAAGCACAAGATCTGAGCCAGCTCTAATGGTTACCACTTCTCCAAGCAGTCTGCTGTGTAGTTCAGCCTTTGGTGGTACTGGAAATATAAATAAACAACAAGTGCATAAGGGACTTTCAAAAGCGACTTTGTAGTGTTAATAAGAAATTCAAGTCTGCTTTTATATTCAATGGCTATTGACAATAAAATTATAGATGATTGAATTGTACATTATTTACACATACCATATTCATCTCTGCAAGTGACTGGTCCAGTGGATTCAGATGGTGTACTGATGACACCATTTGCATTCTTAGCCAAAGTACGGAATTCATAAACCTCTGATTCACTGAGTCCTGACACTGTGTAGAAGGTATCTATGATAGATGTGTAGTTACATTTCAGCCAGCGACCTTCTCCAATCTCAGAATATGGCTTACGCTCCACAATATAGCCAATAATCTTGCTTCCACCATCATTTAATGGCACGGTCCATTTCAACGAAACAGAAGAATTGTCAACATCTGTAACTTCAGGTCGACCTGGAGGATCTGTAAAAATAATTGTAAACAGAAGGAAATATTATTCTCACTTGAAATCTCCCATTAGCTGCAGATTTAGAAAAGTGCAATTGCTTCATGTATACATTAGCTCTTATTTAAAGCGTGTACTTACCAACAGGATTTTGAGCCGTTTGTGGTCTGGATGCTTCACTGGCTTTGCCTAAGCCAGCATTATTCATGGCATAGGTTCTGAACTGGTACTCCAGGCCTTCTACCAGGCTAGATATTTTGTAGTGACACTCAAGGCATGGTATTTTGTTTTCTTTCACCCACAGAATACTGTTACGTTCCTTCTTTTCAATCCAATAACCAGTGACTTTGCTACCACCATCATGGTACGGTTCTTCCCATCGAATGGATATGGCACTCGAAGATATAAAGTAGACTTCTGGCCTAGTTGGTGCACTTGGTGGAACTGCAGTTTGTACAAAAAAAGGAATCATTCTTAATTTGTAATCCATTCTAAAGCATGCGCCTAAACATTTATTGCATATTTGAATTCAAAAGGCATTTTTTTTTAATACAACTTACCATATGGATGCTCAGCAACCACAGGAGCTGATTCTAATGGTTTGCTGACACCAAATCTGTTCTCTGCAGAGACACGGAAGTTGTACTCCATGTATTTCGTCAAATGGGAGACTTTAATTTGAGTGCGTTTCACGCTGGAGTTGACCAGCTGCCAGACTGTACTACCCGATTCACGTTTTTCTACAATATAGTTGGTGATTTCAGAGCCACCATCATCTTCAGTCTCTTTCCATGACAATACGCAGGAATCGGCAGAAACCGATGAGATTTCTATGGGGCCTATAACAGAACCTGGTCGGCCAATAACATTAACAGTCACGGCAAAGGTCTTGACTCCTGCTGTGTTTTCCAGTGTTAAGTAATATTTGCCAGAGTCGCCTCTCATACTTTCCTTCATGCTCAGAGTTGTCCTCTCTTTTGTTGTCTTGATGCTGACTCTATCGCTTTCTTTAAGTCTCATCTCCTCGAGTTTCCAAATTACCTTGGGTGTTGGGCGTCCACTGATAGGAACGTCGATGGTAAAGGAACTTCCGGTTTTGCAAGTGATTGTTTGATTGGTGATTCCGGTGAGATCTGCTTTAGGCTCTATCTGTGGTTCTTTAATAATAACAGATGTAAAGGCCTCTCTTGGTTCACTGTAACCGGCATCGTTCTTGGCCTGGACACGGAATTCATACTCTGTGTTCTCTACCAGTCCATCAATTGTAATATAAAGGAGTTTGGTTTTACCGGCTTCAACCCAGTGATCGGCGCCCTTTTGCTTCATCTGTATCAAGTAGCCAGTAATTCGACTTCCACCGTCGTGCTCTGGTTTCATCCAGGCCAAGTCGGCCGAGGTCTTGCCGGTGTCAACGATATCCAGTCTCTTTGGTGGTGCCGGCTCCTCTGTGGCAATGATGGGCTCTGCCATTTCATAAGGCTCGCCAACGCCGTATTCATTCACTGCCATGACACGGAAGTAGTATTGCATCCCTTCGGCAAGGTCTCCTACCTTCAGGATCTGTCGAGAGCACTTGCCACTGATTTCTTGCCAGCTACGCCGGCTGGCTTCGTGCTTCTCTACAACGTAGTGGCGAATGCGTGAGCCTCCGTCAGTAATGGGAGCATCCCACATCAACGTCACTGATCCTCTTGTCACGTCTTTCAAGTTGATTGGACCCGGAGCTCCAGGGGTGTCTAGTACCTTGACAGTGAATGTAATAGATTTGCTGCCGCTATTGTTTTCCAAACTAAGTGTGTATTTTCCAGCATCGTACCTGTTGCAGTTCTCTATGTTTAAGATGCTGCATGTGTCAGTTGTGTTAATGTGAGCGTGCAGCCCGATGGATGAATCGGCCTTGGTCCAAGTAGCAACAGGAACTGGTCTGCCTTGGAAGGCGATGCTCAGTTGAACTGTGCCTCCAGCTTTGACAATGTGGATTTGCTTGAAACTAGCATCGATATCAATTTCAGGTGACGTTAACCTATCTACAGCTTGCACCGCGGACGCAACTTCGCAGGTATCTCCTTTGCCTGCACCATTGACAGCACAGACACGGAATTTGTACTCTTCCCCAGCTTCCAACTCAGTAACAGTGTACTTAGTGTTGACACACGCCTCTGCATTCACCTTATTCCAAGTGCCAAGAGCGGTTTTGCTCATTTCAATGATGTACCCAATGATCCGCATACCCCCGTCAAACACGGGCACGGCCCATTCCAAGCTAACGGTTGTCTTTGTTGTGTCTGTGACTCTGACAACTGTAGGTGCGCCTGGTGGATTAACTGGTTCTTTGCATTTAACAAGTCTTGAGATATCGCTTGGGGTTCCACATCCAGCATCATTTTCAGCTGTGACACGGAACTCATATTCATTCCCTTCAGTCAGTCCGGTTGATCTGAACCTGGTTTCTGTGATCTCTCTCTTGCTGAACACTTTGACCCACCGCATGCTCTTTTTCTCACGCCGTTCAAGGATGTATTGTTTGATTTCATTTCTTCCATCAAATTGTGGTCTGGACCAAGTCACTGTGATACTGTCTCCTGTTACATGGGTTGGTTCTGGAGTGCCTGGAGCATCAGGTGCAGCTGTGAAAATAGAAACGTTAATGAATTAGGCTCGACTGAAGCAGACGAAAAAGTGGGAGGGGAGGGCGGAGAAATAATCAATGTCAAATTGAAAGAAAATAAAACTTACTGTATTGTATCTGTGCAATAACTGATTCAGAATCCAATGTTCTTCCCACACCAAATTTGTTGACACTGGATATACGGAACTGGTACTCGTTGCCCCTGATTAGTTTAGTAACTGAGATTGAGCAGGCTTCACATTTATCAGAGACCATTGCCCAAGCAATTCGGCTTGTCTCTCGTTTCTCGATCACATAGTGAGTAATTGCAGCACAGCCATCATTTTCTGGGGGCTCCCACCACAAGGTGAGTTTTTCTCCAGTAATATTGCTGAATCGGATAGGTCCAACTGGTTGACCTGGGGTGTCTGAAATCCAATTAAATTTGTGAATCATCTAGTTTAGTTAAGTAGTGTCTAAGATATCTTACATGCTTGCATTGTTACTGATCATCATCATCATCAACACATTTTGAAACACATCACAGGATTTTACCGGAGGATTAAGTGATCTTCTTTGCAGGCGAACGTAATAATAATAATCCTTGCATTTCATTTAGCGCCTTATCACATCTTCTAGACGTCTCAAAGCGCTTCACCGAATACACTGTAAAGTGAATTGACTGTATATTTGTGGGCAAAACGTGGCAGCCAATTGCACACAGCAGTGTACCACAAACAGTCGTGGATTGAAATTATTAATTTTATTATTGTGTAATTGACAGAATATATTGTAAAGTGTGCGCGCGTGTGAAATGTGACAGCCAACTTGTACTGCACCATGTCCCACAAACAGCCATGAAGTGAATGATCAATGTAAGCAGGGCATTTTACCGGTACAATAGAAACTAACTCTGTTCTCTTTCTCAAATAGTGCCTTGGGATTTTTAACTAGACTTTGAGCTCAAAGTCCCGATGTGAGGCCTGAACCCACAACTTTTTGACAGAGGTGAAAACTGAGCCAGGCTGACACGTTATCATACTTATGTGAAAGATTGATGAATAAAAGCAGATATGAAAGTCAAATTCCTCCAAATACCTTGAACTCTGACATTAATGTCAGCCCTCCTGCTGCCAGATGCATTCTTGGCTTCCACAGAGTATATACCACGATGATCCCGTGTGGCATCTCTGACGAAGACACTGCTAGATCCAATAACATTAGTGATGTCTATCATCAACCTCTTGTCAATTTCTTTCCCATCTTTGAACCAGGTAACCTGGGGTAATGGACGGCCTTTGATATGCACCTTCAATCGAATTGCCTCACCCGATTTTACAGTCAGGCCTTCAAAGTGCTCAGCACCGAATTCAATCGTTGGCGGTACTGCAAAGAGGAAGTCGAAAAAGTTACAATGATAAGGTATATGAACAAAACAATGCCAAGAAATAATTGTTTACAGAAATACTCTATGGCAGGCATGTCATATCATTTTTATTTTGTTTTGTTTTAGCACTTACTGCTTTCATCTCTAGTCATGATGTATCCAGATGACTGAGAAGGTGGGCTGATTGTTCCTACAGCGTTTCTCGCGATTATACGGAATTCATATCGGTCACCAGGGCTAAGGCCTGAGACTGTATAGTGGCACTCGGAAACATCCACAAAATTGCACCGAAGCCAACGTCCACTTGCTTGTCGTTTTTCGACACTATAGCCCACAATTTTACTTCCGCCATCACGTAGTGGGGCATCCCACTTGAGTGTTACAGTATCCCTTGTGAGATCGATATAGTCAGGTGTACCAGGTGGATCTGTACAAAAGAATAGGCATTATTAATTTTGTAATGTTTTGGTAAAATTAGAATTAAATATGAGGATTTTATTCCACACTTATAATTTGCAATAATCGATTACTTACCAACTGGTGAGACAGCCAGATGTATTTTACTCAATTCACTGACTGGACTTAACCCAACACTATTTTCAGCATAAACACGGAACTGGTAATCCAGACCCTCGATGAGTCCTGTAATTCTATAATCTCGGCCAGAAATGTACGCTGTATTGACCTTCTGCCACAAGATGCTGTTCCTTTCTTTCTTCTCAACATGATACCCAATAACTTCAGAACCACCGTCGTACACTGGTGCATCCCATGTGATTGTCATACCATCGCAGGTAATGTTGTACACAACAGGTTTGCCAGGAGGACCTGGAGGTCTGAACTGGTGTTTTGCGATAATATCCATTGAATTAAGGGGTGGACTTATTCCATATCTGTTTTCAGCTCGGATTCTGAACTGGTACTCTAAGTCTTTGACTAGGTTTGGAACCTTAAAGGTTGTTCTGATGACACTGGAGCAAACCATTTTCCAGGTGGTTTGCGAGGTTTCACGCTTCTCAACGCTGTAGCAAGTGATCTCACTTCCTCCATCATCATCAGGGACATCCCAGGAAATGATGACACTGTCTGCTTTCACTTCATCAAATTTCACTGGTCCCTTCGGCTTGGATGGAGGACCCAGAGTAATAACAGTGATGGTGAATGTCTTTCTGGAAACATTATTGTCCAAGATGATGGTGTATTTCCCACCATGCTCTTTCTTGACGTTCTTGATATTTAGAGTAGCTTTGGCTTCTGTTTTCTTGTAGCGAATAAACTCGGTTTCTTTGAGCGGAATATTATCCTTCAGCCAGTGGATACTCGGACGTGGTTTACCCTTATAGGGCAGTTCAATGTGGACATTGTGTCCAATTCTGACACTAATCTGTCCTCCTGGAATATCAGATAAATCTGCTTCAGGTGTGATAACATAATCTTTCACTGTAATGGGTCCAATTGAAACACTGTCACTTAATCCTTTTTCGTTTTTAGCGAATACTCGGAAATCCATGATTGTTAGCTCCTTTAACTTAGTGACTTCAAATTCGCAAACTTTGCAAATTCCTGCACTGGACCATTCTTTCTCGTCTTTCAGTTTCTTTTCGATGACGTACTCTGAAATGATACTTCCTCCGTCATAATCAGGTTTGTTCCATTGCAATATGACAGATGTCTTTGTGGAATCCTTCATCGCGATGTCTTTGACGGGTCCAGGCACTTCAGTGGCTTTCACTGGTTCCGTTGTCTCACACGGGACACCCAAACCGTTCTCGTTCTCCGCCAGCACTCGGAAGAAGAAAGAAGTCTTCTCTGACAGCTTGGTAATCTTGAACATGGTTGCACAGCATTTGGTAGTGACACAAGACCAGGCTCTCTTTGTTGCATCTCTTTTCTCGATGACATAATTACTAACTTGAGAACCACCGTTAACAAGAGGAGGGTCCCAGATTAATGTGATGGTGCTTCGGGTCACATGCTTGATCTGTATGTTCTGACAAGCCCCAGGTGTGTCAAGGACCTTTACAGTCACAAAAGTTGATTTGGCTTCACCAACACCATTTTCAATTGTCAAAACATATTTGCCTGAATCTTCACGATGGACCTGAGGAATAGTCAGGAACGTGGTTGACTCAGTGTTGTGGATGATGTATTTCTCATCACCGTTGATCAGTTTCTCACCCTTCCTCCATGTGACATTTGGGGTAGGACGTCCTTTGAAGGGTATCATGATCTCCACATCTTCGCCCGCTTTTGCGGTTATTGAACTTCTCAGCACAACATCAAGATCGATTTCTGGCCCTTCTGCAATAGTTAAAAGGAAACAAATGCATATATTTCAGGAAAGGAAATCCATTTTAACGCCTTGTGTCTTTATAACACCTTGTCCCTTCGCCTTGCTCCCTCCCTTGCCTCCTTCAAGGCTGGCCTCAAAATCCCTCTCTTCGACCTTGCCTTCTGCTGCCCTCCCAACTCTCTCCTGCCCTTGCTCGGGTCCCATCCCATGTCAGCACCTTGGAACGTCCTCCCGACGTGAAAGGTGCTCTATAAATGTAATTTTGTTGTTGTTATTGTGTAAAATCAAAGCATTTTTATAAACTGTTGACTTACCAAGTATGTCCTTAGCTTGTACAGGTTCTGTCATTTCAATTGGCTCTCCGTGGCCAGCAATGTTGACGGCACTGACCCGGAAGTAATAGTTTTTACTAGGTTCCAAGTGAGCCACAACATATTCTGAAGTTCTGACTTCACCCTTTGAGCTGACCACTATCCATTCCTCTTCTTCAGCTTCCTTCTTTTCAATGATATAGCTCGTTATTGCACTTCCTCCATCGTACACTGGTTTAGTCCAGTTCAGAGTGATGGACGACTTAGTCGTGTCGACAATCTTCAGTTTGGTGGGTTCACCAGGTGGATCTGAGGAGTACAAACATATGCACATTTAGCTACCTTTTAAAATACGCAACATCACTTACATTTAAATACAGGCTTGTCTTTAAACTTGAAATAAACTTTGGATTATCTTTACATACCAATTGGATCGGCAGCTTTGTAGAAATCGGAGACGTCAGAAGGTGGGCCAACTCCAGCTGTATTAATGGCACTCACACGGAATTGATACTCGTTTCCTTCTGTGAGGCCGGTTACCTTTTGCCTGGTGTCACGGATGGGTTCCTTGAGCACCTTGAACCAGCGGAGACTCTTTTTCTCTCGTTTCTCCAAGAAATAACCACTTATTTCATTGCCTCCATCAATGGTAGGTCTCTTCCAGGTGACAGTCATTGTCTGTTTAGTTATCATTGAGGTTTCAGGCATGCTGGCTTGTCCAGGTGTAACTATTTAAACGAGAATCTCAGCGTTACTTTTGGCGGATAAACAACTACAGAGATAGCAACTACAGAGATGCAACTACATGTATGCAATAACGACACGAGTATCTTATCGTCTTACCAAATGCATTCTTAGCAATAACAGCTTCAGTTTCCAGTGGTTCACCAATACCATATTTGTTCACACCCCTGACACGGAATATATATTCGTTGCCTTTGATGAGTTTCTGCATTGAAATCATACAGGTTTCCAACTTGTCTGATATGAGTGACCAAGCGACACGGCTTGTCTCACGTTTTTCAACGATATAGTGGCTGATAGGAGCTCCACCATCATCCTCTGGAGGATTCCACATGATAGTGATTTTCTCGGCTGTGACAGTCTTGAATTCTATTGGACCTCCGGGAGGACCAGGCTTGTCTATGAGAGGAAAACAAATTGTTTACCAATGATCAACAGTTAGAAAATGTGCGTATTTCTTCTTTAACCCTGAACATGCAATACAGTAACATTTGTATAGCGCCTTTCACATCAGGAGGCTGACCCAAGGCGAATTATGAATACATACCTAATATTAGCACTCTAATTGTTGCTGTTGCTGATCCCATGGGATTTTTAAGTTTAATTTCATAGTTTCCACTGTTGATACGAGTGGCATCCTTAATTAATACTGCTGCTGATTCAGTTGTGTTTTCAATAGAGACTTGAGCACTAGTCTCAAGTTCTTTTTCATTCTTGTACCATTCAATAGATGGGAAAGGCTTGCCAGAGATACCAACTTTAAGCTTCACAGCAGAATCAGCCTTGTATTTGACAATATCCAAATATTCCATCGGCAGATCAACCTGAGGAGCACCTATAAAACAAAATCACCGGGAGTTACGTGGTTGTCAGAATTAACTACCTAGAGATAACTCTTTAGAATTCCATTATAGAAAAATAATTACCATAGGTGTCATGGCATGTTACAGGTCCAAGAACGTCAGATGGGTTGCTTACAGAACCATTTGCGTTCTTAGCAAATACCCGGAATTCATATTTTGCATCTTCAGTCAGACCCGAGACAGTGAATAGAGTCTCAATAACGTTAGTAAAGCTGCCTTTTGTCCATCGTCCACTTGGCAGATCGCGCTTTTCAACAATGTAGCCGGTGATCTTGCTACCACCGTCATAAGCAGGTTTTTTCCAGCTGAGGCTTACGGCGTGCTTCGTAATATCTGTTGCACGTACATTTGTTGGGGGTTCTGAAAACAAAAAGTACGTTGAGATTTGATTTATATGTTCACATCTCAAAACATTAATGTTTTGTAACCACTGAGCTGATCAGGTGAGAAAACATGAAGGGTTATTTGAACACCTACCACAAGCATCAATTGCAAGAACTGGATCGGAAAGATGGCTAACTTTGCCAATGCCTGCGGCGTTTTGTGCGTACACCCGGAATTCGTAGATAAGTCCACCAGTGATATGAGTGATCTTCATGTGTGTCGTACGGATAATAGTCTTGTTAGCCTTCTGCCAGAGAATGCT
This sequence comes from Hydrolagus colliei, assembly GCA_035084275.1. Taxonomy (NCBI): domain Eukaryota; kingdom Metazoa; phylum Chordata; class Chondrichthyes; order Chimaeriformes; family Chimaeridae; genus Hydrolagus; species Hydrolagus colliei. Next base: position 23,428,479 of record CM068747.1, on the reverse strand, counting down.
GTTTCTGTCTTTCATTTCCAAATGATATCCAATCACTTGGTTGCCACCATCGGAGACCGGCTCGTGCCAGCCCACTGATATGCTCTCTCTGGTGACGTGAGTTACCCATGGAGTCGATGGAGGTCCAGGTGTAGCTAGAAAAAATAGGTTAAGACATAATTAGCAATGCAATCAATCAAGTGAGTAACACCCATGCTCTTTTGTGCTTTGTGAAGGAACAAGCAACTTACTGTAAGGCAGTTTGACCGTGACAGATGCAGAATCAATATGGTCACTGATTCCAAAGCGGTTTTCGGCTTTGATGCGGAATTGATATTCTTCTCCAGTGGTCAGTTTCATGATTTTGATTACACTTCTGGCAGCAGTTGCAGACACTTCTGACCAGGCTGCCGTACTGGTCTCTCGCTTGAGAACAATGTAATTGGTTACCTGACTGCCACCGTCGTAGGCTGGCGGTTGCCATTTCAATGTGACGCTATCTTCAGTGACGTCACTGACATTAACAGGGCCTAATGGGGGGCCGGGTCTGTCGAGGACCACAATATTGATAAATGATTTAGTCGTTCCACTGGAGTTGGAAGCAGTAATGTCATATCGGCCGGCGTCATTTGCCACACTTTCCTTCAGATTCACGATGATGCTCTCTGCGCTCATCTCCGTGTTAAATCTCATGGTTGACTTCATAATCAATCCGTCTCTCGACAAAGACACTTTGGGCTGTGGTTTACCAGATATTGGGATTTCGAATTTAAGATTGGATCCAGCTCTGACATATACTGTGTTGTGTGGAAAGTACTTCAGATTAATCTCAGGTGAATCTGAAAATAGAAAAGTATAAATATTATATTTTAAAAGGTAAGAACTGAGCTATTTTCTACCACATTCCAATTTTGATCAGGAAGGTATCTGACACACCTTAGCCACTTATGACATTGGATTTCAACAGCACGTTGTCTTAAAGCTGCTTTGTTTAAAATGTCATGTATAATAAAAAAAACTACAAAATATCATAACTGATTATATCAATGTAACTCACCAAGTTGTTCTTTCACAGTTACTGGTAGAAGCATTTCCTTAGGATCACTGAGGCCGGCTTGATTTTGAGCAGATACTCTGAAGAAGTATTCCCCATTCTCTCTCAAACCTTCGATAACATGGTGTGTGGTGTTCACAACTGCACATTTGACCCACTTTTGCTGGCCTTTTTCAAGAGCCTCAATAAAGTAGCTGGTTATCCTGCTGCCTCCATCGTGTTCTGGCTTCGACCAAGCGAGAGACACACTATCCTTGGTGACATTCGTAATGCCAAGTCGCAGAGGTATACTTGGTTTTTCTGAAAGATATAACATACATAGTATTTATAGGTATTCATCAGAGAAAATATACTCTGAATTTAAAATTGTAGATATGTACTCCAAGTTCTGAAAATAAAATAAATACAGTATTTATAATAAAAAGTATTTAAACTATCTACCATTTTAAAATCTATTTTCTTTGGTCTCTCTATCCCAGGCTAAATTACCAGACTGAGAGAACATGTAATGAAACCTGCTCACTGGTATTTAAAATAATATAGTCCATCAATCAGGTCCTGAGAATGTTTATTTTCTTAATCTTACGTGCAACTTAGTTTCTTTAACATCTCATGTCAAATCACCATCGTTGCCAGCACTCAATTTCTTTAAAACCTCATGAATACCTTGTATCCTTAACACTGGTTTCACAATGTTTTGATGTCCTGTGTATTACAGCTTTCCAACAAGATGAGCCGTATTTCTCTTATTTCCTTGTCGATGTTGACTAGTTTTAGTTGATAAGATGCTACAGTGAAATAAATAAGAGGTGCTAAAAATTGTCTAACTTTGTTGTGCTAGACTTTCAGTGAAGCTTGTGGGCAAAATGCTGCAGACGTTTGCGCACAGCAGTCCCACAAACAACAACAAAATTACATTTATAGAGCGCCTTTCGGGAGGACGTCCCAAGGCATCCCAATCGTGGACCAGCATGTTGTACACCAATGTGTACTGTTATAGCTCTGAAATATTCTACAAACGAAAACTGATAACATACCTGTCACTTTAACACCTTCTTTGGTCTCAATCGGAACACCGATACCAAATTCATTTTCTCCCCTGACGCGGAAGTAGTAAATGGCACCCTCTTGTAGATCGGTAACTTTGTAAGTGAGGCGATGGCAATTGTTGGTCACGCAGACCCAAGCCTTCTTACTAGCTTCACGTTTTTCAATGTGATAATTCTTCACACGAGCACTGCCTTCATTTTCCGGTACATCCCAGGCCAGCAGGACTGAATCTCTGGTTACTTCCCTTGGAATAATAGCTCCAGGAGGTCCAGGGGAATCCAGAACCTTAACAACTAGTGTCAGTGTGGCCGTAGCTAGCACATTCTGTAATGTTACTACATATTTGCCAGAGTCGTTCCTTGTTGCTTTTTCTATAGTTAATGATGTCATTAAATCTTTACTATCAATAGTTCCTCGTACACGGAGATCTACATTGGATTTGCTCCACATGACATTTGGTATTGGTTTACCTTTGAACGGCACTGCTAATGTAAAGGAGATTCCAGCTTTGACAATCAAAGTTTTGCGCATTTCATTGTCGATATCGAAAGCAGGCTCTTCTTCCCTTTCCTTTGCAATGTGTGGCTCAGATACCTCACTTGGATCGCTGACACCAACCTTATTGATGGAAGATAAACGGAAAACATATTCTGCTCCTGATGTGAGTCCAATTACTGTAAATTCTGTGCCTCTCAGGTTCTGGATGGCTGTAGACCATTCGGTTTCTTCAGACGTTTTATACTGTACAGTGTATCCAGTGACAGGCGAACCGCCATCAAATAGGGGCTTTGTCCAAGCAAGAGAAATACTTGTTTTTGTAAAGTCAACAACTTTGGGTTTGGATGGAGCAGCAGGTATAAAGATTGGATCTTCTGCACGCACAAACGTTGATGCTTCGCTTGCAGGACCCACACCCGCAGCATTTTCCGCAGACACGCGATATTCATATTCAGCGCTTTCACGAAGTCCTGAGGCCTTCACTCTCAGATCGTACACGGGTTTCTTATTGACCCGCAACCAGCGGAACCCATTCTTCTCACGTTTCTCAATGATGTAGCCAGCAATTGCATTGCCGCCATCACTGTCGGGTCTTGACCAGCAGATAGTCATGGTATCCTTTGTTACGTTGGTAATTTCCAATGATTTTGGTGCACTAGGAATTGTGTATGGATCAAGCGCTTTCTTCGGTTCACTTTCTAAAACTTCACCGACTCCGTACTTGTTAACTCCCATCACTCTGAAAATATATTCATTGCCTCGGAGCAGTTTAGTTACTCTACAGGAGGTTGTTTTCAACTCATCTGTCACCATGGTCCATGCAAGGCGACTTGTTTCACGCCTTTCCACAATGTAATGATCAATATTTGCTCCTCCATTCTCTTGAGGAGGTGCCCAGGACAGTGAACACTTTTCAGATGTAAGACCAGAGACTTCTAAAGGTCCAGCAGATGGGCCTGGTCGATCTAGTACCTTGAGGTTCATCGCTAGGGATCTTGTTCCAGCAACGTTTTGCAGTGTTAACACATACTGTCCTGAGTCTCGCCTAATGCAGTCCTTCACCACAATTGTAGTGGTCTTGTCAGTCGACTGGATTTCAGTCCTTGCTTGTCCTTCAAGCTCTTTACCATCCTTTGTCCACGATACCACTGGAAGAGGTCGCCCTGCAATATCTGCATTGATCTTCACCATATCTCCAGCCTTAACAACAATTTCCTTAAATTTAGCATCCATCATAATTCTGGGAGCTTCCACATCATCTTTCACAGTAATGGGACCTGTTGATTCAGATGCTTCACTGAATAAACCTACGGAATTCTTTGCAATAACATGAAACTCGTAACGTTGATCTTCAGTCAGGCCTGTAACATCAAAATACCTTTCTGGGATGTTAGTAAAGTTGCATTTCAACCAGCGGCCATCTGGCAACTCTCTGTTTTCTACAATATAACCAGTGATTTTAGCACCACCGTCATATTCCGGTTTAGTCCAAGACAATGAAACTGAGGTCCTGGTAATATTTGTTACCTCTGGTTGACCTGGAGGATCGCATGGGTCTCTTGCCGCAACTGGCTCGCAAACCTTACTGCATTTGCCAATACCCGCGATGTTCTGGGCATACACACGGTATTCATACAACAACCCTTCGTCAAGAGCAGAGACTTTAATCTTTGTGTCGGTCACAAGACTTCTGTTCACCTTCGTCCACAAGATACTGCTTCTTTCTTTGCGTTCAACATGGTACCCAAGAATCCTGGAGCCTCCGTCAATGACTGGCTCGTTCCACTTCACAATCATGTAATTTTTAGTAGCATGTGCGACGATGGGAGTTGAAGGAGGACCGGGTGGTTTAAACGGGTACTGGGCAACAATACTGTGAGAATCCGTACTGTGGCTCTTGCCATAACGGTTTTCTGCAAAAACACGGAACTGGTATTCGCTCCCCGATGTAAGGCGTGTAATTTTCATAGATGTTCTGGCAACAGTAGCAGATACAGTTTCCCAAGTTGTTGTTGTTGTGTCTCTCTTTTCAACAATGTAATTGTTAATTTGGCAACCGCCGTCGTACTGTGGTGGGTCCCAAGATATAGTGATATTATCAGCACTGACCTCATCCACTTGAATTGGGCCAGATGGCCCTGGTTTGTCAAGAACAACAACATTGATTAGGGAGGTTGTTGACCCTGTGCTATTGGAGACAATTAGCTCATATTTTCCAACATTTTCCTTTGATGCTTCCTTAATGGTTATAATTGTAGTTGTCTTTGATGTCTGAACATTCACTCGTGTGGTTTGTTTCAAAGCCTGTCCGTCTTTATTCCATGCCACAGTGGGCAACGGTCTTCCTCTGAAAGGTACCTCAATCTTGAGGTCATCACCAGCCTTCACACTGAAACTATTGAACGTGAGTTCAATGGATGGTGCAATTTCAATATCTTTTGCAATGACTGGTACTCCCAACTGTCTTGGATCACTCTTTCCTTTCTCATTCACAGCAATAACTCTGAAAGTATATTCCTCGCCCGCTGTTAGTCCTTTAACAGTTGTCTCCAATACTTTTTCTTGAGTGCACAATGTCCATTTTTCACTTCCTTTAGTTTGCATTTCGATGATATAGCTAGATATTTTGCTACCACCATCGTGGTCAGGTTTCTCCCAGGTGAGAGTTGCAGTCGTTCGTGTCACATCTACCAATGTTACTTTGCCAGGAGGCAAGGGCACCTCAGATGCTTTAATGGGCTCGGCAGTATCTGCTGGTAGGCCTGTTCCATACTCGTTGACTGCCAAGACACGGAAACAATAAATACCTCCTTCTTGAAGTGATTCAATTCTGAATGTCGTCTTAGTACAGTTGTTGGTAACTGAAGCAAAAGCCTTTCTGGTGGATTCACGTTTCTCCACAATGTAATTGGTAATCTTTGCTCCACCATCAATAAGAGGGGCTTCCCATGCCAATGTCACAGAATCTTTCTTTATCTCTCTTATATGGAGGTTCACAGGCGCACTTGGTGAATCAAGCACTCTGACGTTAACAAAAGCAGATTTAGTACCACTGTTATTTTCCAATGTTAAGTGATATTTACCGCTGTGAAACCTGTTGACATTATCAAGAACCAACATGGTATAAGAGCTTGAAACTTCAATCTGGGTTCGTTCACTGAGATTTCCTTCAGCTTTCTCCCATTTTGCTTCGGGTTCTGGTCTTCCTTTAATGGGAACAAATAGCCTCAAAGTACCACCGGCACGTACAGACACGACCTTCCGGAGGTCAGCATCCAGCTCAATTTCTGGTGGTTCCAATTTCTCAACTGCAACAATTGCCTCAGCAACATTTGCCGGTTCACCAACTCCTTCAGAGTTAATGGCACACACACGGAAGTTGTATTCAGTGTTCTCTTTCAATTTCTCCACCTTAAAGTGGGTAGACAGCACCCCTGTTGGAGGCGTGCAAGTGGTCCAGTCTTCAGCACTAGCTTCTTTCATCTCTACAGAATACCCTCTAATTTGAGCCCCGCCATCATAGATAGGTTTGCCCCAAGCAAGCGATACTGTTGACCTTGTCGTGTCCGTCACCTTTGGGTTGCTTGGTGGACCAGGAGGATAAATGGCATCACAAGCTTTGTAGAACACACTTGGTTCACTCGGGTCACCTACACCAGCAGCGTTTTCTGCAGATACGCGGAATTCATAGAAATGTCCATCTACCAGACCAGTCGCTCTGAAACGCAAATCAGTCAATCTCTTTTTATTGCACTTGGTCCACCTGATTCCATCCTTGTCCCGTTTTTCCAGTATATAACCTTCAAGCTCAGCTCCACCGTTGTCAGTAGGACGACCCCAGGTTATAACCATTGAGTCCTTAGAGATAGATGTAACTTCAGGTGTTGTTGGTGGACCCGGTACGTGGAATGGATTTTTGGCCACAACCGCTTCGGATTCCAGTGGCTCACCAATGCCATACTTATTCACAGCCATTACACGGAATATGTACTCGTTGCCTGGAAGCAGTTTGGTTACTTTGTGACTGATGGCTTGCACGTTAGTCTCCACTTGCGTCCAGGATAGTCTGCTGGTTTCTCTCTTTTCAATGATGTAGTGAGAAATACTTGCACCGCCTTCTTGGGAAGGTGGGTTCCAGGCCAAGTAGCATTTTTCTGCCGTAACACCATAGACCTTCAGAATATCATCTGGAGGACCAGGCCTATCGAGGATCTTAACAGTTATGGGAATAGATTTTGTACCGCCTACATTGCTGAGTTGAAGTGTGTAGTGCCCTCCGTCAATTCTTATACAATCTTTGACTGTGAGAGCAGTTTTGTGAAGGGTTGATTTAATCTCCATTCTGGCAATATTTTCTTCCAGATATTTGCCATCTTTCATCCATGTTACTTCAGGTAAGGGTTTACCATAGATATCAGCTTCCAGTACAAAGCTGTCACCTGCATTCGCAACAATAACATCCTTGTACTTGGGGTCTAAGGAAGCTCTTGGGGCTTCAATCTCATCTCTTGCTGTAATTGGTCCAGTGCTTTCAGAGGGTTCACTGAAAATACCAGCTGCATTTCTTGCAAGTATTCTAAATTCATATCTTGCATCTTCAGTTAATCCAGTCACGTTAAATTCAGTTTCGATTATGTTAGTGAAACTGGCCTTCATCCAGCGACCTTCAGGAAGCTCTTTCTTTTCAACAAAATATCCGGTGATCTTGCTACCACCATCGTACGGAGGCTTTGTCCAATGGAGAACAATGTTATTTCTTGTGATGATAACAGCTTCAGGTCGGCCAGGAGGATCACAAGGATCGCGGGCTACGTAACATTCGGAAACCTTGCTAGATTTACTGATGCCAACGATATTCTCTGCAAAGACTCTGAACTCATATTCAATACCTTCTTCCAGATTGCTACACTTGAAATGAGTGTCTTGGATGATCGTCTTGTTCAATTTTACCCAAAGAATACTGTTCCTTTCTTTACGTTCAAGGTGGTAACCCAAAATACTACTTCCACCATCATTTACCGGTTCATTCCACTGGATATGCATGACGTCCTTTGTCGCAGTTGAAACAAGTGGTGTAGCTGGAGGGCCAGGCAGCTTGTAGGGATATTGTGCAACAACTGCTGCCGAATCTAAAGACGAGCTCCTGCCATACCTGTTTTCGGCAAAGATTCTGAACTGGTATTCATTTCCTGTGGTCAGTTTCATCACTTTAATGGTTGTTCTAGCTACAGTTGCAGAGACCAACTGCCAAGCAGTTGTCGTTGTGTCCCGCTTCTCCACAACGTAGTTGTTAATTTGGCAACCTCCGGGGCATTCAGGGGCATCCCATGAAAGTATAACAAACTGAGCACTAACTTCATCAAATCGCATTGGCCCGCTTGGAGGACCTGGTTTATCAAGCACTATAATGCTAATGTCTTCTGTGGCTGACCCAGCACTGTTTGTAGCACTAACTGAATACTTTCCAAAGTCATCCTTATGACTGTCTTTGATCATAAGTATTGTTGAGGTTGCAGTTTCCTCCACATTTACCCTTGTCGTTTGTTTCAGTGTCTGTCCATCCTTTGTCCAAATAATCTTAGGTTTTGGACGTCCCATCACTGGAACTTCAATCTTCAGGTCTTCTCCAGCTTTGACACTATAAGTGTTGAATACGAGTTTGAAACTAGGCTCAATATTTTGATCTTTAGCTATCACTGGCACTGCGAGGAGTCTCGGGTCACTCTTTCCTTTCTCATTAAAAGCTAATATTCGGAAGAGATATTCATTCCCTGAACTGAGACCAGCAACAACTGCTTCGCATGTTTTAGACTGGGTCACAACACCCCATTTGTCAGATCCTTTTGGTTGCATTTCGACCAAGTATCCCAAAATTCTGCTGCCACCATCATGTTCTGGCTTCTCCCAAGATAGGGAGACACTCTGCTTAGTGACATCAGTGAGAGTAACTTTACCTGGTGCTAAAGGTACCTCGGAAGCCTTCACCGCCTCCAGAGTCTCAACGGGTATACCAACTCCAAACTCATTTTCCGCCATGACTCTGAAGTAATAGGTCGCTCCTTCAGTAAGATTCTCAACTTTGAAGCTGCACTTGCTACATTTAGTGGTCACGTTAGCATAAGCTTTCCTGGTTGATTCTCGCTTATCGATAACATAGTTTTTAACCTTTGCACCTCCATCAATAATGGGTGGATCCCATGAGAGTGTGGCTGAGTTTCTCTTTATGTCTTTCACAGTTAGGTTTTGTGGAGCTCCTGGTGTGTCCAACACCTTGACTGAAACAAATGCAGATTTGATGCCACCACTGTTTTCTAGAGTCAAAATATATTTTCCAGCATCATTTCGATCACAGTTATCTATCGTCACTTGCGTGTAATTATGTCCCTTTTCTACTTGTCCCTTTTCATTTATTTCACTTTCGTCCTTTGACCAACTAATCTCAGGAGCAGGTCTGCCTTTGAACGCTATAAAGATCCTAGCAGTATTACCCGCTCTGACTGTAATTCCTTTCCTTAATTCTCCATGAAGTTCAATTTCAGGTGCCTCAAGTTTATCTTCTGGTTTAATTGTGCCAGGTACTGTTGCTGGTTCACCTACTCCTGGCTTGTTGATGGCACATACGCGAGCATTATATTCCTGTCCTTCGATGAGTTTTACGATTTCAAAGCGGGTTACTTGTAAACCGGTCTGTGGAGTGCACATGGTCCAGTCTTCCTCGTCCGCTTTGCGGATTTCTACTAAGTATCCCTGAATTTCACTCCCACCGTCGTAAATTGGTTTGCCCCAGACAAGCACAACAGAATTCTTTGTGGTGTCTACAATGTGTGGATTAGCTGGTGGCCCAGGTTTGAACACTGGATCAGAAGCTTTGTAGAAAACTGAGGCCTGAGCTGGTTGGCCAATTCCTGCGGTGTTTTCAGCAGACAATCTGAATTCATATTCATGGTCTTCCATAAGTCCTGTCACTCGGAAGCGCAAGTCTGTAATTCTACGCCGGTTACACTTTGTCCATCTGATTCCAGCCCTGTCCCTCTTCTCCACGATGTAACCTATGATTTCACTACCACCATCGCTGTCTGGTCTGGTCCAGCATACAGTCATGGAGTCTTTGGCAATGTTGGTTACCTCCAATGATTTGGGTGGACTAGGAGGTACAAATGGGTTCTTCATCATAACGGGTGCAGACTCCAAAAACTCACCGATCCCATACTTGTTGACTGCCATGACACGGAAGATATATTCATTGCCCTCCAAAAGCTTGGTAACTTTATGCATAGTAGTTTGAAGTTCTGAAGTCACAACAGTCCAGGCCAAACGACTGGTTTCTCTTTTCTCAATGATATAGTGTGAAATGTTACTTCCACCATCGTACTGTGGTGGACTCCAAGCGAGAGAGCACTTTTCAGCTGTGACGCCGGTAACTTGCATTGGTCCCTCTGGAGGTCCAGGTCTGTCCAAGACCTTTACGTTTATGGGAACAGATTTAGTCCCTGCCACGTTAGAGACTTGAAGAATGTACTGTCCGCCATCCACTCTGATTGCATCCTTTACAATAATCAGAGCTTTGAAGTCACTGTTTTTGATCTCATGTCTTGCTGATTCTTCCACTTCTTTGTCACCCTTGAACCACTGAATAACAGGTAATGGCTTGCCATAAACATCAGCATCCAGCTTAACTACATCACCTGCATTAACCACAATTGTGTCTCTGTATTTGGGGTCCATAGATATTCTAGGTGGGTCAACCTCATCCTTTGCAGTTATTGGCCCAGTGCTGTCAGATGGTTTACTAACTGTACCTGCAGCATTTTTAGCAATGACTCTGAAATCATACCTGTTATCTTCAGTGAGACCAGTAACAATGAATTGGGTTTCAATGATATTTGTGAAACTGGCCTTCATCCAGCGACCCTCAGGTAGGTCACGCTTCTCAACAATGTATCCAGTAATTAAGCTGCCACCGTCGTATTCTGGCTTTGTCCACTGAAGTGTAATTGCACTTCTGGTAACAATAAGAGGTTCTGGGCAACCTGGTGGATCGCATGGATCACGGGCAACATAGCACTCGGAGAGCTTGCTTGATTTACCAATTCCAACAATGTTTTCAGCATATACTCTGAATTCATATTCAATTCCTTCTTCGAGTCCAGTGATCTTAAACCTTGTATCTTGTATGATGCTTTTATTGACTTTGGACCAAAGAATACTATTTCTTTCCTTGCGTTCAAGATGATAGCCTACTACTCTGCTACCCCCATCATTGATTGGTTCATGCCATTCCACAATCATGGTCTCTTTAGTAGCATTTGGAACAAATGGTGTACCTGGTGGGCCGGGCTCTTTGTATGGATATTGGGCAATAATCGCCTGAGAATCTAAAGCAAAACTTCTACCATACCTATTCTCGGCATATACTCTAAATTGATATTCTTTTCCTGTTTTTAGTTTGGTTATCTTGAGAGTTGTTCTTGCCACTGTTGCTGAAACAAGCTCCCAGCTTGTTGTGGTTGTATCTCTCTTCTCAACAACATAATTAGTTATTTGGCAGCCTCCGGTAAAGGCTGGTGGTTCCCAAGTAATTGTGATGCTTTCAGCGCTAACGGCATCAAATTTAACAGGGCCACTGGGTGGACCAGGCTTGTCTAGGGTTATGACTTCGAAAGATGCCGTCTTTTGGCCAACAATGTTGCTCACAGAAATGGCATACATTCCGTTGTCTTCTTTAACTGAATCCTTGATGGTTAGTACTGTATGATGATCGGTGTCAGTAACATTGACTCTGGTTGTTTGCTTGAGTGACTGACCATCCTTTGTCCAAATAATCATTGGTTTAGGTCGTCCAGTGATAGGTATTTCAACTTTCAAGTCATGTCCAACTTGTACCTTATAGCTGTTAAAAGCAGGCTTGACATCTGGTTCAATCACTAGATCTTTGGCAACCACAGGCACTGCTAGGGTTCTTGGGTCACTTTTGCCCTTCTCATTGACTGCCATAACTCTGAACAAGTAATCTTCTCCCTGTACCAGACTCGAAATGACTGTTTCAAGGGTTTTTACATATGCACACGCTGCCCACTTTTCACTGCCTTTACTTTGCATTTCTACCACATACTGGATAATTCTGCTTCCACCATCATGTTCAGGTTTCTCCCAGCTCAAAGACACAGAATTTCTTGTGACATCAACCACTGTTATTTTTCCTGGAGGCTGTGGCACTTCAGATATTTTAACAGGATCAATGGTTTCTGCGGTTAACCCAATCCCGTGCTCATTCTCAGCACAGACTTTGAAATAGTAACTGCAACCTTCCTGGAGTTGTTCTATTGTATAGGAAGTCTTGTGGCAGTTGGTGACAACGGCAGAGTAGGCTTTCCTTGTGGATTCACGTTTTTCCACGATATAATTCTTAATCTTTGCCCCACCGTCCAACGAAGGCGGTTCCCATGATAAGGTTACGTTTTCCTTTGTTATCGCCTTAACCTTCAAATTAACTGGTGGACTTGGTGTGTCGAGCACTCTCACACTAACAAAGGCAGATTTTGATCCACTGCTGTTTTCCAAGCTTAACATGTATTTCCCGGTGTCATATCTGTTAACGTTGTCAATTACAAGCATTGTGTAACTGTCGGACACGTCAATTTGTGCGGTGTCTCTGATTTCACCTTCCGACTTAGTCCATTTCACTTCTGGAGCAGGACATCCTCTGATAGGAACAAATAATCTTAAAGAACAACTGGCTCTTACATTAATGATCTTTCTCAAGTCAGCACCGAGATCAACGTCCGGAGCTTCTAATTTATCTTCTAGAAGGACAGGGTCGGCAATATCAGTGGGTTCACCAACTCCAGCTTTATTAACAGCACAAACACGGAATTTGTATTCATGTTTTTCCACCAATTTATCCACTTGAAATTGAGTCTGCTTAATGCCGCTTGCTGCCGTGCACATTATCCATTCATTGGTGCTGGTGTCACACATCTCTACGATGTATCCTTGGATTTCACATCCGCCATCATAAATGGGTTTGCTCCATGAAAGAGAAACAAAAGATCTTGTAACGTGAGTGACTTTGGGATTGTTGGGTGGGCCAGGTTTGTAGATCGGATCAGCAGCCTTGTAGAAAGGAGAGGATGCACTTGGGACACTAATGCCAGCAGCATTCTCAGCAGATACTCTAAACTCATAATCATGGTATTCCATTAGTCCGGTCACCCTGAATCGGAGTTCAGTGATGACCCGCTTATTACACCTTGTCCATCTTATTCCTGCTTTGTCACGCTTCTCTAAAATATATCCATTAATTTCACTACCACCATCGGATGCAGGTCTTCCCCATACAACGATCATTGAATCTTTTGTAATAGCTGTAACCTCAGGTGTCTTGGGTGCATCAGGGGGCACAAATGGATTCTTTGCTATTACTGATTCAGATTCCAGCGAATCACCAACACCATATTTATTTACTGCCATAATACGGAAGATGTATTCATTTCCTTCCAGAAATTTGGTAACTTTGTAACTCAGAGTCAGTACATTAGAGTCAACTAATGTCCAGACTAATCGACTAGTTTCTCGCTTTTCAATAATGTAATGGGAAATTGCACTCCCACCATCGTGGCTTGGTGGCTTCCAAGCCAATGTGCATTTCTCAGCAGTCAATCCAGTTATAGTAATTGGTCCTTCCGGTGGTCCTGGCCTGTCAAGCACCTTCACGGTTACATGAACAATCTTTTCACCTGCTACGTTCCTTACCAATAGGGTGTACTGACCGCCGTCCACTCGAACTGCTTCCTTGACTGTGAGAACAGTATTGAAATCGGTACTTTTAATTTCCATCCTGGCTGTGTTTTCAAGTTCTTTGCTTCCTTTCATCCATTGGATTGTTGGGATTGGTTTACCATAAATATCAGCTTCGATCTTAAATACTTCACCGGCATTTACTACAATAGCTTCCCTATATTGTGGATCCATGCTCACTCGAGGTGGATCAACTTCATCTCTGGCAGTGATGGGGCCAGTGCTTTCTGATGGTTCACTGAACACACCAGCTGCATTTCTGGCACACACTCTGAACTCATACCTTTGGTCCTCCACTAAACCAGTTACAACAAAATTGGTATCGATGACATTAGTGAAGCTAGCTTTCATCCAGCGGCCTTCGGGAAGCTCCTTCTTTTCAACAAAATACCCAGTGATTTTGCTTCCTCCATCATATTCGGGTTTGTTCCACTGAAGATGCACTGAATTTCTGGTGACAATCACAGCTTCTGGGCGACTTGGAGGATCGCATGGGTCTCGAGCTACGACACACTCCGATACTTTGCTAGGTTTGCCAATGCCAACAATATTCTCAGCGTAGACCCTGTACTCATATTCAATGCCCTCTTCGAGATTGGTGGACTTCATCTGGGTGTCGGAAATAATTGATTTGTTCATTTTGATCCATAGAATGCTGTTTCTTTCTTTGCGTTCAAGGTGATAGCCCAGAATCCTACTGCCACCATCATTGACGGGTTCGTTCCATTGTACGAGCATACTCTCCTTTGTAATGTGCGTTATAAAAGGAGTACCAGGAGGACCAGGGATCTTGTAGGGAAATTGTGCAATAATAGACTCAGAAATAAGAAAGCTGCTCTTTCCGTATCTATTCTCAGCTGCGATTCTGAATTGATATTCTATGCCCTTCTTTAAACGTGTGGCTTTGATTGTTGTTCTGGCAACGGTAGCGGACACAATCTGCCAGACAGTAGTCGAAGTGTCTCTCTTTTCAACTATATAATTATTGATTTGACATCCACCATCGTACACCGGTGGTTCCCACATGAGGATCATGCTGTCTGAAGTAACTCCATCGATCTTGACTGGCCCAGTTGGAGGTCCAGGCTTATCCAAAACAATAATACCAAGAATTTGAGTTGTTTCGCCAGCAGCATTTGTTAGTTTTATTGTGTATTGGCCAACATCCTCGCGACAAGCTTCCTTAATTACTAGAAGGCCCTTGCTATCTTTCAATTCAGCGTTGACTCTGGTTGTTTGTTTCAATGGCTGGTTGTCTTTCAGCCATGTTATTGTTGGTTTGGGACGAGCAACAAATGGCACGTCAACTTTCAAGTCTTCTCCTGCTAGAACGCTGAACGTGGTAAACAGAAGTTTGAAAGAAGGAAGGATTACGAGATCCTTGGCAATAACAGGGACGCCCAGTTGTCGAGGATCACTGATACCTTTTTCATTCTGTGCTGATATTCGGAACATATACTCTTCACCTTGGATCAGTCCAGTTATGGTGGCTTCGGTTAGCTTCACAGTAGCACATGTTGTCCACTTTTCACTTCCTTTACTTTGCATTTCCACAATGTATCCTACTATCCGGCTACCTCCATCATGCTCTGGCTTCTCCCATGACAGAATTGCACTGTTTCTTGTTACATCTACAAGGGTTACTTTACCTGGTGGAAGCGGTCTTTCTGACACCTTAACTGCATCAGATGTCTCAACAGGAAGACCCACTCCATACTCATTTTCAGCCAGGACACGGAAGTAATAGTTGCAACCTTCCTGTAAGGTGTCCACCTTCCAGGTTGTCTTGTGACAGTTGGCGATGACTGTGGAGTACGCTTTCCTGGTGGATTCCCGTTTTTCTACTATGTAATTGTTGATCTTGGAACCGCCATCAATAAGCGGGGGCTCCCATGAAATGGTGACAGAAGCCTTGCTAACTTCCTTAATCTTCAGATTCTGCGGTGCCCCTGGAGTATCCAAGACTCTAACGTTTACGAAAGCAGTCTTGCTGCCGCTGCTATTTTCGACGGTTAACATGTACTTGCCACTGTCGAATCTGTTCACATTCGGGATGATGAGAAGTGTGTATGAGCTTGTAATTTCAATCGATGCTCTGTCCAGTGGCTCCCCATCTTCCCTGGCCCATTTGATTTCAGGGACTGGTCGACCCTTGATAGTAACAAACAATCTCAAAGTGCAGCAGGCTCTTATATTTACCAACTTTCGTAGATCTGCATCAAGTTCAATCTCAGGAGGCAAT
Organism: Hydrolagus colliei; assembly: GCA_035084275.1. Classification (NCBI taxonomy): domain Eukaryota; kingdom Metazoa; phylum Chordata; class Chondrichthyes; order Chimaeriformes; family Chimaeridae; genus Hydrolagus; species Hydrolagus colliei. Next base: position 23,412,859 of record CM068747.1, on the reverse strand, counting down.
AATCTGTCTTCGGCCTTAACTGTTCCTGGGATTTGCGCAGGTTCACCAATGCCTTCAGCGTTCATGGCATATATGTGAACCAGGTATTCTTGGTTTTCCTTTAACTTAGTGATTGTGAATGATGTGGCTTTAAGTCCACCCTGTGGTGTTACAATTGTCCATTCATCTTCTTCGGGAAGACACGTTTCAACCATATAACCTGTAATTTCTGAACCGCCATCATAAATAGGTTTATTCCAGGCAATAGTAATTGAAGATTTGCTTGAATCAAGCAGCCTAGGGTTACCTGGAGGTCCAGGTTTGAATATGGTGTCACCAGATTTATAGAATGGGCTGGTAGGACTTGGTTGACTGAGACCTGCAACATTTTCAGCTACGATTCTGAATTCATATTCATGTCCTTCTGTGAGCCCAACAGCTTTGAATCGCAAATCAGTGACTGGTCTTTTGTTGCATTTAACCCATCGTATTCCTGTCCTGTCACGCCGTTCAACAATATAATTGGTGATTTCACTGCCACCGTTAGAATCTGGATGTCCCCAACAAACCACCATCGAATCTTTTGTGATGGCTGTAACCTCTGGTGTCTTCGGTGGGCTGGGTGGGACAAATGGATTAACAGCGATAACAGCATCAGATTCCAATGGCTCACCAACTCCGTATTTATTCACTGCCATGACACGGAAAATATACTCATTCCCTTTGAGAAGTTTAGTTATCTTCAGTTTGGTGACTTGAACTTCCGCTGATACAGTTGTCCATGAAAGTCGACTGGTCTCACGCTTTTCAACGACATAATGATCAATCTTTGCACCACCATCATCAGGAGGTGGTAACCATGATATCACACATTTTTCTGATGTGACATCTGTAATTCCTATTGGTCCTTCGGGAGGTCCGGGTCTATCTAGAACTTTAACATTGAAAACATGTTTAACTGAGCCACCGGGATTGGATGCGGTAAGTACATAAGCACCGCCGTCTCTTCTTGAGCTATCTTTGTTCGTCAAAACAGTTGAGAAATCAGTTATCCTTATTTCCTGTTTTCCCGTTTCTGTAAGATCCTTTGTGTCCTTTGTCCAGACCATTGTTGGTGGTGGTCGGCCTGTTACGTCTGCCTCGAGTTTGAAAACTTCACCAGCTTTCAAAACTATGACATCTTTGAATTTAGCATCAACCATTATCCTTGGTTCCTCCATGTCATCTCTGCATGTTATTGCGTCAGTGGGATCAGATGGTTTGCTCACTGCTCCTGCGGAATTTCGAGCTGTGACACGGAATTCATATTTCTCATCTTCAGTAAGGCCACTGACCGTGAACTCAGTCTCCAGAACATTGCTAAAGTTTGCTTTAAGCCATCGCCCGCTAGGGAATTCCCTCTTTTCAACCGTGTATCCAGTTACCTTAAAGCCTCCATCATATTCTGGCTTAGTCCAGACAAGTGTTACAGAATGCCTTGTAATATTAATGGGAACGGGTTGACCAGGAGAATCAATAGGATCTAGCGCAAATACTGGATCTGAAGGTTTACTTGGTTTTCCTTTGCCAGCCATGTTTTCTCCTGCAACACGGAATTCATATGCAATACCATCGGTAAGTCCACTTGATTTAAATGTGTTGCCTGTAACCAAAGCCTTGCTTATAGTTTGCCAAAGAATGCTATTTCTTTCCTTTCTTTCAATGTGATAGCCCAAAATTTGACTTCCACCATCAGTAACTGGGTCATTCCAAGTGATAGTCATTGAATCTTTTGTGACTGCAATAATATTTGGAGTTCCTGGAGGTCCAGGCACCTTAAATGGATAAGCGGCAACAACTGACTCTGAAATAATTGCAGGTCCAACACCATATCTGTTTTGAGCCTTAACACGGAATTGGTATTCCATTCCAGTAGTAAGGTGACTAACTTTATATGTTGTACGTATCACAGTAGCTGCCTGCTCTACCCATGATGTACTGTTGGTCTCACGCATCTCTACAATATAGTTGTTAATTGGTACTCCACCATCATTCTCTGGTGGCTCCCATGACATCAAAATGTAAACAGATGAAATTTCGTCTAATTTGATAGGGCCTTTAGGAGGTCCAGGAATGTCATGTACTTGAACACCAAAGGTGTCACTTACTTCACCAATTATGTTTTTAGCGGTCAGAGTGAACTTGCTGGTATCACTTCTTATGCATTCGCTGATGTTAAGTATTGTTGAGTTGGCTGTATTTTCGACATTTATTCTCTGCGTTTGCTTCAAAGCTTGGCCTTCCTTCGTCCAGGTGACTGTTGGTTTTGGTCGACCATGCACTGGGATCTCAACTTTGATATTATCTCCTGCCCTTGCAATTACGCTCTTCTGGTATATACCACGCAGGTCAAATTCTGGAAGTGACGTTTGTTCCTTTATAACAACAGGTCTGCTTTCTCGAGGATCGCTCCTTCCAGAGATATTGACAGCCATGACCCGGAACGTATATTCCTCATTTTCACTCAAATTCTTTGCAATATAATCTAAAGCCTTTTGAGTTGTTAAAGGAATCCATTTTTCACTGCCTTTCTTCTGGGCCTCAAGTTCATATCCTGTGATCCTACTACCACCATCATACTCTGGTTTTGGCCAAGCTAAGCTGACTGAGTGCTTCGTTATATCCATGATGTGAAGACTTTCTGGAGGAGACGGAGCTTCGGATGCTCTTACAGGGTCTGACATTTCAGCTGGTTCCCCAATGCCATATTCATTCTCAGCCATTACTCTGAAGTAATACTCACACCCTTCGGAGAGATTGGGAATTCTAAGTGAACACTTTTGGCAGTTTGTTGTGATAGTCGCATATGCTTTGCGTGTCGATTCTCGTTTTTCTATTATATAGTTTGTGATCCGTGAGCCCCCATCAATCATTGGCAGTTCCCATGCCAATGTAATGCAGTCTTTCGTTACTTCTCTGGCTTTAAGGTTAATCGGAGGTCCTGGGGAGTCTAGGACTCTCACGTTTACAAAACCAGACTTTTTACCAGCAGCGTTTTCAAGACACATTGTGTACTTTCCCGTGTCATTTCTGGTGGATTCAGGGATCAGGAGGAAGGTGTACGATGATGTGGTTTCTACCGTAGCACGTCCTTTGACCGGAACATCTCCTTTAAGCCAAGTGACTTGAGGAGTTGGACGACCCTTGATTGGTACAAAGATGCGGATTGTGACTCCAGCTCTGACCACCAGAGTTCTTCTCAGTTCAGCATCCAGCTCGAAATCAGGCAGTTCTTCACGTTCCTTAATTTCAACAGCACCTTCAACTTGTGCAGGTTCACCAACACCCTCAGCATTGAGTGCTTTGATTCTAAAGTGATATTTTTCCCCTGGCTGGAGGTTAGCAACAACAAACTCAGTTATTCTGAGTGCAGTGCCCGTGGTGTCTTTTACCCATTCTTCCTCTGCTTCTTTCTTGTGTTCAACTATGTAGCCGATGATATCAAGGCCACCATCGTAGTGAGGTTTCCCCCAAGTCAAAGTAGCAGTGGTCTTTGTTGTGTCCACCACTCGTGGGTTAGAAGGAGGCCCAGGTACGTCTGTGTTAAACAAAAATAAACTCAGATGATAAAATATCTATTTCTACAGAATGCCAAATCAGAATGCGGCATTGAATTAAATTTGCTGAATTTTTTTTAAAGTATAAAGTAAATGCTTACATGTTACATCTTTGTTGCAAATAGAATTTTGAGATATTAGAATATCATTTATATATCATATCATTTCATATATTTGATTTTAATGTATGTTTAATATATTTAATATTTTTAAAATAATTCTATTATTTAAATAGAATTTAAAAAATATTAAGTAAATGCTTACATGCTACATCTTTGGTCAGCACTGATGCTGATGGTTCGCTTGGTTGTCCAATGCCTGCTTTGTTTTCTGCTGTGACCCGGAATTCATACTCAGTTCCTTCATTAAGTCCTGTTACTTTATGCCGTAAATCTGAAATTGGTTTTTTACTTGTTCGAACCCATCTCAAGCCTTTCTTTTCTTTGCGCTCAGCGATGTATCCCAAGATTTCACTGCCACCATCATCAACTGGTCTCTTCCAGGCAATAGTGACTGTGTTTTTGGTAACATTGGTGATTTCTGGCTTTCCTGGTGGACCGGGTGGACCTAGGAGACGAACATTAGAGGTGGCGTTCATATCATCAAACCAAAATACACAGAAATGAAATATCTTGCATTTTAATAATAATAAGCCTTGCATTTGGCATCACGCCCCATCACATCGGAAGGACATTTTAAACTGCTTCACAGGATTTATCACGAAATGGAGTCCAAGTAGACACAGCAGCACAATTGCGAACAGTCATGAAGTGAGTGCCCAATTTTATTTGGGGGTATTGTATTGTTGATCAAGTGAAGGGAGAACCTCCCTTCACTTTTTCAATGGTACCTTTGGATGGATCTTTAACCATCCACCTGAACAGACAGATGGGGCCTCGGTTTTAATGTCTCATCCGAAAGATAGCACCTCTAAAAATGCAACACCCACTACTAGCACTGAATTGGAGTGTCAGCTTAGACTATTTTAAGTATAGTCAGCTTAGTGAACTTATGTCCCAACATGGGATTTAGCCTGGAAGACCCCACAACACTAATTTTATGAATAGATCAGTCAGACATCTGTCAGTGTTGTAAAGTTAAAAAGCACTTTGAGAGGTTTCGAAGATGTGATTAGGCGCTATATCAAATGCAAGTATTATTATTATTGTTCTCATTAAAAAGTACTCACCAAAACTGTCTACCATCTTAACAGGTTCGCCAAGTGAAGGATCACCGATGCCATACTGATTTACAGCAGACACACGGAAGATGTATTCATTTCCTTGTATAAGTTTGCTTGCAATGTATCTGCAGCTTGGGATATCTTCAGCAAGTAAAGTCCAGAGAAGGCGACTGGTTTCTCTCTTCTCAATTGTATAGGATTTGATTGGAGAACCTCCGTCTTCTGCAGGAGGCAGCCAATTCAGTGTCACCTTTTCAGATGAGACATTGCTGATTTCAATGGGGCCTGGAGGACCAGGAACATCCAAAACTTTCACACGGACATTTTCCTCTTTGATACCAAATGGGTTGCTGGCGGTGATGGTATATTCTCCAGAATCCTTTCTGGTAGCGTATTTGACAGATAGAATGGAGGAAGTCTGAGTTGCTTCAATTTGGACCACATCAGAGGGCTTGAAGTATTTTCCACCCTTGGACCAAACTGATGTTGGCGAAGGCTTGCCGAGAATACTGGTGGCGGTAATCACAATCGTATCGCCCGCTTTAACTGTTAAGCCTTCCTTTACGGTAGGATCAATTATGATTGTTGGTGCCTCTGTGGGAATGAAAGAACAACAGATGTGTTAAGTGTCATGAACAATGCTTGGTTTGGTGCAGTGCTTTTCTTTCTTCCGTATTTTGTGAAATATAAATACGCACCATATTCATCCTTGCACACGATGGTTCCTGTCGTTTCCGATGGTTCACTGATGGCTCCAGCTGCATTCTTTGCTTTGATGCGGAACTCATATTTGCAGCCCTCAGTCATGTCAGTAACAGTGAAGGCACAATCCTGAACATTAACATGATTTGCTTTCATCCAGATTTTCGAAGGGAGGTCCCGCTTCTCAACAATGTAGCCGATTAGTTTATGTCCGCCATCGTACTTGGGCTCAGTCCACATCAGGGTCACTGAGTTTCTTGTGATGTTAATAACATCAGGTTTTCCAGGGGGATCTGAAAATAAATATTATTTAAAGGGTAGTAAAGGTGCTTTGAAGTCCTTGCAATGTGGAATGGAAAGATTAGGAAATCTGTAATGTATTTTCAACCTACCAATTGGATCAAGCGTGGTGACAGGCTTTGATGGTGCACTTGGTTTGCCTACACCAGCCAAGTTAATTGCCATAACTCTAAATTCATATTCAAGCCCCTCTGTCAAGCCAGGCACTCTGAAATCCTTCATTCTCAGTGGGGTCGTATTTGCTCGTTTCCACAGAAGGCTGTTTCGTTCTTTGTACTCAATGTGATAACCTGGCATAAAGAATAAATAGTTTTCAAAACCACCACAAATCACCATGAACTAACAACAAAATTACATGTGTATAGCGTCTTTCGCGTTGGGAGAACGTTTCAAGGCGCTCGACAATCAGTGTTTCGGACCAGAGTCAGGATTGAGGGGGGGGCAGTGTTGGTGAGGGGGACCGAATAGAGGGCCTTGAACTAAACTACAACAGCGAATTATACTTGTATAGCGCCCTTCATATCGGAAAGGTGTCCTTGCAAAGGAAAGACATTGATGTTCTCGCACAGAAAATATATCAACATTAAATGCTTTACCTGTGATAGGTGAACCACCTGTCTTCCTGGGGTCTGTCCAAGCCAGTGACACAGAGTCATGTCTGCTGGCAACAATTAGTGGTGGCAAAGGAGCATCAGGTACATCTGAGAGTAGGAAGAGAGTATTTAGCTTGAATTCAACGTAACAGTTCTATTCAATGAAATCTACCTCTAAAATGCACCAATGCTTACCAAATGGATGCCTCGCTATAACAGGATCAGATTTCAGGTCTACACCTACGCCGTACTTGTTCTCAGCACTGACCCTAAAGTTGTACTCAGTTCCTTCATGAAGCCTTGTAACTCTGAATGATGTTTTCTGTACAGCAGAGGCGCACGTCACCCATTTGTTGGTCGTGGTATCTCGCTTTTCCAGGATGTAGTTTGTAATTTCCGAACCGCCGTCATCTTTGGGAGGTCCCCAAATCAAAGTAATGGCGTCCGCTGTGACTTCATCGAAACGCAAGGGTCCGCTCGGTATTCCGGGCTTTCCGACTATTTTGACAAACAGAGTGCCTTCCTTTGTGCCGGCAGCGTTCTTCACAGTGACTACGTACTTTGAGGCATCGGACTTTTGACATTCCCGTACTATTAATGTTGTATTGACAGCAGAGGATTCCACAGCTACTCTACCACTCTCATCCAGGAGCAAGTCTTCACCTTTCTTCCATGTTATTTTGGGGGCTGGCTTTCCACTGATTGGAATCTTCAGACGGAAGCTGCTTCCCTCCTTGGCAACGTAGGTTAGGTCAGGCAGGTCTCTCAGATCAATATTTGGCGGTACTGTGAACAAAAACAGTGACTTAGTTCAATAAACTAGAATACCAGTGTTTCAGTTATATTTTGAAGCTTTCCCCTTTGAATAACTTATGCTCCTTTTATATTAAAAATTGACGGTTCAGATATGTCACGAGTGAGGATATCTCAATGATGTTACAGTGCTTGTATAGTGCCGATCTGCATCAACCCTCGATTCCAGGACCACTGGCATTCTGACTGCATGCCTGTCCGACATCGAGTCCTGGACGAGGGCAAATTTCCTACAACTCAACGACAACAAGATGGAAGCTCTCCTGATTGGCTCACATCAGCACCTTCGCACCTCAGGGGCTGACAACATCAGCGTTCAAGGCTACTCTCTCCACCTCTCAAAGCCAATCAGGAATCTGGGCATCTTGTTCGACCCTGAGCTATCCTTCCTCCCCCACATCCGCTCCATGACCGGCACAGCCTTCCATCACCTCCGCAACATTGCCAGACTCTGCCACTACCTCACCCCCCATGCCGCCGAAACCCTCGTCCACGCTTTTATCACTTCCAAGCTCGACTACGGGAACTCCCTCCTCGTCGGCCTCCCCAGCTCCTCCCTTCACAGGCTGCAGATCATTCAAAACTCTGCAGCTCGTGTACTCTCACGCACTAGGCTTCACAACCACATCACTCCCATACTCGCCCATCTCCACTGGCTCCCCGTCATCCAGAGGATCAAATTCAAGATCCTTGTCCTCACTTTCAAGGCCATTCACGGCCTTGCCCCCGCCTATCTCTCGGACCTGCTGTCTCCCAATCAGCCGCCCGCACCCTCCGTTCAGCAGATTCAGGCCTGCTCCATGTCCACCGCCCTAACCGCCCAACCATCGGTGGCCGAGCTTTCAGCGTCCCTGCTTCCCGTACTGTGGAACTCCATCCCACAGCCCCTCCGCCTCACTTCCTCCCTTTTCTTCTTCAAGGTCGGTCTCAAGACCTTCCTCTTCGACCACGCCTTTGGCTGCCCCCCCTAACTCTTCCACCTCTCCCACTCTCCTTCCCCTTGCACCCCTGCCACCCCGCTTGGGTCCCGACCAGACTGTTCAGCGTTTTGGAACGTCCTCCCGACGTGAAAGGCGCTATATAAGTGCAATTTTGTTGTTATTGTTGTCACAACTGAAGTAACTATCACTATCCCCACAGATTTGATTTTGTTAGACTTAAAATTTTATGGGGGAGCTTAATAATGTAAGTGGGTTTGTTATGCGCACCGTGTAAAAGTTAAATCGTCAGTGATTAACATCTGCTTTAAGAACTGTTACATTTTTAGTTTAACCAATGAATTGGATAGTTCCCAAATTACACTATTTAATTAGATAACCTGTTTTTGAAAACATATTAAATAATTCTATTGATGGGTGTCTAAGGCTCGTTTAGATGGTGTATCATTCTACTGGTACAATATACTATTGATTTCACTTTGAGTAATTCACACTTGCGATCTAAAGTGGATTTTGTTCAAAACAAACTGAATGGTGAATGGGGCTTAGTATGATATATTACTCACCAATTTGATCTTTGGCTATAACTGTAATTTCCTGTGGTGGACTGTATCCTGCATCATTCTGTGCTTTCACTCTGAAATTATACTCTTTTCCTTCCTCCAAATCTTTCATTGGATGTTGCATGTTCTTTGACCGCATTATCTCTTTCCATTTATCTCCGTTCATCATCATTTCAACAACATAAGCTATAATTCGTGATCCACCATCACTGGTGGGCTTTTTCCATGCCACGGTGCAGGATGATTTGGTCAAACTTAAAGCCTTCAGGTCTACCACAGGTCCAGGTTCCTCTGTATTAGGTAAACAAACACAATTTAAGAAAAAGTCATGTTACCAACAACAACAAACAATATTTGTACAGCTCCTCTCAGGTCAGGAGGACGTCCCAAGGCATTGGACAGTCAGGGGTTTGGACCCGACCAGGTGGTTTGGATCAGGAAGGGTGGATAGCAGGAAGGGTATGGGTGGTAGGCGCAGATGAAAAGGAAGTTGTTGAGATGGGCCTTGAATGGACAAGGGAGAAGTGAGGCGAAGGGACTGTGGGATGGAATTCCAAAGAGTGAAGGCGGACAGGCTGACGGCCTGACATCCGATGGCGGGGTGGGCCGGGCAGGGGACATGGAGCAGACCAGAGCCCACTGAGCCAATGGAGTGGACAGGTCTATATGGAACTACGTTATAATAATATAATAACAATTTTTGTTACCTGAAGCTTTCACAGCATTCTTTGTCTCACAGGGTACACCGATGCCATATTCATTTTCAGCCAGGACTCTGAAGAAGTAAAATTTACTCTCTTCCAAATTCTGAATTCTGAAACTTGTCTTGGGACAATCAGTTGATACAGTTGACCATGCCTTTCTTTCGGCATCTCGTTTTTCCACAATGTAATTCTTAACTGGACTACCACCGTCCACAAGTGGAGGGTCCCAGGAAATAGCAGCAGAATTCTTTGATGTTTCTTTAACCACAAGGTTAAGTGGAGGACCAGGAGAGTCTGATTTGAAAGAAAGAAAAAAAAATATTTCATCCAAAGGAACAATTATAAAATGAACTCATTTTGTAAACAGGATTTTTTGCCTAAACACATTTAAGACACCAACTTACCCAGAACCTTGACAACAAGTGTATAAGTCTTAATTCCACTGCTGTTTTCTAAAGTTAAAATGTACTTTCCGGCATCGTATCTATTGACGTTTTCACAGTATAGCATTGTATCATATTCTGAAGTTCTGATATCAAGTCCTTCTCTTTCCTTGAGGTTAGAATTCATTTTGGCCCATGTGATCTTTGGAGTCGGACGACCTCTAACTGGCACATAGATTCTCATTGTGACTCCCGCACGCAGGATAAGTGCCTTCCTTAAGTCAGCATCAAGATCAGCTTCAGGAGGAACTGTTCAGGCACACAAATAAGGCTATTATAATATGGTAACAAAAACAGCATTGGGTGTGGCTTGTAATAATAATAATAATCCTTGCATTTAATTTAGGGAATCATCACGTTGTTAAGATGTCTCAAAGTGCTTCTTTGTGATTTTATGGAGACTGTGTGTTTGTCATCGAAACCATTTTAATACTTACTCAAAATATCTTTGGGAGTATGTTTATCAGGCACTTCACTTGGATCACTGAAGCCAATTTTGTTCATTGCAGATATGCGGAACTGATACACAGTGCTATTGTTCAGTCCTGTAACAATATAATGCGTTTCTTGAAGGTTCTTTGACACATTACATTTTCTCCAGTTTTCAGTATCTGCCAATTTAAGCTCAACCAGGTATCCTAGGATAGGGCTTCCACCATCATATGCTGGCTTACTCCACGACAAGCTGACAGTGCTGGAAGTTGTGTCTACCACCTTGGGGAAGGCCGGTGGGCCAGGAGGATCTGAGTAGAAACAAAATAGTATTCATCAAAAATATGTCTAAATAAATATAACTCTGCAACATGGCACCCGATACTGTTTCATATTCGTAGTGGCTTACATTGAGGATCAAGAGCAATTGCTGCTTTTGAGGATTCACTAGGTTTGCCCGGTCCAGCTTTGTTCAACGCAATGACTCGGTACTCGTACTCATATTCTTCTTGAAGACCTGTCACCTTAACCGTTCTTTCCATGGCTGGTTTCCTGTTGACTTTGGACCACTTGACGACCTTTGTTTCACGTTTCTCTAGTAAGTATCCAGTAACTGCTGAACCACCATCATCGGCTGGGGGTTTCCAGCTCACAGTCATGTGGTCCTTTGTGATGTTGGTAATCACTGGAGGATCACATGGCCCAGGGACATCTGTGAGGAATACAGATTCATTGTTAAGAATGTATCCTTTGCTTATGAATTAAAATATAAAAGATATTTTAAAAAACGAGTGCATCATTAACAAAAGTATCATTCTTACTGTAAGGATTTTTAGCAACAACGGATTCAGTCAGGACAGGGTCACCAACACCATATTTGTTTTCAGCGCAGATGCGGAATTGATATTCATGTCCCTCTATCAGCTTTTCAATCCCGCAGCTGGTAATTGGGATATTGGCAGTGACCTGAGCCCAATTAGGCCGGCTTGTTTCACGCTTATCAACAATGTAGTTTGTTACTTCAGCCCCTCCGTCTTCCAGAGGAGGCTGCCAATTGAGAGTAACACGATCTGTGTAAACATTGCTGATTTTGATAGAAGTAGGTGGGCCAGGTTTGTCTGAAGAAAGAAATAGAAAACATAGGTGCATTCAGGTGCTGGAAATAAATACATCAGTACTCAATTAAACATTGACCTTCAAAGTATAAAAAGTATTTTATAAAAGCTCTGTACCTAGTACTTTAAGTTTTAGGGTAGCCGATTTTGATCCACTTGGATTCTCTGCTACAATAGAGTACTCTCCTGTTTCCTTCCTTTTAACAGAATATAACTCCAGAGTACACAGGTGTCTTGTGGTTGTTATCTTGATGCCATCAGCAGGCACAACCTCATTGCCGTCTCTCTTCCAGCTGACCTTCGGAAAAGGTTTTCCGGAGACAACAGCCTCCAAGCAAACATTGGCTCCAGCCTTCACTACCATAAGAGACTTCATGGACACCCCCAAGTCAATTTTGGGTGCGTCTGCCAAAACAATAGGTTGCATTAGAATTTTTTTTTGTTTCAATACTTTAATTCATGTAAAAATTAACATGGCAGGGTACTAAATGTTAATACGAAAAAAACTAGCATTGAATTCAAGAACAAAATTAAAGTTTACCATGTTCTGCTTGGATAGTAATTGGATCTGAAGGTTCAGATGGCCTGCTAATGTTAATGACAGTCTTCGCAATGACTCTGAACAGATATCGAGCAGCTTCTTCAAGACCGGTAACAGTATATTCTTCAAGAGGTACGTTTTGGCAGTTGGCGTTGCATCGGAACCAGTTATCACCTGGTAGTTTACAAGCTTCGACAAAGTAACCAAGGATTTTGCTCCCACCGTCATGTTTGGGTCTTGACCACAGAAGGGATACAGTACTCTGTGTAATATCGAGTACTTCTGGTTTGCCTGGTGGATCTATTGTAATTATAAACAATATGTATACATTATAGATTTTATACGTGAAATCTGCTGAAAAAATTGAAGAAATCATCAAGCCAAGTTTATAATGATTTGTAACAAGACTTACCAACAGGTGTTCTTGCTGTTACAAACTCAGTTGGTTTACTAGGCTTGCTGGCTCCAGCTCTGTTCAGTGCAATGACTCTGAAAGTATATTCCAGCCCTTCAATGAGACCCGAACATGGGTATTCAATTGTACGAACAGCTGTGTCATTAGCCTTCACCCAAAGAAGACTGTTTCTTTCTTTACGTTCGATAATATAACCGGTAATGGGACTGCCACCATCGCTTTCTGGTCTATCCCATGCAACAAATATGCAATCTTTGTTCACCTTTGCTACACGTGCATTTCTTGGTTCAGTTGGAATATCTGTCAGAAACATAATCGATCAGTCAGCTGTCAATAAACAATGCTGGACAAAACAGTCCTCAAAACATAATGTGTCGAGACACTGAGGACCAATGTTAACATACACTGTATTATGAATGCTACTGCGCTCAGCAACATAAGGAAATCTCCCTCCCCTATCTTTTAACAGATGAGTTGGAAGCCCAAAAAAGGAAGTCCTTTGATCTAACTTACCGAATTGATATTTAGCAATCATCTTGCCTGAAGTGAGAGGATCTGAAATGCCAAACCTATTTTCTGCACGGACCCGGAACACGTACTCTTGCCCGGGAATAAGTTTTCCAATTCTGCAGCTGGTTTTCGATACAGATGACACGCTAGTGATCCAGTCACCTCGGCTTAAGTCACACTTCTCAACAATGTAATTTGTTATGTTGCTTCCACCGTTTTCGTGTGGTGTGTGCCAAGAGAGCGTGCACGCATCCGCATCAATCTCACTAATATCAAATGGTGGTTCTGGTGGGCCTGGAGCATCTGAAAGACAAAAATAATCCACCAAAAATAAATGTCAAGTAACACCGTGTGCGATAGAATGCAATTGATGCAAAGTTACTGCTGCAATGTTTGCTTTCAAAGCAAAATTGTAATCCTACATATAAAAAAAATGAAGGAAAGGTACTGACCCATTATCACGACATGAATCTTCTGGGAGGTAATGCCAGAGCTATTTTCTGCTACAAGATTGTAAAAGCCGCTATCACTTCTGCTAACGTCTTTGATGATGAGGACTGAAGCATCCTTTGACTTGTGCACGGCTAGACGGCTTGATGGCATCACATCTTCCTCACTCTTCTGCCATTTGTAGGTTGGTGCAGGCTTGCCAAATATATGTGCCTCAACCCTTAACTTCTGTCCAGCTTTGATAGTTATGTTATCTGCCATGATAATCTTTGGTGCCACTGTAAGAAAAAGCATCAATAAAGTACATTTTAATACAGGAGCATCTATATTAGGGTGCTATACAAATGTAATTTTTATTACTTTGCTTCATCATATTTTGTCTGTGGGCTTAAACTATTTAGCAATTACTTTCAAATGAAAATGGTCATATTTTCAGGCCTTTTGGCAGATTTTCTAAAATTATCTTAATAACTTTAAATGTTCTGACCAAAAACACTATTTTGCTTCGGGTGCCAACCTGCACTTCTGTTTTACAGTGTGTCACGTTTCCTTGTAAGAAATCTGTAATTGTTACTTACTTAATTGTTCTTTAACCTCAAAGAATCCTTCAGTTTCTCTGGGCAAGCTGGCCCCCACAATGTTTCTTGCAGCAACTCTGAATTTATATTTCTTTCCTTCTTTAAGACCAGTCACAACAATGCTCAGGTCCTTGACTACAGAATACTGTGTCCATTCTGTCTCAGATTGACCCTCTTGCTGGTATTCAACAATGTATCCATCGATTTTAGCACCTCCATCCCTGAGAGGTTTCAACCATGCCACTGTAGCAGTGCTCTTTGTGCTGTCTGTGACCTCCACTTTTTTGGGTGGATCTGGTTCGCCTAAAAGAATAAATGGCAGAGTATTCATTAGAGAATAATAATCTTTGCATTTGATATAGCGCCTCATCACGCCTTTGAGACATCTCAAAGTGCTTCACAGAATATACTATAAAGTGAATTGAAAGTTAATTCCGTTCAGCCGTGTCCCACAAATAATGGTCGATTGGGTGACCCAATTTTTGATTCTTAACTTTTTTTTTGTTAATTTATTTTGGAATAGATTATTAACCCCAGAGAAACCATCTGGCAATTGACTGCTAGGTAAACAACGGAGTTTGGAGTAAGGAAACTTGCCTTACATTTTCCCTGTCCGGGAATCATACTCAAGTCCTCTCGCTTGTGAGGTGAAGTGCTCTAACCAATATGTTACCGGACTCCAGGGGATCAACTGATTTCAAGCAAAATGCTTAACACATAAAAAAAAACATTCTGACCATTAGCTCATTTATATAACAGGTTCAGCTGAACAATTAAACGAAAGTACTTACTGACTGGGTCTCTTGCCACTATGGATTTTGCAGTATCTTTCGGAACCCCAGGACCATACTGATTGACAGCGATCACCCTGAAGTAATAGTTCGTTTCAGGTACCAAGTTAGTTATTTTGAAGCTAGTTTTCTTCAAATCTGGAATTACTGTAGCCCAGGTCTTCCTGTCTGCTTCACGTTTCTCCAGAATATAGTGGGTCACTGGACTGCCACCATCATTTTCAGGTGGTGACCAAGAGAGCTGACACACATATTTTGTAACGTCTGAAGTTTCAAAATCTGCGACGGGCCCCGGTGTGTCTAGACATGCGTGTAAGATAAAAAAGGTTTGTTAGAAACACATGAATATCAAAACTGAGCATGTTCAATTCAATTCATGAAATTGGAAACACATGTACTGTAACTCTATGACGTACCTAGAACCTTCACATTCACAAACACTGACTTTTCACCGGCTGCATTCACCAGTGTCAGTGAATATTTGCCACTGTCATCTCGAGTACTATCAGGGATGACAAGGAAAGCCATTGTGTCAAGGAGGTCAACTATGCCCCTTCTGACCACATTGTCAATTCCCATTTTTCTCCAGCAGACTCTTGGTGCCGGTCGCCCTCGAATTGTAGCAAACAATCGAATAGGACACCCGGCTCGGACAACCACAACTTTTCTCAGGCTTGCGTCTAAGTCAATCTCTGGTGGCTCTGTGAAAGAAAAAAAAATCACATTTTGTGTGAGAAATTGTTTGGCTTTGAATAAATATCAAAATAAATATTTAAGGAACTCAAATTTCTCAGCTCAGTTAAAAAAAAGGTTAAATCCAGTTCATACCTAGCACCTCCTTTGGAGATACAGCTTCTTTCAGTTCAGCAGGGCGACCGAGCCCAACTTGGTTCATTGCGGCAACCCTGAATTCATACTCCAGATTCTCATTGAGGCTCGTCAATGTAAACTGAGTGAGAACAAGCTGAGCTGCAACATTACATCTCTTCCATCCTTGTTCAGGACCCTCGCTTGATCCTTTGAGTCTCATTTCAACCACATAACCAATGATAAGAGCGCCGCCATCGTACACTGGTTTCCCCCAGTTAAGAGTCACGGATGTCTTGGTGCTGTCAGACACCTTCAGACCAGTTGGAGGACCAGGTGGTTCTGTGGAAAAAGATGTGGGAAATACAGCTTGAGAACGATAATGGACAAAAATTGGAAAAGATTTTAAAAAAAACTAAATGCAACCGTTTAGCAAATTAAGAAAAAAAAATACCCATCGGATCCTTTGCCAATACTGGTCTGGAGGGCCCGCTGGGATCTCCAATTCCAACATCATTTACTGCTTTGACTCGGAACTGGTATTCATGCCCAGGAGTCAAATTCATGACCCTCATACGTCTTTCTGTGATTGGACTCTTGGTGATAGGCACCCATCGAATGGATCGTTTCTCTTTTCTCTCCAATATGTAACCTGTGATTGATTTGCCACCATCATCTTCTGGTGGATTCCACACAACAGTCATTTCTTCCTTGCTAACCTTTGTGGTCTCCGGTGTGTCTGGAGGGCCAGGTCTGTTAAACTGTGTCTTGGCTATAATTGGTTTACTTTCAGTGGGAGGACCCGTGCCTATTTTGTTTTCTGCACATACCCTGAAGATGTATTCATTTCCTTCGATGAGACGAGTCACATTTGCATACTCGTTAAGCACGGAAGTAGAATATGTGGACCAGATCATTCTCTTGCTTTCACATTTTTCTAAGACATAGTTTTGGATTTCACAACCGCCATCATCCTCTGGTACGTCCCAACTGACTCTGCATCGATCGCTTGCAATGGCAGAGATTTTTAGGTGTCTGACTGCTCCAGGTACATCCAAAACATTTACAATGGCATAGGCTGTGAAGCTACCAGCTATATTTGTTGCAGTAATGCTATATTTGCCTGAGTCACAACGTTTAGCTTTGATCAAGGCAAATCGGGCGGCATTCGGGGTGATTTCAATCTTTGCTCGAGGCAATCTAGTAAAGTCAATTGCATCTTTGTCCTTGACCCATGTCACCTCTGGCGCAGGTTTACCTCTAAGTTCAGCATTGAGTCTAATGGTTTCTCCTACCTTAATAGTTAATATTCCAGATAGCTTTAGATCCAAGAGTGGTTTCTGAATTTCTTCTTTGATAACGATGTAATCTGTCTTCACCCAGTTGCTTTCGCCACCTTCATTCTTGGTTTGAACTCTGAACTGGTAGGTCTTATTCTCAAAACACCGGTCAGCCATGAAAAATGTTTCTTTAATACTGCCTTTGTGTAATCGTTCCCATTCATCAGTGTCTTTCAGTCTTCTTTCAACATGATACGACAGATTGGGACTACCACCATCAAAATCTGGTTTCCTCCATTTAAGTTGGGCAAATGTCTTTCCTGTTTCGGCAACATGGAAATTATCAGGTTCTCCAGGCTTTTCAATGGGATCAATGGATAGGATTGGGGTCTTCGTCTCAATAGTCGGACCCAGTCCGACTTTGTTTTCTGCACAAACACGGAAGAAGTATTCATGATTTGGTACAAGCTGCACCTTGACTATGCGTTTAGTCAAATCTGCTGAGACCATAGTCCATCCTCTCTGGCTAGGTTGACGGCATTCTGCGATATAGTTTGTGATTTCCGAGCCGCCATTGTCTTCTGGATTTTCCCAAGCGAGCATACAAGAGTCCTTGGTGACATAATTTGTTCTAATATTTTGACACTGGCCAGGTCTGTCAAGTACATTGACAAGAACAGCAGCCTGAACTTGTCCGCTACTATTTTTAGCAACAACGCTATATTTTCCATAGTCAGCTCTAGTTGCAGATTTAATGTGGAGCTCTATAACTGGAAAGTCATTATTGATCTCTGTGCGTTTGTCAGGAGAGATTGTCTTGCTGTCCTTTGACCATGTGATGTCTGGATCTGGTCTGCCTTTGACACGGCCGCTTATGGCAATGGTTTGTCCGACACGAACTGTGACCAGGTCACGGCAAACGATATCCAGGTCTAACTCTGGAGGTTGAAGAATGTCCTTTGCGATCACGGTTTCTGGTAATTCTCTTGGCTCACCTTCCCCAATAACATTGGCAGCCTTTACTCGGAATCGGTATTCATTGCCTTCAATGAGACCAAATGCTCGATAAGCGCACTGCGGGATTAAATCATCTTTGTTGATTCTAATCCATTTTGCACTATCTGTCTTCTGACATTCTACAATATATCCCACGATAGGGCTGCCTCCATCCTTGTTGGGCTTTATCCAGACTAAGTCAACACTTTCCCTACTCTTGTCCTTCAGTTTAGGATTAATTGGTGGTCCAGGAGGTGTGATAGGTCGTTTGACTGTTGCTGTATCAGAGCTTGGTGATGGTTTACTTATACCAGCCATATTTTCAGCAAATACTCTGAATTGGTATGAATTGCCTTCAAATAGTCCAACAGCCCTGTATTTTATATCTAACACGGGTGTCTTGTTCACCCGAATCCATTTGCCAGATACTTCTTTGCGTTCCAGTAAGTAACCACTAATTGGGCTTCCCCCATCAGACTTTGGTAAGGCCCAAGAAACTGTTACGGCATTTTCTGCTATATCATAAACAATCGGTTTACCAGGTGGTGACGGGACATCGAATGTATGTTTGGCAACAGTTGCCGGAGAGTCTAATGGTTCACCAATACCGATTTTATTCTCCGCTCGTATCCGCATAATGTATTCACATCCTTTCTGAAGACGTGGAATCTTAACTCGGGTGCTTGTGCTTCCACTGCTAACAATTCCCCAGGTGTCCTTCTTGGTGTCTCGCTTTTCAACAATGTAGTTCATAACAGGACTTCCTCCATCATCTTTAGGTGGACGCCATGAGATGACCATATATTCTGGGTTAACTTCAAGGATATTAACTGGGCCAATTGGGGGGCCAGGGACATCCAAGACGGTTAAATGTAAAGCAACTGTCTTGCTACCAGCTGGATTGGAAACGGTAAGCAAGTATTCACCGCTATGTTTTCTGGTACACTCCTTAATAGTAAGTATTGTAGAGTAGCCATCAGTGTCAATTTTGTATTGGTCGTCTGATTTAATCTCAGTGCTGTCGATGACCCACTTGACTGAAGGTACAGGAATGCCCTTCATAAGGGCAGGAAATCTTACTGTGCTGCCAGCCTTGACCACAAGACCTTCAATCAATTTTACATCCAAATCTACCGTTGGTGGTACTGTACAATAATAAGAGAAAATGGAAAATGAATTAGGCATCAGCAGCAATTGGAGTACAGATTGAACGCAAAATAAAGCAATTGCACACTTCAAATAATAGGAATAAATGCAGGGGAACGAACCTAATTTCTCCTGGCATAGTACAGGCACTGTTGTATCTGGACGACTGAAGCCAGCTATATTTTGAGCCTTAACACGGAACCGATATATCTTTCCTGTCTCCAAACCAGTTACTGTGCATTCCGGAATGCTAACAGTTTTGAATGTATTCCAGTCTTTTGTGCCTTCTTCCTGGTATTCAACTAAAAAGCCTGTGATGGGAGCACCTCCATCACGATCTGGGTAATTCCAAACAATAGACACCTCGGTCTTGTCTACATCGGTGTGATGCAAGTTCTTAGGAGGCCCAGGAGGAGCTATAATGAAAAAAAAAGCTCATCATGTAATTTTTCTATTCTGCATCACAAAATTTGTGAATTTGAACAAGTCAAATAATCAAATGTGGCAAATAAGCACTTACATAATGGATCAATTGCTTTGATTGGTTTTGTGGTTTGAACAAAGGCACTTTTGCCATACTGATTTTCAGCAGCCACACGGAATAAATACTGAGTGCCTTCCATTAAGTACTTGGCCATAATACTGTGTTTTTTGGAGGAAGAGGAGATGGGAACCCATTGTGGAGTTGAAACATCTCGCTTCTCAATTATGTAGTTTGCGATAACAGCACCTCCGTTGTCTTCTGGTTCCTTCCACGTCAGATAGCATGAGTTGCTTCTAACTTCAGTCACAGTAAAGTTATGCGGTGGACTGGGTTTGTCTGAAAACAATTAAAACACACTTAATACTGTGTATACAGCAAAATGGACTTGTAAAAAGTAACGGTATGTGTCTTTTTAAACAAAGGAAATAGTACGTTCTTAAAATATATTTTATGGTATTACCTAATACCAAAACATTGCATGTAGCAGACTTGCTTCCTGCTGCATTTTCAACTGTCAGTGAGAAATTTCCACTGTCACCCCTGACAACGTTACGGATTTGAAGCTTGCTGCCAACTGGCGTAACCTCAATGTCAGCTTTCATTGGTACTTCTTTGCCCTCCTTTTGCCAGGTGACTTTGGGGAATGGCTGTCCCGTGATCTTTGCACTGAGGGTCAAATCACTTCCTGCTTTTATGTTTATATTTCGAGCCATGTTGGCATCCACAAACAATTCAGGAGCCTCTGCAAAGGTAATACATTGGGGGGGAGGAGAGGAGTTAAACATATAGAAATTAATTACACATACAGTAATAGGATTATTATCAACATCTATAAATGTAGAATGAATTAAACAGTACTTCTCTAATGCACTTACCGAGCCGGTCTTTTACTTCGACTGGATCACGGACGTAAGCTGGTTCTGATTCACCAGCTACATTGACAGCCATAATGCGGAATTTGTACAGATGACCTTCAGTGAGATCTGTTGCTCTGAGTTTTATGTCAGGGCAAGACTCTGCCGTATGATTAGCTTTAGTCCACTCTTCATCACCAACTTTTTGGTACTCCACTAAATAGCCAATTATTTTGCCACCTCCATCATGACGTGGAGGTAGCCAAATCAGGTCAACAGTGGATTTGGTCTTGTCCACGGCTTCAGGAGTGATGGGCGGGCTTGGTTTGACTGTATGCAAAATTTGAAAATATGGTCAATCGAAAATACAACAAGTATATAATCAAATGTTGCTTAAGCGCCTTGAGACGTCTTGAGGACGTGATAAGGCACCGTAGCAAATGCAATATTTTAAGAGAAAGACCTGAAAATGTATTTTACATACCAATCGGATCCTTGGCAAAGACAGGTTTAGATGGTGGACTTGGATCACCGACACCTACTTCATTTACGGCTGAAACACGGAATTCATATTCACAGCCTTCGTAAAGATCAATCACTTTGACCTGTGTGTCTGGGTAAATAGTCTCCCTGGATGCTTTTGTCCAGCGATTAGACATGGTCTCTCTCTTTTCCACAATGTAATTAGTGATAGGTTTGCCCCCATCCCGTGGTCTAATCCAAGTCACCACAACAGAATCCTTGGTAACATCCTTTATAATTGGTTGTTCTGGTGCTTCAGGAACCCCTTTATAGAACAAATTCCAATGTTATAAGCAAAATACAGGTAGACACCAAAAGAGAATTTCCAAGAATTTAATACCTTCTGCTGCACTTATTATTATTTTTGCATATCACCCACTTTACAATATATTCTATGAAGAGTTTTGAGGCAACAATGATGTAATAAGGCAAGATATCAAATACAATAATTATTATTATTATTAATTATACATGGCTGGCACACCCATTTATAAAATTGTCGAAGAATATGTGCTATGCAGTATTTAAATTTATAACTGAAATATTACCTTAAAAAGTAATTTTTTTGTTAAAAATGAAATAAATGTTCTTATTATGGCTGAAGGGAACCATAAGAAGATGCATAATGTTTAGTCGCCTGTTATTTTTGTTTGCTGTTCAGTGTAAATTACAAAAACTCATACTTACTAAACCGATCTTTAGCTTTAACTTCTTCTGATTCCAATGGATCACTGATTCCATAAATATTTTCAGCACAGATACGGATGATGTACTCTCTGCCCTCAATCAGTTTTGGTATTTTGCAAGTTGTTTTAGTAGCTCCAGAAGTAACGGGCATCCAGAGATCGCGGTTTGTATCTCTCTTTTCAACCACGTAATTAGTGATCACACTGCCACCATCATCAAGTGGTGGATTCCAGGAAATAACCATATGGTCCCTGTGAACTTCATGGAACACAACTGGGCCAACAGGAGGCAGTGGACGGTCTGGGGTGGAAACAACATGTTGTTTCAATTAAGTTTTCTAACACAATTATTTTGGCTTTGAAATGGCATTTCAAAGGTTAAGAGCAATTAACTTACCAACGACAATCACTTCACAGAAACCTTTGCGTGTTCCCGTGCTGTTCTCCACGACCACACAGTATTTGCCCGAATCTGCGCGGACGCCTTTCAGGATTCCAAGACAAAGTGTTGTTGGAGTTGTCTTGATCTTCAAATGATCAGTTTCCGTGAGTTCCACCTCTTCCTTAAGCCAAGAAACTTTGGGCGCGGGTTTGCCTGCGTAGCGACCGTTCAGACTGAAAGATTCACCCACACGCACAATAAACTTGTCGCGGAAATCCAGCTCAATTGTGGGGGGTACTGGAAAACAACAATAAGATTCTGTTAAAATCTAATTGAATAAAAGTCATATATTTTGAAAAACTTTCTGAAGAGAAAAGAGGTCACTTACCAAGTTCATCTTTGCATGTTATTGGTTTTGTGCTGAAGGATGGCTTGCCCTGGCCAACAATATTAACTGCACTAACACGGTATTCATAAGTGTCACCTTCCTTTAAGCCTTCGTTTGTAAATGTCCGGTTAAGAAGTTTCTCTTTAGTGAGTCTGATGAACTTGTCTTTACCAATGAGACGGGACTCAACGATGTAACTGGTAATATCGGAGCCGCCATTATATTTAGGAGGATTCCAGTGGAGACTAACTGAGTTCTTTGTGACTCCTATTATTTCAAGTTCTTCAGGACGGTCAGGGACAGCTATGAACACAAAAATGTATTAAAAACAGACGTAGAGAATATAAATTCATGAACTAAACCTGACATTTTTTGTAACAAAATGTTGAAAATTCATGTCAATAGAACTGTTGCTTACACATTGGTTCTTTAATTAAATACTCCTGCGGTGTATCAACCCATGGTCCTTTGCCAATCAGATTTTCGGCTGCAATTCGGAAGAAATAGGCCTTTCCTTGCAACAGGTTCTGGATAACAGCGTTCTGCCGGGTGACTGTGTAGGTCACGGGAGTCCAGCCTCTACGATCGGCTTCACGCTTTTCAATGACGTAGTTGGTAATGGTAGAGCCACCGTCATCATCTGGGGTGAACCACGTCAACTTACCAGAATCATTGGTTAGGTTTTCAAAGATGAAAGGTACTCCAACAGGCCCAGGGACATCTGTCAGGAAAACAAAGCCGTTGCTTACGCACCTGAGGAAATATGACCAGCATAGAAAAAGAGTGCAAAGATGACTCGATTCTAATACTTACCTAAAACGTCAACAATGATGGTCTTTCTCCGTTCGCCACCTACATTCTTAGCTATCAGATTGTAGACGCCTTGGTGGCTTCGCTGACATTTTTTGATAACAAGAGCAGAGCTGATAGTTGTAACTTCAGTTGCGGCTTCTGCTGGCACTGGCCCATCATTTCTCTGCCACGTAATCTGCGGGGCTGGTTTACCGGAGACGTATGCTATGATACGGATCACACCTCCAGCATGTACTACAATTCGCTCTCGCACGTTGGCATCCAATTCAATGTCAGGAATTTCTAGAATTTACAAAATATATATATATATATATGCATGTGAGATGATCACGGCTAAATTAATACAAAAAGAAACACACTTACACAGGCCATTTCAAACTTTTCTTACCTGTCCTTTCCTTGACTTCAAGCGCGTCGGGTATCTCTCCAGGAGCGCCAACTCCAGCTGCATTAACCGCTCTCACTCTAAATCTGTACAGACCTCCTTCTTTGAGTCCTGAGACAACAAATTTTGTGCCTCTGACTTCTTTATCTTTGGCCTGCAGGAAAATGACATAAAGACAAACAGATCAGGCAAATTCAAATATATTTAATGTTGTCCTACAAAATACACAGCTACTACACGTTTTGCCCACAAAATATACAATTCTCTTTGTCAAGATTTCTCAAAGCCGTGATAAGGCGTTACATCAAATGCAAGATTTTTAAAATTATTTATAGTAAATCCTGTGAAGCTGTTTGTAATGTCCTTTTGCCAATGTAAGGCACTTGATCAAACATAATTATTAACATGATTAAATTGTATCATGCATTATCAATGACACTTACCTTCTCCCATTCTTCCTTTCCTTCTTCCTTAAATTCAATGAAATAGCCAGTGATTCTGGATCCACCATCCTTTATTGGTGGAGCCCATTCCACATCAGCTGTTGACTTGGTCCAGTCTGTCACTTTAGGGAATGGAGGACCAGGTGGTGCTATAGAAACAATAAACATTTCAGTATACTCTATCCACATTATATTACAACTCAGTTAACACGCTTATACCAAAAGATAAAGATAAAAGCCTACCAATAGGATCTCTTGCTGTTGTTGGGTCAGAAGGCTGACTTGGGGGCCCAATTCCTGCTGCATTAATGGCAAACACACGGAACTGGTAATCTGATCCTTCAATAAGACCAGTTACATTATAAGACACTCCCAGAGGCATAATCCTGATCGGATCACGGTTTACTCTGTTCCATCTCTTGCCAGTGGTTTCTTTGCGCTCCAACCAGTAGCCTGTCACTGGAGAACCACCATCATACTCTGGCTCTTCCCAATTGATTACCATGGTATCATGGGACACGCTGCTTATAGTTGGTTTATCACAAGCTCCCGGTACAGCTGGAAAGAAATCAATGAAATAGTATTAAAAGATGCAACATAAAAGTATTCAGATGAAGTGTACGTTTTGCAGTAAAATATAGTCAATTCAATTTACATTCTATCAGGTATCTTCTATCAGACGCTTTGAGACGTCTCAAAGATGTGATAAGGCATGAATCAAATGTAAGGCATATTATTATTATGGTCAGAATGTTAAATTTTGTGTTTAAAAAAAAAAGCAACAATAATAATCCTTGCATTTGATATAGCGCTTTTCACATCTTCTGGACGTCTCAAAGCGCTTCACAGTATACACTTTGAAGTGAATTGATTTTATATTTGTGGGCGAAACGCAGCAGCCAATTGCACACAGCAGTGTCCCATAAACAGTCATGGGTTGAAATGACCGATTTATTCTTATTATTTTTGAGGCTTTATTATCAGTTTTATTATAATTATAATATTATTGATAGAATTATTGTTATTATCAAGGGAGTTAAAACATTAAAAAATTGCAGCTGAACAAATGACAAAATTAACAAAACGCAATCCCTTGGGATGTCCTTCTGATGTGAAAAGGTGCTGGACAAATATAACTTGGTATCATATTTTGTATTGCAATACTTGACTCTGATACATACTGAATAGGTTTCGTGCTGTTTCTGGTTCACTGTCGAGGGGTTCACCAATACCATATTTATTCTGAGCCATGATGCGGAAGACATATTCATGCCCTTCCAGTAACTTGGGTACTGTGCAAAGGCACTCTTTAACATCGTTGGTAACCTGCATCCAAGTCTTTCTATTTGCTTCCCTTTTCTCAATGACGTAGTTGGTGATCTTGGAGCCGCCATCATCCTTTGGAGGAAGCCATGCTAACGTCATGTTTTCAGCGGAAATTCCTTCAAACTTAATCGGACCAACCGGAGGCCCAGGGCGTCCTGATTTGTTAAAAAAAAGAATCAAAACGAAGCATATTCTCCATTTTATTCCGATTGATGAAACCCTCGTCCTTAAATTCAGTGATAAAACTAGAGAAATTTAATTGTTATCAATTCCCCCCTCCCCCCACCACCCCCAGAAAACAGAAATACAAATCACAGGTAAGTTTGAAAAGAAATTAATTACCAAGAACGTTGAGTCTCATTTCCTTGGAATCAGTTCCCAGATTGTTGGTTGCAGTGAGAGTGTAAAGAGCAGTATCCTTTCGGAAGGACTGATGAATCAACAAAGTGCACCCGTTCTCAGTTACAATTTTGTTGACATGTTGATCGTATTCTACTTTAGATTTCTCCTCTGCCTTGTGAGCAGGTGCCTTGTACCAAGTCAAAGTGGGGAATGGTACACCCTTAATTTTGGCAACAATGCTGATGTCAGTACGTTCCTCTGCCTCCAAGAATTCCTTAAGTTCAATTGCAGGTGCACCTACATATGGGATTATTCAGTAAAACTCAGGTCAGCCTCAACTGCATATTGTCTATAACGCACATGAAAAGAAAAATCAACATGTAAATAGTTTCCAACACTTACATGTTTGATCTTTTACAATAATTGGCCCAACAGGGCTACATGGTTTACTCTGACCAGCCTCATTTACGGCTTTCACGCGGAATTCGTACTCTCCGCCATCCTCAAGGTCCTCGACTGTAAACTTAGTGTCGTCAACATCGCGCCTGTTGCATTGCTTCCACGATTCCTTGTCTTTGCCTGTGGTCGCCCAGTAGAGACGTTCGATAATGTAATGCGTCACGGAAGCACCTCCGTCGTTCTTTGGCGGCCTCCAGGTAAGAGAAACGGCATTTTTCGTGACAAGGACAATTTTGAGTCGTGTTGGAGGATCGGGTGGATCTGAAGTCGTAAATAGTTTCAGTCAATACATAAAGGATTAGCAGAAAACTTTAAAATGAATTGTACCGATGCCTCGATTGGAATCAGAAATAAGTATTGTCGCCATATGAACTTACGGATTGGATCCCTCGCCTTGGTCCTTTGGATAGTTTCCGCTGGTGCGCCAACACCAAATCGGTTTTCAGCTCGGACTCTGAAGAAATATTCCTGGCCTTCAACAAGGTCAGGCACAGTGTATGAAGTTCCTGCACAGGAAGTGTTAACCTTTACCCAGGCCCTTCCTTCTACAGTCTTCTTCTCAATAAAATAGGCCTTAATTCTGTCTCCACCATCATTGTCTGGGGGCTTCCATGAAAGTTTGCAGGTGCTTCTAGTAATGTCACTGACTTTGAGATTTTTGGGCGGTCCTGGGGCATCTGGAATGGATGCATAGAAACTCGTTCAATAAACGAATCAAACCATTTTTACAGAATTCTACTTTGTGGATAATTGAAATGAAGATCATCAACGTACCAAGAATATTGACTCTGACGTTCAAAGTCTTTTGTCCGGCCTTGCTCCTTGCGGTGATGCTATAGCGGCCAGTGTGGCTACTGTTGCACACTGGAATTATCACAGTTGTAGTAGATTTGGTACTTTCAAGCTACGAGAGCGAGAGAGAGAGAGAGAGAGAGAGAGAGAGAGGGAGGGACCCATGATACTCATTCGTTAAACAAAAAGGTTTCTCAACATGAAAAATGTGACAATGTAATCTAGTACAGCAGTATATAGGGCATTTCACTCATAAAATGCACACTTTAAAGTATATCCTGTAAAACACTTTGAGACGTCTGGAAGATGATGACTCAAATTCAAGGAATATTATTACCGTAAATACCCACGTATAAGGCTCACTTTTTTTCATGTCGGAAGATCTCGAAAGTTGGGGGTGCGCCCTACACGCAGGTACAAGAAATTTTGAGCATCGGAAATGAGGAGGGCCGGCCAGCGCGCTGTCAGCCGGGCTTTGGACACTGTGTCCGGCGGGGGCTGGGGGGGAGCGGGTGATGGGGCTTCGGCCTCGGCCGCCCGGGCAGTGGCAGCAGCAGAGGACTTCAGTGCTGTGCCTGCCTTCTGCCAAACCCAGTCTGCCTCCCTCCCTCCCTCCCTCCCTCCCTCGCCTGCCTCCCTCCCTCTCTCCCTGCCTGCCTGCCTCCCTCTCTCTCCTGCCTCCCTCCCTGCTTGCCTCCCTCTCTCTCCTGCCTCCCTCCCTCCCTCCCTCCCTCTCCTACCTGCCTACCTCCCTGCCTCCCTCCGTGCCTGCCTCCCTCCCTCCCTGCCTGCCTCTCTCCCTCCTTGCCTGCCTCCCTCTCTCTCTCTCTCTCTCTCTCCCTGCCTGCCTCCCTCCCTCCCTCTCTCCTTGCCTGCCTGCCTGCCTCCCTCTCTCCCTGCCTGCCTGCCTGCCTCCCTTCCTTCCTGCCTGCCTCCCTCCCTCCCTCCCTCCCTCCCTCCCTCCCTGTCTCTCCTGCCTCCCTCCCACCCGACCTACCTGTCTCTCCTGCCTCCCTCTATTCTGCCGACAATATCATCGAAAATGCTTCCGTTTGTTTTCTCACCAATAAAAGGTCAAAAGTGGGGTGGGGGGCCTTATACGCGAGTGCGCCTTATACGCGGGTATTTACAGTAATTGTCATAGAATCATAAAATCTTACTGCACAAAAGGAGGCCAATCGGCCCATCTAGTCTGTGCCGGCTCTTTGAAAAGAGCAACTCAATCCCACTGCCCCGCTCTCTCCTCATAACGTAACAGACCTGTTCTTCCTAAATAAAAATCTAATTCTCTTTTAAAATTAAATTATGAAGTATTATAGTAATAAAAATATAACATTATTACCTCTGCATCAGCTGGTAAGTTGTGGATCTCATCCTGGACAAAAACAAAATAAATAATTATTTACTAAAAATAACCAATCGTTCGAAACAATACTGATTGAGTGCAAGGTCATTTGTATTGGACTATTACTGAATTTAGTGTAGAAATGGAAATTCTTGTTCTACACAGATAAAGAATAAACGTGGTCTGTAGGGTACAAATTAAATTCAGAGTTACATGTCTTGCTTTTCGTTATTTGCAATTTTAGTGAGAAATCACATTCAAGACTCACATTGTCCTTCGTCAATCATATTTTAATTTATATTTAATATTTTATAAACAAATTTTCAGGACATCAGGTCTGGCTTGAAGATGACTTGGTGAAATGAGAGTGGATGAATATTCTGGCATTACCTCTGAAAAGGTATTTCTACAGATCTTTCCATTCAGAATGTAAATGAGTGGCATAAAATCCGCAAAAGGTTGGGTGGTCTGTGGAAAGTGCTGGTGTGTTGACCGAATAAGTCTTTCTCTAAATTTTCTTATCTTCTCGTGCTACAAATCCTTTTAAGATGTTGTACTTTTAATGAAGAAGCAACTTTATTTAAGCTTTATGTTCACTCTTTTAAATCTCTTGCTCTATCTTGGGCTGGCTTAATTATAATGAGACAAGTGAGACAAGCCAGCATTAAACTATGTTGCTTAAACTGAAGCTAAAACAACTAGACTGGCGCTACAGGAAATCCTCTGGATGTTGCATGTTCATTCGTTAAACAAAAGTTTTTCAATATTATATATGTGACAATGTAATATAGTGGTATATAGGGGTTTCACTCACAAAATATACCGTCAATTCACTTTACAGTAAATTCTGTGAAGCTCTTTGAGTCAAACGCAAGGATTATTATTATGAATCTAAATACAGATCAAGTAAAATCCTCAGCAGTTCGATGCAATGCAGCACAAATTTACATTTGCATAGCGTCGTTCACATCGAAAGGACATCCATACATAAATACAGTTGAAATATTTTATACCTTCAGGGCAGTCTTAGCCTGTCCTTCAAACTCCCAGTTAAGCTTTGGAAAAGGACGACCAGTAACGTTAACTGGGATTTTCACAACGGAACCAGCACGGCAAATGAGCAAGTCTTGTGCATTAATTGCTAACGAAAGAGTTGGTTCCTCTGTAAATAGGAAGAAAAGATGCTGGTTAAAAGCTAGAAGAATGAAATGCTGGCAGCGTGAAAATCTAGCTGCTAAATATAAAGGTAACTTGCCAAGAAGGTCCTTGACCAGTATTTCTGCTGTTGTTGAACTTGGCTCAGATTCGCCAGCTGCATTAACCGCTTTAACTCTGAACCTGTACTTCTTTTGCGTCTGTAAATTGGGCACCACGTATTCGCAGTTGGTGAGAAGTTTATCCGGCTCAGACACATTTTTCCAGTCATCCGAGCCTTCTTCTTGCATCTCAACAATGTAGCCTTTGATTGGGCTGCCACCATCTTTTTCCGGACGCTTCCAGGCAAGGGCTACTGTATCGTTAGTTTTGTCAGTCACTTCTAGATCTGATGGAGAACTGGGAGCATCTTGGGAAAAGAAAATTAAAAAAAATATATATAGTTTCACTCATTTTGTTTCATGGTTCTACACATTAATTATTTGTTTATAAGCAATATGTGAAATGAAATATTTGATAAATCTTCGATGTAATATTTTCACTGCATTTAATATTTTCTGTGATGTAATATTTTTAAATGCAGATGGAAGCACAGCTAGATTATTTTGTCAAAATATTTGTTTTTAATAGATGTATTAATTAATGTCCAATTGCCTAAAATGCAGTGATGTATATAAAATGGATTGCTATTGATTTGACAGGCACTTACATATAGGATCAGCTGCCATGACAGGATCAGAAGGCTCACTCGGAGGTCCAATTCCAGCAGCATTTACAGCCATGACTCTGAATTGATATTCAACGTCTTCTATCAAGCGGAGGACATTGAACTCTAGGCCTTTTACAGTGGGTTTAGTGACAGGAGCTCTGTTAACCTGGGACCAATACACCCCACCCAGCTCTCTCTTCTCCAGCCAGTAGCCTGTGATAGTAGCACCGCCGTTGTTTGCTGGAGGTTGCCAAGACACAAGCATCGTCATTCGTGTGACATCTGACACCATTGGCTTGCTGGGTGGCCCAGGGAGGCCAAATGGGTCTTTGATGGTCACGTTTTCAGAAACGCAATCATCACTGATTCCGTATTTGTTCTGTGCACGGACTCGGAATTGGTAATCTCCATCTGTTGTCAGTTTCCATACCTAAAAAGATGAAGCCATTTGTTAATACGGAAAAAAAAACATGCCGGGCGATAGGTAACAAATAAGAAAATAAGAATTTTCTCGGCGAAGGAAGACCAAGGTCCATTTAGTTTGCCTTCCACCATCCTGGCAGTCACTCTATATGTCCCAAACTATATACTGTATCCTGAGGTATTATTTTCGATAGTACAAATCTATCTAATTTATTCTTTAAATAAATTACATTTTCCATAAGTTTACCACACGCTCACTGAAGTAGTGTTTCCGCAGATTTCGCAGATTAAACAGATGACAATTAAACAAACGCAGAAACGCGGCAATATCAGAAAGAATCCTTACTCCATATCTCCTTTCAATGATGAAATTTGTGATCTCCTCCCACTCAGACTTCTTCTTGGATGCATCTCGTTTGTCAATAATGTAGTTTGTTATTTCACTGCCACCATTGTCTTCAGGCGCATCCCAAGTCAAATAGCAGGATTCAGCCTTGATGTCGGACACTACGAGCTTTCTTACCGGTGAAGGTTTATCTAAAGTTATCAACAAGATTTGGACTAAATTAAACGGCAGCTCAGCACAAAATAACTACTGTCTGGTAAACATCGAATAAATCATGATTCTCTCAAATCTTTATTTCAATCGTTTCATCTTCTTACCTAAAACTACAACGTTCAAAGATTGGTGAGCAGTCCCGAGACGGTTTGAACCGGTGATAGTGTATGTTTCTGTGTCCTTTCTGATAGACACAGCGATATTAATCTTGCTCTTTGCTTGAGTTCTTGATAGGACTTCAGTTTGCATCTTTAGTTGGTCAGTAGATGCTCCTATTACAGTCTCTCCTTTCTTCCATTCGATCTTGGGCAGGGGAAGCCCTTCAATCTCAGCTGGGATTTCAATGGGTTCACCCGCTTTCACAGTAATAGTGTTTCTCTTGACTTTCACCAGAAGTTTCACAGTCGGAGGCACTGGCAGGAAAATAAATGAACGAGCAAAGAAGTGTTAAAAATGCACTTAAATATTCAGCTCTGAAAATCTCAGATATTGATATCATTTCAATTACCTTCATCGTCCTGGATTACTATGTTAAGAGGAAGGGACGGTTCACTTTCCCCCATTTCATTGACAGCTCTGACACGGAACTCATACAAGTGCAGTTCTTCTAGGTTTTCGACCAGGAAGTTTGTGGGTCTACATAGCTGTTTGTTAACTCTTTCAAATTCAGGTGCATCGGGCTTTTTCTTTTCAATAATGTATCCGATAATGGGGCTACCACCATCGTTTCGAGGAGGTTTCCAATCGAGCGTGACTGTCGACTTTGTTCTCTCTGTGTACATAAACCTCTCGGGTGAAGTTGGTGGACCTGAAACAAAATCAATTTGCGTTTAAAAATAGGTTAGATCAGAGCCTAAAAATAGGTTAGTGTCTTGGGATGTCCTCCCAACGTGAAAGGCACTCTACAAATGTAATTTTATTGTTGTTGTTGTAGTACATATGTTACTCCAACAAATATTATTTAGGTTGATTTTTTATTCTCCTTGTAGCTTACCAAGTGGGTCGACGGCAAGGATAGGTCCAAGGTCAACAGGGGGACCACCACCAAACTTATTTTTAGCAATAATACGGAACATGTATTCCTGTCCTTCAAGAAGCCCAACAATGTCACATTTCGATCTCTCAGTCTCTATAGGCTGTCTCCAGGTGTGCATCTTGGCATCCTTTCTCTCTATCGTAAAACTGGTGATGTCACTGCCACCATCATCCGCAGGATCAGACCAATTGAGCAAAATCATTTTTCTTGTAACAACGACAGGTTTCAGGTCCAGAACGGGACCGGGCACATCTGAAAGAGAGAGAAAAATACAGGGATCATTTTGACTGAATCGATGTACAAATGGAAAACACCAACACTTTAAATACATTTATTTTTTGGAGCACTTTTGCTTTCCTTACCCATAATGTCTACTCTGGTCACTGCGTATTTTGAGCCACTGCTGTTTGTGCCGGTAACTATGTATCTTCCATAATCGCATCTTCGCACGTCCTGTATGACCAGTTCGGTCCTGGTGCCAACTGTTTCAACAAGAATGCGCTCTTTGTCAAGTTCGCCTTCTTCCTTGCTCCATTTGATTTCCGGAGGGGGTCGGCCTGTGACGGTGGCAGGCAGTCGAATGGTTTGACCGGCCAGATGTTGAACACCTGCTCTTACAGAGATGTCATACTCGACCACTGGAGGCTCTGTAAAATAAAGCATGATTTTGTGAATCGGTAGAAAATGGTTTGCGAAACATAAAGCCGCTTTATGACTGACCGTGCGATTCTTATTACCTTTTGGATCCATCACAGTTACAGCTTCGGTTTCACCGGGAGCACCTTCTCCAGCATTGTTGACTGCCACAACACGAACTTTGTAATCTGCGCCTTCTCGAACCCCACCGACTGAAAACGTACGGTTCTTGACTAGCCTTTCTGTACAGCGTGACCATTCCTTTCCACCCATCATTTGCTTGTCAACATGGTACCCGATGATGTCGCCACCACCGCAGTATATTGGAGGATCCCACTCGATTTCTATTGTTGTTTCAGTTGTATCTAGGATTCTTGGTCTCGGTGGGCCAGGCGGTACTGAAAACAGAAACAAACAAAAAAAATCCACTTACCAAATTGAACTAGAGTTCTTGCAGAATTTTTGCCCCTTTGAATGTCGAACAAGCTATTTTCTGAGACCATACTCACAGACAGGGTCCTGAGCAATCTTGGGATCTGAGGGAGGACTGAATTTTCCAGGACCAGCTGCATTTTCTGCGCAGACTCGGAATATATAAGTTAAACCTTCCATAAGTCCCTCAGCCTTGATTGTGAGAGCGTTCAGTAATTGTCTGTTCACTCGGGTCCAATGGGTACTGCTAATTTCTTTCCTTTCTACCCAGTAGCCGATGATAGGGCTGCCATTGTCTTTTGGTTCTTTCCATTCACATGTCATGCTGTTGCTAGAAGTATCCACTATCTCGGGTTTCTCAGGTGCCTCGGGAGGTTCTAAAGCAAAAATAAACAAGATATATGTCAACTGCAATTGCAATAAGTGACCAATAACAAACCACTGGGTAACAAGAGGTTTCAAAGTTACGTGACACAGTTCTGTAACCACATTATGCTTTGATGAATTCATAATACTGTAGTACACTGGAAACTATTCAAAAGGGGCTTCAAATGTAGCAATTATTTTGAAAGAAAAAGAAAAGTTTACCAAATGGATTTTTGGCGATGACTGGCTGGCTGAGACATGGTGGTCCTGGGCCGAATTTATTTTCTGCCACCACACGGAAAAGATATTCCTTCCCTTCAATAAGTTTAGTGATGTGGTATTTGCGTTGCCTTAGAGTTGACGATATCGTAATCCAACTAGCTTCAGGCTTAGAGTAGTCCTTCTTCTCCAAGATATAATTGAGGATTTCACTGCCTCCATCATCTACAGGAGCATCCCATTTACAACGGGTAGAATCGCTTCTGATTTCCTCAAAGATGAAGTTGATTGGTGGGCCAGGCGTATCTGCAATATCAATGGAAATGCATAGGATTGTTATACTGTAATACCAAAACTATACACCTACCATGTATTTGACCCTTGCATTTTAACAACTGACAGCAATTATTTCCTTCGGAAGTAATTATGAAACTGCTTACCTAGCACATTTACTTGACAAGTGGCCTTGGCTACACCATGATCATTTTCTACTTTGATCATAAATTTGCCATGGTCCTGTCTCAAGGAATCGCGGACCATTATATAGGACTCTCCTTCTCTGCTATTGTCAAGGCTTAAACGTTCGGGTAGACTGAGAAAGAATGGTTCTTCTTCTACAACTTCCTGTTTCTTCTTGACTGGCATTATTGACCGTTCCCTCTTTTTGATTTCTTCAGGCTGAATCACTTGATCATCCTTAAGCCATGTCACACTTGGATAAGGGGAGCCAGAAATAACAGCGTTTAGGCTAATCTGATCTCCTCTTTTGACACTTAACCCAGACTGTAGGTTTCCACTTAGGAAGACCTTAGGTCGTTCTGTGAAGGAAATGAAAGTATTGTTAGAACTTTAGATCATTGCCACTAACCTGCCCTTTAATTATCCAAACTTGAAATGAGTATCGCTCTTTGGTTAGTGAAATGTAGAATTGGTTGATGCATTTGACAAATTTCATACTAATGAAAGGCGGCTCACCAACTGGATCCACAGCTTTGATTCCTAGAGTGAGTCTTGAAGGTTCGCTAACTCCAGCTACGTTCTCAGCACGTACTCTATACTGATATTCATTTCCTTCCTCGAGATTCTTTACAGTGTAAGACAGAACAGGCACCAGGTATTCGTTGCACCTCTCCCACTTGTCACTTCCCTTGGCGATCTTTTCAATAATGTAGCCCATGATTTTGCAGCCTCCATCATAGGGAGGTGGTTTCCACGTGAGTGTTATCGATTTTGATGTTGGATTGTGGTCCTCGACATCAATTGGTGGATCAGGACGTTCTGTTTTCCAATTAAAATAATAATTTAGTTCCATCTAATATATTATAGTAATAATCCTTACATTTGATCTCCACCACTGCCTCACGCCTCAGGCTGCCGAAACCCTCACCCATGCATTCGTCACATCAAGGCTTGACAATGGAAACTCCCTTCCCGTTGGCCTTCCCTTCACAAGCTGCAGATTATCCAAAACTGTGCAGCTTGTATCCTCTCCCACACCAGGCACCACAATTCCATCATTCCCACCCTCGCCTGGCTCCATTGGCTCCCCATCTCCCAGAGGATTGAATTCAAGATCCTCATCCTCACTTTCAAGGCTATCCACGGCCTTGCCCTTCCTATCACTCCGACCTGCTGACTCTACCAACCTGCCTGCCCCCTCCATTCAGTGGGCTTTGGTCTGCTCCATGTCTCCCGTCCGATCCGCCTTACCATCAGTGGCTGGGCTTTCAGTCTCTCTGCCCCTACTCTGGAGATCCATACCACAGTCCCTTCGCCTCACTTGCTCCCGTGCCTCTTTGAAGGTGGATCTCAAGTTTCTCCTTTTCGATTATGCATTTTTCCACCCTCACACCTCTCTCCCTTCCCTTCCCTTCCCTTCCCTTCCCTTCCCCCTACTCTGCAACTTCCCCATGCTTGGGTCCCGACCCCGGACTGTTCAACACCTTGAAACGTCCTCCCGACGTGAAAGACGCTCATAAATGTAATTTTGTTGTTGTTGTTGATTTAGCGTCTTTCACATCAAGAGAATGCCCCAAAGTGAGTTACAGGGAGACCATGCTGTAAAGTGTAGTGACTGCGCATTTTGCGAGTGAACACGGCAGCCAATTTACAATGATAAATACATTCATTTGCAAGTTACAATGATATAATGGGTGGCAATGATCGCAATGCTAAATGTGCAGGTGCCACTTAACTGATGAAAAGTTTTTTGAAAAAAACTTACGCTTTGGATCTTCAGCAATAACTGGGTTGCGAAGCTCAGTGTATTCACCTCCACCTATCTTGTTCACAGCCTTTACACGGAAGTAATATTCACCATTTGGAATGAGATCTTTCAAGGACCAACTGAGTTTGTTCTCACCAGACATGACTGGCATATACGTTCTTCTACCAGACTCGCGACGTTCAAGCACATAGTGCAAAACGGGACTGCCACCATCATTGTCTGGAGGATCCCAGGTTATTTTGCAAGAATTCTTAGTGATTTCACTTGCCCCAATATTTTTACACTGGCCGGGCAAACCTTGATTGAAAGAAATTGAAGTGCAAAAGATAAGTTGAAGATTCGTCAAGTGTTTGTCACACCGAGATAATTGTTGAATTGAATGAATTCTCCCCATGATTTAATTTCAGGCGCTTACCAATGACTTTTACTTTGATGGTACCGGTGGTGGAACCCAGCTTGTTTTCCAAAGTAATTGTGTAGACTCCAGCGTCAGCATGGACGCTGCGAGCTATCTCAAGGCACGCACTGATATAATCACTCTTCATAGTGATTCTATCATCTGCTTTGAGTTCCTTTCCGTTTTTATGCCACGACACAGTTGGTGCTGGAACAGCTCTGAAAGGTAAAGGCACGTTCAACCGTTCACCCTCCACGACGATGACGTCCTGCGATTTGACTTCAATAGTTGGGTTGCCTGTTAAAATAAAGAATAATCATTACATCTCATAACGCGAGACAACTTTGCACAGCTTCATTTTTTCAAGGGAAGAATTGGTGTTTTAGCTTTACCATTGGGGAGTGGGGGGGCTTGTCTTAAAATATAAAGGAGGTTCTTACAGTCAGGATCCTTTGCAAAAACGTTTTCAGATATGTCTGATGGTTCACTTGCTCCGATGGCATTGACAGCCCGAACTCTTACGACATATTCTCTATCAGGTTTGATGCCTTCTTCCGCTTTATATTTCAGGTCCTTCACTGGCCGAGAATTAATCTTCATCCACTTGTCGGTTCCTGCCTCACAAATTTCAATATGGTAGCCAAGAATTGGACTGCCACCATTTTTCTCAGGTGCCTTCCAAGCAACGGAAATGTGGCCTCTGCTTGCGTCTGTCACATGTAGCTCAAGAGGAGGGGATGGAGCACCTAGATACACAAAGAGTTTGGTTTAAACATTGAATGCTTTTCTCTTAAACTCTTGCATTTCGAAGCAAGTCACATTCTTGCATTGTGAAAACATTCCTACTTACTTGTTGGATCTTCGATTAAGAGCATGTCTGTAGGTTCACTTGGATGTCCACATCCTGCTTCATTTTCAGCGCGGACTTGGAATTGTACTTCAGTGCCCTCAATTACATCAGTGACTCTATAGTTACATTCTGGTCCTGATGTTTTACCAGCTTTAACCCAGCGATTTCCTAATTTCTCTTTCTTTTCAATGACGTACCTGGATAAATATTCGATAAAAGTCATTAATCGACATGTTAATAATAATAGTAATAAGCCTTGCAGTTGATATAGTGCCTTATCACATAATTTAGACATCTCAAAGCATTCCACAGGATATACTGTAGTTTAAAACATATCATCTGTATTGGTACTAAAGTGAATTAGGTTAACAAAGAAGACTATAATCACCTCAGAATTGGCCTTCCACCATCGTTTTTAGGAGCCTCCCATTTCAGTTCAACATGTCTCTTGGTTACGTCCAACACTGTAAGTGCGTAAGGTGGTCCAGGAGTAGCTATGGAAAAAAATCAAAATACGTATGTTAGATCGACAGAATGATATAAACTTTGAGAGTTATTTGAAATAGCATTAAAATCCAGCGAGCAATACACGGTTTCAAACTTACTGTACGTGTCTTTAGCCAGGACCGAATCTTCCAATTCACAGTAATCGCTCTGTCCAACTGCATTTTCTGCAGCAACACGGAAGACATAGAGTGAACCCTCAGAAAGGGGTGTTACTGTATATTTAATGTCTTTCACTGTGGTGTCAACAGTCTGCCAACCCTTTCGTCTCACATCTCTCTTCTCCACAATATAATTTGTAATCGGAGAACCACCGTCCTTCTCTGGCGGTGTCCACTTAAGGTCTGCGGTATTCTTTGTGATATTAATGACTTCCAGCCAACGAGGAGGTGAGGGAGGATCTGTGTGTGCAGAAGCAACAACGTTAGCACATCTCAAATATTTCCAACTTCAGACTTTAATTATTTATCCATTACAAATAGCTCCTTACTCAGTCTGTCTTTGCACAGGATGGGATCACTGGGTTCACTTGGCTCGCTTTCACCAGCTTTGTTGACAGCTCTAATGCGGAATGAGTATTCTTGTTTCTCCATAAGACCTTTCAGGAAATATTCAGTCATAGGAATACCCTCAGCTACTCTGACCCAGTCTTCTGTTCCACTCTTCAACAACTCGATAATATAAGACTCAATCTTTGCTCCACCATCATGTTCTGGTTTGGTCCACTGTAGGAATGCTGTTGTCTTCCTGACATCTTTAATGGTAGGTTTTCCAGGAGGCCAAGGTGGATCTGTAAATGAATTACATTAATAATATGGGTTTCCTGCAGTAACAACAACAACACAATTTGCATTCATATAGCGCCCTATGCGTGGGTCAGTGACCCAGAGCGCTTAATAGTGGCTAAGTTTGACTCCGAGCCAGGGGGAGAGGGAGAGTGGAGATGAAAGTAAGCAACAACAACAACAACAACAAAATTACATTTGTACAGTACCTTTCACGTCAGGAGGATGTCCCAAGGCACTGGACAGGTTACTGCTTCTGACTCGAGCTAGTGGTGGGGGGTGGTGGGGGGGAGGGGGTGGGGAGGAGGAGTTGCCAATGAGACCATCGAAGAGGAGAGTCTTGAGGCGAGACTTGAAGGAGGCCAGGGAGGGTGCGAGGCAGAGGAACTTTGGGATGGAGTTCCAGAGGTTGGGAGCAGAATGACTGAAGGCTCGCCCAGGAATGGTTGGGTGGGTGGGTCAGGGGACATGAAGCAGGCCAGAGTCTGTTGAGTGGAGGGGACGGGCAGGTTGGTAAGGGGATAGGAGGTCACGGATGTAGGGTGGGGCAAGGTTGTGGAGGGCTTTACATGTGAGGACTAGCACAATCAAAAAGGAAGGGATATGGGTAAAAGGGATTAACTGGGATTTGAAAGTGGGGAGGAAGGGGGCACAGTGGTAGGATTGAGCGCGAGAGTTCCCGAGTTTTGAGACGCTATGGCTGAAGGCACAGCCACCGATGGTGGAGCAGAGAGGACGAGAGAGAAATTTTCTTAAATTCATATATGATATTTGACAAAACAATCACCCATACCAATGGGGTCCTTGACAAGGATTGGTTCTGTTTCTTGGCTAGGAGCGCCAGGACCAGCAAGATTCTCTGCTAGTACACGGAACTTGTACTTCTTCTTTGTTGTAAGTCCTTTCACTCTGTTGGTTGCAGAACACATATGTGTACATATTAAATTGTACCCAATGAAATACACACATCTGGATTCAGAACAATATGGACATTGAAACACAGTGCATGAGATATTTCATATTTTCGTTATTGTTAAAAAAAATGCCACTGTTGTTGAATAGTAAATACCTTAAGGTAGTATCTTTGACTGGTATTTTGTTACATTTCATCCATTTGTCAGTATCTGGATCAAATTTCTCAACCCAGTATCCAGTGATTGGGCTACCACCATCTTCATCTGGTTCATTCCAAGTCAAAGTCAACGAATCTTTGTTGATATCTGAAGGCTGGACACGAGTTGGAGCACCAGGTGGATCTAATGGATAAATAATATTATAAATATAAATATTTAAGCGCTGTGTTACCCAACAGTATTGGGTGGTATATCAACCATACATAACATCAAAATTATATTGTGTAAACTGTATTGCTTACCGAAAGAATATCTGGCTATAATTGGAGTGTGCTCAGAAGGCTCTCCAATGCCGTACATGTTCTCGGCACTAACTTTGAAACTGTATTCTTTCAAGGGTGTAAGATTTGTCGACTTATACTTGGTGTCTTTGATAGTGGATGAGAGTTTGTTCCATATTTCACTAGCTCCTTGTTTGGAATGTACAATGTAATTGGTGACGCGTGACCCGCCGTCATCTCTGGGGGGATTCCAAGTCAAGACGCAGGTTTCATTTGTAATGTCAGTGATATCAAACGCAGCAGGAGGCCCAGGCTTATCTGTAAAACAAACGAATGATTTTAATTATTTGTTGGACTTGATGACATTACTTGAAGTCATGTAAGATTATTTAACGTTGCATGTAGTATTTGAAAACTTAACTACCTAGGATATTGACTTCCACAACAGCTGTAGCTCGACCACTGGTGTTTATGGCTTCAATAATGTAGGTGGCGGTGTCAGTCCTAGTGGTATCTATGATTGTGACGGTGGATTCACCGGGTTTTGTCTCAATGGTTATTCTGTTGTCAACCTTCAGTAAACGTTCAGCTTTCGTCCAAGTAATTTTGGGCTCAGGTTTGCCAGTCACAAAAGCTGGCAGCTCAACCTTTGTTCCAGCCTTCACAGTAATGCCAGCGAGCAACTTAACGTCAAGTTGGATCTCTGGAGACTCTGTTGTAAGCAAAGAACACATGTTATTTAGTCTTTTGAATAACGTGTTACATAGAGGTCTTGCTCCCTTTTCCCCTTCCCTCCCTCTTCCCCCCCTTTCTCCCTGATCTTGCCCCCCACCCACCTTTCCCTCCCTTTCTCCCTCATACCCCTTTCTCCCCCCTCTTCCTCCCTGACCTTACCTCACCCCACCTTTCCCTTCCTCTCCCCCCTTGCCCTCTTTCCCCCCTTTCTCCTCTGGCTCCATTTCCGTGGCTGTTTGAGGGACATTGCTGGGCGCAATTTGGCAGCTGTGTTTCGCCCACAAATATACAGTCAATTTTCCTACTCTTCTTCATCCTGCCCTGACCCCTCGCTCCCTGGTTTTGTCCATACCTAACTGTACAGCACCTTGGGACGTCCTCTCAATGTAAAAGGCGCTATATGAATGTGTATTGATTGATTGATTGATTGCCTGTTAAGCTGGACATTAATGATGCTATAACACCATGCTAAAAGAGAAGAGAGTTCTTAATGGTATCCTCCTGGCTATGAATTCTCCAGAATATTTGATCGATCACTTTTCTTGAGTGAAAAATCTGTATTTTTATAGATGATAATAGGAAGGAATGTCATGTATTGATGAAATTCTCAACCATGTGAAAAATGGTAAGAATTTTCAGTGGTATGTTTAGAGGTGACGCTGTAAACTAGATCTCTATTATTTCAAATATTTACCACTGACGTGCACAAAATTTTGTCTGGAGGC
The DNA here is from genome assembly GCA_035084275.1 of Hydrolagus colliei. Lineage (NCBI taxonomy): Eukaryota > Metazoa > Chordata > Chondrichthyes > Chimaeriformes > Chimaeridae > Hydrolagus > Hydrolagus colliei. The sequence continues at coordinate 23,371,651 of CM068747.1, read as the reverse complement.
GTATCGAATAATTTTAGATTCAAATAACAGTCAGTATATTTTCCATCTACCTGTAACCTCCCTGCTGGTCATCTTCACCAATAGGTGCCTATCTAATATCCACATGACTGGAATGTACTAAGAAATGTTGTGCTTGATGTGTGTTGCAAAAGAAGTCATCGACCATATACCTTTTGGATCTATAGCACGTATATCATCTGTAGGTTTGCCTGGCCTGCTGGCACCTTGTTTGTTCAATGCTTTGACGCGGTATGAATACCACTGCCCTTCCGTCAGGCCAGTCACTTCAAACCTATTAAATAAAGCAACGAGTAATTATAGCACTTACTTCCTTCGGACCACTGAAAAACATTTTCATCACTGGAAATCCAGCCGTGTTAACTTACCTCAGATCAAACACCGGCTCGCCACACATCTCCCATTTTTCAGTACCACGTTGGCACTTTTCTATCATATACCCTTTAATTCGTGAACCTCCGTCGTACTTGGGTGGTTCCCATGCGAGGAAGATACCACTCGCAGATGGATCCCTCCACTTGAGATTTTCAGGTGGGTCTGGGACAGCTGAAAAATTACAGAATGACAATTGGTCGGTGAATGTTTTAAGATCAGGAGCTTTAATTGAACCATTTAAAACCCTTCACTTCATCTGCTTTCTTTTTGCCTGGGTCGATCACAGTTGGAAACCATCCCACTTAAATCAAATTATGTTTGAAGGGACAAGGCGTTCCTGATATTCAGTGAGACTTAGCGCTGCAATAAAATATACAATTCATACATTTGCTAGTTACAACTGGAATGCGAAGTACATGATATTTCTCGTACAAAAAAATTAATTAAAATAATTTGGTCACTGAATCTGCCACTGTTTGTGGAGCACTGTTGTCTACAATTGGCTGCCTGCTTCATTTCGCCCACAAAATATACAGTCAATTTGCTCAGTATTGTTTTGGATAATATTCCGTGAAGTGCTTTGAGATATGTCGAAGATGTGATAAGGCGCAATATCAAATGCAAGGATTATTATTATATATTATATTTTATTTAAAATGATCAGATAGAATAAGGAGAACGGATCCTTAGTTTAGGTAAGGTATCAATATTAGTTGCTTCCAGACCTTACAGATGGTGTCACGAGCAGTTGATTGTTGTAGCTCATATTAGTCTGAAAATGTGTTAACATGCTGTATATTTCAGGGTAGATTAACAAAGCTAAACGCTTACTTGCTGGTGTAGATATATTAACGGGTTCATCAATATATCCGGGCTCTCCTGGTCCACATTTGTTGCAGGCTGAAATTTTAAACAGGTAATCTCTACCCTGATACAGGTCAGGAACTGTATACTCCAGATCAATCACTCCCTCAATAACCTAGAGAGGCACAAATCAAGCAAGACAATTTTGATAAGGAAAGAAAACAACGTGCACGTCATCGAATCTTCTACAAGTGCAATAATATAGCAAAAATATAAAGCTTCACCAATAAAAGTATAGTGATTTATAAAAATAGTTTTCATACTACAATATGTAGTAGATAGTTCATTGCAACCTGCTCACACCCTCTTCTATTAATGAAGCCTGTTTTTTTTCCCCCCAGATCATGCAAAGCGTATACACTGTTAAACGCAACCCACCTATTCTATCCGCTGCGGAAACATCAACAGGGATTATCACTTGATCTTTTAATTAATTAAGTTAAAATTCCACACTATTCAATCAACTCCCATCACCATGATTGCTGTTTTAAACCTTGCTTAAAAATCTCATGTGGAACTTTAGCGAATGCCATCTAACAAATCCACTGAAAAACATGTCCACCAATTTAGTTATTTCTTTAAATAACTCTAGCAGATTTGTACTATTGGTTCTATATATATTTCTTCCCCTTTTTCTTCCCTGCCCCTCTCCTCTCTCTTCATTCCCTCTGCTCCCTTTTCCCCCATTTTTCCCCCCTCCCCCTTTTCCCTCCTTCCGTCCCTCTTCCCCCTTTACACCCTTTCTCCCCCATTTCTCCCTGATGTTAACTACCCCACCTTTCCCTCCCTCTCCCCTTACCCCCCTTTCTTGCCCTTTTTCCTCTCTGACTTTACCCCACCCCATCTTTCCCTCCCTCTCCCCCTTACCCCTTTTTCCCCCTTTCTCCCCTAACCCCACTTCTGCGAGTGTTTGTGGGACACTGCTGTGCGCAATTTGGCTGCCGTGTTTCGCCAATAAATATACAGTCCATTTTTCCTACTTTCCTTCCCCCTGCCCAGTCTCCTCCCACCCTGCTCTGGTCCCTACCTGACTGTACAGACCCTTGGGACGTCCTCCCGACGTGAAAAGTGCTATATAAATGTAAGTTTTGATTGATCGATTGATTGATTTAGCTTCATCGGCTATTCCTTGTCTGTGTTCTTCCAATTAGAACTGAAAGTATTCCACTAAAGCATTTTCCCTATGAAAGATTTTTAGATCTTATATTTCTCAAGATTTCTTTTTTATTTAGAGCGATTGGACTTACTTTGATCCAGGTCTTGCGATTAACTTCTCGTTTTTCAATAATGTAGCCCGTCAATGGACTATCCCCATCATGTTCTGGTGGCTCCCACGTTAGGTGCACTGAATTCCTACCGATTTCCACCACTTTGATATCTCTGGGTGCGCTTGGGTGGGCTGTGAAATGAAGATTAAAACATTAAATATTTGCACAGAGTGACTTGTGAAAGTACTCGTTGATTCTGCTCTCTCTTGGCTTCACTTTACATCCGCCTACTTACCAATTACATTCACTTTGATGTCCCCTGAAATGCATAACACAGGATTTTCGAGTGTCAGGCTGTAGACACCCTTGTCAGGAAGTTCACTGGGACAAATGAGCAGTTGTGTGTATCTCGCAGTTGTCTCCATTTTCACGCGATCACCACTTTCAAGCGGTTTGTCATCAACGGCCCAGGTTGCAGTTGGTGTTGGGTAGCCAGAAATAGGAACACGGATCTTAAGTGGCTCTGGGACAATGACCTCAAGTCCGTCTTTGAACTCTCTTAAATCAAAGGTAGGAGCCACTGAAAAGAAAACAGAGAGTCAATGGCGAGCAAAGATTCTTGTTAACGATAACACTATATTCCAATCTTTCACTGTCCTCAAAATCCTTTTCAAATCTTGTGAGAACATTCATTACCATGAGGATCATCAGCTATCAGCGGCCCGAGAGCATCAGCTGGATCCGACACACCAGCTGCATTTTCAGCCGAAACCCTGTAATAATACTTGACTCCTTGCTTCAGTCCAGTGACCTGAAATAGCAGAAAGGAAAAAACATGTTGAAAATAAATAGTGCTCCTATTCATAGTATGTTTCCCCCTCAGATACCTAGAAATAAAAAAAATGACTTTTAAGTATTAAATAATCCTTGTGTATCGCTCACAAAATTGACTGTCTATTCTGTAAAGTGTAGTGACTGAGATGTCTCGAAGACATGATAAGGCACTTTATCAAATGCAAGGATTATTCTTATTATTATAGTGCCCTTCATCCTGTATGGCAAGGAAAAGGAAACGGAAGAAAAGAAGAGTTACGAACTTTGGATGTTGTTTCGGGAATGAGTCTGAGAGTAGAACGAATCCATTTATCCGTGTCTTCCTCGCGTCGCTCCACAACATAACCAAGTATTGGGCTTCCTCCGTCTTTCAGGGGAGCCTCCCAGGTCAGCTGTACCGATTCTTTGGTCTGATTTGAGCATTGGAGATTGATGGGTGGACTTGGTTTGACTGAAAGAGGGTGAGAAAAATCAATGAGTTGAGTGTCGCTACATTGCAGAATTAAAAATGGTTTGCAGCAGCACATAATGATCGGATACTTACATATTGGATCCATAATCTTGACAGGATGTGTAGCTGCACTTGGCTTTCCAATGCCAGCCTTGTTCTCCGCTCTGATACGGAATATATATTCTCTGTTTTCCACAACGTCATTCAACTGAGCTGAGAGCTCATCTGCACTGGTAACCATTGCGACGTCCCATTTAACTGACGTTCTGTCTCGTAACTCAACGATGTAGTTGGTGATTTCCGCTCCCCCATCATACTCAGGTGGTTCCCACGTAACAGTGGCACCAAATTTATTCACATTCTTTACGTCAACATTGATTGGGGCATCGGGTACATCTGTAAAAGGATTAAAATGAAACGCGTGAATTACTCATACTAATAGTAGACGTTAGGGAACGGCGATATGGGAATTTTCCGGATATGGATATATCGGTTGGCTCATATCGAGATATACCGAAATACCGATATTTTCCGTTTTTTCGTACTGCGCATGCGCGCGCGCATTCCGGGTGCGCGCGCATTCGGGGCCTATCTTCTCAGGAGGTAAATATCTTTCTCTCTCTGTGTCTCTCACTCTCTCCATCTCTGTGTTTTTCTGTCTGTGTCTCTCTATGTCTCTGTCCCTCTCTCCTCTCTCACATCCCCACCCATCTCTATCTATCTGTATATTATCACATCCACCCCGTCTCTCCCCCCCACCCCCCCGCCGTCCCTCTCTCGCACCCCCCACCCCCGTTGTCTCTCTCCCCAACCCCCCCCCCAGCCGTCTCTTTCTCCCTCCCTGCCCCCCACCGCCTCTCTCTCCCTCCCCCCACCAGCCGTCTCTCTCCCCCTCCCCCCAGCCGTCTCTCTCCCCCTCTCCTCCTCCCCCCCCCCCACCGTCTCTCTCTCCCTCCCCCCCCAGCCGTCTCTCTCACCCTCTCCTCGCCCCCCCCGCCGTCTCTCTCTCCCTCACCCCCCAGCCGTCTCTCTCCCCCTCCCCACAGCCGTCTCTCTCCCCCTCTCCTCCTCCCCCCCCCCACCGTCTCTCTCTCCCTCCCCCCCCAGCCGTCTCTCTCACCCTCTCCTCGCCCCCCCGCCGTCTCTCTCTCCCTCCCCCCCCAGCCGTCTCTCTCCCCCTCCCCCCAGCCGTCTCTCTCCCCCTCTCCTCCCCCCCCCCCGCTGTCTCTCTCTCCCTCCCCCCCAAGCCGTCTCTACCCCTCCCCCCAGCCGTCTCTCTCCCCCACTCCTCCCCCCCCAGCCGTCTCTCTCCCCCTCTCCCCTCCCAGCCGTCTGTCTCCCCCTCCCCCCAGCCGTCTGTCTCCCCCTCACCCCCCCCCCAGCCGTCTCTCTCCCCCTCACCCCCCCCACCCACAGCCGTCTCTCTCCCCCCACCCCTTGCATACCTGTATATTGTATTCGAGGACTATGAATACAAGATGGCGGCTTTGCACCTCGGTCTGTGCATTGTGTATAGAGATGAGCATTCTGGGTCTTGTAGTTGATTTTGCTCGCATCCCGATTTTTTACCTCGATATATCGTTTTTCGATATATCGGTATTTTTTAAATGTCTATATCGGCATATCGATATGAAACTCATATCGGGCTTTAGCGATATACCGATATATCGCCGTTCCCTAGTAGAAGTTATAGTGAATTGTTATTTTCAGGTAGTAAACGTGTGATTTAAAAAAAATACTTACCAAACCTATTCTTAGCTTGAACAGGCACATCAGTTTCCACAGGTTCACCTGTGCCTACTCTGTTCCTTGCGCTCACACGGAACAGGTACTCTAAGACTTTCTGGAGCCCAGTCACTGTGAACTCAGTGCTGTCGGCACGATCAGTAGCCAAGGTCCAAGTCTTGCGTTTTACATCACGTCTTTCTACGACGTACCCAAGGATCTTGCTGCCACCATCACTATCAGGCTCATCCCAGGCAAGACTCACTTCACCATCGTAAGTTTCTACAATGTTCAAGTTCTGGATTGGGCCGGGCACATCTGTAAATTTGTCAGAGATAACGCTTTAGCATATGCACTTTAGAAAGTGTGTTACAAGTAGGCTTTTTACATTGTAATAATCATAATAATCCTTGCATTTGTTATAGCACCTTATCATAACTTCAAGAAGTCTGAAAGAGCTTCATGGAATCTACTGTAAAGTGAATTGACTGTATAATCTTAGGGCAAAACGCAGCAGCCAATTGCACACAGAAGTGTCCCACAAACAGTCATGGATTGAGCGATTAATATAATCAAATATTTTTCAAAAGATATTTTTGTTTGAAGGGTTTATTGCCTCCCAGAAAAGCAATACACCAATTGACTAACAAATGGTTTTCTACTTACTGCTGGATAACCAAATGCATGTGATGTAAGAAAATTTGCTTAACATTTTGCCCTGCCCGGGAATCGAACCTGGGTGTTCTGACTTGCAAGACGAGTGCGCTGACCAATTTTTGTAGAAATACAAGCAATTGCAGAGATGTAAACTTACCGATGACATTCAAATTGATGTATGCTTCTCCCTTTCCATGTTTGTTCCTAATGACCACCTTGTACCTTCCTTTGTCAGTTCTCTTTGGATTTGAAAGTCTATAGCTTGTCATGTCTGCTGTTGTGTCAATATTCTGATTGGGTAGGATCACATACTCTGAGGTGGCACTATCTTCCTTGAACCACTCGGCTTCACCACGTGGATAGGCATCATAAGGGAGTGACATTGTGAAGGGCTTTCCAGCATCCGTCACCAGGTTCAGATCAGTTATCTTGATGATTGGTACAGCTGCAATAAAGGGAGCATGAGTCAGATACATGCTTAGACTTCCGGTAGATATTGAACACAGCAGCAAACCTTCCCGGGATTGGAGGTGTCATTTCCAGGACGAGGCAAGGACTTGATAACTATTTTATTGAAAGGGTTGATTGACAGGCATTAAAAGAGAAGGTTCAGAAGATTTTATTTGATTGAAAATTCCGAAAGGAATAGAACTTGAATATTTTTATATGTTCAAATGGTTCAAATAAAGGGTGAGAACTAAGGTATGTGCACTTAAGCAAGGTGAACAGATTACCCAGAGTGTTGATGGAAGTAGATTAGGCCAGCAAATTTGAGGAGAAAAAAACATATATTGTATGGTATTGGAATGCAGATATGTCTTAAAGGGAAAGCCTTGACATTTCCAGTAGTACAAATCTGTAGAGCCAATTGGCTTTTGTAAAATAATTCATTTATTTAATTGGTTTATTCTAGTTTTCTGTTTCCAGTCCTATATGTATATATGTATGTATATGTGTCTGTTCACCTACCTTTACAAAACGACGCCAGGCACCGTAACGATTGTTACTGATATTTGAAACTATCATACCTGCTAGTTCCAATTTCGCTCTGGCATCTTTATCCTTGGCGATGAACCTGTATTCGCCCTGATCACGCGGTTTGATGTTACAGATCTGCAATCTGTGCACCTTCCCTTCACTCATCATTTGATGTTTATCACCCTGGACAATGATCATATTGTTTCGTAGCCACTTGATTTCCACTCGATCCTTGTTTAGTTCAGCTTCAAAGATCACATCTGAACCCGGAGCTTCGAAGATATTTTGTGGAGGTCTGATGATCTCAACTGGGATTTCTGGATGGAGAAAAATAATTATTAGTCCTTCACTACCCAGCTTTCAAGACTTTTTGTGCTGCAGTGTTATTTTTGTTCTCTAACTAATGACTTGCCTTCAACGAACAGCCTTGCCCTGGAACGTCTATCTTCCACACCACAGGAATATTCACACTCATCATCGGGTCTGCATTCCCTTACAGTAAGTGTGTGGAAAATACCGTCCTTCTCAAACTGGTACCTGTTAAACAAAAACAGTAGCGTTAGTAATTGTCCGTAGATCAGTAGTATGCAGGTATGAATGATTATTTTTGAGTTAAAAACAAAACACTTAAAAAATACGTACTTCTTATTCTCCCTGAGCTCGCGACCATTCCTGTACCATTTCACTGCGGCCTTTTCTTTTGACAACTGACACGAAAACATTGCGTCTTCAAACTCAGTTACAGTCTGATCCTGGAGATGCTGTGTGAAGTCTGTGGGCGCTTCTGTGATAATCAATTCACCAACAGATTTGTCCTGTCCTGCTGTTACAGTGTACTCACCTTCGTCTCCAAAGCTACAGTTTTTGATTATAATAGAGTGTTTCTTCTTATCGATTTTATATAAAACTCGCCGGTCAAACGTAATCTCCTGCCCACCCTTCATCCATGCTAGAGTGACGTTTTCACGGTTCACTTTGCAAGAGAAAGTCACAGACTTCTTCTCCATTGTTTCACAATCCTCAAGGGGCTCAATGATCTTCAGTAGCTCCTCTGTTAAGATGAACAATAATATTTAATATCTAAAGTCTTTTACTTGCATGATGCGCTGCTGGCAGAGAGCAATTACATATACAATATCTTAACTTTCAAGAAAACCTATTTACCTTGCACTTCCATTTTTGCAGAGCATTTCACATGTTCTCCTCTATTATTTGTCAATGCAATTGTGTATGTTCCTTGGTCCTCCGTTTGGCAATTCTTAAGTCTGAGAGTATAGACCAAATCTTTTTGGAGCAAAACATGTTTTGCGCTATCGAAAATAACCTCATCATCTTTCAACCATTTCGCCCTGGAACCTTCAACATTGACTTCACAGTTGAATACAATCTCTTCTCCTTCTACGATAACCTGGTCTTTGATGGGAGTTATTATCCTGAGGTTTTCTGAGAAGGAAACGCCAGGTGTTAAAAAAAACCACTCATTTTTTGATTTGAAACATTGATTTGATCCAAGTAATATAAACTTGAGGACCTACCAATCACTGTCAGATCTGCTGTCGCTCTTGAGGAGGCAACCATTGCAGCGTAGGTCCCTTCGTCACCCATTATGGAGTCCTTAATAACAAGCACTCGCTTATGGCCCTCTGATATAATCTCATACTTATCCCCTGTCTCAAGCTCCTTGTCACCTAAGAACCATTTCACTTCATAGGATTCCTTAGATACGGAGCAAACAAACTCTGCTTTGTCTCCTTCTAGCACCTCCTGGTTCTTTGGCCGAGAAGTAAATTCTGCTGCCAGTTCTGCAATAAATACAACGATTTACCAGGGTGGGTTAGAATGGGAATAGTCAAAGGAAAAGTGAGAAATACACGCAATAATAATATTAATAGAGCAAGTTATAAGCTCTAGTTAGTACCATTGACTGCCAATTCAGCTGAAGTGCGGTTGCCTTTGGGGAGACTGCAGGTATATTCTCCAACGTCTTCCGGTTTGACATTATGAATGACGAGAATTCGTTTCTTGCCATCTGTGAGCTGTTCGTATTTGCCAATCTCGGGCAGTTCCACATCTCCCTTGTACCACGTTACCTCGGCATCCGGCTTGGAAACTTCACAGACCAACCTGATGGTGTCCATTTCGGAAGCTTCAACATTTGCGAGCTTCTTGGTGAAGTCAGCTTCCTCTTCTGAAAACGCAAAGCAATACACAAAGGTGGTCAACAACCATATTCATAATAATAATAATAATACCACCATAATGTGTACGTTCCCGCAATTTAAAGTGATGCGAAACAAAAGTATGATTGTTTACCTAACACTGTAAGCATTCCAGATGTTTTAGCTGTCCTGGCATCACACTCGTATTCAGCTTCATCATCAAAGCTACACTTGTGGATTGTCAGCAGTCTCTCTGTACCTTTAGCTGTGATATCATACTTTTTGCCTTTCCTTATTTCCATGCCATCCTTAAACCAGCGAACCTGAAGCAACAAGATGATTTCTTAAAGTCAAATGTGTTTGCTCCACAGAAATTCAAACTGCTTTACATTATACAATAAACAATAATAGGAATAATTCACCACCTAACTTTTTTTTGCTTCATTTATGTTCCTCTCTAAATGGTCATTTTAAAGTTAAAAAAAACACACAAACACACACACAAACCCCGCTCACCCACACACATAATCTTCGAATGAATCAGTACACAAACCTTCGCGTTTTCACGTGAAACTTCACACACAAATTTAGCAACATCCTTTTCTTTCACTTCAAGATCGGTGAGAGGCTTTGTGAACTCAATATGAGGAGCTGTAAACAACAACAACAACATTACATTTGTAGAGGGCTTTACATATCAGGAGGACTTCCTAAGGCGCTGAAAAAGAAGCGAGGCCTTGTTTGTAGGTGCATGGTAGCTACGTTATCGTGTTGCGCACAGAGGATATGAACATTGATGTACATCGATAGCTTTAGATATGAATCTTTCTCTACTTACCTTCCACACTGAGGAAACAGGATGTTTTAAAGTCTTTGGAATCACAAGTATATGTTTTAGAATTATCAGGCGTGCAGCCATGGATAATAAGTCTTCTAATTCTTCCTTCTGCAACAATATCGTATTGCTTGGATTTAAAGATCTCTTGTCCAGCCTTAAACCATTTCACTTCGGCATTTTCTCTGGACACTTCACACTCCAGAATAGCAGTGGCCTCTTCTTCCACAGTCTGGTCCTCCAGAGGTTTAGTAAATTCGACTGCCGGTTCTGTAACAGATTGATATGAAAATTCAACACAAGCAAACATAGCCACAGCTTGGGCACCCCAGAGTGTGTGTCGGGGTAGTAGCTGGAGTCTGACCTGCCAAAACCGCAAAGTTCGCCTTTGATATTGTTGTCTGAACCACACTACCCGCTAGCACTTTGGCTTGCAGGGTTAACAGGAGCTGAGCGGGATGATCCCTCGGCCCCAGTTACTGGTCTATTCTTCCAAGTCCTGCTGATGAGTCAGGCAAGGCTGGCTGTGCTGTCATCAGCAGTGCCCTGGAATACAGTACTACTAACTATTCCATAAGTAAACATAAAAACCTGCAACCCCAGTGCACATGGGGCAAACAAATAGAACAAAGCTTCAAAGAATTGTCGGACGTCTGTCACTCACCTTTCACAATAAGTTTAGCAGATGTAGAAAAGTCCTTGGCGGTAATTTTGACTTTTCCTGCTTCAATTAACTGAACATCTCTGAGGGTGAAAGTGTGCACTCTTCCTTCAGCACGAGTAACAACCTGAACCAAAAATTGTTTGAAATGTTAAACTCGTTAAATATCTGTTCTGAGCATTTTTAAAGTATCTACCGAATTACCAAATAGATGAAATTTCAAGAGAAATTACCCATATCAACAAAATGTTATTATTACAGTATTATTAATATCATAAATAGGATTGTGTGCAGCTTTTTGAAAGCATTGTTATGTTTGCAAGATCGACCATCACTTAAATTGAAATGAGATTAAACAAAAAGTTAGGACATTACAATTCTGCACATTTTTAAAATTTGCAATAAGATTTCAATAAACTACGACACACACGTTGTTTAAAGTTAGTTCAGAATGTTGTAGCTACACTGAAAATTTGTAGAACATGTATTTTCGTTCCTTTCCAACAGGTGTGGTACAAAAATATGATTTCGTAGTTAGCCAGTCAAAGCTATATGTGGAACCAAACAGCAAGTGGAAACAACTGTTTCTATCAGCTGCTACAAAGATGACATGGAAGTACAATAAACATTACTACAGCATCTATATTTCTCACAAATCTGTACCTAGATTGGGTTTTCTCTGAAAGTACTATTGAACGTGAAGGTTATGTGAGGCTTTTTGATGCTTTTTGTTGACACGTATCTAAGTATTAAGTAAATCCATAACAGTGCACTAAAGAAAGTTTTTAGTGTCTGGCGTTTTAAAGATTTTACTGTACTTGGATTTATTTAACAAATAATTTCCAGCAGTGGACTAGTGTAATGCTGTATACAGAAATCCTATCAGGGAAAATATTATTCAAACAATTGGGGCAATATTTTTAAACAGATTGTAGGAAACTAGAGTGGAAACAGCTTGAATTTAAATCGACATGTTACACTTGTTAGCTACTTGCCAGGGAATGAACTAACATTTCAGCTTAGTTGTTTGATGATCGAGTTGGTTTAACTGATATGTCTCTGAGGTTTGATTTCCCAGATACACTTCAGTAAGCATTAAGCAGTTTTCATGTACATTTCCCTCCGTGGTGACTCATTTGCAAATACCTGCTGAATGTAAGGCAACCACTACAAGGATGCTACAAAAACTATAATACAGCTCTGGACTCCTAAGTGAACACATAGATATTCTCGTTGTGTTGCACTTTGTGGGAGATGGCGGTATTATTTTTCTGCTAAACTGATCAGCCCATTACTTTTCAGATTGCTGCACTTAATTCAGTACATTAAATTTCTACAATTTATTGGTTTAAGGGTTTTAATGGTCAAATCTTTGTTTTCAACAAAACTGAACTGAACAGCGGATAAAGGAATTGTTGGCTAGAGATTAAAGACATTAAATATAGAATAAGATGAAAGTGCGCGGAAATGCACTCTTTAAAAAAAACTAGAAATATAGTATTCTGTGCTGCAATTGGCTTCACAGTACATTTCAAGGAGAGGATTTCTTTTGGGGCATTAGATCTTCAGCACAGATTTCAAACACAGAGAGTGAAAAAAGTAAATTTTTTAAATGTATTTTGTTGCAGAACACAATCAATCTTATAGTTCTACTATGTAGGTTTATATGCAATGTATATATGATTGTGTATGTGTGCATGTTTGTTTTTTCTTTTGGAAAACTGGGGTTCTGAAAATGCAGGTCTTGCAATAAATCGCCCGCAATAAAAGACTCAGCAATTTGCCCACGTCAAACCGCGCACGCAGGCACTTGTAACATTTAAAAATAGCCCAGATTGAACGCTTGGAAACCCAAACTTATGCCCCCAATGTTATCTTATCTTGAAGCCACTGCCTGTCAATTGCCTGAAATGGAATTGGAAACCACCAGAGCCCCTTATATGCAGAATACTTAGAGATAGACTCAGAATCAGAACAGAAGAAACTTTTGGAATGTAGACTGGATAACTAAACACGGTGCTTATAGTATATGTAGTTAAAGAAAGAAAAAGCCCTTACAAGTTACCAACATCAATGTTGGTATACCATTTTATTTAATAAAATGTTAAATGATCAATGTTTAAACAATTGAAGTGGTCTTGCATAAAACAATTCCCCTAGGATCATGCATGTTGACACAATTGGCTTTGAAACAAAACACACATACAAACAAATGAAATAACATGGACTTACCTTGTCACTGGCTTCCAACTTAGTGTCCTTCAAAAACCACTCAACAGGGATACCCTCATACGAGAGCTCACACTCAAAGGTAGCAGAATGCCCAGCTACTACAGTCACATCCTTCAGGGGCTTCAGTAAGCCAATGACTCGTGCTTTGGATGTGGGAGAGAACATGATTAATTCTGCAGTCCCCCGAGAGGCTTGTTCATTTTCACCTGAACCTCATCTCAGCTCCGACCCAAGAGACCAACCTCTGTGTCCCTCACTCCCAGGCCCAGTAGAAGGAAAGGGAGAGACATTCCAGCTACATTTGCATATTGTCCTCCTGACTTCTAACACTGTCAGCAGTAAATCTGAGTGGCATCTGCTTGAGCTGCCAATCACATCTGCTCCCATGTTACTACATAAGGTACCGGTATGTCCTTTTCAAAATAGCCACCAAGGCCATTGGTCACACAGCAAATTCCTCTTTGACAACCGCCCGCTGCCGTCAATCAATCTTCTGGCAAAAATGCAGACTTGAATATTATTTTGCCTCCAAATTACAAACTCAGCAAAAAAAAAGCAACTTGATGTGTTCCAACACTGTGTTTCCTTATTGGGTAATTATCTGTTAGTCATTTCATAGGCAATTTAGCTAAATACAAAACCTACTTTTACTTCAGGAACTCAAGAGGATGGTGAGTGGAATAAGTAAATACAATACAGTGTGAGTTTATATTTATTGAAGCGTCTTTCACTTCAAGAGAGCGTCCTAAGGCGCTTAGCAAAACTAGATTGTCACTTGAGCTAGGGGTGGAAGCAAATTAGTGGGAGGATTAAAGATGAGTGAGAGCAAGGATAGGGAAGGTCTTGAATTGGATACAGAGCAAGGGGAGGGAACGGGTTGGAGGGACTGTGGGATGGAGTTCCAGAGAGTGGTAAAAGGTAAATTAGTTGTCCGAATTGAAAGATTACAATAAATTGCCTTATGTGGTTATAAAGAATACGGTAAATTGTCACAGGGAAATTTCCACGGGGAGGTTGCTTGCATATGTGGAATTCTCAGTCTAGTTTAATGCTCTTAAGCATGGTGATGCATTTCCGACCGCATAGGTATCAGACAGACTGTGTGATCTCATATCATTTATCAAGAACTGATGATCCAAATCATGCATTTGTGTTTAACAGGCTTATTGTATAAAAATGCTATTGATTAAACATGTAATGAAAAATGATCTACCTTTGACTCTCAAATGAGCGTTGGATTTGGCATTAGCAGCTTGGAAATCAACTTGACCAGCTTGACCCAATGGTACATTGTACAGAATAAGAATATGCTTAGTGCCTTCCTCCTTAATCTCACAGTCCTAAATTATAATGTTAAAAAAAAGACCATTAATATCATATGAACCGTAGAATTTTCCCCTTAGATAGAAGTAAAACACTTGTTTATAAATATACGGATTGGCACTTACAGGTGACGGTCTTAAACTTTCCCCCTTCAGCTTCCAATTGCCGTGCACATCTTCTTCGGAGATTTCAACCTCAAAACGAGCAGTTTCGGTTTCTGTGACCTCAACACTGTACAGTGGCTTCACTATCTTAATGTCACGCTCTGAAATAAAATTCATTCAAAGTGTTGCTTTGCCAGAAAAATCAAAACAATTCACTAAACACAAGGCACCTCCATGGGAGTGCAAATCGTGCACCATTATAAACTTCTGATTTGTATCATTCATACCTTCGATGTTCAGCTTGGCGGTAGTTTTATCAGAACCGCAGTCACATGAAAACTCTCCCTGGTCGGTCTTTAGTGTTCGTTTGATGATTAAGATGCGCTTCTTGCCGTCGGTCTTAAATTGAACGTTCTTTGAAGGAGTCAGTTCTTTTCCGTCCTTCAACCATTTAACCGGTGCTCCCGCTTTGCTGACCTCACATTGGAATGTAACTTCATCTTTCTCTACTGCTGTGTAGTCCTGTAGCTTCCTGACGAAGTAAGGGTCCCCCTCTGGAGAAAAACAAAGAAGATAATCAGAAGACGCGAAGAGAACAAAGGAACATTTCTGTGTAAACTTCAGTCCGTAAAAGAAGTACGTGTGATAATACAGAAATAATCTTTACCAAGGACGATGAGTTTCGCCTCTGAACTTTTGTCCATAGCTTCAACTTTGATGAGGGAGGTATCATCGATGGTCACATCTTTAAATGTGATGCCGTGAATCTTACCCTCGTCTTTCATGGTTATCACCCGACTTGGGTGCAGCCGCATGTCATTTTTGTACCACACAACCTGTACATTCTCATGAGAAAGCTCGGCTACAAATTCTGCTGTCTCGCGCTCTTTCACGGTTTGGTCTTCAATGGGTTTGCTGAATTCAAGTCGGATACCTGTAAGGAAAAGAAATGTTAATCTCCATTAAACTGCACTGGAAAGAGAGCACCTCATCCCATAGCGCTTTGAGACGTCTAGAGGTCGTGAAAGGCGCTATATCAAATGCAAGTATAGGTTGAGCGTCCTGAATCCGGCAACCTTGGGACTGAGGCCGAGCCGGTTTTCGTGTTTTGTGAAGATTCCGGATTCCGTATCTCCGGATTTTGGACGCTCAACCTGTATTATCATTATTCTTATAGCGTGGGAATGACATTAAAGCAGATTCCAGTGGGCAGAAGCTACAACAACAACTTCGATTTATATAGTGCCCTCCACACCAGACGGTGTGGAGGGCACTTCACAATAGCGGATCTCGGAGCTGAAGGCGCAGTCGAAGAGAAAGGTCTTCAGCTGGGACCTGAAAATGAGAAAAGAGGGGGCAAGATGAAGGTAGTGAGGAGGGGAATTCCAGAGCGTCGGGGCATAGTGGATGAAGCCCCGGTCGCCGAGGGTGGAGCGAAGGATTCGTGGACATGGAGGAGGCCAGACCCAGTGGAGCGAAGGCAACGGGAGCTGGTTTGAGGAGAGAGGAGGTCAGAGAGGTAGGAGGGTGCAGAGGAGTGGGGGCATTTGAAAACAAGGGTCAGGATCTTGAAGTTGATCCTCTCGGGGATAGGGAGCCAGTGAAATCTGGCAAGGACTGCGGTAACGGGGGAGCGAAGCTTGGTGCGGGTGAGTACATGGGCGGCAGAGTTTTGGTTGAGTTGGATTTTATGGATTCTGGTGGAGGGGAGACCGGCGAGGAGGGCATTTGAATAGTCCAGCTGTGAGATGACGAAAGTGTGGACCAGGGTTTAAGCGGCTTTTGGGTTGAGGTACTGCCGGAGACGGGCGATCCGTCGGAGGTGGAAGAAGGCGGTGCTGGTGAGGGACCAGATGTGGGGGAGGAAGGACAGTTTGGGGGAGGAAGCAAAGCATACCTGAGACGCAATGGGCCGAACAATCTCTTGTGCTACAAATATTCCATTATTTTATACAGCGCAATGGAAGCACTGCTGCCACTTGCCTTGGATAATCAGTTTGGCACTTGTCGCCTTGTCCTCCGCTTCAAACATGTATTTTGCTTCATCATCAAATGCAGCTTCTTTAATTACCAACATATACTTTGTTCCTTCTTCTAAAATCTCAAACTTAGCATCTGCCTTAACCTCGTCTGTTCCTTTCAGCCAACGGAATGTCTTTGGCTTCCTGGATAATTCACATTCAAACTTTGCTTCATCCTTCTCATACACTTTCACGTCCTCAAGTGGAGTTATGAAGGTGACTGGGATTTCTGGATGGGTGTATACAAAGCAGAATACACTTAACAATTTTAACAAATACAAAACTTGCAAGAAACTGCATTGTTATAACACTTGTAAAGACAAAACACTCCACAATAACAAATCCTATCCAATTACTATTTTTTTGTGGCCATATATGGCAACCTATTTTATGCTCAACAATGGAGCACAAAGAACCATAATCTAAATGACCAATTAATCTGGGAACGTGTTAGCTACGGCACCAAGGAGTTGGAAAACTTTATTTTCCAATTGTGATGTGGGACTTTCGGTTTGACTGAAAGACGGCACCTCCAACATTACAGCAGTTCCTCCAGAAAGTCAGCCTCGACTATTAGTGCAAGTCTTGACGTGGGCCTTGAACCCAAAAGCGTCTGACCCAACGATGAAAGTGAGGAATAGAATAAGTGTTACAAAATTGAGCAATAGTTATTCCAAATGAATTGGAAATTACCTTTGACTTTCAAGTTAGCTGCACACTTAGCATTAGCAGCCTGAAAAGCAACATCTCCTGCATCCTTCAGTTTGCAGTTGTACAGGATCAAGATGTGCTTCTTACCATCCTCGAGAATCTCACAATTCTGTAGAGTATAAAAATCAAAGATGTGTAACGTTACCCTGCTTTTGGTTAAACATTTGCCCCGTGTATAAACACGTCAGTAAGACACACTCCTAAATTGAATTAAGCACCAGTTATCAGAAATGAGATTTTGTGGTCTTACGCTCAATGATTTAACTCAGAATTGGCCAGTTGGTAAATCCATTTGAGTTGTTTTGAATTACTTATTGAAAGTTGCCACAAAATACCCTTGTATTCAACTGAATTAGCCAACAGTAAATCTAATCATATCAAAAATTACTTACGGGTGATGGCAACAAACTTTCTCCATTCAGTTTCCACTGAGGATGCACCTCAGTCTCTGAGATGTCCACTTCAAAACGTGCACTTTCACCCTCAAAGATCTCTATACCAAACAGTGGACGCACTATTTTGATAATGCGTGCTGCAACCACAGAAAGTAAACCATTGGACGTTTAATGATAATAATTATAATCTTTGCATTTGCATTTATCGCATCTTCGAGACATCTCAAAGCACTTCACAGAATATACTATAAAATGAATTGGCTGCATATTTCGTGGGAGAAACGCGGCAGCTAATTGGACATAACTGTTTAGAAACTGGGCGGATATTATTTTATGATTACATTCTTGAAGATTATAAGCATATTAATTCGGAAGACCTACCTTCAATATTCATAGAGGCTTTGGTGACATCAGTCCCACAGTCACATTCATATACACCCTTAGCTTTATTGTCCACCTTCTTGATCAACAATGTACGGTGTTGACCCTCAGCCTTTATAGAGACTGTCTTTGATGCTGTAATTTCTTTGCCATCCTTCTTCCATTTCACAGGCACATCCTTGCTGAGTTCACATTCCAATTTCATGTCATCTCTCTCCACTGCAGTGTAATCCTGTAGTTTCACCGTGAAATACGGATCTGCCTCTATAGATGAAAGAAGAAACGACAAAGAGATTTACACTGTCAAACTGCACAAAGAAGTGCTCACCATGGTGCATTGGTTGTAGAACACTAGATCTAACAGGGAGTTTAGGTGAAATGTCTTCACCCAGAGGGTGGCGAGAATGTGGAACTTACTGCCAGAAGCCGTGGT
Source organism: Hydrolagus colliei (assembly GCA_035084275.1). Classification (NCBI taxonomy): domain Eukaryota; kingdom Metazoa; phylum Chordata; class Chondrichthyes; order Chimaeriformes; family Chimaeridae; genus Hydrolagus; species Hydrolagus colliei. The sequence continues at coordinate 23,353,286 of CM068747.1, read as the reverse complement.
TGAAGCAAAAAGCATCAATGTATTTAAGTGAAAACCTGATGTGTAATAATAATAATAATCCTTACATTTGATGTAGCGCCTTATCACGTCTTCTAATCATCTCAAAGCTCTTCACAGAATATACTGTAAAGTGTATATTTTGCGGGCAAAATGCAACAGCCAATTGCGCACAGCAGTGTCCACAAAGAGTCATGGATTGAAATGACAATTTTTTTTGAGGGATTATTATTAGGCGTGTGGAGTAAGGAAACTTGCCCAAGGTTTCGCCCTGCCTGGAATTGAAGCCCGGTCTCTCACTTGCAAGGTGCATGCTCTAATCACTGAGCTACATGATTCCACGTACATGAGAGAGAAGGGAATAGAGGAGTATCGGAGAGTGAAATAGAAGGGGCGGAAGCTTGTATGGAGTATAATCACCACTATGTATGGCCTGTCGTATAATTCTGTATAACTCAGTGTAAGACAGAGAACAATATTACAATTACTGTATTTGACCCTTACCGAGGACAGTCAGGCAACCTTTGGTGGAAAGTTCAGCGATTTCTGCCTTGATCTCACAAGTATCATCCAGAGTCACTTCTCTCATTTCTAATATATGTTTCTTCCCATCAGTGGAGATAAGAATAGTTCTGCTTGGATGAAGGACGGTTTGATTTCTGTACCAAGTCAAAGGCATATTTTCGTGGGAAAGCTCAATTTCAAAATGAGCTGTGTTTCCTTCTTTAACTGTCTGGTCCTTCAGTTGTGTAAGGAATTTCAACCTCATCCCTAAAATATGAATGTATATGTTATGAGCGAACTATTAGACATTCCCTGACACAGTTTAGAATTTTGTCCTTAATCATTCAATTCAATGCCACGATTACATTAAATCTTCATGTAAATTTGCGTTTTGTTTTAAACATTGAATATTTGTGACCAGTATGAGATCTGTAAAGGGCTGATAATTCAGAGTAGGTGAGATCAAACATAATCAGTGTCTACCACACATGTTGCCATGTCAAATCATGGCATCAACAACAAAACGGTCAAATCAGTTAAACAGCTTATTAAATAACACTAGCAAAACACTATAAAACCCACTGTTTGCTCATGTGGGTAATGATAAAACAATAATAATAATCATTGCATTTGATATAGTGCCTTATCACGTCTTCTAGATGTCTCAAAGCACTTCACAGATAAAACGCGTGAAAACATACCTGTGACAATCAGCTTTGCAGTTGTTTTCTTGGCGTCAACTTCAGCAGAATACTCTCCTTCATCATCGAAAACAGAATTATTGATGACAAGAATCTGCTTCTTTCCATCAGCGATTAAATCATACTTATCACCAGACTTAAGTATATCTGTGCCTTTAGTCCATAAAATCTTCGTAACCACTCTGGTGAGGACACATTCAAACCGCGCTTGACGTTTTTCTGGGACAGTCACATCAGTCAGGGGAACCTCAAAGTCAAGTTCAATTTCTGCAAATAACATTGGTTACATTTTAATAAGATGTTACATGAAGAAGAAATCATACTACAGCGAACTTGTATTTTATTCACAGCCCTTCATAAGCGGAGAAGGTACTACTGTACTATCAATGTGCTTCTTTCTCAGATGTATCACTTACCTTTGACTCTCAGGTAAGCAATGGATGTGGCATTGCGTGCCCTGAAGATAACTTCACCAGCTTGATCCAATCTGACATTGTGAAGGGTCAAGGTACGTTTAGTCCCTTCATCTTTCATTTCACAGGTCTGCAAAAGATAACAAAGCCAGTCCATAACAGTGTAAGGTAATGTCGGCCTCGAATTTCATGCAAGCTATCTAGAAATTACAGGTACAAAGGAAGAGCTTACAGGAGATGGACGCAGTATTTCTCCCTTAAGTTTCCATTCTACTGCAACATCTTGTGAGATCTCAGTCTCAAAGACAGCAGTTTCTTTCTCGTAAACTTCCACACTTTGCAGTTCTGAAAGTATGTCGATCTCACGCTCTATCAATACAAAAGGAAAGATCATTATTTTGAGCCTTACACCACGAATAATATCATTGTCAAGGCTTTCCATAGCGGATTTTTAAAACCTACATGTAAAAAGGACTTTTTAAAAAATATTGTGTAGTTGTCAGTTTGGCACGAAAGACAGAAATTTTGCCTTCGAATCAGGATGTTCATTAGGTTCAAGTTCCACATCAGAACTTGAGCTAATAGTCTCAACATAAGGGAGAGGTGCATTGTAGGTGCATTGTTGAACTATTGTTCAGATGAGACATTAAACTCAGATTCCCTCCTACCTGTAAAGAACCCACCATAATAAAATAGAACAAAGTTTATGTCTAACGTGGACAAGAATCCCTCAGATTAATTGGTCAAACACCTAATTGTTACAGGATTTACCCACAAAAACTTACATAACCATTACTTGCGAAGTACATTAGAAGCCCGTTTATCCGGCACCTGGCCAATGCCAGTTAAAGCGTTTGCCGGATATTCGGGCGACCCGCGGCTGAAAACCCACTACAAAAAAATTAAAGTTCTTTTAACGCACAACATACACAGCAGACTAAGTAATAACAGATAGTGGCAGAGTATTGTGTTGGTGCTTGTTGTTGGGGCTGCCCTCTTGAGCTTCTCACCTTTACTGATTGGGGTTTGCAGTCCAGCGATTCTTTTTTGAATGGGGGGCGCCAGGCGGGTGAGAGAGGCGGCAGCGTGATTTTAAAGTCGCGCGACTTTACTAGCTGCAAACTGAAGCACTAGACTCCACTAGTGGCAAACCGAAATACAGCACCTGCGTGACAATTTGGGTTATCGGCTTGCCACTATGAAGTCATATGCGCTCTGTTTTTTTCACCCACTTGACGTGCTCCATTTTGGAGATAGTCGCTGGAATGTAAACCTCAATCGCAGCATCATGGCTTCAAGCGCAGCATCTACCAGAGGGGGAGGTGGGGGGGGCACGGGAGAGTGGTTTTGACGATGAGTGCCAATGCAGTATTCTGTTGTTATGTTATTATTTATGCATTTACAAATGCTCCACTGCTATTGTTCCGGATAAGTTCCGGTTTATTGAATCAGGACTTTTTTTTTGGCGTGCCGGTTATATGGAAGTGCCGGTGCCTAGAGTCACGGTTAAAAGGGCTTCTATTGTACTTGAAATTGCTTTGACATAATAAGATGCTAAAATTATGTATTTTCCTTTGCTGATTTACACACATTGCATTTTTGTTAAAAAAAAACAAATTGAATATAATAACAAGACTTTTTTTTTACAAAGTGTGAACATTGCAGAAATTAATACATTATTTTATTGGTGGTGGCAGATCAACTGTGATGCACACGTTTAAATTTTTATTTGTTTTAAAAATAAATTATACATATCTGTACAGTATATACTGTGTATATATATATATATATATATGTGTGTATATGTCTTACCATCAACGATCAGGTTGGCTGTGGAGGCTTGGCCTTCCACCTCCACTGTGTATTCACCCTGGTCCTCAGGGGTCACGTTCTTCAGAGTGAGAGTAAGAATTTTACCAACTTTCTTGATTTCAAACTTTGCTGAAGGATCTGGTATCTCCTCTTCGCCTTTGAACCATTTGATATTTGGAGTATCCTTTGCAATTTCGCATTGGAAGACCGCAGTTTCCTTCTGTTTGACCCGTTGGTCCCGAAGTGGCTTGACGAACCATTTCCTTACAATTTCTGCCGGAGGAGGAGAAAGTTACAAACTGAGTACTCTTCATATGTTCACGAGTTAAAGAGCAACTAAAGCAATAAACTTATGGTGGGAGACAGTGGAAGCAGAAAATGTCACATTTCAAGAATAAATTCGATGGATTCTGCTAGAAAATAATATCTCGGGATACAGTGTATAGTTTGGGACACAACACGTCACGCGACTGCCATTATGGTGGAAGGCGAACTCCATGAACTTTGGTCTTCTTTCACCGAGCAAATTCTTATGTTTTTTATCAATGGAATAGCAATTAATGGACTATTGACAAAATAAATAATCTTCAACTGTAATTACCTTGTACGTTAACTTTTCCTTCGCATTTTATATTAGCAGTCTCAACAGTGTATACTCCAGCATTGTCAAAGTCACTGTCTGAGATGGTGATGGAGCGCTGTAGTCCGATGACACTGATGGTTAATTTGCCAGGAATATTTTCGACAACTTCACCATCCTTCTTCCAAATCACATCTCTGTCCTTGTTCAACTCACAGGTCAGATACAGAGGTTGTCCCTTGAAGACCGTGATCTCTTCTTCCAGTGTCTTAAAGAATTGTACTGGCAGCTCTAAACCATTTTACGGTGGGGGGTGGTGGTGGGGGTGGGGGAGAAAATAGCAAATTAATGGTCTACCACAAAAGAAGGAAAAGTTAAGCATGCAAATTCCCATCTAATTGTCTGGATTAACTTGAACTGACCAGCCCTTAAGTGACACCAAGGTAAAAAAAAAAGTTTAGAGTTAACTTTAGAATTATTCTGAGTAAATAACACATGTTTCCGCGAGCTTCCTCTGCCTATAGCTATTTTAATGGAATTCCCAGTCGTGTTCTTGGCTTGTGCCGTGCAATGGCTCAGATAGGAATACAAAAATACCTTGGACAATTAGTTTGGCTGTGGACATCTTTTCTTGCTTCCCGAGACGGCCTATACAGGTATATTCACCGGTATCTGAAAGTTGCACATCAATGATATGCAGCTTCCTATCTTTGCCATCAGATGTAAATTTGTGCTTGGGGCTCTCTCTCACAGTGCTTCCGTCCTTCATCCAGAATGTCTGCGCTGTCGAAGGCGAGATTTGGCATTCAAAGACAGCAGAAGAACCTATAGACTCGGCCTCCTCCAACACGATATCTTTTAGCTCTTTGACAAATTTCAGTGGGACTGCTTTAAGCTGGAACCCTGCAAAAGGTGCCTCTTCTCCCGGCGGCCTGCCACCACCTGGTTTAATTCCCTTCTTGTCTGCGTCTCCAGGCGATGGCGTTTTTCTCGCTAAAATTCAGAGTTGGGACATAAATACATTGGATTTTTTGTTTGGGTTTATTTCTTTCTCGTTTCGCATGCTTCTGAAGGAGTTTTGAGGTGAACCAGACATGAGATGCCGCCACGTGCCATGTTTCAGTTGGTAAAAAACTAAAAGGCGGAGATGCAAGCAAGAGCAATGGCAACTGTCTGGCCAAGGAGATGCAAACCTGGTGCACGGAAGCCCATCATTCAAAGTCTATGCATTCCATCATGCCATACTGATTTCAGATGATAGAATTTATTTATGCCATCTACAGTATCTACAGCTACTATCATTTCAATATGGATGCAGAATATTCGCCATTCATCAAGGAAGAAGCAACGATTCCAAATCATAAGTCTTCAGAACAATGCAAGTGTAATTCAACGTGTAACTAATCTGGTACAGTCGCATAAACACTGTTTCCTTAGCACACACAGAGAAAAAAAACGCATGCATCTGTGATCATTAGGTCCCAACGAGGCTATCACAATCAAAGCAGAGATAATTTTTCTTATTTAGTTTCCGTGCAAACATGCTTCTACAAGTCTCAAGTGCAGCAACTCTGCAGAATGCAAACTGAACACACACTCTTGTATAATATTTATTGTTTGTAGGTGTAAAAATACTTTATAAAGTGGACAAATAATGCAGGGCAAACTAATATTCAAATTTACAGATTCACTCAGTTAACCATACTACAGTAATGAGATCGCAAGGCCAAGCAAATCAATTTGACGTATCACAATTCTGAAATAACTCTTTTTTTTAAAAAAGAGAGAGCTGTGGAAACTTCAGATTTTTTCACAGACATAAGTGTGACATTCTAACAGGGTGTTTTAGATACTAAGATAATTCATTAATATTGCGTAATTGTTGGTGTGACACATTGGAACACTATTATAGCCATCAGCTGAGGTTAATAGTGTTCATGTGACACTTATACATGTGTATAATCATGCAGCCAATTGAAGCTGAGACTGTCTGCTTGTTAGATCCTCTCACCTCTTGGAGAACCTCTTCCTCTGCCGGCTTCTTCACCTGGTGCCTTAGCATCTGTAGTGAGATAGTAATGTAAGTATCGGCACACCACAAGTTTCCTAGCAAATAGTTAGATGTTATAATAATCTTTGCATTTAATAGAGCGCCTTATCAAGTCTTCGAGATGTCTCGAAGCTCTTCACAGAATATACCGTAAAATGAATTGACTGTATATTTTGTGGGCAAAACACGGCAGCCAATTGCGCACAGCAGTGTCCCACAAACAGTCGAGGATTGAGTGAACAAATTATCATTATTACTGTTTCATTGTTTTTTTAGAAGGGATTACTGTATTACCGCATGAAAAGTGAACTGTTAAACGACTAGTAACTCACGACTGAAAATTGAGACGAGTAAAATGTTCTTCAATAAAGCAAAAATATTTATGTAGATACAAAAAATATTTTAAAAAGAATACTGGGACCATCTTAATGTATTAATTAAATGCTTACTCGATATGCTAGAAGAAATTAAAATGAATATCTGTTAGCTTAAAGATGAGAAAAATGTGATACCAGACATTTTTTTTTAATTTTCACAGAATTCCCTAACCATGAAAGGGATGTGAAAATTACTGAATAATTCACCCATAGTTCTGTTAATAGCAAATAAAAAACAAATGATCTTTTCAGACAGAAAAGATAAAACCACACAGACAAAGCACAAATAATGGACATTAATTTTGTATCACGGTTGACGTCCCTAGTGCTTCATGCACACACCAGCAGACAAACTGCCAAGAGAAAGACATTTGACACAGACAGACACACATACACAACACTGAGGAACACTGACTAGTTTTCCAAGCATATGATGAGTGTAGATCTGCAGCCATCTCACCTCGTCGCTTGGAAGACTGTCCAGGAGTCTGAACTACACCCTCAACTAATTCTTCATCATCTTCATATTCCCAATCCACAGATGACCCATATTCTTCCTCTCCTTCGGTTCCTTCCCATTCCCAATCCTCTGTGTATGGTAATTCTTCGGATGATATCTCCTCAGTCTCTTCTTCTGGCTCTTCATACCTGCCTTCATTAGCTTCTTCACCAGCTGCTTCATGCATTTCTTCAGATTCTCCCTGTGAAATGTCTTCCGAAGGGGTCTTGTCCAGGTCTACTGTTTCGCTTTCTTTGCTTGAAACGGGCACTTTCTCTTTCCTAATTTTACGATCTACAGCCTCGGGTTTCTCTTTAGGGGAAATAACTTTTCTTCCAGGTATTTTCTTTGGTTCTTTTTCATCAGCCACTATTTCCTTTGAGGGAACTTTCCTCATCTCTACAGTTTCCTTTAGTATTTCTGAAACGGGCACTTTCCCTTTGCTAATTTTACTGTCCACGGCATCTGGTCTCTCTATAGGGGATACTTTAGGGGATATGACTTTCCTTCCAGGTATTTTCTTTGGTTCTTTTCCATCTGCCATGATTTCCTTTGAGGGAACTTTCTTCACCTCTACATTTTCTGTGGGTGTTTCTGATAGGGGCACTTTCCCTTTGCTAATTCTAATATCTACATCATCTGGTTTCTCTTTGGGGGAAATCACTTTTCTCCCCAGTATTTTCTTTGGTTCTTTTTCCTCTGCCACAACTTCCTTTGAGGGAACTTTCTTCACCTCAACAGCTTCCTTTGGTATTTCTGATATGGGCACTTTTCCTTTGCTAATTGTAGTGTCCACAAAATCTGGTTTCTCTTTTGGGGATGCCTTAGGGGATATGCCTTTCCTTCCAGGTACTTTCCTTGGTTCTTTTTCATCTGACACAACCTCTTTTGAGGGCACTTTCTTGAGCTCTGCGGCAACTTTCCCTATTTCTGAAACTGGCACTTTGCCTTTGCCAATGAGAAGCTGCTTCTCACCAGGCGTCTCGTCGGATATTGGCACCTTGTCCGCTATTTTCTGTGGTTCCTTTTCCTCTAATATAGTTTCTGGTGTAGGGACTTTTTCAAGTTGCACGGGTTCTTTCTGTTCTTCTGAGACTGGCACTTTGCCCTTACCTATGGGAGAGCTTGAGGCATTAGGTTTTTCCTTTGACGTAATGAATTCCCTTGGTATAGTTATTTGCTTTTCGGGTACTTTAGGAGGTTTCTGGGGCTCTTTTTCTTCCGACGGCTTTCTTTTTGAGGGAATCGGTTTTAACTCGACATTTTCCTTGTCCTCTTCCAATCTTGGCACTTTCCCTTTACCAATTTTTAAACGAGACTCGGGAGGCGTCTCTTTGGGAGCCACCACTTTCTTCTCAGGTACTCGTTTAGGAGGAACATCAGCCTCTTCAGGGGTAACTTGTCCTGGAAGAGGTTTATCTGCAGGCTTTTCTAAAATGGTCTCCCTTGGCATCCTTTCCATTGGATGAATGTCTATCCCTTTAGGTTTCTCTTCTTCAACCAATGGTTTAATCCTGGGTTCATCTTGAACAACTTTGGGAAAGTCAACTCTCTTGAGACTCGGATGTTCCATTTTCTCCTCCTCGGCTTTGGGAATTGTATGAACTTTTTTCTGTATCAAATGTTTTTCTTCTTTCTCTTGCTCCTTGGGGCTTTTGCTCGGCTTCTTCGTTGGAATGACAGTTTGTTTTGCTTTCTCTGGCATAGGAACTTCAGCCCATTTCACTGATGGCTTTTCCCTTTCACCTACCTCCACGGGAACTTTTTCAGGTTCTGTCACTGTCTCTTGTCCTTTTTCTACAGGAACTTCATCATCCCTTTCGAGTACTAATTGCTTTCCTCGGTCTTCTATGCCCTTGGGGACTCTACTAGGTGTCTTTGCTGCTAACTCTTTTTCTTTCATGATGTCTTCTTTGGGTTTCTTCTCTAATCCCTTATCTGGCACACTCTCTTGTTTGGGGACCCTACTCGGTGTTTTAAGTACTACACTTTCTGGTTCCTTTTCTTCTTTAGGAACTCTACCAAACCTCTTCATCAATGGTTTGTCTACGATCTCTCTTTCGGTGGTGATCTTCTCTGGTTTTTTGAGTGTTGTTCTCTTTTCCTTATCTTCTATTTTAGGGACATCGCTAACTATTTTTAGTACTGACTGTCTATGTTCTTCTTCCTCCTTTGCAATTATTCCATCTTTCTTTAATGCTAAAACATCCCGGTCAGGTTCCGTTTCCTTGGGGCTTTTAACATGTATCCTACGTTTTAATTCTAATTGTTTTTCCTCTTCTTTAGGTGATGCATCAAACTTCTTGCGTATAATGCGTTGTTCACCTTCGTCTTCCTTAGAAATCTTACTAGTTTTCTTCAGATTTGGGATTTCTAACGAGTCTTCCACTACTTCCTTGGGAACTTTGGCTGCTGGTTTTAATTTCAAAGGTGCCTCTGTTTTTTCTGTAGCTACAAAGGTTTTATATTACATTTAGTGATTGATTAACAAGGACAACATCAATTCCATAAAAGAAACGTTTAACAGCAGAACAACATAAAATCAAACAGTATCGTACTTTGTGGACTACATTTAGGTTCCCTAGGTTGAAACAGACTGAGGAACGTTTTGATAGACAACCAAATACTCCTAAAGACATATAAACAGGAAGAATCACAAGACGTAATTTACATAAATTGCAACGGATTCTTCAACGGACTGGAAGGACAGTTTGATACATTACTAATACACAACATTTATATACCTGTGGACTAAAGTTTAAAATTATGCAGCATTTCATATTCGACTGGCCCAAATATTGACAATCAGGAAACCAACACCTCACATTTGGATGTTTTGCATTTATTAAACAAAGCTTCAAGTTGCGTTTGATAGACTGTACCTTTCACAGGTCTCTTGCCTCCGATTGGAGTTGTTATAGGAGCTGTAATACCAGGTACTTCTGAAAAAGATTAATACATAATTTAGGCGCTGTGATAATCAGAGACTCAAAACTGTACAATCATATGGAACTCAGGCACTCTGAACAATTACACAAAAAGCTGTCCCTCATCGCAGCAGTTGCAACACCAGGTATCTTCTCGGAATCACCTGTTGATACTTTTGTGTGAACTTGCATTTCGACTCGAAGGCTGCAGATTGATCTGTCAGATGGGGGATGGATTTTAGTACCACAACTGAATATATGGTAAGGCTGGAATCTTGTTGCATTTCAGAGGTAACAAAGGAAGATTTTCCCTCAGTTTACATAACCTGGAAAACATTGGTAATTTCCTCGGAGAAGAGCCATGCTATCCAAAGTTTAAGAAACTGCAGTAGGCTACGTGTATAGCCTATTGCACTTATCAGTGGTTTGAAACTTCCTCCCGACTTGAAAGGCACTAAACAAATGTAATTTTTTGTTGTTGTTGTTATCTTGTTCAAAGCCAAAGGTTGTCCATGATGGATGAGCAACATGGGTCTTGCTTTAGAGACATACATGGTCGCATAGGCTAAGAGTCAAACGGGCTTCAGTCTCCGAGGAGCCATCTCTTCCAGAGTTGAAGAGAGTGGACATAACTTCCGATTCCAGATAATCTCGAGAGGGTGATTTGGTGACTTTGTAGACAAGCCTTTTCAAACCTCAGCAAATTTGCTTCACTTACGGAACCCACTAATGGCAAAGTCACAAGACCTTCCACAATGACAATTCTAGGCACTCAGCTCCCTGGTCCACCACCAGGTAGTGTTTCTGATCCCTTTTCCTGCCGCACTGAGTCAAGGGTACCTCAATTTATATGGAGGCAGAGCCTTCATTTTAGAGGCATGAGCATTACAGACTTAGAGCACTAAGTCTCTCCCTCTCCCCCTGGTTCATTGTCAAACTCGCTATCGCTGTGAAGTGCTCTAGGATGCTATCCCGCCTGAAGGGCGCTATAAAAATGCAAGTTGTTGTTGTTGTAGTAGTAGTAAGACATGTAAATAGTCCCATTGAGAGATTTCTCGTTGGCTGTAAGCAAGTACATCATACACATAATAACCACAATATATAAATATATAAATATTCTTTTATTTACCAAATATGATTAATTGCATGTTCACACACATGCCATTGTTATTGTAGTTAGCTACAGTAATGTGGATATAGGGTTAGTTGTTATGCATTGCTATGGAGGCTAAAAATCACCAACTAGAGTGAATGCTTCCTTTAAAGAGCTATGATGACTAAGCAGAGATACATTATTCTAGAATTTCAATTAGTGCAGCAGCACCTTGAGAGAAGAATGCTTTTGAAAGTGGAATACAACCAATTGAGTCCCAATCATCTGGGCTCCAATTTGGTTCTTCTCAGACTGCTGGACTTCTTCACCTACTGTATATGAATGTTCTTGTCAATGGCAAGCAGTGAAGAATCTTGGAGTTCTCTGCTGGATCATATTAATGGATACCCTCCAATAGTTGAGCTACTAAATTCTTGCTGCAAAGCAATGTATGATCCTTGATGATTACCCCAGTCCTTGGCAGACTTCACCGACTCCCGGTCACAGAGCGGATTGACTTCAAGATCGTCACTCTCGTCTTTAAATCCCTCCACTCCTCTGCACCCACCTCCCCACCCCCACCTCTCTAACCTTCTCTCTCCTCACATCAGTACCCGCTGCCTCCACTCTATTGGGTCTGGCCTCCTCCTTGTTCCCCAAATCCTCCGCTCCACCATCGGTGGCCGTGCCTTCAGCCACTACTCCCTGAAGATCTGGAACTCCCTCCCTCAATCGCTTTACCTTGCCCTCTCGTTTTCTATTTTCGGTCGCGCCTGAAGACCTTTTATTCGATCGCGCCTACGGTTCACCTTCCTTATCCCCCTCCCCCTGATTCGGTTCCGGGCTCTGCTATTGTGATGCACTCTGAGATGCCGTCTGGTGTGGAGGCTGCTATATAAATCCAAGTTGTTGTTATTATTATATCTTGGAGTACACTATATACTGTAGTTTGGTGGAAGGCGAACTGGATGGTCCCTAGTCTTCTTTTGCCAAGCAAATTTGTATTTTTTTTCTTGTTACAATCCTTTGATTGGGGCCAAAGGTTTATTATTGAGGTCCAGGTACAGTTAAATGTGGAGAATCCTTTCCATCTTGTGGCCTCATAACTTCCTTTCATCCCTTCTCCGATTTGTTAGAATTTTTTGACTCGTCACATTATTGCATGTATGCAATTTTTTGGAATATGAAAATATTTAAAATCATAGAATCTTCTGTGAATTGGGCTAAAATGTGATCCTCAATTCTCAAGGCTCAAGAAAATTCATGAATATAGTTCTGCTGCATTCACATTGATCTTTCAATCAGAGAAATATTCCAAAAGCTGACATTGTCTGAGGATAAAAAGCTGCTAGAAAAAGTACCAAATATTATCTAATCATTGCAAAGATGGGAAAGTTCAACTCTAAAATCATGCTGAAATATATTTCTTTTATATATATTACCTTTTGTTGGTTCTGCTTCAGAAACTACGGTGGGTGTTGGTTTTTCCTCAATCCCGGGAGCTGTAAGGAGATTGAAAAGATAGTAGGTGAGCGAGTTTGAAAGGCATGTAGATTCCAAGCAGAATTAAAAATTTGGGGGATATGGTACATAGGTAATTTGGGACACAAGTGCAAGCGACTGGTAGGAAAGTGGAAGGCAAACTAGATGGACCTTGGACTTTTAAGTCCACCATTTCTTATGTTCTTATGTAAATAAAGAGCGTTTAGCAACATCTCCATCTATAAATTCTAAGTGAACACAGATACACTTCTGCTATCTCCAATTAACATAAACAGCCTGACATATTTTGCATTCTTTTAGCTCCATAACACGTGGGATGTCAGAAATAAATCCATCCATAGGATTGTAGGATACTATGACGCATAAGCAAATGAAAATTAAAAGGAAACATTTTCAAATTGCGGTAGGAAATAATTTTCTATGGGAAATAAAATATCTGTAAATGAAGAAATGTCGTGAGGATGAAACTTAGAACAGTTTGTGGACTTTGTACTAGTGACACATGATATTGAGTTACTCTCATCCGTTTTACATTATATTGATTCCACCACAGGTTTCACAGAAGCCAAGGACTATCAGGCCCATTCTTCTAGGTAACTGTCACCACTTATTACTTTTTGTAACAATATTGACTCACATAGAAAATCTGAAACACTGACAAAAAAAAGGTAACTAATAATAACACAGCATTGACAAACAAATACATGGGAACAATGCCACAACGTGGAAGACATAAAAAGCAGTCATTTGCTGCGGTAGGAAGAGAAAGCAGGTAAGTGGGACTGAATGGTTTGCTCGTTCAATGGCCTTCTTCTGTGATGTAAATTTCTATGGTTCTGAACCGTAGAATACATTCTCAAGATTCCTTCAATATATCTTTCTGTAAATCTTATAACGCTGAATATTTTCAGTTTCTACCACCTTCCAGATGTATCCATCTACCCTGATTGATTGATTGATTGATTGATTGATTGAACACCTGTACATTAATCTGATTTAAAAATTAAAAGTATTTCATATTTTAAAAGAGAGGCATTGTTAAAGGTTCTAATTCAACATTTCACCTTGAAACTCTACCTTTGCCAGTTGGTTCACTCGCACACCCACCCACCCCCACCCCACACCCACCCAATTAAACACGGCGATGCCCTAAAATGAATGGAGATCCTTGAATACTTTGACTACTAAAAATATTTATGGGAAATCAGATGCAATTCTTTTACAACTATTTGGACTCATAACTGCAAATATATCAGCATGGGAGTGCAATCAAAAAAACATCAAGTTTACAAATTCTTTCACAACATAACTCTTCTGAGACTAAAGAAAGTGCAATGAAACAAAAAGATAAATGAGATGATAAATTGGTAAATGGTGACACGTATTTATGGGTGACAACAGCAAAACAGGGAGAGTCCAGAAGAAATGTTGCAAAATCCCAGAACCTTTCCAGTGGATGTGAGATACAGGAGTTGGGGTTGATTAAAAAAAAGTATCTTCTATCTGAATTGATACCTTTCTCCAGAATCACTTCCTCGCTTTCTGAAGGTATGTCGTAATCGGCTTCTTGATCTAAAATCTTCTCGTCATCTTCAGGGACTTCTAACACAAAGTTTCAAAGCGTTGTGAAACATGGAGACGATTTTCACGAGAAAAGACACACCAGGACAGGCAAATGTCACAAACATGGTAGGCACATTAGATGGTTACAAACGTGGTACAAAACTTCAAACGGGAAAACAAGACTCAGTTTAGACACAACCAAAGCAAAATTCACAAAACAGTGAAAACACACACAACACAGAATGCGTGAATGGTGAAGGAAACGGAATGGAAATACAACAAGTTAGTGGATGAAGTCTGTGAAACATTGTGGTAGAGGATTAGTAATGAACCTGATCGGATTAACTAGATATGTTATCAACTCTATACCTGGAGTAACATCCTCACCTCCTGGAACTGTGATTGGAACTTTTTGAGGCACTTGTTTCTTGGCAACTTCAGGCTCTTTAAAAAGATTATTAAAATCATCGTGAGCCACGTTCATTTTTTTAAAAGAAAAAATGTGAGATAACAGCGTATCAAATTCAAGAAACACGTTCTTAAAAGTGACCTAACAATTGACAATAATTGTTCATTGTTACTCTGTTTTAGATGGTTCTATGTATCGATAGTGAAATTGAAAAAAAAATTGGAATTTTCTAAATAACTCTGAGATTAGCGGCAGAAAAGAAAATAAGTCTTGTGAGCCATATACATATGGATAAAACACATTTGAAAGAATTTGGGAAATGAAGAATTCTAAGTCTTTTTACTGGAGATTCGACAACTGTATATTCTTGTTCTTAGATAACATGTTTGTGTGTATAGCTAATTCTTAATATAAGTTTCCCTTAAGACACAGGTGCTAATGTTATGCTGTTTTGATCTTGATTTGTTATTTTTGGCAACAATTTCACATATGTAGTTCTGCATAAATCTGTAATTAAAATTAATATGAATTTTGCTTATTTTAATGGAGCCAGGAGGAGCAAACCTCAGATTATCATTGTGTGGTTTTCTAAGCAGTTGACAAATACATTTTATATAAGTTCGAAACTGAACAGTTCACATTTATAATCAAGATAATGCCCGAGACATAAGAGTTTGGTAGCATGAAAGTAGGCAGAGCATGGCATAATTGGCACTGGTACAAATGCTAAAGGCAATAAATGAACTAGCAGGTCACCTGTAAGTGAATAAAATGCTTATTGGCAGCCCACAATTGTAGGATGTACACATCTATTATGTACCTTTAGGTCGCATGGTTATTTCTTTTTCTTCATATACTTTTGTATCTTCTTCATCTTCTTCAGGCTCTTCAACATAGGCTTCTGTATATTCTTCAAACTGTTCTGCCTCTTCATCATATACTTCTGTCTCTTCATCATCATATGGCTCTACTATTTCATATTCTTCCTTATATTCTTCCTCTGCTTCTGTGACCTCATACTCTTCCTTATATTCTTCATAAGCTTCTATAACTTCATAAGTTTCTCTTTCTTCTTCATAAGCAGGTTGTTTTGTAACCTCAGGTTCTTCAACAACAATGTACAGTTTAGGGCAAACAGGAATCACTGTTGTAAAATATTATACGCGCACGTACTAGGTATTAACAGAACAAGACACTACTTATTTGACATGAAACAAGTCCACACAGTGAAATGGCATAAACGTAGTCAAGACATGAAAGAAAATATATTCTAATGATACCACCGACTGCATCCAACAACAATTAACAAACACGCCTAGTTCTTAATAAAAATGTACTTGAGATAAGGTGGATGATTTTTGATACCTTTCAGAGGCACAACTTGCTTTCTTGCTGTAACAGTGATTGGTGTCACTTTTTCAGATGTAGGCTTCTTTGCATCTTCCGGCACTTTAAGGAATATGATTTCAAGTTCAGACCTTACTATCATAATGAATAACGTAACGCATACATAAAAAGACAGGACACATAACAGATAACATTAAAGGACAGGACTCGTAACAGGTAACATTAAAGACCGTAAAATACAACAGGTAATATTGAATAGTTGGTTATATTTTAATTGTTGCATTTTATTTATTTCAAGTATAATTTACTTTAAATGTGCATTTTTTGGTTTCATTCAACTTAACCTCTTCAAAACAGGAAATTGGCTATGTGATTATATAAATTTGTGTTAAAAACATTGTGTGCTTTCGCATTTAGTTATACATTGCTAAAATAATATAGTGCACAGCAGCACTTTAACAAATACTTGTGCGTGTCTTTAAGTAAATAATTATTCCAAATCAATTCCTTGTGTTTCCGTGGATGTGCAGAGAAGTTAATGAAATACCAACTTTCCAAAAGCACTTTTAACACAATTTGTGATAAACACAACAGCAACAAATGACATTTGTACAGCGCCTTTCACATCAGGTAGAAGTCCCAAGGCGCTGACTGATCACAAGACAGATCACAATGATCAGAAGACAGATGAAACATTAGTTTTTTAAGACTAGACGCACCAGTAGAATATAAACAGTACATTAATGTCATTAAAACAAAACAGACAACAACCATGAACACAAACAAGAAGAATTCTAGTGAAGCAGGGAGCTGCTCTGTGTATTTTGTACCTTTTTTTGAAATAATTGCTTCTTTTCTTGAAATGCTGATGGGTGGAGGTTGTGCTTTCTTGTCAACTTTGGGCACTTCAAAGAATATTATTTTTTAGGACAGATGTACCAAGGAAGCATTGAGCCACATAAATACAGCAAGACACAATCGCACACAACAGACATAGAAACAGTTACTGTCAGTCAAATCTACTTCTTTAGACTTTCTACACTAGACAATTGACACACAAACTTTTTCCAAGTCAATATTAGAAGACTTGAGAAAGGCAAATTGTGAGTCTTACTTGCTAAGTAGCTACTTTAAATAATTATAAACTATTCCAACAATGAAACCCTATCCCCTACTGTCTACGTATATGTAACAAAACAGGGAATTTATTATATTTTTATTCATTGAAAAATTGCAGGAACGAAAATCAAAGAATCTGAAATATTAAGTGTGTAGTGCTACAAATGTAAGGTCAAAGGAGCTAAAGGGACTTCTTCATTCAAACAAAACCTGTGATCTTGTGATGGCTGCAATACTGCTTCCATATTTACGTAATCTAAATTCTTCTGTAATAGTGTTCTATTTTCTACAAGATAGTTTAAGAGATTAGTTAACGACACTATTCTACCTCTCTGTTTTCAGGTAAAGTAAATCTATGTATGCTTTTCTTCACTCAAGTTATTTTTGAACGAAAACGATCAACCATAATAACAGAACAGACACAATATCACAATAAATAAGACAGCTAAGAAGTTATGAACACAAATATCCAATGGATTACAAAGAGGAGTTTCAAGAGTTTTCGGAATGATTCTTTTGAGAAACGTTGATGTGAAACATTGTGTTGCCTTATTCTTTTACCTTTTGGTGCTTCTTCTTTTCTTGGAACAGGTTTAAGTTGCACAGCTTCAGGCTTCTTTGGAACCTCTGGCACTTCAGAGAATACACGTAGATTAGATTTAAATTACTTAAGGACAGTAATTCCTCCATACTTACTCAACAAAACAACACACACATCACAACACATCCACAACGTAATTAAACACCAAATGCACAATCAATAAAAAGATATATTAACCAATTTTTAAAAATCAAATTATAACCAAATTATCAGGAGAAACATTATATTGTAGATCATTTCCATTGTCTTTATAAAGGGAAATCTTTTGTTTGTACTGTACTGTATATAGTTTCTAAAATAAATGCTAGATGTGCAAAAAAGGGCCCTCCTTAGACAGAATTATAAAATGAGCAGTTCCTGTAACCACAAAGCGCAGAGATAAAATGGAATATTAATACTTCATCCTCAGCAAGGCATTTCCTTCATATAACATAAATCAATGGAGTATTTCCATGATTAAATGAAAGTGTTCTGGAATTACGAACACGTATTTTATTACAAAGGGGGCACAAAACATTGGGTTCATTTCTGTACCTTTTCCTGCATCTTTCTTCGGAATAATTATCTCTTTCTTTGGAACAACAGCTGGTTTCACTTTCTCAGCAACCTCCTTCTTGGGAACGGCTGGCACTTTACACAAGCAAAATAACCATTTCAAGGTCAAGTATCTTCATTGATGTACACAGTATGTTGACCACATGTTAAGATAATATGAGCTCCAAACTTTAGCGGAATATGACATTTTTCAAATCGGTGTTTATGGACCATAAATACCGATTGCAAAACACTTTGCCTTCCCATGAAAATATGATTTTTTCAAAAACATCCACATGTTTTGTGCTCCAGAATTCATTCTTTTCAGAGATAAATTCGCAAACGCATCGATTGAAATCAGCATCCTCTGATCAATAAGACGTTTACAGTGAGATAATACATATTCAACGTTTCAAAATTCACTTGACATTTAACTGGTATTGAGCAGTTGCTTTGATATCAGGACCAAAGGCAGGGCAGGGCAGTATTAATGATCCATTCAAATCAGACACACACAGGCACATGACAATGTCCAAACCAACACAAATGTGAGATACATAAGAAATACAATGTAAGAATAAGACTGTGAAATCCCCTTCTGTACCTTTGGCTGGAGCAACCTTGTCTTTTGTTGGCACAGCTTCTGGTTTCACCTCTTCGGGAACTGGCTTCTTGGGAACCTCTGGCACTTGAAAGAACATTATTTGTATATCAGACTCAAGCCATTCATGAAAATATAGATAACTATTAAAATACATATCCTCTTCCCCACCCAAGAACTCCTCCTTTCAAAATGATGAACAAATAAGGTCAAGTAGCCAATTTGCGCCCAGAAATATCCCCAAATCAGCCTTGCGGTGGGTGACCAATTTTATTTGGGAGATTGTTGGCAAGAACACTGGGAAAATCTCTCTTCTCTTTTTGAATTGTGCCATGGGATCTTTAACATCCATCTGAACTGACAGATGGGATCTCAGTTTAACGTCTTGCTGGATGGATAGCACCTCTGACAATGCATCACACCCCCCAAAACTGCAGTGGAGTGTCAGGACAGACTGTGGTGATTCTAAGTCCCGATGTGAGGCTTCAACCTACAATCGTCTGATTCAGAGGCAAGATTACTACCGCTGTACTGTTGACCCCCCAAAATTTCTATTCTATCCAAGTCACAGTAATCCAAAACAACTGTTCACTGGTAAAAGGAAGCAGGGAATTGGGATGAGTGAGGTGAAAGTCTTGATTCTGGCTGGTGGGCCAAATGGCCTTCTCCCATTCCTAAACATGATGCATTGATTTCCATTGCGGCTTTGACTGCATTTAGATAATGCACACTTCTTAAGAGATTCAACCTTTCAAAGATCCTACTTTATCCAACATTATATTCTAATTTGGATTTGTTTTTGATATGACAATAAGAGGAGACACAACACATCAAAAGAGAAGAACACATGAACAGACAAGGCATTCCACAATAATTGCCCCATAATCGATTGTTAGTGAGCACTGAAAGATGATCATGAAAAGTAGACAACTTTTCATTGTAATGATAAGAGCATGATTCAACGCAACGTAAGCACAGATGTCTCACATAGAATCCTTCTGTGGGTTTTTGTACCTTTTGTTGGAGCAACCTCCAATTTTCTTGGAACAATGATGGGTTTTTCTTCTTCAAGAGCAGGCTTCTTAGGAACCTCTGGCACTTTAAAGAATATTATTGTCTTAAAATTAGATTATTTCACAAAAGTCCACGTAACAAATTTAAACAACTGGAAGACAATCTGTCCAGACGAACAATGATGACAAATGAATAACACTTATTTGCGTGTGTACTGTGCCAATACTGACCAACTAACACATTACCTTAAATAAGGGGTAAGGATCTTTCCATTAATCAATCAGATTTGCTGATATAATTAAAATGAAATACCTTCTTACCTTCTTCATAAATGAAGCACACTTTTATTCGCTCAGTTACTTTATTAATACTGTTCCAAATACAATAAACTAGTTCTCAGTGCTATGATAAATAATATTACTTCTAGTTCTTGGCACTCAAATAATATTAAGATTCATTACATCTTGAAAAAGTATGTATTTTAAAATTCAATGGGATTTTTATCGTACTAATGTTAAACAGCTAATTTTCTGACATGTTTGGTACACACAAATTTCAAACAAACACTATTATCTGTCTCAGAGAAACAGAGCTGTACAAGACAACAAATAAACACACGGAAAGATACTGACATGAACGGTAACAATGACAAGAAGCACCAGAATATGGTTTCTGGCTATGTTTGATGAAAAGACTATGAACATAGAAACTTGTGTTACTTATCATGAAAAGAAAAAAGATGGCACAATACGAGATTTATATCAATCCGTGTGTGTAGTTTTGTACCTTTGGCTGGTTCAGCTTCTTTCTTTGGCACAATAACTGGTTTAGGTTTGTCAGGAACTGGTTTCTTAGCGACCTCTGGCACTTTAAAGAAGATTATTGTCTTAATATTAGATTATTTCATAAAAGTCCACGTAACAAATTTGAACAACTGGATGACAATGTGACTAGATGAACAATGATGACAAATGAATAACTGGCAATTAACAACAACAAAATTACATTTGTATAGCGCCTTTCACATTGGGAGGACGTCCCAAAGCACTGGACAATCAATGTTTCAAACGCGAGCTGGGGTCAGGATCGGGGAAGGTGGAACGAAAGGAGAGGATTTAGGTGACCGATGGCACCGTCGAAAAGGAGGGTCTTGAGGCTGGACTTGAAGGAGGCTAGGAAGAGGTGAAGTGGAGCGACTCTGGAATTCCATAGGTTGGGGGCAGAGTGGCTGAAGCCTCGCCGGTAGATGGTGGGGCGGGTGGGTCGGGGGACATGGAGCAGGCCGGAGGCTGCTGAGCAGAGGAAGCGGGCAGGTTATTAAGGGGTTAGAAGGTTACAAAGGTAGGGTGGGGTGAGGCCATGGAGGGCTTTGAAGGTGAACAGCAGGATCTTGAATGGAATCCTCTGGGTGATGGGGAGCCGACGGAGTCAGGCGAGAATGGGGGAGATGGGGTCACCAAGCTTGGAGCGATAGAGGACACGGGCCGCTGAGTTCTGGATGAGTTGCAGCTTATGGAGGGAGGAATTGGGAAGGCCGACAAGCAGGGCATTGGCGTAGTCAAGCCCGGTTGTGATGAAGGCATGAATGAGGGTTTCAGCGGCCTGAGGGGTGAGATTGTGGCGGAGTCGGGCAACGTTGCGGAGGTGAGGGAAGGCAGAGCTGCACATGACAACAAACAAACACAGGGAAAGATAGTGATATGAATGGCAAGAATGAAAGAAGCACCAGAAGATCATTTCTGGCTATGATTAATGCAAAGACTATGAATGTAGAAACTTGGCAAAGATGGCACAATACGAGATTTAGATCAATCCGAGTGTGTAGTTGTACCTTTGGCTGGTTCAGCTTCTTTCTTTGGCACAGGAACTAGTTTAGGTTTATCAGGAACTGGTTTCTTAGCGACCTCTGGCACTTCAAAGAAGATTATTTGTTTAAGATGAGATACATTCAGGACATTTCAGATTGAAGCCATTTAGACAAACCAAGGCAACACATAAAAGCACACAATAGACAAAACTAGTACAACATGACATCCATTCTTGAAAAAATATAATTAAAACTGAAAGCCCTTGATGTGATGTAACCCCTGATTGAGCAATTAGCAATAGTGGGCACATTTCTGCAACCATTAAATAATATAATTATTTACGTGTTAATTTTTTCTGTGTCATCTGCATAATTTTTAGTTAGTATAAGATCAAATCTCCTTTAAATTAGTTGCATGCTATTTGACAAGGAATACTTGTTTCTTTCATACAATATAAAAAGGCTATTGTTGGAAAAGCACGAACAACGCACATGAATTGAAACCAAACATAGCAGAGTAGCACAATTAGGTGAATGAATATGGAGGAGGATGTTGCATTGAATAAGTGCCAGAGCTGTGTAATGGGTTACAAATGAAATGTTTTCAGCTGGAATGTATGGTAAGTACAAATATGCCTAGGAAATCCTTCAGCAAATTTTTCTTTTACCTTTTACAGCAGTGGTTTTTCTCGTTAGAGTGACTAGTTTCTCTTCTTCAGCTACCAGCTTCTTAGAAGGCACTGGTACTTCAAAGAACAATATTATTTTAAGATAAGGTTCGTTCAGTTTTTAGAATATTTCAATATATGAAGATGATATGAAACCTATATGACCAGCACAAAGTACTATTTCTCAATGAAATTCCTGAACCTGTACTTGTCAATTGTTGCCAATGTGCAGTAACTGGTAAAAATCAAGATATTTCTGCAGTAATCGATTATTTATCTCAATATCATTTGCTGTAAATGAATTATTTTCCCACTATTTATACTGTTAATTTAGTAAATGCAATGATCACGTCAGCAAATGATTCCAGTTTTGATGGTTTAGTAATACATTAAATAACTGCTACAAGTCATATTCTAATTGACAGTGTGTTGCTATATTAATAATAAATATTTTTATTAGCCTAATAGATAAGGCTAGTGGCATTATAGCACTTATGGTGTATGCAAACTTCAAAGATAATCTGGATGTCAGAGTAAATGAATACAAATTAATAGACAAATGCAGAGACAACAAATAATGTTTGGATAAGAAGAAGCACCATTCAAGAGATTATTTTCACTCCCAACAGTAAGAAAGTGGTGCAGTTAAAAAGCTGACAGGAAATCCTGGGTATATTATACCTTTCACTGAAGAAACTTCCTCTCTGCTTTGAACGATGACTTCTTGATATTCTTCTGCATAAAACTCTTCGTGATACTCCGCCACTTTGAAGAATATTATTTTGTTTAAGATACAAATCATTCAAGAAAGCGCAAGCAATTCCCGAATGGTTTCAAAGTAATTAAGACAGAACAAACACATGAACCCGATACACTTAACAAACACAAAGTGATGAGGTCACTTAACAAAGACAATTGGTAACAAAAAGGGCAATATCTTCATTTTGACAACAAAACAGTAGCAGTTAATAATGGGGATCTTTGAATAAATCAGCCAACATCATTTTGATTTTACCAATTCAACAAATCATGAGTGAAGCCGGTGTTGGAATTCTCTTTGACCACATCTGCCCCCATGACAATTCTTGCTATGTGATCTGGACAATCATTGCCAGGCATCACATGTGAAAAATAATTTTACTTCAACAAGGGTTCAAATGGGAGTCAATGCTTTTGGAATTGTATCCTCGGACAAATTAATACCTTCAGTTTAGGAGGGGGAGGAAATGGAAGAAGGAAATTCTCAGATCTCAATTTTGTTCCATTAAATTTATATTAATTTCAATAAAGGTTCAGAACTTCAAACTCAAATGATCGTTTCAATAAAACGCTGAAACATCCTTGATGTAAAATCACGACGGGGCTACTGTTTTGATGGTTTCGATGCTACATACTGCCATAAAACAAGTTATGACACTACAGTGTTACAGACAGGGCACATTCAGGGTTTAGTGTGAATGTTGTGCTTTGACTTCAATATAGAGAAGACAAATAGCATTTCGATTGCACACTGCACCAGAAACAAGGTTCTGATTATTCTGTATGGGCCAAACATGGAAAACAGACATGGTTTACAGTAAAATGGTGAGATAAGAATGTAACATCTGGCAAGAATGCAGCAACTACATTGAACACATGAAATTCTCTGCAAATTTTGTACCTTGTACTTCAGTGACCTCTTCTTTTCTTAGCACAGAAACTGGTTTTGGTTCTTCAACAACTGGCTTCTTATGAGGAGCTGGGTGTTTAAAGTGCACGATTTTATAAAGATGAGACTTACTCCAATAAAACAGCAATGATGCTTAAAAAATCAGGGTAAGAAGAGACACACAAGACAAACAGAACAACCACACAACTGTGTAATACTGGTAAATAATCTATTTGACATTAAAACCACACCATATGAATTGTATTGACAGAATCCTTTTGCCAACACAACTCAAATTGTTATTTACCAGTTTTGCTGGTAATTAAAAAAAAAAGTCTGTTTAAATTGAAATTTGCAAATTTAACTTCACAAATGTTAATACCGTAACTGTAAAGGTTAAGCTCCCTCCCCCCCACCCACCCTGGAAGTTACAGTTATGACAGCACACACAGACCTGAAGCTTAACATAAAACATTAGTTTCGCAACACAACAAAACATCACAGAAAAGAAGCACTTTAACAAACAGCACAAGAAGCTGTGTCTGGCTAGGAATCACAAGAAAGCAATAAAAAGCAGAAGTAGATTTCTCTATAATGCTACAAACATAAATTCTGCAGCAAGACTGAGAGTATAAAGTTCTTCTGCATTTTTTCTATACCTGCAACTATGATGACTTCCTCTTTTCTTTGAACAGTAATTGACTTCTTTTCTTCAACGATTGGCTTCTTATGGATCTCTGGCACTTTAAAGAACGTTAGCAATTCAAGAATCAGACTCAATTGTTGAAGCGATTTGAAAACCGCATTGGACAACATGAAGTGCACACATGATGAACAAAACTAACACAAGGTAACAGTCGGTTTTCAGCACATCATTCTTAAATCCCAAACCATGCGCCTACAATTCACCATGACTAAATGATGTCCCCTCTGTATCAAGATTTCATTGTATTAGCTATTAGGATGCTGAATATATGCAAATACTTCTCATTGCATCTTATTTTAAATTTACCATCTTCACAATTATTCCATTTGTTTGCTTTTCCAATGCAGTTTGATGCAAAACAATCTCGTAAATACTCATCAAGTCAATTAAAGTTTGCAGTTGGCAATGGACTAGCTATGATTAAAGAAGATCAGTATCAGGGAGCTTGGTAGGCAGTATTAATGTTTGTGCAGTCTTTTTTTTTAATTGTTTACCTTTAACTGGAGCGACCTCTTCCTTCCTTGAGGCAGGGACTGGTTTCGGTACTTCTTCAGGTGCTTTCAAAGGAACCTTGGCCACTTTAAAGAACATGAACATTTTGAGATGAGATTCACTCAAGAAATTAAAGCACAAGTTACATGATATTTGAATGACAGATCTGGAAAAAAATAAAGACTCACAACAGACAAAACATACTCCTCTCTAATTCGATGCAATTTTCTGAAAGTATATGACCTACTCCCAGGGTAACACAATATACTAAATGAGGCTGAGAAAATATACATACCTTTGAAACTTCTTGAATGTGTAGATATACAGTATAGAGAAAGTATTTTTTGGCAGTGTCACAATATATCAATTGAAAACGTGTTGAAATGATATTAGAATTATATTAAATAACTATTTTCCACTCATTGGACTACATGCCAAATTGGCGTTAAATTCAATGAAACATCGTAAGTTCAGCAAATATCTTGCCTGCACTTGAAAGCAACTATTTTTAACATTAAAATATTATTATTGCTATTTCTAGCACAACAAATGACAGAAACACAAACGGAAAACATAAACTCTGACTTTGAAACACTGTTACAGAACAGAACATTGTGGTGATTAAAGAATGAGCAGCACAGTCAAGGAATGGCTGATAAATGCAGTTTTCATTCTCATGGTGGGAACAGACCCGCCCAATACACTGAATAAGAACCAAGGTTTTATAGAATACTTCCAGTTAATTTTGTACCTTCAATTGGAGGAATCTCCTTCTTTCTTGCAACAGTAACTGGTTTCACTTCTTCAGCCACTGGCTTCTTAGGAACTTCAGGCACTTTAAAGAATATTATTGTTTAAGAAAAGATCCACTCAAGATAATACAAAGAACTTTGTAGACATAAAAGTAATGATCCACACATACATAGCAGTTAAAACTCCCTCAAGATGACACATTTAGTAAGCAGTCTTGGGAGCGAATAGCAAGGATTTTGGATGACAGCTGGAATTAATAGGCACCCTTCAACATTGATACAACAAAGGGTGTAAATCCATGAGATGCAAGAATTATTTGAAATGGTTTAGCGTCACAAATAATAATTATTTACCCAAATATCCAAACTTCAAAGCAGGTCGGCTTATAAAACTTGGTAAAACATATCATAATGTCCATTGGTTTGGGGTTGAATTCTTATTTACAGATTTAATCAGCTTGGCAGTTAGCAGGTGAAAATTCAATCTGGGTCTCAGTTTACTTTATTTATGCAGCATTTTAGCATGTTCTTGAATGCCTCCTCTATTTCGAAACAATTTTTGTGTAAGTTGTTTTAAGAGCTAAAGAAAATCAACTTCAAAGTTAAGACTAAATTCACCAATTTGCCAAATGTTGCACACTTTAAAATGCTTCTTAAATGGAGGAATTCTAAGGCCAGGTGGGAACGTTTGGTGTCCTAGAATGCATTTCAGTTGAATTCTTGGCAAGCCTGTAGTCCTATTACAATTTCCTCTTGAAAATATAAAGTTACAACTGCTATTTAATGAGAATATGAAAGACACAGACGGATATGAACACAAAATGGGACATCACAACACTGCAACAGAACACAACTTTGATGAATAAAGATTGACACACAATAAAGAACAAGTGAATTTAAAAAAATGGTGTTTAATTCCACCGGAACAAAAAGTTGAGAGATGAATGAACGAAGAAATGGGGAGACAGTTTTCATTTCTAGAGATGGGTACTCGGTAATGAGCAAGGTTTTCTAAAATCTCTCTTAGTTTTGTACCTGCAGTTGGTGGAGACGCCTTTCTTTTTGGAACAGTAACAGGTTTGACTTCTTCAGCCATTGGTTTCTTAGGAACCTCCAGCACTTTAAAGAATATTAATGGTTTAGGGAACGATTCACTCCAAAAAATATATGGAAAGCTCAACACATAAAGTAGAAACATTTAAACTTCACAGACAAAACCAGCAGCAAACAAGATCAGAAGAAGAACCATAAGCGGGGTCTGGACAGAGGTTTAAGAGAAGTATAGACACCGTTTTTATTTTAATGATGGGAACTTGTAGCCACACTGATTAAGGATGAAGATTTTATGAAATCTCTCTCTTAGTTGTGTACCTTCAGCAGGAGAAATCTCTTTTCTTCTTGGAACAGGGACAGGTTTGACTTCTTCAGCCATTAGTTTCTTAGGAACCTCCGGCACTTTAAAAGAATATTAACGGTTTAGGGAACGATTCACTCCAAAAAATATATGGAAAGCTCAACACATAAAGTAGTAACATTTAAACTTCACAGACAAAACCAGCAGCAAACAAGATCAGAAGAAGAACCATAAGCAGGGTCTGGACAGAGGTTTAAGAGAAGTATGGACACCGTTTTTATTTTACTGATGGGAACTTGTAGCCACACTGATTAAGAATGAAGATTTTATGAAATCGCTCTCTTAGTTGTGTACCTTCAGCAGGAGAAATCTCTTTTCTTCTTGGAACAGTGACAGGTTTGACTTCTTCAGCCACTGGTTTCTTAGGAACCTCCGGCACTTTAAAGAATATTATCGTGTAAGCATAGATTCACTCAAGAAAACATATATAACAGGGGACGTACAAATAACATCCCACAGTAAAATGACACACATGACAGAGCAAACACTGACTGAAGACAACACACTGTATTGAACCAAAACTATGAATAATACATCAAAGTAAAAGTTTATTTAAAAAATAATGTGTCGTGATGTTCAAAAGAAAAAAATATGGTCACTCAATCCACAACTGTTGGTGGGCTATTGGCTGCCGAGATTGTCCCACAAAATATACAGTCAATTCACTTTACACTTTTTCCGTGAAGCCTTTTGAGACGTCTCAAAGACATGATAAGATGCTACATCAAATGCGAGCATTATTATTATATTATTATTAGCTGGACAAAAACTGGGACTCTTCTGCACTGAGAGAATACACATTGAGCAGCAAATGATTTGGGAATATTGCTACTCTCTTTACAACTAAAATACATTTTGCAGTTTGGTTTTGTTCAAGCATTTTGAAATATAATCCTTCATAGTTTGTAATTAATATTGGATATAATTTCTTGTGGATTTTTAATTCACTGAAGCATTATGAGTTCTGCAAACGTTGAAATACGTTGCAAGAATATGTTGCTTCACAAGTTATCATAAAATGTTATCATGCTACAACTACTCTTCATTCTAACACCGACAAAGTAAAACATAAACTCACACATCACAAAGACTGTAGCAGAACATCAATGAATAAATATGGTGTTGACTCATTCCATCAGAACCATTATCAAGAAATGAAGATCCTTCTACGAAGAATTCGAAGAAGAATGGGAACTTGTAACTGCAATAAAATTTGCTTTGTACCTTCAATCGGAGGAATCTCCTTCTTTCTAGGAACACTAACTGGTTTCACTACTTCAGCCACTGGTCTCCGAGGAGCCTCCGGCACTTTAAAGAACATTTGCATTTTAGGAAACTTTCACTCAAGAAAATACACAGAAGATTGAACACACAAACTAACACTAAATGTCACAGACAAAACCGACAGAAAACAACATCAGAAGAAGAACCAGAAGCAGAATCTGGACAGAGTTTAAGAGACGCTTGTGAAATGTAGACACAGTTTTCATTCTAATGATGGGAACTTGTAATCACACTAACTAAAGATGAAGATTTTTATAAATGCTATCTTTTTAGTATTGTACCTTCAGTGGGTGGAGACACCTTTCTTCTTGGAACAGTAACTGGTTTGACTTCTTCAGCCACTGGCTTCTTAGGAACCTCCGGCACTTTAAAGAATATTATTGTTTTAGGGAGTGATTCACTCAGGAAAATATCCAGATCTTTTCACACAGAGAAGTAGTAACTCAAGGAAATATGGACATGACAGACAAAACTAGTTAAAACAAGACAAAGTGAATCAACAACAAATGGAAGGATTATTATTTTAGCTTTGCAGTTATATTTTTATAGAGTTATAATATATTATATGTAGATTTGAAACAAGATCTCTAATTTTGATAATTAAATGTTGTTGCTACATTTGTATAGCACCTTTAATGTCGGGAGGATGCTCCAAGGTACTGGACAATAAGGAAATTGGGATGGAGTTCCAAAGGATGGGGTGAAAGAGGCTGAAGGCCCAACTGTCATTGGTGGGGAGGGCTGGGTGGTGGATGTGGAGCAGATTGGAGCTTGCTGAGCTGAGGGAGCAGACAGATTGATATGGAGTTAAAAAGTCACAAAAGTAGGGAGGAGCAAGCCCGTGGAAGGCTTTGAAGGTGAGGACAAGGATTTTTATCTCTATCCTCTGGGAGATGGGGAGCCATTGGAGCTGGGCGAGCTTGGGGGTGATAGGGTCTTGGGAGCCTGGTGTGGGAGAGGACCCGAGCTGCAGTGTTCTGGATGATCTGCAGCATGCAGAAGAAAGAGCTGGGAATGCCAATAAGCAGGTAGTTAGCGAAGTTAAGCCTAGATGTAATGGAGGGACTCGGGGGCCCCGAGGAGAGAGGCAGTGGTGGAGGTGGGGGGAGGCGGAAAGGTTCATGGTGGTGGGGCAGAAAGGACAGTTGAGGGTCAAAACGACAACAGGGATCTGGACTGGCTCTGAAAATAATACAAGTTCTGCTCCACCAAATAATGCTAATACTGAACAAATCAAACAGTTCCACATACAAGACAGCCACTATTTAAAACAACAGGGGAAAAAAAACACACAAAGACGTAAAACTTGAAACTCCAACGTTACTGTGAATAACTAGCGTGGTGATTAATTTCACCAGAAGCAGATTCTGGGCAGAGTTTGAGAGAGGAGCAAGATAAACGGGGATCAACTTTCCATTGTAATGTTGGAAACAGACTGGCACACTGAAGAAGGATTCAGGTTTTATAAGATCACTGTCTAGTTTTGTACCTTGAGTTGGAGGAGTTTCCTTTCTTCTAGGGACTGCGATGGGTTTAACTTCATCAGTCACCGGCTTCTCAGGAATCTCGGGCACTTCAAAGAATATTAACGTTGAAGTAAAGATTGACTCAAGAACATACATATAACTGTGTAGACATACAACAACATCAACTTGGATTCATAAAGCGCCCTTCATGCGGGCAGTGTCTTGGAACGTTTAAACATATAACAAGACTCACTAACATGAAACACACGCACAGCATATAAAACTGGTTCAAGATGATACTTAATATCAGTTAACAATGTGGAATGTTCAGTGAATATTTGGGATAAATGTGGCACTTTCAATGTCGATAAAATACAGATGTTACTGGTAATTTTTAAAATGTTGTTTCCTCTCTACATGAATTCAAATTTTAAATATCCAAATGATGATTTGAATCAATTGATAATACAGATAAAATATACTTTTAGCAGATCTGATGAAGGATTGTGGACTCGAAACGTTGACTCACTTTCCTTTCTCCATACTTGCTGCCTGACCTGCTGAGTGTTCCCAGCGATTTTTGTTTCATACTTTTAACACTTTTGTAGTGGATATGAGATATGAATCAGTAAATGTATTTTCCTTATTGTAGTGTGAGTTTACTGTAGAATGATCTTCCTCTCGGTAAAAACACCGGTCAGTAAACACACTGATCATCAAAAAATAAGGTAGCCCCCGACCTGCCAAAATCTCAAATTTTATCGATGTGTGGAGAATTACTTCTTAAAAATTGCCAAGTGCATGATCCCACTGACCACACAAGTGATCAGAAATGTGTTATACATTTCCCCAATGTGTGGAAGCTATTGTTTGTGACAATATGGAACAACAGGCCACAGATGTGAAACATAATCTCCAACAGCACAACATGGCAACAGAACATCTATGACTAACGCACAACGAAGATTGTTTCTACCACAAGAAGAATCAGAAGCAGAATCTGGACATAGTTCGAGACATGGCTGACAACACACAATTCAGACAAACATATGGTGTGAATAGAACACCACACTGAGTAAGAGTTAAGATTTTTATAACATTCTCTCTCTTAGAATTTGTACCTTCAGCTGGAGGTATCTCCTTCCTTCTTGGAATGGAAATGGGTTTGACTTCTTCAGCCACTGGCCTCTTAGGAACTTTAAAGAATATCATTGTTTTAGGAAAAGATTTGGTCAAGAAACTAGAAATGCGCCATTTGTTTGCGACAATGTAAATGACAAATCTACGGTGACATGAAAAACGCATATGATAGACAAAGACAACACAGTCACATGAATCAATCGAAACAGGAATATTATAACCATTTGTGATCCAATTTTTGCTTTAGTGACTGGATAGAGCAAGGTTTCTTCTACACTGATAATATCAAATCAAATCCATTTGATCTTTTGGTAGGTTTACCTTCTTTATAAAGAAATTAGCTTTACTCAAGATATCTTTCTTTTAAACACACACCATTTTACTTATTATGATGAATCAAGTCGGCTTGTTTTTATTAGGATTTATTACTTCTAATGGCTTTGTATTTAATGAAACATTATGAGTTGCACAAATATTCAAAGCGCACCAGTAGATATTTGCTCCTTATCACACATCAACTGAAAATAACTAAATATTTCCCTGAATTACCATGTTCTGGAATGTACTATCTGAAAGGGAGATGGAAGTAGATTTGATAGCAGGTGTTCAAAGGGGAATTGGATGGGTATTTGTAAAGGAACAAAATGCAGGGCAATGGGGGTAAGAGTGGGGGAGTGGAATCAATTGAATAGCTCTTTCAAAAAGCTGGCACAGGCACAATGGGCCGATTGGCCTCCTTCTACACTATTAGATTTGATAAATTCACTTTACAACACAATCCATGGCAAGTTGAGCAATACACGGTAACATGAAACACAAAATCTATCATCGCAACAGAACCCAACATTGAGGAATAGAAATGGAGATGATTAATTCCACCCAAACCAAAAGGACACAATGCTGAGCGTGGACAGAGTTTGAGACATGAATGGGAGACGTTGACACAGTTTTCATTCTAAATTGGGCACACAAATACAGCACGCAAAGAAGATTTTATAAAATCTCCCTCTTGGTTTGTTTGTACCTTCAATTGGAGATTTCTTCCTTTCCGGAACATCGACTGGTTTCACTTCTACAGCCACTGGCTTCTTGGGAACCTCTGGCGCTTTAAAGAATATAGTTGTTTAAGAAAAGATTCATACGAGAGTAAGTGTAACATTGAACAACAACAACAAAATTACATTTGTAGAATGCCTTTCACGTCTGGAAGACGTGCCAAGGCACACAAGTCAAGATTAGATGAAATTTCACAGTAAAACATTCCCAAGACAACATTTGTGGATAATTACCAAGTGAAAAGGAGAACTACTTGTCAAAATAAACTGTTGCTGTCATCATATTGGACAGTATCTGGAACTAACACAGACCTTATGCATTTTACAGAAGAAATTTGACTATGAATTACTCTGCGTTTACTGTGCTCTCTGTAAACACAATGATTTAAGTCAGCCTATTCCAGCCTTGAAGATAACATATGTTGTTGAATGAAAAACAAATCAAAAGTGAAACCACTTGTCAATGCAAAGTGCCGTTATTGTTACTTTGGACAGTAACTGGAATCAATAGGGAACTTTCGCAAGGATTTGTTAGAAATGTGTCTCACAAATTACATTTCTTTCTGTGTTTTCTTTTAACCTATATTGGTAGTGGCCGTTTCATTTCATCGTGGGCAGAAAATCACTCAATAAATTGAACAAGACTAGGCCCAAGGAATTGACAATAATTAACTGAAATATGCTGAACATTTTACATGTATTTTGTAGTTGCTGAATATGACAACATGAAAGATATACACAAGTGTAAAAACACAAACACATCGGTATATCACAGACATCAATGAATGAATACGGTGGTGATTAATTCCACCACAACAAAAAAACAGAAGCTAAGACTGGACAAGAGTTTCAGAAACACACAAGAAACATGGACACAATTTTCATTCTAATGGTCAAAATAGACCACTGCACTGATTTTTGTAAAAATAAAATCTCCTTTTTTTTGTACCTTCAATGGGTGGAGCCTCCTTCCTTTTAGGAACAGTAACTGGTTTCACTTCGTCCACCACGGGCTTCTCAGGAATTTCTGGCACTTTAAAGAATATTATTGTTTAAGAAAAGATTCAGCCAAGAATATATGTAACATCGAAGGCAAGTAAACCAGGATAACAAGAAACATCACAGGAGAACGAACTCAAGTCAATATAAATTGGTGAATCAAAAATATTAACTCAAAACAAAATCACTTGTATTGTTACTTTGCTCAGTCTCAGCAATTTTTACAAAAGCTATTTGCACTAATACATTAGAAATTTGACTATAATTTATAATTCATCCCATGATATGAATAAAACATATTTTGTTTTAAAAAGCATTTTAATATTACATTATGAATAATATGTTGATTCTACCAGTCATTTGACAGTCTTCAACTAAGATTTATTTTTAATGGTCCAATCTTACTCGAAGGTGACATCATATCAGTCTATAAATTTCGTGGTTGGAGAAGAGTAAGCTAACCCCATTGATGACAAAGCCACCAATTTAATGGGGTTCAATAAATTGACCAACAACTTGTTCCGTGGAATTGAAAGTATGTTAACTGAAATATGCTAAACCTTTTCTCTGCATGTTGCAATTACTGCATGTGATAAACACGAAAGATATACACAGACGCAAAACACACAAACACATGGGTATCATGAACAGAACAAAACATCAATGACTTAATATGGTGTTGATTAATTCCAACACAACAAGAAGAACCAGTAACTAAGACTGGACAGAGCTTTAAGAGACAACCATGAAATGTAGACACAGTTTTCATTCTTATGGTGGGAACAGACCAGAGCACAAACAAAGATTTTATAAAATCTCCCACTTGTTTTGTACCTTCAGTCGGAGGAGATTCCTTCCTTCTTCGAACAGTAATAGGTTTCACTTCTTCAACTACTGTCTTCGTAGGAGCCTCCAGAACTTTTAAGAATATTAGCATTTTAGGAAATGATTCATTCAAGAAAATACACAGAACATTGAACACACTAACGTCACAGACAAGACCAACTGACGCCAGACGAAGAACCAGAAGCTGAGTCTGGGCAGAGTTTGTGAGACGACAATGAAACAGACACGGTTTTCCAACTAATGATGTGTACGTGCAGCCACACTGAAAATATTATAAAGTCTCCCATTGTTTTTGTACCTTCAGTTGGAGGAGACACCTTCCTTCTAAGAACAGTAACAGGTTTGACTTCTTCAGCCATCGGCTTCTTAGGAACCTCCGGCACTTTAAAGAATAGCGTTGTTTCAGAAAAGATTCACATAATACACATAACATTGAAGTCACGTAAACCAAGATAACAAGAAACATCACAGGAAAACTTATCAACATAAAGTGCTGTTACCCTGGACAGGCTCTGGAAGTAACAGGGACTTTTGGCCTTGATAACGTAGAAATGTGACTATAAATTACTCCACTTTATATGGTCCTTCATTGTTTCTGCTGCTATGCTTTTGAAATTCCATATCGGAATCCCTCCGCATTGCTCCCTCCCTTGCCTCCATTGAGACCCGACTCAATAACAACTTTTAAAAGGGAATTAGATCTTTATTTAGGGAGAACAGGTCTATTAGGCTATGGGGAGCGGGCAGGGCAGTGGGATTGAATCGCTCTTTTCAAAGAGCCGGCACAGACTAGATGGGCCGAATGGCCTCCTTTTGTGCTGTAAAATTCTATGAATCTATGAATCTATGAATCTATGAATCTATGAATCTATGAATATTTAATATTACATTATTTAATATTTAATATTACATTAAACAAATAATGCAGTGAGCCAACTGCAATTACTGGCAGTCACCAATTGAGATTTATGGATGTTAAGGGTCCAATCCTGCTCTAACCTGACATCATATCAATCTGTCAATTTCCTGGTTGAAATAGAGTAAAGTAACCAACCCCATTGGTGATAAAGTCACCAATTTAAAGGGGTTCAGAAAATCACCCTCAGTAAATTAACCAAGAAATGTGTTGCATCAATGTCACAGTAGTTAACTGAAATATACTAAACTTCGCCCCTGTATGTTGCAATTACTGCATATGACAGCATGAAAGACACAGATGTAAAACACAAACACCATAGGTATCACAACACTGTAACAGAAAAGAACATGGATGACTGAATATGGTGATGATTAATTCCACCACAACACGAACAACCAGAATCAATATCTGGACAGTGATTGAGAAATGGCTGAAAAATGCAGACACAATTTTCATTCAAATGATGGAACAGACAGCCAAACTGAGTATGAATGAAGATGTCATAAAATCTCTCTCTCGTGCTGTACCTTCAGTCGGAGGAATCTCCTTCCTTCTTGGAACAGTAACAGGTTTCATTTCTTCAACTACTGTCTTCTTAGGGACCTCTGGCACTTTTAAGAATATTAGCATTTTAGGAAATGATTTATTCAAGAAAATACACAGAACATTGAACACACTAACGTCACAGACAAGACCAACTAATGCCAGACGAAGAACCAAAAGCTGAAGCTGGACAGAGTTTGTGAGGTGACAATGAAACAGACATGGTTTTCTATCTAATGATGTGTACGTGCAGCCACGCTGAAAATGTTATAAAGTCTCCCATTGTTTTTGTACCTTCAATTGGAGGAGACACCTTCCTTCTAAGAACAGTTACTGGTTTGACTTCTTCAGCCATCGGCTTTTTAGGAACCTCCGGCACTTTAAAGAATAGCATTGTTTAAGAAAAGATTTGCATAAGAATACACATAACATTGAAGTCACGTAAACCAAGATAACAAGAAACATCACAGGGAAACGTACTCAAGACGACATATTGATGGTACATGAAATGCATGAGTGCATCAAAGGTAAAATCACTTGTCAAAATAAAGTGTTGTTACCCTGGACAAGTCCTGGAATTAACAGAGACTTTTTGCCTTGATAAGTTAGAAATGTGACTACAAATTACTCTACTTTACACAACTGGCAGTCCGGCCATCAGCGTTTCTGCCTCTACCCTTGGAATTCCATTCCCAAATCCCTCTACCTCAGCCCCGTGTTTGCCTACTTCAAGACCCAACTCAAGACCTTTCTCTTTCACTATGCATTTGGCCACCCACCCAATGCACTTGCCCTCCACCCCCTGTTGATTATATTCCCCAGCTGGGTTGCAAACCCTTGCCTGTCTAATGCTTTGGGGCATCCACCTGAATGGAAAGGGACTTTATAGATGTCATTTATTGTTTGTTTAATATTATATTAAAAGAATAGTGGAGTGAGCCGACTGCAATCACTGGCAAAATCCCCAACAATAACAAAAACAAAATTATGCTTGTGTAGGAGGACATCCCCGACTGAGATTTGTGAATGTTAAGAGTCCAATCCTGCTCTAAGCTAAAACTATTGGTGATAACGTCACCAATTTAAAGGGGTTAAAAAATTCACTCACAATAAATTGACCAAGAAATGTGTTGCACCAATGTGACAGTAGTTAACTGAAATATACTAAACATTTCCACTGTATGTTGCGGTTACTAGATATGCCATCGCCTTGGATGAGAAAGCTACTCTATAAATGTAGTTTTGTTTTGTTGTCGTTGTGAAGGACATTCACAGATGTAAAACACAAACACGCAGGTATCACAACACTGTAACAGAATAGAACATGGATGACTGAATATGGTGATGATTAATTCCACCACAACAAGAAGAACCAGAATCAATATCTGGACAGTGATTGAGAAATGGCTGAAAAATGTAAACACAAATTTTGTTCAAAGGATGGAAACAGACAGCCAAACTGAGTATGAATGAAGATGTCATAAAATCTCTCTCTGGTGCTATACCTTCAGTTGGAGGAATCTCCTTCCTTCTTGGAACAGTAACAGGTTTCATTTCGTCAACTATTGTCTTCTTAGGGACCTCTGGGACTTTTAAGAATATTAGCATTTTAGGAAATGATTCACTCAAGAAAATACAAAGAACGTTGAACACACTAACATCACAGACAAGACCAACTGATGCTAGACGCACAACCAGAAAGTGAATCTGGACACAGTTTGTGAGACAACAGTGAAACATAAACACAGTTTTCAATCTAATGATGCGTATGTGCAGCCACACTGAAAATGTTATAAAGTCTCTCAATGTTCTTGTACCTTCAGTTGGAGGAGACACTTTCCGTCTAAGTTCAGGAACAGGTTTGACTTCTTCAGCCATCGGCTTCTTAGGAACCTCCGGCACTTTAAAGAATAGTGTGGTTTAAGAAAAGATTCACATAAGAATACACATAACAATGAAGTCACGTAAACCAAGATAACAAGAAACATCACAGGGAAACGTACTCAAGACGACATATTGATGGTACATGAAATGCATGAGTGCATTCAAAAGTAAAATCACTTGTCAACATAAAATGTTGTTACCCTGGACAGGTGCTGAAATTAACAGGGACTTTTTGCGTTGATAAGTTAGAAATGTGACTACAAATTACTCTAATTTATACCACTGGCGGTCGGGCCCTCAGAATTTCTGACCCTAGGTTTTGGAATTCTATCCCCAAATTCCTCTTCCTCAGCCCCGTGTTTGCCTCCTTCAAGACCCGACTCTTTGACTGTGACTTTGGCCACCCACCCAATCCCCTTGCCCTGCACTCCTGTTGACTCCATCCCCCAGCTGGGATGCAATCGCTTAACTGTCCAGGGCCTTGGGGTGTCCATCCGAATCGAAAGGCACTTTATAAATGTAATTTGTTGTTTGTTTAATATTACATTAAAAGAATAATTGCAGTGAGCCAACTACAAACAAATGAGATTTATGAATGTTATGGGTCCAATCCTGCTCCCAGGTGACACCGCATCAATGTATAAATTTCCCTGTTAAAGAAAAGTTAAGTGACCAACCCCATTGGCGATAAAGTCACCAATTTAAAGGGGTTCGGAAAATCATCCTCAATAAATTGACCAAGAAATGTGTTGCACCACTACTATTTCAGTAGTTAACTGAAATATACTAAACATTGCCCCTGTGTGTTGTAGTTGCTACATATGACAGCATGAAAGATACACACAGACGTAAAACACAAACACGCAGGTATCACAACACTGTAACAGAATAGAACATGGATGACTGAATATGGTGATGATTAATTCCACCACAACACGAAGAACCAGAATCAATATCTGGACAGTGATTGAGAAATGGCTGAAAAATGTAAACACAAATTTTGTTCAAAGGATGGAAACAGACAGCCAAACTGAGTATGAATGAAGATGTCATAAAATCTCTCTCTAGTGCTATACCTTCAGTCGGAGGAATCTCCTTCCTTCTTGGAACAGTAACAGGTTTCATTTCGTCAACTATTCTCTTCTTAGGGACCTCCGGCACTTTTAAGAATATTAGCATTTTAGGAAATGTTTCACTCAAGAAAATACAAAGAACGTTGAACACACTAACGTCACAGACAAGACCAACTGACGCTAGACGCACAACCAGAAAGTGAATCTGGACACAGTTTGTGAGACAACAGTGAAACACAAACACAGTTTTCAATCTAATGATGCATATGTGCAGCCACACTGAAAATGTTATAAAGTCTCTCAATGTTCTTGTACCTTCAGTTGGAGGAGCCACCTTCCGTCTAAGTTCAGGAACAGGTTTGACTTCTTCAGCCATCGGCTTCTTAGGAACCTCCGGCACTTTAAAGAATAGTGTGGTTTAAGAAAAGATTTGCATAAGAAACACATAATATTGAAGGCACGTAAACCAAGATAACAAGAAACATCACAGGGAAACGTACTCAAGATGACATATTGATGGTACATGAAATGCTTGAGTGATTCAAAAGTAAAATCACTTGTCAACATAAAATGTCATTATCCTGGACAGGTTGTGAAATTAACAGGAACTTTTTGCCTTGATAAGTTAGAAATGTGACTACAAATTACTCTACTTTACACAACTGGCGGTTGGGCTTTCATCGTTTCTGCCTCTACACTTGCAATTCCATCCCCATATCGCTCCATCTCGCGACTTCATTTGCCTCCTTCAAACCCCGACTCAAGACATTTCTCTTTCACTATGCCTTTGGCCACCCACCCAATGCCCTTGCTCTCCATCCCTGGCGACTCCATCCCCTAGCTGGGATGCAAACCCTTGACTGTCCACCGCCTTGGGGCATCCATCTGAATTGAAAGGGACTTTATAAACGTAATTTATTGTTTGTTTAATATTATATTAAAAGAATAATGCAGTGAGCCAACTGCAACCACTGGCAAAGTCACTAACAATAACAAAATTATGCTCAGTATAATAGCGCCTTTCACGTCAGGAGGATGTCCCACACTGAGATTTGTGAAGGTCAAGGGTCCAATCCTGCTCTAAGCTGAAACTATATCAATCTGTAAATTTTCTGGTTCATATGGAGTAAGGTAACCAACCCCACTGGTGATAACATCACCAATTTAAAGGGGTTCAGAAAATCACTCACAATAAATTGGCCAAGAAATGTATTGCACCAATGTGACAGGACTTAACTGAAATATGCTAAATGTTTCTCATGTGTTGCAGTTACTGCATATGACAGCATGAAAGTTATTCACAGATGTAAAACACAAACACACAGGTATCACAACAATGTAACCGAATAGAACATGGATGACCGAATATGGTGATGATTAATTCCACTACAACAAGAAGAACCAGAATCAATTTCTGGACAGTGATTGAGAAATGGCTGAAAAATGCAGACACAAATTTCAGTCAAGTGATGGAAACAAACAGCCAAACTGAGTATGAATGAAGATGTCATAAAATCTCTCTCTCTAGTGCTATACCTTCAGTCGGAGGAATCTCCTTCCTTCTTGAAACAGTAACAGGTTTCATTTCTTCAACTATTGTCTTCTTAGGGACCTCTGGCACTTTTAAGAATATTAGCATTTTAGGAAATAATTTATTCAAGAAAATACACAGAACATTGAACACACTAACGTCACAGACAAGACCAACTGACGCCAGACGAAGAACCAAAAACTGAGTCTGGGCAGAGTTTGTGAGAAGACAATGAAACAGACACGGTTTTCTATCTAATCGTGTGTACGTGCAGCCACACTGAAAATATTATAAAGTCTCCCATTGTTTTTGTACCTTCAATTGGAGGAGACACCTTCCTTCTAAGAACAGTAACAGGTTTGACTTCTTCAGCCATCGGCTTTTTAGGGACCTCCGGCACTTTAAAGAATAGCATTGTTTAAGAAAAGATTCACGTAAGAATACACATAACATTGAAGTCACTTCAACCAAGATAACAAGAAACATCACAGGGAAACGTACTCAAGACGACATATTGATGGTACATGAAATGCATGAGTGCATTCAAAAGTAAAATCACTTGTCAACATAAAATGTTGCTACCCTGGACAGGTGCTGAAATTAATAGGGACTTTTTGCGTTGATAAGTTAGAAATGTGACTACAAATTACTCTAATTTATACCACTGGTGGTCGGGCCCTCAGAGTTTCTGACCCTAGGTTTTGGAATTCTATCCTGGAATCGCTCCGGCTTGCCCCCTACCTTGCCCCCTTCAAGACCCGACTCTTTGACTGTGCCTTTGGCCACCCATCCAATCCCCTTGCCCTGCACTCCTGTTGACTCCATCCCCCAGCTGGGATGCAATCGCTTAACTGTCCAGGGCCTTGGGGTGTCCATCCGAATTGAAAGGCACTTTATAAATGTAATTTGTTGTTTGTTTAATATTACATTAACAGAATAATTGCAGTGAGCCAACTACAATCAAATGAGATTTATGAATGTTACGGGTCCAATCCTGCTCCCAGCTGACACCGCATCAATGTATAAATTTCCTTGTTGAAGAAAAGTTAAGTGACCAACCCCATTGGCGATAAAGTCACCAATTTAAAGGGGTTCGGAAAATCATCCTCAATAAATTGACCAAGAAATGTGTTGCACCACTACTATTTCAGTAGTTAACTGAAATATACTAAACATTGCCCCTGTGTGTTGTAGTTGCTACATATGACAGCATGAAAGATACACACAGACGTAAAACACAAACACGCAGGTATCACAACACTGTAATAGAATAGAACATGGATGACTGAATATGGTGATGATTAATTCCACCTCAACAAGATGAACCAGAATTGGAATCTGGACAATGATTGATAAATGGCTGAAAAATGTAGTCACAAATTTCAGTCAAATTGTGCAAACAGACAGCCAAACTTAGTATGAATGAAGGTGCCATAAAATCTCTCTCTCATGCTGTACCTTCAGCTGGAGGAATCTCCTTCCTTCTTGGAACAATTGCAGGTTTCACTTCTTCAATTACTCGCCTCTTAGGAACTTCTTGCACTTCAAAGAATATTATTATCATAAGAAAATGTTGACCCGAGAAAATATATAACTTTGAGAATTTATAAATTACCAGTCGGAACTCAAAGTAAAAATGAAGACACACGATGACACATACAAGACATGACTGAACAAAGACAACGAATATTTCTAAACATGAAATGAAAGCAGAAAACTGGATGCTTTGCCAATAGTTGGAAATAAGTTATATTCAATGGTAAAATGTCAATTTGACCTGGAAATATTTTCAATGTACTTTAATTTCTATTTTCTTCACAAATAATTATCACATTTTTGATTCAAGTCAATTTGATTTACTGATAACACTTGTTTGGATTTTTTAAGCAACTTTATATTGAACTAAGTTATATAGGGTCAGTGATTGGATGTTCCATGTTTACAATGGTAGTTTATTGTAGGATTATTCTCTTCTCAGTTGCAACAACTAGTCAGTAGGTTTTCACAGTAAATGTACTAACTGTTGGGCAATCCCATTTTATGTGCAGAGATTAACATCCCATTAATTGACAGAGGATGCACTGCCCTAAATACATATTTGCCCATTTTGCCTACATGTTGCATCTGCTAATTATGACAATAATAATAAAAATAATACTTGCATTTGATATAGCACTTTCACGTCTTCTAGACATCTCAAAGTGCTTCACAGAATGTACAGTAAAGTGAATTGACTGTATATTTGTGTGGGTAAATTGCGCACATCCAATTGCATAGCCAATTGCGCACAGCAGTGTCCCACAAACAGTCATAGATTGAAGTGACAAATTTGTTATTGTTTATTTTTGAGGGATTATTATCAGGTGTGTGGAGTAAGGAAACTTGGCCAACCCAGGTCTCTTGAGTGACGAATGCTCTAAACACTGAGCTACAGGACTCCACTTAAGACAATATGAACAAGATGCACAGTAAAACATAAATTTGAAGCACCACAACAGAACTTTGATGAATACACACAGTCGTGGTTCAATTCCATCAAAACAAGAAGTACCAGAAGCTGAGTCTGGACAGTGTTTAAAAGACGATTGTGAAATGTAGACACAGTTTTCATACTAATGATGGGAACTTGTAGCCACACTGACTAAAGATTTTATAAAATCTCTCTTATATTTGTACCTTCAGCGGGAGGAGCCTCCACCCTTCTAGATACAGCAACAGATTTGACTTCTTCAGCCATCGGCTTCTTAGGAACCTCCGGCACTTTAAAGAATATTTGTGATTTAGTGAATAATTCTCTCAAGAAAACACACAGTACGTGGAATACAGAAGCCAAGTGACTCCAAGGCATGTGAACATGACGGACAAAACCAGTCATAACAGTACATATCGAACATCACAACATTATACAGAACAAACCAATGAACAAATACGGTGGAATTTAATTCCACCAGAATAATAAGAAAGAATATAAAGAGATGCTGGATAGAGTTTGAGAGAAGAGTGTGAAATATAGAACACAGTTTTCATTCTCATGGTGGGAACAGACAAGCACATTGGTGAAGAATTCAGGCTTTATAAAATCTTTCTCTCCAGTTTTGTACCTTCAGTTGGAGGGGTCAACTTTCTTCTTGGAACAGTAACTGGTTTCACTTCTTCAGCCACTGGCTTCTTAGGAACCTCTGGCACTTTAAAGAATATTATTGTTTCAATCGTTCAAGAAGAACATGTAATTTAGACAAATAAGACCACGCAAAACACGTATACAACATATGAAACAAACAATGGAACTACTAATTCCAAAGGATAAGAACTCATGTAAATAATGTGAATAATGTTAAGATATATTTAAATGTAAATGTTTACCCTCAATCTGCATTGATCTTTGAATTATATATATATTTTAAATCCAAAATGTTTCACTCGATATGTTACAGCATCCGTTTTCAACTGCCAACAATAGGAATAATTTCTTATTGAAAGATTGAGGGAAATTGCTTGAATTTTTAATAAAAAGTTCTGGTGATTTTCCAATTAAATAAACGTAACTTTAGTAATCACAGAGGTCATAACCAACAGTCCAGTGCACTTTGCTCATCCCCCCACTGCTCCACTATGTTCTGCTATAGGTGACTAAGCTATATGTCATGTCTTCTAGAACTTCTTTTCAATTCTTCTTGGCCTTCATTCCTCTCTTGTGCCTTAAAAACCCTCAATTATTGATCAACATCAATAATTCTTTCCCTAAGCTCAGTGCTCTCTATCAAAGTTGTAAAGCTAGTCATGCTCTATGAAAGGTACAACCACATAGGTGAATCATTCCAATTACATTTTCTAATGAAATTTGTCTGGTTACTATGGGTGCTCTTTGATGTCTTCAATATTTAAAAGAGCTTTTCTTGCAATGTCAAACATACTGCGACGTCAACACAGACAAACACATGTAATGTACAGCATGAACTCACAACACTATTACTGCATAAATGTATGAAACAGGTGTAAAGAAGCAAGTAAATAAGAATAGTATTGCATAAATAT
This sequence comes from Hydrolagus colliei, assembly GCA_035084275.1. Taxonomy (NCBI): domain Eukaryota; kingdom Metazoa; phylum Chordata; class Chondrichthyes; order Chimaeriformes; family Chimaeridae; genus Hydrolagus; species Hydrolagus colliei. The sequence continues at coordinate 23,309,380 of CM068747.1, read as the reverse complement.
GCATCTTCTATACCTATTTCTGGTGCAGGCTCCTCTTTCCTTGAAACAGTAACTGGCTTCACTTCCTCAGCCACAGGTTTCTTACGAATCTCGGGCACTTTGAGGAATATTAGATTTTTGTGAGCGAATTTACTCAAGAAAATGTACAAACTTTGAAAAAAACCATAAGTAACGAAAGACCATAACACACACATGACAGAACATATTCTACAAACAATTACATTTTTAAAATCCAATCAATGTACATGTATGTAATGTGTTGCCTTTGGGTAACTGAGCATTAACTGATGATAATAATAATTATTACTATAATAATAGTAGGATGGTTTCTGTACTTATATTACATCACTAAAATACTAAGCATTAAAGGTGTTTAAAAATTTTTAAAAATCTTAATTTCGCAAATTCGATGATTTGTATTGGCATATAATTACCAAATTAGCAAAATACACCCATAAATCGCTGACAGTAAATGGTATCCTGTTCAAGTAATGTGCCTTCTAACATCTGATTAAATATAAATAGTTCCAATCAATCTGCAGTGATCTGTTATTTACAAAAAACTAATTGTTTTATTCAACATGTTTCAGTGGTGGTGGTGTTATGACAGGATAATGACCGGGTGGAGTGCAAACACATCACACAGATTTGCAACACTTTTAACACACCATCCAAACATTCAGGACACAAAGGTGTACAGTACATATTGCATCTGCAATAACAAGCAAGGCTGCAATCGAGATTTCAAGAGCTACCCAGAACGAAGGCAAATAAAGTCTGCCTAAATGCCCTTTGTAGATGTGTACCTGGAGCGATCTCTTCTTTTCGTTGAACAGTAATTGGCTTCACCTTTTCAGGAACTGGCTTCTTGGGAACTTCTGGCACTTTAAAGAATATGATTATTTTAAAACCAAGTCAATTCAAGAGTGAATTTGTGTTCCTCAAGATATGAAGAGGAAACACTTAAGACAATGTGGAACGTACACGACAAATTGAACGAATAAAAGATGATATTTCCCCTGAAGCAGAATTATAAAATGAAAACCCAACGTAATATAGTGACATATATGATAGGGGCTATTCTGGAGGCTTGACTTATCACATAGCTTTTTCCTTTTACGCTTTCATTTTCTTTTATGTAATGACGAGTGATTGAAAATTCAAGCAGCATTTGGTAGTAACAGAAGATAACAATAAGAATATACTAAAAAATCAAAATAAGATCCTTCCCTAACCAATGTCGCAGTTAGTTATGTTTCCCATTAATTATTATAAATACTTTCTTCAATACAAACATCCAAGATAATAACTCATTAAAATATTCATTTTACTCTCAGCAAACTGCATTCCGTATAGTTCCCAAGCAAAGATCATACTCTAGTCTAATCAATATTGTTCATGTCTTGCAATCAAACACATTTTCCATGTATGTTAGTACTGCTGTTAAGATACACACAATGTTTACATGGCTATAAAGATTAACCAAAATAGTCTTCACATTTGATCTAATTAATGCCTTTCCCACAAGCAAGGGCGTCTTAAAGCCCTTCATAGATTTTTACTGCATTTTATACAACAATGTCCCCACAAATGGTCATGAAGTGAATATGAACAGTGTTATCAGGGGACTGTTAGCCAGGAGACTGGGAGCAACTCCTGTCATGATGTTAGAACATTGGAACACAAGAGCAGACACAGACAAACAATTAAACAGAAGAACTACGTTCGAACAAGAGACACCAGGAGAAAGGTTCGGATTAGGATTCAGGACAAAACCAGGACAGGTAACAATGACGGTAACAATGGTTAAAATTGAGATGCAATTCTACACAAGAATTAGGCTTTGCTATTAAAAGCCCTTCTTTACCTTTAGTTGGCACAATCTCTTCTTTGGGTGGAACAGCTGTTGGTTTGATCTCTTCAGCCACTGGCCTCTTGGGAACCTCTGGCACTTCAAAGAACATCATTGATTTAAGAAAAGATTCACACAAGAATATGTGCAGAACATTGATGATTTTAACAACAAATCAACACGACACGAAACACATGAGAGACAAAACAAATAAGATTTTCCCTCATTTGGAACCAACACAATCGTTCGATCAAAGGGACAATTTACAAACATCTTAAATATCCAGGTGTCCAGAGAAAGAACATCTGTCTTGTTTTTCCAAATCAGGGCACGAGTTCAATTTTTTTGAAAACAAAGTTCAAACTTATGAGCTTGATACTTTCCCTGAGGCAAGAAAAATGTGCACTGATCCACCTTTTCTCTGATAAAGGTTTATAATATCGGATGAAACACTTTCGGTAGTTATTGATTAAAAAGGGGGACTTTTCTAATGATGTATTACAATATAATTTTAAAAGAAATGGCACATTCATATTGATTCAAATGCAGTGATTCAGATCAGCTGGTGATCTCTGGAAAGAAAATCTGCATATATTTCTAGGAAATTAATGAAGCACTTGGAATTTCAGGACAGATTTAGAATATCAAGTTGCCATTTGAATAACGAATATACCAATTACACTCCACCACAAACATGTACCATACATAAATGATAACAACACAATTAATCAGACAAATCAGCCTTTGTATCAGACAAAGGCAAACAGGGTTTGAATATGAAGCAGAAAATATTTCCACCCTCAAAAGGTAAGAACAAGGTGTTGCATCACAAAGAATGAAGGGGGTGTAAAACTCTCTGTAGTTTCTACCTTTGGCTGGTGTGACCTCTGCTCTTTTTGGGATGCCAGCGGGTTTAACCTCTTCAGCCACTGGCTTCTTAGGCACCTCCGGCACTTCAAAGAATATTATTTAGTGTGATCAGAATTCAGTCAAGAAAACATATTTTGAAGATGTTTAAAAAGTAACTAAACACAAGAGGCTTTGGTTGGTTATTTAGTGGGCAACTGGCACGTACAACATTGAAGCATGAGACAATATATTTAGCAAAAATGCTATTTATTACAACTAAAATCACAAGATAAGTCTGGATGAAGTAATGCATCTCATCCCATCCCTCGCTCTCTACAGGCACTGCATTAAACTGCTTTGGTAAATGAGTATTAACCCTGGCTTCTACCATCTTTTCTGGAAAACCTTTCTAGTCATTGGTTACCCAATGTGTAAAAAAAAGTCCCGATATCTGACTTAAATTGCCCTTTACAACCCTAAAATGCATATCCTCTTGTTTTACCATCTTGATACATCCTAAAGCAAAGATTAAATACATGGTCATTTATCAAGTGATCAGTCCAGTTAATGAATTGCTGGTTCGATATATTACATATGATTGGTTCAAGGTCAATTGGGATCCGACTCAAACCAATGGCACTGAATTCTGATCAAGATCAGAGAATTAATGGTAAGAACAGATGCCGCACAATGGAAAGATAGCGTTTGGTTTATTGAATTACCTTTGGCTGGAGGAATCTCTTGTTTTTTGGGGACAAGAGCAGGCTTGACCTCTTCAGCAACTGGCTTCTTAGGAACCTCCGGGACTTCAAAGAATAGTGTAGTTTAAGACCAAAGTAATTCAAGAAATGTATTCAGCATTCAAGATGACAAAAAACATACATATGACAACAGTTAGATGAACAGGGTGACTAGTTCTGTACATTATATGTTATGATTGGGGATTGACTGATAACAACAGCTTGCATTTGTATAGCACCCTTCACCAGGGCAGCATCCCAGAGAGCTTATCATCATAATAATAAGTGCTTAATAATAATAGAGACCCAATGACAAATAATGAAAATAACAAAAATAACTTGTTAGAAATTGGGTCATATTGGGTAATATTCTTTATTGTTTCTCCTTTCCAAGCTGAATTGTGTAATAATTGATTCAATAAAATAATGAAATAAAATCAGATTTAAAAAAAAACCATGAAGAGGATATTTACTGAATTCAATAATATTAACTTCTTACAATAAATTTTGCATGAATTCAAATGTTCAAAAATGAATTCTTGTGTAAGGAATTCAAAGAATGTAAAGGGATGCGATGGTGAATAAAATATTAAGGTGCTATTTGGTTATATAATGGAAGCAGATATAACAACATAAGAGATGTAAGTATGGAAAACAGAGGCACAGAATCTATGAGCTCATTACACTTACACAGAGCAATACAAACACAAGGTTAATTGCAGACAAGGCGACAACATTTGTATCACATCAAACATCCACAAACCATGTCTGATTCAGACTAAAGAGACAAACACAAAGAGAAACAATCCTTTCATTAGATTCCCACACCGCGTAATGACACTGATGCAAAAGCCATCAAGTCGCATTGTACCTTTTGCTGCAGGAATCTCTTTTCTTTCAACAGTGACTGGTTTAGCTTCTTCAACAACTGGCTTCTTGGGAACCTCTGGCACTTTAAAGAACATCATTGTTTTAAAACCAGACACATTTCAAAAATGCAAACATCAGTGCTTGATTTATCATTTAAGATATTGCTAAAAAAAGATATTGCTACCTTCCTTAGATTTTTTAAAAAAATAGAGGGATTAGGGGATATGGGGATAGGGCAGGTAATTAGAGTTAGGTCAGAAGATCAGATATGATCTTATAAAATGGCGGGGCAGGCTCGAAGGGCCGAATGGCCTACTCCTGCTCCTAATTCTTATGTTCTTACGTTCTTCCATGAGTTAGAATTTGAGCACATTGGGATGTCGTCCTGATGTGAAAGGCATTATATAAACGTAATTTGTTGTTGTTGTTTCAAGGCTGAACTGTAATAATAATAATAATCCTTGCGTTTGATATAGTGCTTTTCACATCTTATCAACGTCTCAAAGCGCTTCACAGAATATACTGTGAAGTGAATTGTCTGTATATTTCTGGGTGAACCGCGGCAGCCAATTGCACACAACAGTGTCCCACAAACAGTCGTGGATTGAAATGACCAATTTTTTTTATTGTGGTTTCTTTTGGACGAAATATTATTAGGCATGTGGAAACTTGCCCAAGGTTTCGCCCTGACCTGCCTGGATTTGAAACACAGGTTTCACACTTGTAAGTGCTCTAACCACTGAGCTACAGGAGCTGTAACCTATTACCAGCGTTTAGTATTATCAATAACTAGATCACCTACAAATTGATATCTGTGTTGCATTTAGTTCAGATTCTTATTGCATTGCAAAAAAAAACCTGAAGAACTTATTTGCATTTACATTTAATGATTTATGGATAAATTACGAGGTTTTTAATTAAACTATAGTTTCAACCCCAGTTACGAAGAATGAGTTAGCCGAAATGCAAACATTTAGTTTGAGCATGAAATGAAGGTTTGTTGGTGGGTTTATGATTCAGTTCATAAATTCACTGAATTTAAGATTCAGTTCAGAATTTATGATTCAGTGGGAACCATTCAATTCCCACCTTACCCCTCAAATCAAGCACTGACACACTTAACATCAAAGACAACATCAAATTACAATGACGTGACTCACACATATGAAATACAATGGGAGGTGATATTGTAAAGTTTTTAAACTGGTTCACACATTTTAATAATTACATCAAAAAGTGACTCCAAATATCAGATGCTCGGCAATGCAAATATGGCAAATCAAACTCCAATCTATTTATATTGTTAATATTAAACTATTAAAATATGATTAAAATTAAACTGTTAGAGCACCTGTAATTAAGAGACTCCACCAGAATATGGATTTCCACCACAACATAACAGAATGAAAGACAACATTTAGAGACAAATAAACAAATATTAAAAGGCAAGACACAGATATTTGTATCAGAAGAAACACCAGGAGCAAGGTTAGAGGTTATGAAATAGCCATAAAGAGAAGAGGCCTGGCTTTCATTCCGATGAAATGAAAATAGGATTAAATGTAGAAGATTAAATGTTGGATGAAATCTTGCTTTATATTTTGTACCTTCTACTGGGGCAACCGCCTCTTTCCTTGCAACTTTAACAGGTTTAGGTTCTTCAACAATTGGCTTCTTAGGAACCTCTGGCACTTAAAGCAACATAGTCTTTTTTAAGATTGGACTCATTGAAGAAAACATACAGAACTGAACACATTTGTTCAACAAGGTAATGCGCATGACAGACATGTCCTCTTTCAAAACTGAGATGATTGCTTATGTACAAGTGGCAACTTGAAGAACTTACCAAAGGGGGAATGTGTTTGCAATGATACAACAGTAATCTTCATCAAATAGAATATATTAAAAAATTTCAGCAGAGAAATTGTTTTCACTGATTAGTGTCTTTCATGTTTTTCCAGCTAACATGATTCAAATTGTAAAAGTTGACTAAAAATAGATTCAGAATGTACTGTAGGTATTTTTTATACAGATATTAGAATCAATGTCTATAAAATACCTAGACTCCAATCTAATTGATGTGTTACAAAAATATAACAATGTATATATCTTCTGCAGTGACATACATAATCTGTACTTGTACAATGCATGGACAAGGACCACAAGATTGAAACAAGACTGACACAGAACAACAACTGTTCACGAACAGTAGAATAAGCAGGACAGACAAGCTCCTGGTTTGGATTGGAAAGTTAATGTGAAGACTAGTTATTGTTTCACTTCAAGTCCGAAAGCAACATAATGATAGGCTCTGCATAACTGTGTAAGTTGTACCTTTTGGCTGGACTTCTTTTCTCTTTGGAATAATTTCAGGCTCCGGTTTCTTTGGCGGCTCTGGCACTTTAAAGATTTATATGTATTAGAAACTTATTTAAACCAACAGGAAATCACACTATACAAAGCTCACACACACACACACAGGCACACCTTCCCCAGAAGCAGTGAGCATTGTAAGTCAAAAATGCTTTTCCTTCAGAAGCATTTTGCGGACTCGTCACCAAGACAATTTCTTCCGCGCGCAAAATATATGGCTGAAGTACAATGGTTACCAGAAATGTTTCCATACAGCAAGCGTAAGATATTCATGATAATAACATTTGCTAGTTTAAAAAGCTTCTTAAGATTCAAAAATATCTTCCAGCAGCAACCAGTGTAAAATGTTAAATTCACAAGACTGAAGACCGCGTGATTTATATAGTGTCACAGAATGCGATTAGCACGTAACCAAAAATGCATTCCAAGACTCAGCAAAGGAAAACTACCGGTAAAAATGTAGTTTGCATTGACCAATAATGTGTTGATTTCTGTACCTTTCACAGGTGCAACTTCTTTCTTGGTTGGAACTGGTTTCACTCCTTCAGGTACTGGTTTCCGAGGAATCTCCGGGACTTTAAATAAGACAGTTTCATATTTTTAATGGAGAAATAATCCGACAATCGCTAAATGCACTGAGAACATTTCAGCATGAATGTGCAAACAGACAACCAATGGACGGATTATGTGCTGCTATTCAACAACAACAAGAGGTGACTGAAAGAACAATCAAAAGTAAGGTCTTTAAGCGGGGTTTGAAATTGGGTGGTGGGGGGAAGAAGGGGGCAAGGCAGAGGGATTGAGGGAAGAGAAGATTGAGGGAGAAAGTTCAGGAGATTTGGGGCAGAAGGCACTCCACCCGATGCGAATCATCATCTAATGTGAAACGTTTTATTCCAAACAACCTCTCATTGCTTAAGCGATATCCTGCCTGTCTTTCATCTTTAATTTAGCCTGGCATTTATTCTCTGGCATTTATTTAGGTTTGAAATATATTTTCAGGAAAAAATATTTGCTATGCAGAAATGTTTAAGTTGAAGTTTCTTTTCATTAATCAACACAATATAAAATCCCTGCTTACTTCATGACATTGAACCACTGTATATTTTGATGGTTCCTCAGCATTAGAGTAAAAGCAAACATTTTAAGTGAAGCAGAAATAAACAGTCAATAAACATTCAAAATAGTTGCATTATACAATGAAATAATGCTGCAATATTATTTTTAAAGACGGATTTGAACACTCGAAACATTTTTAAAGGACGGACAACAGCATATTTATTAAGAGAAATATTTACCTAAAGATATATTCAGATAGAGTTGTTATTTTAATACCTGTTATTGCAACAATCTCTTCTTCTCTTGAAATGCTTATATGTTCTTCAAGAATTCGTTCCTCACGCAATTCTGACACTGCAAAGAGCATTTTAAGTTTTAAATTTCAAGTCAAGCTTATCCTTGTCAATCAAAAATGAAAACAGCCCATTGGATGAAAAAGACTTCTGTTTCAAGCAAAACACAGACTATTTTTGCTCTTAAAAGAAGTACGTAATAACATCATATACATTGCCACAGCAAGATAGAAAATTGGTATTCCCAAGAGTAAGATGAATTAACGGGACAACCCAGTTCTTTTAGGCTAAGGATGAAATCAAATGGGCCAAATGGACACTTTCTTTTGAATTTTTTTTTTTATTGTCCGAAGCGGTCTTTCCCCACTCAAAAAAACATCTGACCCCAATGATGATCTACAAATGATGTTTGACCTAATAATAATAATAATAATAATCCTTGCAGTTGATATAGCGCTTTTTCACATCTTCTAGACGTCTCAAAGCGCTTCACGGAATATACTTTAAAGTGAAGTGACTGTACATTTGTGGGCGAAACACAGCAGCCAATTGCGCACGGCAGTGTCCTACAAACAGTCATGGATTGAAATGACCAATTTTATTATTGTGTTCTTTTGGAAGGATTTTTATTAGGCGTGTGGAGTAAGGAAATGTGCCCAAGGTTTCGCCCTGACCAGCCTGGATTCGAACACAGGTCTCACGCTTGTAAAGCGATTGCTCTAACCATTGAGCTTCAGGACTCTATAACTAACTCCACAACTAACTCCTCTAATAACTGTGGGACTGTGATGGTTTATAAGTGTTGAGTTTTCTTTTTATCAATATGCCTGTACTTGATAAAAACAAACACACACAATAAGCAAGGATTACATTTGTTCACAAAGGCAGACAAAACAGAAGGCAAGGCCAGTACAACACAATTAGCAGTTGCTACCAGAGGAATAAAATGAAGCCAATGATAATATTAACAGGGGGAGCTTTGTTGTAAGGCAATCTGCAAGCACATTATACCTCTTTGTGCCATGATCTCATCTGTAATAGGAACTTTATCTGTAGGAAGTTTTTCTGGTAGTTTTCCAGTCCTGCTGCTAACTTGAGACACTGTAAAGATATTATTATTATTAATTAATGAAGAGGCTTCATATTGAAGACACTTACACATCTTTAACAATGTATATCAAACACACAATATTGTCAATTTACCTAAATTATGTCTAAAAGCCGAGCATGGAAACGAAAACATTGTTAAATAAATACAGTTTGGTGGAGCTGATATTTGATGCTGATTTTAATGTAATTTCATTGTGTGTCCAGAATTGACAATCGATAATATCGCCAAATGAATCAGAATACAATTACTATTTGAAGGTATAAAGCATAAGGATACGGAGAATAAAAGTAACTCTAGTCTAGACTGGTTATTGCAATTAGTGCGACTGGAATAGCAAAGTCAAACTAACAGCTTAAAATGTAAAAGCTCTGCATGAAATCCTCAATGGCAAAACGTTTAAGAATATGTCGCATACAAATGAATTGATTAGGATAAAAGTTTCTTCAACAATGAAACAACAGACGTCCAACAACATAGACAAATGCAAAAAGACACAAGTTTGTGTAACACAAGGGCAAAGAAAAAGATACTGAACTAAACAATTAAACAATGATTTAAACAAGCAACTGTACATTACATTTAAAGAAAGAACCCTGTTATGGGCAACAAGAATTTGACTTGTCAGAGGTAAAAAAAAGCAAAGGTGCCTTGCTATCTGTACCTTTCTTTGCAGAAATTTCTTCTTCAACAATAGCATGGGCAGTCTGTCTAGATACAGGCTTCTTGGGAGCTTTAGGAATGTTAAAGAATAATGTTTCAGTTAACGCATTGTTAATTCGGTAAGAAAGCAATGAGAACGTATCCTTGCAGCCAATATACCATGGTCCAAAAAGCATTGAGATGCAATACACACAATATTTACAACAACAGCTTGCATTTATATAACATCCTTCACGCAAGGTGGCATCACAAAACGTATTTAGAAATATGTCAAAATATGAATGAAGCCTGCTGAAATAGGATATGTTTTCAATGCAATGGCAAAGGGGGAGGCTCGTGGAGGGGAACGATACTGCTTTGGTTTGATCCTGTCGTTGCCTGAATACTTTCTAAACATGAGCCACCACAGCATAACCAGATAATAATAATAATCCTTTCACATCTTATTATTGACGTCTCAAAGCGCTTCACAGAATATACTGTAAAGTGAATTGACTGTATATTTGTGGGCAAAACGTGGCAGCCAATTACACACAGCAGTGTCCCACAAACAGTCGTGGCTTGAAATGACCAATTTTATTATTGTGGTTTTTGGAGGGATTATTATTAGGCGTGTGGAATAAGGATACTTGCCCAAGGTTTCGCCCTGACCTGCCTGGATTCGAAGCACAGGTCTCATGCTTGCAAGGCGAGTGCTCTAACCATTGAGCTACAGAACTCCATAACTAACTCCACAACTAACTCCTCTAATAACTGTGGGACTGTGAGAGCTTATAAGTGTTGAGTAAGGTGAGTGCTCTAACCACTGGGCTACAGGAGCTCCTGTGGATGTGGGAACCCAAGCAATTGCCTACCCTCTCCCTAGTACAGAAGAATGGTCTTAGCTACTTCCATGGCTAAACTCAGCACTGATCACAGATCTGACCTACAGATACTCCTGGTATATACAGACCAGTGGCATAATGCATGGTCCCCCTGCTATCGAGACCATGTGAGAAACTGGTGAAAATGTCATTGCTTCAATTGTTTTGGGAGTGATTACTGATAACCCTTCGTTCACTTGTTATTTTTTCATGTTTAACGCATCTGAAACAAGCATTGATTTACAAGCAAAATTTGTACCTTTGATTTCTGTGATCTCCTCTTCATGTGTTTCATAGAAAAACTCTTCATGTGTCTCTTCATATATCTCTTCATGATATGTTGTAACTATTGAAATATTCGTATATTATTAGTTTAAGTCCAGCAGCAGATTTTATTTCAAAAGGAAACAAGCCAAACATTACAATCAAGAAAAAAGTATGCATTTGTTGCAAGAAACTTAATGTGTTCCACCAATTATATTATTATGTAAATATTACATTATGATAAATGAGAATGATGAAGCATATTATGATATTTTTAGCATGAAGAACATTAGTTTTTGTTTTGCTAAGAACATTTATTTCAGATACACTATTTTATGAAATATTTATTAAGTAGAGGAGGGTTGGGCGCATCTCATTGGTTTACTGCATTTTTATACTTAGCTCTGGAGTTTAGCACAAACGTAACGTACCTTCTTCTTTTATGCGTTTTTGTTCTACTGCAAAATAGGGACGAACACAGAAGTATAAATAGCAAATTAAGATAGAGATTTCAATTTATATAATCCAAAATAAATGGGTCCCCAAGATATCTCAGATAGTCATCTGACACATTATATAAGTCAATGAATTAATTCGGCACATCAAATTATTCGGACTAATAAACAGTAATTACTAAAAGTTGTGGATTTATTTGACCCCAAACTATTTTAGCAAAACATTAATTTTACAGAATTTTCAACACAGTGGTTAAGAGTCTTTACCTTGTACTGTTTCAGTTGAAATTCCAATATCAGGAACATCTGCAGAATAGAAAAGAAGCCTTAATTATTTTATATCAACTAATCCCGAACATCCAGAGATAGAATATAATTACAGAAACATCAGGCTGCAGTCTTCTAGGAGTTTAGTGCATATAATAAAGTGATCGAGGTGATATACTTACGATGAGGACCAATTTCAAAGCAGTTCTTAATTATTATTTAAATCCCAAGGATATGGCAACTGCATTACCAACATGCGAAGCAATGGGACCATATTTCTCAGGCAGATAAAAGGCAGAATCAATCAGAGTTGATCATTCTCACAATGCCAAATGACCCACATGTTGAGGGAAATATTGTCGTGTCAGACACTATTCTTTTAATTTCCAACCATATTGGAAGTATTGAGAGATGTGATACAATTCTCTCTTTAAACTTACAAGGTTCATCTGAGACACCCTGGGTTCAAATTTATACTCTCTATCTACTCCCGACTGAATAATCTCTCCAGAATCTCTTCAGAAACCTTTCGATTTGTTTCCAGGTAAAGTCCGAACGGAAGTGCTTTCCTCTGGAATAATGATGGAGTATTTCTGCTGAGCATTTCACCACACGGCTTAGCTCTTTGAGTGTGTCTTACCATTTTGCTATGCTATGAATTTTTCTCCATCTTAAAAATAGGATGGCATTTTTCCTTTCAGAAAGCAAAATTGAGAGAAATCCACTAGGCTTGAACATAGCTTAGTTAATTCCCTAGAGTTCCTCCTCCTCTATAAGATGTTGATTGTCAAATTGATCCAAGAATTGACTGCATCCTCAATGGTTCTTTTTCCACACCACTTTTTCAAACATAGCATGGATAGTCCCACTGATTCGCAATTCCCTTGGCTCAGGTCGTTAGCTGAATAGTCATAGAATCCTAGAGCACAGAGGGAGGCCATTTGACCCATTATTCCTTTAGTGTTTGGAAATAACCCTTATAATAAAGGAATGCGTCGCCAGTGTAAAACTTTAGCTAATTTTTTTCTCCACTAATTCTCTCCCCTCTCTCTCACCTCATTTCTCATTTCAATCCACGACTGTTTGTGGGACACTGCTGTGCACAATTGGCTGCTGCGTTTCACCCACAAATATACAGTCAAGTCACGTTACAGTATATTCTGTGAAGTGCTTTGAGACATCTATAAGACGTAAAAAAGTGCTATATCGCATGCAAGGATTATTATTATTATTTTCATTATTATTGTGCACCCTTCAATTGCTCCATGTGCAAAAATGCATTCTACATGTAGCAAAACGAGCAGCATAAAAAAATACTAACAATGTTCAATTAATTAGGGGCCCTTTGCAGATTCTACACTCTCTACTAACACATTTCAAAGTTAAGTCTTGGAGAGATGCACTGCATGGATTAGAGAGTTGGTAATCCCAATTAACTCACAGCATTATGTGATTGGTACCAGCATGTTGCAAGATAATGCAGTGGGTTACCTAATTATTCACTGTTTCATTCACATGAATAGAAACATGAATTTTCACTCGCACAGTCAGGTTTCTACTGCTAAAGGTCAAATCCTTAACATTGTTATTTGTTGGATTGCGCAAACCAAAAAAATACAGAATGGTGTTCTTTAAAGTTCTACTTTTGAGAAGCAATTGTGAGAAAATGCTTGCTGACTTTCTGACATATTATGTAGAAACATATTCTAACACCACGGGATTAAAAATTCAGTTGTGCGTCATAAGGAAATCCCTTTGGTGGCGAGGATAATAATAATACTAATGCTAATATAATAATAATTCTTCATTTAAAACAGCGATTTTCATGTCTTCTGTGAAGCGTCTCCAAGCACTTCACAGAATATACTGTAAAGGGAATTGACTGTTTATTTGTGGGCGGAACGCAGCCAATTGCGCACAGCGGTGTCCCACAAACAGTCATAGATTGAGTGAGCACATTGTTATTGAGGGATTCTCATAAGGTGTGTGGAGTAAGGAAACTTGTATTTTTAGTTCAGAAAAATTTATATTTTTTCCCTCCTGGGAATCTAAACCAGGTCTTTCGCTTGTGAGGCGAGTGCTCTAACCACTGGGCTCCACGACTCCAGGATCATAATAGGTGATGTACAAAATGCTCAAAAGAATGTTCGTCCTAAGGTTTTACTACTACTAAACAAAACCTTGTGGCCTGTACTTTTTGTTGCACTATTAAAGTATTTTGAACAGGGGGCAATAGGCTCTTAAAGCTACCACTTAACGCTATACTCACCAGGTTCCATTGGCTGCAAGACGACATCTATAATTAATAGATTTTAATGTTAGTGAAAACCAATAGAAGGAAACGATCATTAAAGCATTTTCAAATTATAATTAAGAGGTTCATTCATTCCACACATACCCACCTTTGCTCGATACATAGAGCTCTGCAGTACTTTTAGCCTCACCTCTTGGCTCAAGTTGAGCAATTACTGAATAGACACCTGAAAAATAAAATATTATAATTTCTTTTATACTAAAACACTTTTGTTTCAGGAGCAGACAATTAATTTTTGCTGCAGTAGAAAAGAAGAAACACGTTTGACGTCTGCACTGAGCGTACCTTCATCTTCAGCGGCAACATTGTGGATAGTCATAAAATGACGGCGGCCAGTTCTTCTGAAGCTGTATTTTGGACTCTCTCGAAGTTCCATTGTGTCTTTGTACCAGGTTACTATTGCATCGTCAAAAGACACTTCACATTCGAACGTGGCCGACTCGTGTTCATTCACTACGATATCCTGGATTGCCTTTGTGAACTCAATCGGTTCAGCTTCAGGAAAGAAGGACAGGAAAGTTAGCTTCTCTGCCAACAGTTGATCAGCAACAAATCCAAGTGGACAGAGATAATATTCTGAGAGCTACGTACCTTCTACCCTCAGGTCAGCAGATGTCTCAAGATGTTCAAACTTGCAGGTAAATCTACCCTGATCTTCGGGTTTTACATCGCTGATAGTCAGTTTTTGTGTTTTGTTTGAAACGTGGATTGAATATCTGCCTCGTCCCTCGATCTGCCGACCATTTTTAAACCATTCGGTTTTCAGGTTTGGGAGAGAGAACTGGCAGACCATGATACAGATCTGTCCTTCCTTGCCAGAAAGATGTTCAAGATGTTGTTCAACAATGGGTTCTGGGGACACAAGCAAATCCAAAGACATCCCATGAGTAACGGGAAAAATAATTTCCAAGGAATATTTTGCGCAGTGTTAACAACGCAAGAGTATAATTATTATTATATTAAGAGCTGCTTACCAACAACGGTTAGTTTAGCACTTGAGATGTGTGGGCCACAGACAAGGCGGATGTTGCTTTGATCATTCAATTCACAGCTTTTGACCGTTAAGCGATGAATGTCACCATCCACGGTAATCTCATACTTGTCATTTGATTCCAACTTTTCGGTCCCTTTATACCAGGAAAGCTTGATTTCTGGGTAATTTATCTTTATGATGCATTCAAACATGGCGTCCACTTTTGTGCGTACCGTTTGATCTTCAATATCCTTGACCAGTTCAACGGGCTGGACAGAGAAGGAAAAAAACCCCATCAACGTTAGGTTTCAAACAGAACCACGTGGATATAGCTCATTGCTGTTTGCTATTTAAGCATCAAACAGACCCATGTTACCTCAACATTCTGTATTTTTTGCTGAAGATAATGGATGAGTTCTTCAAATTCCTCTTCTGCAGGTCGCTCACGCGTTTCGATCTCCTGCAGAAAACACAGCCGGTGAATGAGAGTGGTGAGCATAATAATCAAGTGAAATTTTTGCACTTAAAAAAAAATTCATGTGATACGAGTGTTTTGAGAAAGAATGGGAGGGTAACTTACAACCCTGTGAGTCTCATCTTCTTTACTTGTTTTCAGTTGTTCCATCGCTTGAAGAAGTCCACGGAAATCAGTGATTCCATGCATGCGGGCGTATTTCTCGTATTCCTTCGGATCCACGTTTCTCAGCAGTTCAACAATATCGATCTCCTTGTCTGGTTCCTCTTCCTTTTGTTTGGAAGGTGTTCTTTCAGAAGAAAAATAACAGAGCAACGTAAATGTAATCACTGAACCTAAAGTTTGTAAAAATGTGAAACAACACTACACCAAAATTATTTTCTTCGTCAACTCCCGGAAATAAAATTCAAGAGTAAAGTGTACTAAGATGAACACCTCATCTTTAAGCCTTCAAATAGCCCCCAGAAACCAAATTAAACCCTGCAAATCAAAGCCCTAATAGGTAGGCTTGTCCTAGCTGGACAAGCAGCAGGAACATTTGCAGACAGCGCTCTCAATGCCAAGCGATAGGGTTTTAGTTGGTTAGACTCTAGCAGTTAACCCAAATGCACACTCTGGGGTCTCCAAGTCTTAGCTTTTGCCAACCTACGACTAATGTTTCCAGGAATTAGATAAGCATTATGTGTCCCTCCAGGGAGAGAGTGTGCATATTCCAGCTCAACAAATGCCTCTGGGATTTTCACTTGTAGGTCTAGTTTGAAATCATGGCAATGGGTTTCCACGTGTGTCAGACAGTCAGCAGATCAAAAAACAATCCAACTTGAGCAAAGACACTTACTTCTTCAGTTTTGCTCTGAGGTCACCTTCAATGATGACTTCTTTCTTGTCCACAACCTCAACGTTTGCAGTGCATTCGAGTTCACCAGACTTGTTCGATGCGATGCACCTGTACTCTCCAGAATCAGATTTCACCACGTCTTTGATTTCCAGTTTTGCATCTTGTCCCTTTTGTTGCACAGTAAACCTTCCACCCTGGTTTACTTGCCTCCATTTGCCTTTCATCCATTTAACATTTGGTATTGGGTCACCGCCAACTTTGGCCATGAACGCTGCCGTACTCTCTGAAACACACAATGTCGTTAAGATCAATAATAATTACGCTTTACCGTTTTATTCTTGATTTTTGCAGAACCTCTGGTTTTAGTGGCAAATGTGGCAACATCGCAGATTGCCTTCGAACTAGACTTCCTTTGAAATATTTGTGGGGAAACTGCTGTGCGCATTTGGCTGCCGGATTTTGCTTACAGAATATACAGTCAATTCACTTTACAGTATATTCTGTGAAGTGCTTTGAGATGTCTTGAAGACATGAAAAGCGCTATATCAAATGCAAGGATTATTATTATTATTTTTTTCCACACACAAGTCTTTTTAACTCAATAAACAATAAAGAAAATACTTGGAGGTGTGCTTACTTTCTGCTACTTTTGTATTCTTTGGTTCCTCAATGAAGAAGATGTTGCCTGGTTCTGATGGAGTGGCCACTTTCTTGGCTGGGATGGTTTTTCCTAAACCAGAACAAGTAAAACATTATTTGAAATTCAACTATTTTAGCATTTAACTAATGTGCATAGTTTGGAATTTTCCATAAGGAATTGATCAGTAAGTTAAGGTTTCCTTGACAATATTTAAAAGCTAAAAAGTCTAAAGAGCGTCACATATATTGTTTACTAATTAAGCAAACTTTTGGTTATGGATACATGTGGAATGGAAAATTAGCTTTTTGCCATGACAACTTTAAATAAATTAGAGTCGATTGGCATTTCAGTTTGCATTCCAATATGTTCAATTGAATTTTAAAGATCATTACAGTATTTTAGTTCAGAATAATTAGTATTATATTGCTCAACAATCTGTTAATTGATACCTGTTGTTGAACACTCCTGTTCATACGATAAATATAATCTATCAATATAGTGCTTTCGCTCACTGTTATGCTTGAGAAGAGTCCCCAATACTGTGGTGGGACACACACACAACTAGGGCCTTTATTGATCATTGAATGGTTGAAATGAGGAACTTGATCAACATGCAGAAGCACTTGGTTTAAGCATTCTTATCCATCTCCATACTTCCTCCTGAAATTCCCCTTGTGCAGCCCAAGTCTCATTTCCTGATCAACCATTATTTTTTTTCTTCTGCTGACATAGGGACAAAAGCATGGTAGACAAAATGGATTTACATACATGGGCACATTTGGCAGTGAGAATAGTTAGCTATAAAGGAAGAAAAATATAAAAGCTTGCCTCACCACACAGGAGTTTGGACAAAATGCCTAAACATGTGACCAGAATAAATTGCATTAAATAGATGGTAGTTCTCTCCCTATATTATTCTTACAGTGAACAAGAAACCTCTATGAACAACAATATAATATATATTATGTCAGCTTGCATACCTTGAACTGTTAGCTTGGCTTTGCAAGAGTCACTTCCAATCTCGTTTATGGCTTTGCACAGATAGTCGCCACTGTCTGTCTTAATCACTTGTGTGATATCCAGGGCAGCTGTGCCACTGGTGAAGGTCATTAGGAATTTGTCAGATGTTTTTATTTCTTTTCTGTCTTTAAGCCACTGGATCCTAATAGGTTCACCTCCGTGGACGTGACAGCTAAGCTGAGGTGACTCTCCTTCAGTTGCTGTCAGTGGTTTGAGTGGTACATCGAAGACAGGTGACTTTTTAAGCTCTAGAGCAACGAAAAATACATGGTCAACATTTCAAGTGAAAATCATATGAGGCCAAACTCTTTGTAAAATGTAGATGCCTTGAAGCTATCCATTGCTGCTCCTTACCCACACTATACTCCTCTTTTTTTAAACCAAGTGAGCACTGCATGATTAGTTAATAAAGCAAATACTTACCTCCCTCCTTCCACACACCATTTAATCCAGTCAATTTGCCCAGACTTGGGTAACCATGCCCCAAAAAGAAGTTTCATCCGTTTAAATTAGTTTCACGTGATTTGAACTCTTTCCACACTGAACGGATACTTAGCGTACGAATAATTAAATAAGGTGAATGAAAAATAAACACATCAAGATTGCAGAGACATTCCGTGAAATAAAAAAGGCACCAGCGTTTCGACAGATTAAAATTCCCACCCACTGTTATCATGCACATTGATTAATAATTGCTTTGGTGACTAACCTTTGATGAGCACAGACACGGTAAATGATGCAAATCCCACTTCATTGGAAGCCTTGCATGTATAAACAGCAGAATCAATGGGAAGTGCTTTCTTCATGTTCAACAGCACCACATTATTCTTAAATGATATTTCATGTTCAGTTTGATAGATCTCCTGTTCATCTTTGAACCATGTTACAGACAGAGGTTGAGAACCAGAAATACGAGCTTCCAGTTTTACTGCCTTGCCTTCTGTATCCTGTATACTTTCAAGGGGCTTTTTCGTGAAGCTTGGTGGGATTTTACGTTCTGTAACAGATAGGCCCAGCAAACATGAATTTTTCTTCCAAGAAAGAAATCCTCTGAAGAGTAAAAACTTAGAAACATCCCTAGTGGCACAGTGCTCACACATGCTCTGCTCTCCTCTGGTTATGAATCCAACCTATGTACGATTGACTACATGCTGAAGGAAGGAATTCATCATAAATTGGGTTTGGCAAGTCTCATCCCTTTTGGTAGAGGCTCAATTTCTCAGTTTCCCGAGAAAATTGTTAAGGTTGGTCAGGGTATCAATTGAAATGTTGCCCGGATAAAGTAGAAGGTGTTCAAGTTTGGAGCATTTTTTCAGACTAATTGTGTGACAAAAATCAAATCAACGTTCCATTCAATAACATCTCCACTTGAGGAGTACAGATATTCACTGAGAACTCAAACGAAAAGCAAGTGAAACTACCTAGAAAGATTTATCTGTATCTGTATTTGTTGATTCATTTGCCTCAGAGGCCCTTAGAAATTATCTAGATGACAAGGAAATCTTTCAAGTCTTGTTTGGTAAATGCTTCATTTTCTCCTCAATTTGTCACTTCTCAAGAATAAATGCCCTGCTCTATGACTTCTAGTGATTGACATCACGACAACTGATGTATTACCTTGAAAATGCAGCATGTGATATCTGTAACTATCTAATATTTCTCCCCTTGTTCATCAATGTTACGAACAGAACCAATCTCTTTACTTTCATATACACTTAAGCCCCTCGTCTATTCTTTTTTTTGCAAATGATGTAGCAATGATTTAAAATGTGCAACACAGTGCAGTCTATCAGCCAGAAACAGGAAATTATTTGTAACTTCACATCAAATCTTACTAATAATGTATTGTTTTAGAATATCTGATGTATATGGACATCACACAAATAGTGTCAAAGAGTCTTCTGCTCTCATTCTACATCTCAAGGGCACATTTACCTCTGACTCGCTACCCACCTTCTCCTTAGATAGAACATTTACACTGGCCACTTTATGCACATTATTCTCAAGGTTATTACATTTTTTCTCCTTGAACCATTTCATTTTTACCTCTGGCGTATCGCCTTTGGTGCATTTCAAACGGTAAATGTATAAAACAAAATCCTAAACATTCCCAACACTGTCCTGTTGAACACACTGGTGCAACAGACTTGTTGAAGGACTAATCCAGTAGTTTCACCCGACAGATTTTTCATATGGCTAAACAGCAACTCTTTAACCTTTACCTCATTAGTTAATGACAGACACTTGGAGAAAGACAGACATAAATGGGAATTATCGAACAATACCTTTTGCAGTCACCACTGCTGAGCAAGAGGTTTTGCCGACGTCATTACTGGCCTGACAAGTGTACTGGCAAGAATCTCCCTTCTCTGCTTTTAGAATCGTCAAGTGAGATGTATTGTTCTCAAAGGTCATCTTATAGATACCACCAGATCGGATCTCTCGGTTATCCTTCAGCCAGGACACTTTGATAGGAGTAGAGCCAATTACATGGCATTCAAGCTCCACTGGGTCCCCAGCTATGACTTCCATTGCTTCTAGTGTTTTGTCAAACTCAGGAGCAACTCTGGCATCTAAAAGTCACAACATGTAAAACAATTAATTTCTAATCATTGAATACTTCAGTTCTATAGGACTGACTTACTGCAAAGACGGGTACATGACAGAATAACTCCAGACAAAGGTAAAAGATAAGAATAGAGACTAAAATCTGCAGGCGATTGGTAATGCTTTAACCCAACAAACCTTTTATAGTTAGTGTTGAAGTACATGAGGCATTTCCAACCATGTTGGAAGCTTTGCAAGTATATTCACCGGCATCGGCCATTCCAGCATTAAGAATATTAAGAGTTGCCAGGTTTTCTGCAAAATATATTGTTACATTTCCTCCACTGGACAAATTCACACCGTCTTTGAACCAAGAAGTTTCAATTGGAGCCGAACCAGACAAGCGGCATTCAAATTTCACTGGCCGACACACGGTTTCCTCCATGTTCTTCAATTTTCTTGTGAAAGAAGGTGGAGTTTTAAGTTCTGCAAAATAGATAGTCATAAAGTAAGCATTTTAAAAGCCTTGGGTTAATGAGATTTTATAAATAAATAATTGCATTTTGGTACAGCCCCTTATCACGACATCTCAAAGAGCTTCAGAGAATTTACTGTGTAATGGAGTGACTGTGAATTTGCAGGCAATTGTGTACACAGCAATGTCCCACAAACAGCCATGAAACATGACCAATTTTATTTGGGGGACTGTAGGTCAAGACACCAGAAGAATGCCCTTCTTTTTTTTTTAATAGTACCGTGGGATTGTTAACATCCACCTGAACAGGGACCTATGTTTAACATCTCATCCGAAGGACGGCAGATCTGGCAATGCAACAGCGCCACATTGGAGTGACATCTTAGACAATTATTTCCTTTGTGACCCCACAACCTTCTGCCTCAGAGGTGAGAGTGCTACCACTGAGCCAAGCTGACATCCATTTTTGGAAGAACAAAAAGATTAAGACGTCCAGACAAACAATTGAGTTTAGCATAAACACATCAAACCGCAAAGCAGCGTTCACCTTGTATAGTCAGCGTGGCCATTGAGGAACAGCTACCGATTCTATTTTCCGCTTTGCAAACATATTCTCCACTGTCACTCAAAGCTGTTTTCTTCAGTTCCAGTGTGGCCACATTGTTGTAAAACGCCATCCCAACGTTAGGCATTGTTCTCAGCTTAGTGTCTCCTTTGTACCAAGACACTTTAATTTCAGGGGTTCCAGTCAGGATGCACGACAGAGATATTGCATCACCAAGTGTGACTTCCAAAGGCACCAATTCATGGACAAATGTTGGTGGTTCTGTAATAACAATAATTATAATAATTTTTACATTTGATAAAGCGCCTTATCACATGTTCAAGGTATTTTAAAGTGCTTACAGTAGCACTTCGATTAGATAAATTAGATCAGCTAAATAGCAGAATGCAGTTGCAAGTTGGCAAGTACAAAAAATATAGATTTAACAAACCTAATACAGTGACTTCAGCGTGACAAATGTCACCTCCAGCATCATTTTCCACCTCACAAGTGTATTTCCCACCATCGTCACTAATGCTGTGATGAATTTCTAATATGCAAGACTTATCGGTGGTGGTTATGGTATATTTTTCAGATTGAAATAATTCGAAATCATTTTTCTTCCAGATAACCTTAATTTCTGGGCTTCCAGAGTAGGTGCAGTCCAGACAGACGGACTTGTTCAGTTCAATGCTGGAATCCTTTAGTTTCTTCTGGAACACGGCTGGTTCTGGTAAAGACACACAAAAACCAAAGTGGTCAAAAACGATCCCAGCAGCACAATGTGAACTTTTATGGGGATGGTTTGCAATTTGTACTTTCACCAACCTTTCACAAAGAGATTTGTTGTGCAGGAATCTTTGCCAGCATCATTGCTAACTTGACATATATAGTCTCCACTTTCAGATGGTTCTACGTTCAGTAGTTCGAGTACCGCCACTGAGTCAGTCAAAGAAATATGACATTTTCTTCCAGTTACCAGTTCAGTGCTACCTTTAAACCACTTTACCGTCAGTGGGACGGTTCCAGTAACAACAGATGTAAATCTTGCTGTAGATTTAGGTAAAACCTTCTGAGATTCAGGTTTGCTCACAAATGAGGGTGGTTCTGAATGGGTCAAAAGAAAATGGATTAAGACATCCATTTAACTGATAGAGATTATCATTAAGAGTAAGCTGCATCTTCTCACTCTAACTAAAAAAAAACTTCCTTTTAAATAAAAAATACATTTGTCCTCTTCTCTTCTAAAGGTGGTTTGTCGTGCCTGGATATTGTTACACAGAACACCAATATTCCTCTGATATTTCATCCAAATGGTCCCTTTTTAAAAAAAAATTGTAGCCAAGATGGTGAGTTTCGGAAGAGGAGTATTTAAACAGGGAAGGAGGGAGGGAGGAAATTGCAAACAAGTCCATCTTGTCAGCTATTTAACATTCACATGTGTAGACTTCTAGCAGGCATTACTGACCAGTGAAGAAGAGAGAGGGGACCCTGGTTGATTTTTCTCCTTTCCAAACTCAAAGCTAATTTAGCATCCCACCCCTGCCCCATTTTAGACAGGCTGAACCCACACAGACCAGAGATCCCACCAGACACCTCCCTGACCTGCTTTACTCAATAGCGCATTACATAACATGGTGAACTGAGAGGCCCCAATAAGTCACTTATTATGAAAAAGTACAGAAAGGTATATTAAAAAATAAATTATTTGAATATAAGAATCGTCGAGATGAAAAGAAAAGCCTTGATATCTGCAATGAGAAATCAACTGACCTTTCACCGTCAAGATACCACTGCATTCATCACTTCCTGCAGCGTTTGTTGCTTTGCAGGTATAATTGCCAGCATCCAAAGTTTCCAGTGTGCTGATTCTTAAATTACACGTGTTATCTGCAAATGAGATGTCGTATTTTGCTTCATGTGCGATCTCCTGTCCATCTTTGAACCAGGAGATGGTGAAGGGCGCTGATCCGGACAATTTACACTCCATTAGGATGGGAGAGGCCAGGATACCATTGGCTTTCTTTAATTTTCTGGTGAATGATGGCGGAATAATGCGATCTGTTTGTGAGACACACCAACAGCCCAATGATTTACAAAAGTTTTTCTTTTCAAAAGATAAAATAAAGAATTTAAGAACATCTTTAAGAAAAACAGGATAAAGAATAAATGACAATGAACCCAACCTAGAACATTGATTGTTGCTTTGCAGCTATCTGTACCAACATTATTCTGGACTTCAAACGTATATTGTCCTGAATCTTCCCTCTCTCCACAAAGAAGCTTTAAGCTGGCAATCTTGTTCTGAAAACTGATCTTATATTTTCTGCCGGACACCAGTTCTTTACCATCTTTGAACCATATAACTTTTAGTTCTGGTGTCCCAGCCACAACACATTCCAGAATGGTTGTATCTCCGGCAGTCACACTGACAGACTCTGCCTTCTCCACAATGGTGGCTGGCTCTGCAAGATAAGAACACTTTGCGTTACAAACATCTTTTGATACGCAAAGGAAATGATCAACCAGTAGTCAGGAGAACTGTTACATATGGATTTAACGTTATGGATATCCGTAGACATTGAATAGGAACTGTCTCTAGATTGCTGACCTAGGACTGATACTGTAGCAGTGGACTCTTGCATTCCAGCATCGTTTTTGATCTGGCAAGTGTAACTTGCGGCATGGATGACTTTTGCTTTTGCGATGTGTAAGGTGACAACGTTTTGTTCAAAGGATGTTGTCACGTGCTCGTGATCTCGCACATCTTCCTTGTCCTTCAGCCAAGTGACATGAATGGGCTCGGAACCTTTAATGGTAGCCTGCAAGGTAACTGACTCTCCAAGGACAGAAGACGCGTTGGAAAGTTTCTTCACAAACGAAGGCGGCTCTGGAGATTTAAAGACACGAGAGCAAGAATTATGGAGAACGAACCTCAGCATCTCTTTTCTTGCAAGTCCCACACCAGAAAAGTAAGAAAAGCCAATTGGAAAAAGATTGACAAACCTTTGAGCCTTAACGTCCCAGTACAACTGTCGCTTCCCACGTCATTCTTGGACATGCACTGGTATTCACCTACGTCTGAGGTTTCCACTTTAAGAATATGAAGACATGCTACATAGTTTTCGTAAGTCATTTTGTATTTTTTAGTGGCTCGGATTTGCCGTTTGTCCTTGTGCCAGGTGACTTCAAAAGGAGCTGTGCCAGTCAGCGTGCTCTGGAGAATGACATCAGTGCCTTTCAGTACGTGAACGGACTCCAGCGTTTTAATGAACGCAGGGGGTTCTGCAAGAAAGCATTCATTGGTTTCATTGATTCGTACATGGCAAAGAAGCTGTAGAACCTTGTGAGGCAAAGGCGAACACAATTTGTCAACAATCATTCCCACCTTTGACTGTGACAGCAACACTACAGCTCACGCTGCCTGCGTCGTTGTGCGCTTCACATATGTAATCACCACTGTCCAGCACGTCAGATTCAGCTAGCTCGAGAACGGCCAGAGATTTATCGAAGGACATTCTGTATTTGTTACTTGCTCTAATTTCACTGTCGTTCTTGAACCATGAGATCTTGATTTCAGGCGTGCCAGTCACTCTGCACTCAAAATGTGCCGATTCACCCTTCTTCAGCACTCTGGTGGGCTCCAGCTTCTGACTAAAGGATGGAGGTTCTAGGAAATCAAATGAGATACACTTAGTGCAAAGTTTACCAATATATCCCTTTTTGAGGAATGGCTGAAGTCATGAAACAGGAAAGAAATACACCAAGAAAGACTGAATAAAACAGCAAGTGCGAGAAAAAAAAATTAAGTTTGACACTTGTTATTACCAAATAAATGGTGGTTAGCATAACATAACATAACATAACAAACGATTAACATATGAAAGAACAAATAAAAAAAAGAATGCAATGAAGATGCTAAGATTCTAATGTAAAATTATTGTAATGAAGATCACAATTAGACAAATGTACTGAGAACACTCAGAAACATAAAGAAATAGATAAAGAAATAGATAAAAGATAGGACAAACAGGACATGTACCCAACAGATAACATGTACAATACCAACACAACACAGAATTCCACACCTGTTACGGACAGTTTTGCGGTACAAGTGTCTACGCCAGCATCATTGGTGACGTGACAAGTATAGTATCCTGTATCAGAAGATTTCACTGAACACAGTTCAATAGAGCTGGAGGAAGTTTCCTTCACAATGATACATGTAGCCGCAGCAGTTAGCTCCTTGTCATCCTTAAACCATTTGAAAAAGAGCGGGAGCGTTCCTTGCACAACACTCTTAAATTGTACTCTTGAACCACGAGAAACTCCCTGTGAAATTGGCTTCACCACAAATCTTGGTGGTTCTAAAAATTCATTGAAGAGAAATTGTGCACATTGAAAGAAGAAGCGCTTACGAAGATCCGTGGATTGCAGAAAGCTTATGCTAATGAGCGGCATAAATTTCCGATAACGCGATTCATAGAATGATTATTTAAAACTTTCGAACGATACCGGTATTTAAAGCAGCGGGTATTTAAAATAAATTGTTGACATTTTTCATGTTAAAAGCATTAGAAAAATTGAGCAGAAGATAATAAGGTACTATTTCCAACCTTTGACTGTTAATGCACCACTGCATTCAGCGCTTCCTGCTACATTTGATACTTTGCAAGAATAAACTCCACCGCCTGCGATATCAAGTTGATTAATCTCCAAAGTTGAAATGTTATCTTGCATTGAGATTTTATATTTAGTGCTATCTGATATCTCTGCATCATCCTTATACCAATAAATGCTCATTGGAAGAGAGCCAGCGATTTTGCACTCCATAGAAACGGAAGACCCTAATACATTGCTCATATCCTTCAATTTTTTCATAAATGTTGGTGGAATTATTCGATCTGCACAACATAAAGCACAACCAATCAGCTTCAAAATTCAACTTTTTTTTAACACACACTGAAGAATATGTCTCAATTATATTTCTTTTATATCTAAACTTTCTAATGTTCCAATATATGGAAAAAACACCAACCTATTGCTGTCAATGAAGCTTTGCAACTGCTGACTCCAAAGTCATTTTGGACTTCGAAAGTATATTCATCACTATCCGTCTTCTCGACAGACATAATCCTTAGACTGGCCACCATTTTCTCAAAGCTCAATGTATAATGTCTGTCGGATGTCAGTTCCTTTCCATCCTTAAACCATTTTACTCTTAAGTCTGGTGTGCCAGTCACAGTACATTGCAAAATTGCCGGATTTCCAATAGTTACATTGCATGAATCTGCTTTTTCTATAATGTTTGCGGGTTCTGTTTGAAAAGAAATTGCACTGTAATGTTCACATACTTGACATTTGAATGCAGCTTTCTCTTGAATGCAAAAGCAAAGAAGAGGCAATGTTAAATTTATGCAACACACAATTGGAAGTATTAGGTCCAGTGTGGGGCATCTTACTATAAAAAGGGGATCAAATTCATTGAGAGGGTACAGTGGAGATTTACTAGGGGGAATGAGGGGTTATATGTAAAGTGGGGAGACTTACAAAAGTTGGGACTATTTTTATTAGAACAGGGAAAATTAAGGGAGGGCCTGCTGGAGGCTTTCAAAATGATAAATGGGTGGAAAATGGGATGGAAAATGGGTTCTGATCGGGCAAATAATGATCAACTATTTTCCACTGTTCAACGTAAATTGAGCATTATCACCAGAAGAATGAGAGGATAAAAGTTTAAAAAATATATAATTTCATACAAATGGTTTTTGGACCATGAGTCCATGTAGCATTTATAAGGGAATTGGGTAAATACTAGAGAGAAAATTAAAGGGTATGCGGAAAGAGCAAGGGAATGGAATTAGCTGTAGTCGGAGAGCACAGATGTGATGGGTCAAATGGCCTCTTTCTGTGCCATTCACTGCTATAATTCACAAAGCATGATATGAAACAAAGTATGATATGAAACAAAGTAAGATGAGGTACAACAATTTTGAACTTGCCAATGATTGGTTTGCATGCATTGTCCAATTAAACAGCTGAGTGCCAGCTACCAACCTGTTACTCTCAATGTAGCAAAACATTTCTCAATCCCTGCATCATTTTTGGCCTGACAGACGTATCTTGCACCGTGTTTTGCTTCAACAGATATAATTTGCAGAGCGGCCACATTATTCTCAAAAGAAATTATGACATTATTATCTTCCTTGACATCGTCCTGATCTTTCATCCAATTTATGGATAAAGGTTGTGAGCCTTTTACCAGGCATTGAAACACTGCGGAATTTCCAGCAAAAGTTGTAACATTTTCAATCTTCTTTACAAACGATGGTGGGTCTGGTTTAAGATAAACAGTCATAAAATACAATTAAGTTCTCTGCTCCCTTCTTCTCCCAAATGATAATCAAATGATTCTAGATCCTGTTAAGAGTGAGATTTAAACTATATTCTGCGGTATCGCAGAACAACATCCTATTGGATTTCAACTGACCTTTCAATTTGAGACTGCAATTACAGGTACAACTTCCCACATCATTTGCAACCGTGCACTTGTAGTCACCGGCATCTGAGACATCCACCTTCAAAATGAGAAGGCTAACTACAGCGTTTTGGGTGATCATCTTGTACTTTTCGCTAGACGAAATCTGTTTGTTTTCCTTATACCACGTAACGTCAAAGGGACCTGTACCAGTCACCTCGCATTCGAGAGTGACTTCACAGGCTTTTACTACCTCAGTATGCTCAAGTTTCCTTCTAAAAGTGGGAGGTTCTATGAAGTAATCACAACGAAAGAAATACATATCAACCAAAGTGCGGAGAACAATAGTACCTCATTGGTACTATCAGGGAATAAATACTTTGTCTATGCACAGGTTGTTTCTGAGCAAATTGCGATGATGATACTTTTACAGACCTTTAACTTTCACTTCGGTGCTGCAGCTGTCACTACCAGCTTCATTCTGTGCTTCACAGGCATAATGTGTACTGTCACTCAGATCAACACCAAGTATCTCAAGAACTGCCATAGAATCATCAAACGACATCAAGTATTTGTCATCGGCATTGATTTTATGGCCATTTTTGTACCAAGTAATTTTGATTTCAGGTGTGCCGGTAACAATGCATTCAAAGCGTGCAGAGTCTCCATTCCTCAGCACTGTCGAAGAATCTAGCTTTTTAATGAAGCTCGGAGGTTCTAGAAACCAAAATATAATCATCTTAAATATAACGGTTATCTATAGGCGACTAGACTTAAGTAATAGTGATGAATTAAAAAAGATATTTATAAGTAACTATAATTAAAAAAAACTCTTCTGCTCTACAGAAAAGCAAAGTTAAATTACTTCTTTTTGTTAATTGGTTTTAATTATCTTCCTCCATCTTACTGTATTCCATCATATTTCTTTGTCTTGAGCTATAGATTCCGCCCTCCCAAAGCAACACCAATTAATGTTACTCTGTATTCAGTTAACAAAGGCCAACTTCTAAGGCAGTGTGGCTCTCTGCCAGTTCTTAAACGTCCTCCCAACGTGAAAGGTGCTGTATGAATGTAATTTTGCTGCTGTTGTTGTTGTTAAATGATGTCTGATGTTCTGCTGCCAAGTAAGCAACTTAACAAAGATTAGCGAAGAACAAATAATTACAATTTTGAATGTTACTCCAAACTCTGATTTGAATGCATGATAGTCCCTCATCTCCACCTCCCCTGTACCCCTTGTAGGAGTCTAACCTTCCACCACTGGTCTGCACTCGCCCCAAAGATAAAATATGTTAAGCCTATCCAATCTTCGAAGGCTGAAAAGGCTAGCTAACAATGCTAGATCGCGATTGAGGTAAAGAAATCCAGAAATGCAGACCTTTAACAAACAATTTTGCTGCACAGGTGTCGGTACCAACATCATTGATGACTTGGCAGCTGTAACTGCCCGCATCAGATACTTTGGCTGAAAAAAGCTCTAGGAAATGTGTTGAGCCTTCATTCCAAATGGAACATGCCACACCAGACGTCAATTCCCTGTCATCCTTGAACCACTTTGTAGACAGCGGGGAATGTCCTTTTACAACACTCCTAAACTGCACTGTGGAGCCAAGTATAACTTCCTGGGCCGTTATTTTGACCGTAAAACTTGGTGGCTCTAAAATTCATGTGAAAAGAAGATATTCAATGAGATTAGCTCCAAATTCCAAACTCTAAGAGATTACAAGTAAAAGAATGCAGTGTTCTGAATTACGTCCTGTTTGATACATAAATTGATAACAAAATAAAGATAACGTAATGCAATATATTAATTTACTGTGCTTATACACACCAAGTAACTGCAGAAAATTGTTAGAAAAAAAGATGTGTATTTGCGACTTGCTTTAAAACTAACTAAATGTATTAAAATGTAGGCTTTCAAACCTTTTACGGTTAAGGTACCACTGCATTCATCCCTTCCTGCTGAATTTGTTGCTCTGCAGACATAAATCCCACCATCTGAAAAATCTAACTCAACGACGTCTAAAGTCAGTTCGTTGTCTTGATATGACATCTTGTATTTGTTACTATCTGTTATTTCTCTGTTATCTTTGTACCAAGAAATAGTCAGGGGAATAGAACCAGACACTTTGCAATCCATGTGCATGAAAGATCCTAAAACACTGTCCATTTCTTTCAATTTCCTTGTAAACAGTGGAGGAATTATTTGATCTGTCCAAGAAATACACAAAAAAAGCGTAAAATATCAAAAAGGGAAGCATTGTGAACTTTATGCCGAATTCAGAAACGTCTGTGTGTTTTAAAATATATATAACAATTAAACCCTTTTAAAATGCAATTGAATCACAAACCTAATACGGTCAAAGGGACACTGCAGCCACTTGTTCCAAATTCATTCTGGACCTCAAATGTATAGTCCCCAGTATCATCCATTTTAACAGATAAGATCTTTAGCCTGGCCACTTTATTCGTAAAACTCGTTTTATATTTTGAATTTGATGCCAGCTTTTTCCCATTTTTGAACCAGGTAACTTTGAGTTCTGGGGTACCAGCCACGGTGCATTCCAGTATGGCCGGATCTCCCATAGTCACAGTGAGTGGCTGAGTTTTCTCTATGATTTTTGCAGGTTCTAAGGGAAAGAAATCACACCATTTACGTCAGAACAACTGTGCAGCAACGTTTGTCTGTGATTGAGACTTTCACAGAATAAATTCCACGTGGAAACGGCAACTATTCTGAGACAGAGATCCTCAATCAATTGTAAAAAAAAATGGACACAATTTCAATTGTATTATGCTGATTAATTCCTACTGACCCATGACTGTCAAAGTAGCAAAACATTGGGCTGCTCCTGCATCATTCTTTGCCTGACAAATGTATTTTCCACTATGATTGTCTTCAACGTTAGTTATTTCCAATGTAGCAACATTATTCTCAAAGGACATTTTAAATTTTTCGTCTTCTTTGATACGAGCGTCAGCTTTTATCCATCTTATAGATATGGGAGTTGATCCTTTAACAAGACATTGGAATACTGTAGAATTTCCAGAAAATGTTGTTGCATTTACTATTGTCTCTATGAAGGACGGTCGTTCTGGTTTGAAATGAACAAAATACATTCTGTTATTGTACAGAAGCACACGCAAAACATTCAATATAATTCATTGAAATGATGCGTTCAACGACTTTTCATACCACAAAGCAACTGACCTTTCAAACTGACTCCAGCACTACAGGAACAACTGCCCACATCATTCTTTACGGTACATTGGTATTCACCAACATCCGAAATATCAGACTTTAGAATGCAAAGGCTGGCTAGCGATCTCTCAGAGACCATCTTGTATTTTTTACTAGGGCGTATCTGTTTTTTGTTCTTATACCATGTAACTCCAAAGGGACCCGTACCAGTCACCTCACATTCAAGAAGCACATCACTTGCTTTCACTACCTCAACAGATTCAAGCTTCTTGGTAAATGACGGAGGTTCTACAAAAGCAAAGACATCAACGTGACAAATTGACAAATCCCAGACACTAAACATTTAAAAAAAAAAAAAACAGTGATTCCCATCAACAATTCTTGAGCCACAAAAACAATATTTCAGCGGCTTGTGCCTGAAGGCCAACTTGGTGGCTGATTATGGGAGTCAAGTCAGATTCCCTCTTTCACTAAATGCACAGAGTTATGTTATCGAGATTGGTTTGTATTCAATGACAATTTTCAAAGGCATTTACATGCCTCAAAAAATTAATTTGGGCCAAGAGTAGTTGATTCTAAACGATAAAATGTGGGAATTAAATATTTTTTAAATGGTGACATTGTCGCACGGCGAATAATTTGTGAGGATAATTAATTAGTAAAGACCAATCACTTATAAATCTTATTGGCCAAATGAAATATTTTAGTAAAATCAAAGCTAAATCAGCTTATATTAGCCTCCAAATCCATAATCACAAATAAAGCAATAATGGGATATTTTCAAAAGATCCCATTATTGTTCAGATGGAACGTGAAACAAGGAATGTTTACAAACCTTGAACTGTAACTTCAATGCTGCAAGATTCGCTACCAGCTTCGTTCTGCGCTCCACAAGAATATTTCCCACTGTCATCCAGACTGACATCAGTCATTTCAAAGATTGCCACAGAATCAATAAATGATATGCTGTGTTTTCCACTGGCACTAATTGCACAGTTATTTCTGTACCAAGTAACATTGATTTCAGGTGTGCCAGTTAATTTGCACTCAAAGCGTGCTGTCTCTCCTTTTTTTAACACTGTTGTTGGGTCTAACTTCTTAATAAAATATGGAGGTTCTGGAGAATAAAACATTTTATAAGCTTATTATAAAGATAAAAGACTAAATCAAAGATATACCACACACAGGGGCATAATGAACGAGGAAGACACAAACAGAGTGACGTTATAAAGAACATGCAACGTGACATGAAGGAAAATAATGTTTCCGAACACACTGTAAAGTTTAGCTATTGATAAAGAGATGGGTCGAATTTTTAAGAGTTCCACAACTGGTAAGAATAAAAGAGTCCATCTGAAATGCACACCTTTGACAAATAGCCTTGTCGTACAAGTTTCACTGCCAACGCTGTTGCTGGCTTCGCAAGTATAGTCACCGGTGTCAGAAACTTTGGCTGAAAACAGCTCTAGCAAACTTGATGAGCCTTCGTTTAAAATGAAGCATTCAGCTCCAGACATCAATTCCCTGCCATCCTTCAGCCACTTGATGGTCAGGGGAGAGGTTCCTTTCGCAACGCTTTTAAACTGCACTGCGGAGCCAGGAATAACCTCCTGGGCAACAGGTCTCTCTATAAAACTTGGTGGTTCTAAAAATGTATTTTGGGGGAAAAAAAATGTTCAATAGAATTAGATTCCTCTTGTTCCGAACTTTTTTGTTGTTGTAAGATATCTGTTAAAAATCACTTGCAAAGCTAGAATTGCAATTTACTGCAAAAGACATAACAAATTGCAAATTCAACAAAAGAGTCGTCTCAATGACATGATAAGGCGCCATATCAAATGCAAAGATGATTATTATCATTATATTAAATCAACATGAGGAAAACTAAAAAGCCAGAATGAAAATGGGAACAAATATGTGATGAGAATGAGCTTAATTCGTGAAGATAATGGGTAGATTTGCCAAAGCTATGGAACGCACTGAAATATAATAAATTAATCTCTCAAACCTTTTACAGTAAAGACAGTGCTGCAATTGTCACTTCCCGCTGAATTGGTTGCCTTACAAGCGTAAATTCCACCATCTGCAATCTCTAGTTCTGTCATCTCCAAAATCGCCATGTTGTGTTGGCTGGACAGTTTGCATCTTTTATTAGCTGATATTACTGTGTCATCTTTATACCATGAAAAACTGATTGGAAGAGAACCAGAGACTTTGCATTCCATGCGTATAAAAGATCCTAAAACACTGCCCAATTTCCTTAATGTTCTGGTAAATACTGGAGGAACTGTTTGATCTGTCCAAGACAAAGTGACAAAACACAACCAGTCAACCTCAACCACAAAAGTTGGGAAGGGGGAAATATTTCACCAAACTTTACGCTTCAATGCTTTAGCTTTGATAGGAATTTCTAACTAGCAAGGAAAAAAAACTGAGTATAAAAAACTCTCGTGAAGCCCTTAAATTAATCCAAAGTGGAGTTTATGTTTTAACTAAAATATCTCTCCCAAAATGATTGAAATCGATAGTTTAAGCAACTCGAAATCATTTCTTAAAATTATAAATAAAAATTATGAACTGGGGTAATAATCCCTTCAAAATTTAAGTTTAGAGTAACAGTAATGATTTGGGCACTCCATCTACGCCTATTTTGGGGACGCTGCAGAATTGGCTGTCACCTTTCGCCCACAAGATATGCAGCCAATCCACTTTACAATATACTCTGTGAAGCTGAATGACGTAATAAGGGGCTATATCAAATGCAATGACTATCAGCGTTAAGATTGATCGATCTTCTGTGATAACCTAAACATTTTGCATTGTATCATCAATGGGCTCATATAGTAGTTGTCACCAGGATTATTTTTTTTCCATTTGCAAATTACCGCACTGTCAAAGAAAATCCTACCAATTCTAGGCCTGTCAATGCATGTTTTACTCATGTAATCGTTCCACACAAAGAAATCACCAACCTAGGACTGTCAATGAAGCTTTGCATCTGCAGGATGCAAATTGATTCTTGACATCAAATGTATAATCACCACTATCCTCCTTACAAACGGATGGAAACTTTAGGCTGATCACGTTATTCTGAAAGCTGATGGTGCACTTCCTGCTAGACACCAGCTCCTTCCCATCCTTAAAGCATTTTACGTTTAACTCTGGTGTACCACTGACAGTACATTCCAGGTTGGCTGGATCGCCCACAGTCACGCTAAGCGAATGTGCTTGCTCTGTTATTTTTGCTGGCTCTGTGAGAAGGAAACAAACTCTCTTCAGTAGGAGAACGTCACGGTGTTGGGCAAGGATGTTGCTTTGCTTCTCTTTAAAAAAAAGCTTTGGATCAATAAAGAATCCACATTTAGTTGGCAACATCATGCGATGTAGCAAAGCTTATCCCAACTTTTAGTCCACTGACCTGCTACCAACAATGTGGCAGAACACTTCTCAGTTCCAGCATCGTTCATGGCCTGACAAATATATTTCCCTGCATGTTTTTTTCCTGTGGCGTTTATTTGCAGGGTGGCAATATTGTTCTCAAATGACATGATTATATCTCCATCCTCTTTCACATCATCTTTATCTTTTATCCAAGTTACATACAGAGGTTTGGAGCCTGTTACCAGGCATTGAAATACGGTGGTTTTCCCAGCAAACACCGTCATATTGTCAAACTTCTTTGTAAATCCTGGGGGCTCTAGTTTAAAATAAACAGTCATGTGTTCAGGTTATGTGAAAATATTTCACTCCCGCAACACTGAAATGTTTTCATCACTTTTAAGCGGATGGTAAATAGTGGAGAAGAAAATACTTTGACATTCTGCTGTGCGCAATTGGCGGCCACGTTTCGGCCACAAAATACACCGACAATCCGCTTTACAATATACTCTGTGAGCGCTTTGGGATGTCTCGACTATGTGATAATGCGCTACATCAAATGCAAGGATTATTATTATTATTATTATCATCATAATAGTAAAACTGCAACTGACCTTTCAAACTGACTCCAGCACTACAGGAACAACTGCCCACATCATTCTTTACTGTACATTTGTATTCACCAACATCTGAGAAGTCAGATTTTAGAATGCAAAGGCTGGCTAATGAATCATCAGAAGTCATCAGGTATTTTTTACTAGGTCGAATGTGCTTACTGTCCTTATACCATGCAACTTCAAAAGGACCTGTACCAGTCACCTCACATTCAAGAGGCACATCGTTTGTTTTCACTACCTCTACAGATTCAAGCTTCTTGGTAAACATAGGTGGTTCTAAGGAGCAAACACAGTGATATATGATTTACTAGAAAAGATCGAGAATGCAGCCAGTAAAACGCTCAATCCTGTACGGTACTTGTGTTACAAACCTTTAACTTGTACCACAAAGTTGCAACCGTTGCTACCAGCTTCGTTCTGTGCTTCGCAGGAATAATCGCCACTGACTTCCATGCTTATCCCAGCAATTTCCAGCAGTGCCAATGAGTTTACAAATGATATCCTGTATTTCTCACTGGCTCTAATTTCATTGTTATTGAGATACCAAGTCACTGTGATTTCCGGTGTACCGACTATTTTGCATTCAAAACGTCCAAACTCTCCAGTTTTTAATACTGCTGTAGGAGCTGGCTTCTGAGTAAAAGTTGGAGGTTCTAGAGGAATGAAACGTAATTAACCAGTGCACTGAACTTAAAGGTATAGAGTAATTGAAATTGCAATCCACGCTTTTCAATATTTAGGACCTGGTTGCGGACAAAGAACATAAACGACAGACAAACAGACTGAAAAACGAACTTCAGACAGATACGTACCTTTCAACGTAACTAAGTAAGAAAGAGTGTTATACAAATCTCAATCGTTAGCTAATAAGAGTTCCAAACATGCACACCTTTTATGAGTAGTTCTGCATGACAGGTTTCTGCACCAACGTCATTGCTGACTTTGCAGGTATAACCACCAGCATCAGTCACTTTAGTTGAGATTAGTTCCATGAAGTGTGTTGAGCCTTCATTCCAAATGGAACATGCTGTACCCGGCTTCAGTTCCCGGCTTCCTTTGAACCATTTCACAGACAGTGGAAGAGTTCCTGTGACAACACTCCTAAAGTGCACTGTGGATCCAAGTATGCTACCTTGGGATACTATTTTTTCTACAAAGCTTGGTGGCTCTATAATTTATTTAAGAGGAAGAAAAAAATTAGTGAAATTAGCCGCAAGGAAAATAAAAAGCTATCGTTTCAAAAAAAAAAGTGCAATTCCAGCATCTTAATATTGAACAAAATTTAACTAGCAAAAACAAATTTATGCGAAGTAAAATCTGGAAATGGAAACAGTATATTTGCAGTTGCCAACAAAAAAAAAGCAGTGAATTTTATCATTGGAAAATTAGCATTTGATGAATGTTAAAGTAGAAGTGGAATGTGGGGGGGTGGTAATGTGGTCTTCAAACCTTTAACGGATAAGGATCCACTGCATTCACAACTTCCAGCATCATTTGTTGCTTTGCAATAGTAATTTCCATCATCCGCGATTTCAAGTTGAGCGATCTCCAACACTGATGTGTTGTCTTCAAATGATATTGCGTATTTGTCATTTGCCATTATCTCTTTGTTATCTTTGCACCAAGAAATGCTGATTGGATGAGAACCAGACACTTTGCATTCCATGTGCATCAAAGCCCCTAATATGTTATCCATTTTCTTTAACTTTCTTGTAAATGATGGAGCAATCATTCGATCTGTCCAACACAGAGCAATAAAACAAAGGTTGTCAGCTGAAAGCAGCAGATTTTTGCAATGGTTTGCAATGTTGTTCTTAAAGTACTTGTAATGTCCCTTAAGCTATTCAAAGCATGAGCGTGGTGAATGTGGACATGAAGAACTAAGGATATAATTATGGTTGTAGATGATATCCTCAATGCCTACAAGCCAATCGAATACCCCAGACTCAATCTGAATATTGATATTTTCTACTACAAAAGGTAATATGATAACACCAATATTCAGATATGATGCCAGAGCATTAGAGCATTTACAAGCCTTCATTTATTAAATTAGACTGGAAATGATTTCTTTTGAAATGCATGTTTTATATGAGCAAAGCTTTCAATGCACAAATTCACCAACCTAGCACCGTCAAAGACGTCTTATAGCTCTCTTGTCCAAACTCATT
The DNA here is from genome assembly GCA_035084275.1 of Hydrolagus colliei. Lineage (NCBI taxonomy): Eukaryota > Metazoa > Chordata > Chondrichthyes > Chimaeriformes > Chimaeridae > Hydrolagus > Hydrolagus colliei. The sequence goes on along the minus strand of CM068747.1, from coordinate 23,272,052 downwards.
CTTGACCTCGAAAGTATACGCTCCACTGTCATCCTTATCAACAGACAGAACCTTCAGGCTGGCCACCTTATTCACAAAGCTTATTTTATATTTCCTGCTGGATGTCACCTCCTCTCCATTCTTGAACCATTTTACTTTGAGTTCGGGTGTGCCAGCTACAACACATTCCAAAATTGCTGTGGTTCCTGAAGTAACACTTAGTGGTTCTGTTTTCTCTAGGATTTGTGCGGGTTCTGTGAGAAAAATCATACTACCTCATTAGAAGGAATAAGAACGATGATTTGCATCTTTAAAGCTCAAACCTCCTTACCCGCATCACACCAGTACTTGCTAGGCTCCACTGGCTCACAATCACAGAACGGATTGATTTTAAGATTCTCTCACTCATTTTTGAATCCCTTTACGCCCTTGCATCTCCCTAGCTATCCGATCAGCTAATCCCCAACTCCATCACCCGCTGTCTCTGCTCAGCTGGCTCCGGCCTCTTGTTTGTCCCTCGTCCCCTCTGTTCCACCATCGGAGGCAGTTCCTTCAGCCACTATGCCTCAAAAGTCTGGAACTCTCTCTTAATCTCTCTGCCTTGCTCCCTCACTCCCTACTTCTAAATCCCATCTGAAGACCTTTCTTTTTGATCGTACTTCCAGTCACCTCCAGCCTTCCTCTGTGATACTGTCATAAGTGCTACATAAATGAAAGCATTGTTGTTGTTCAATGACTAACTGAAGTTAAATTAATTCAGTGACAAAGAATGAACCATAAACCTATATATTTAGCTCATACTAACCTGTAACTAACAAGGTAGCAAAACACTTCTCAATGCCTGCATCATTGCTGGCCTGGCATGTGTACTTTCCACTGTGACTGTGTTCAACAGCAGCAATTTGAAGTACAGTGGTATTGTTCTCAAAATAAATTTTAATATTATCATCTTCTCGGATTTCATCCTTGTCTTTCATCCAGGTAACAGACAGAGGAGACGAGCCTCTCACGCAGCCTTCAAAAGTGGCTGAGTTTCCTGCTAATGCCATCACGTTCGCAATCTTCTGCACAAATGAGGGGGGTTCTGATTTTGAAGTTAAAAAGTTATACAAATCAAATGTTAGTGCACTGGATATGCTTTTGCAACATGAATCAAGTGAAAACTAACAAAAATACTGTAAAATTGCAAACGTCCCAAAGAAAAAAGCGAATGGTCTGCAAACATCTGCTGAACTGACCTTTCAATTGAACTCCGGCAGAGCAAGTGCAACTTCCCACATCATTTGTTACTTTGCACTTGTATTCACCCACGTCTGAGCTATCGATCTTTTGAATGTAAAGACTGACTAATGAGCGTCTATCGGACATCTGGAATTTTTTACTAGATCGGATTTGCTTATTGTCCTTAAACCAAGTGACTTCGAAAGGGATTGTGCCAGCCACTTCACACTCAAGACTCAGATCAGTGGCTTTTACCACCTCAACTGCATCAAGCTCCTTTCTAAAAGAAGGAGGTTCTAAAAGAAAAAGGACACACAACAAAAGGATTCGGATATCAACCAAACTGAAAGATTTCTGAAGAAAATGACTTGCAATTGCTTGTACCATATTGTTCGCAATAAGACACGGCCACAGACCTTTAACTGTAACTGTGACAATGCATCTGTCAGTCCCGGCTTCATTCTGCGCTTGGCAAATGTATTCACCACTGTCCTCCACACTGGCATTGATAATCTCAAGCATTGACACCGAATCAACAAACGACGTTCTGAACTGGTTAGTTGGTTGAATTTCAGTTTCATACTTGTACCAGGTAACTTTGATATCAGGCGTGCCTGTTACAGTGCATTCAAAAGACGCTGAACCTCCCTTTTTCAGCAATGCTGTGGGATCTGGTTTCAGAACGAAGGTTGGTGGTTCTACAAAGGCAAAGTGTATCGAAATTAATCCCAAGAAAAGCAATTGGTCATCACGCATGTTCAGATGAGGTATTTGAATAGTAATGGATGAGACATGGAAAGTAAAGCGTCTGCTAAAATAAAGCAGTGTTGAGAAGCCATCATAACCGTTGCACTAAGAAAACAAATGTCCATCTAATTTCTATTTTAAACCTGTCTATACTCAAAACCTCCTCACTTCCTGAACTGAACTCATATGATGCACAAAGTTAAAACCACATCAACCAAGGTCATAGATGTCAAATATCAATAGCCATTGAATAGAGTACATCTGGCACCTTGCAATATCAAGAAAGGCATGTTCATCCAAATGTCAGTGGCCTTTGAAAACTTTACAAAAACATTTTGACAGACTTTACATATCTTTGACGATATCAGGAAAATTACTTGCCCCCCACCCCCTCCCCCATTTAAAAAAATATATAATTTGACATGTTACAATTATATTTAAATCATTTGGATCCTTGATTTGTGAAACTAACTTGTTACTAACATATATGATTATATGTTATACCATATACATGGACGCAAAGCCACACCCATGTTACAAATAAGATACTTACCCGAAGATGAACCACCTTATGGCTTCAGATGACACAACTCACTCACCCTTTGGGCTCATGAGTCACATTTTCTTTAGAAAATATTATTTGACAATTTCCTACATAATCTCCTTATAAGTTTAAACCAAATCGTTTCAGAATGCACATCATCAAATTATGACCAAAAAAACTTACAACAGCTTAAAATTGAGGTTTTCCATTTTCTCTGAGAACAACAACAAATATTAAATAGCATCAACATGAAAGCCAAGATTGTTCAGTTTGTGTGTAAAGCAAAATCAATCAAATAAAGACAGAGCACAAAACATGTTAGACGCAGACTGGAACAGAAGGAATAAGAAGAAGTTACAATGATTTTCGCAATAAAATTCAAAGAAAATTTACAGTGTTCGGTGGAAACACTATGAGAAAATTCACACCTTTCACAAAGAGTTTTGCGCCACATGTCACTGTTCCAACTTCATTGCTGACTTGGCATGTGTAGTCACCCGTGTCTGATACGCTTGCCGAAAAGAGCTGGAGCAAACTTGTTGATCCTTCCTTTGAAATGTAACACGATGGACTAGATATCAACTCCTTGTTGTCCTTGAACCATTTCGTAGTCATTGGAGGTGTTCCACTTACAACGCTTCTAAACTGCACTTTGGTGCCAGGCACTATGTCTTGGGACAGCGGCTTCATAGTGAAGTATGGAGGCTCTAAACATTTCCGGAGGAAAATTGCAAAAGTGGCCATTAACACAAAGGTAAAATGAGGACGAAGCTTTACTTTGAAAAGATTGGTCAAATGAAGGATGATACGTCCCTAAAGCATGGGATTCCAACCATGTTTGGTTAACGTGGCAGACTAAGATGGAATGATAAGTTATGGTCGCAGCGATCAAACAGGTGTTAGCTAAGTTAAGAACTCGAGGAGGCACTTCAACAAGACTGAGCCAGAACAGTATCAAAATTCAAACCTTTTATAGTTAAGGCACCACTGCACTGGTCACTCCCAGCTGCATTTGTTGCAGTACAAGTGTACTTTCCAGCATCGCTCATCTCTAGTTGGTGAATTTCCAACTGTGCCATATTATCGTGAAATGAGATTTTATATTTTTCATCGGCTGTTATCTCTTTGTCATCTTTGTACCACAGCAAATTCATAGGAACCGATCCAGAGATCTTGCATTCCATCTTAACGAAAGAAGTTTTCAAGCCATCCATCGGCTTTAGCTTCCGCTTGAATGACGGAGGGACTGTGCGATCTGCCCAACACATGGTAAAAATGCAACCGCTGTCATGTCTTCGAAGGAAAAGTTACTGAACAAAATTGTTCTTTTGAAAGAGGCATCTAAGCAGAAGAAAACATTGATACCAACCTAATACTGTTACAGCAGCTTGGCAGCTACTGCTGCCAACATCATTCTTCACCTCACAAGTATATTCAGCGCTGTCTGCTTTCTCTGTGGCTAGAATCTTTAAACTAGTTACTTTATGAGTGGTATTAATTTTATATTTTCTATCAGACATCAACTGTGTGCCATTCTTAAACCATGTGGCTGCAATCTCGGGTGTTCCTGTGAAACTGCACTCCAGAGTTGCTGAATCTCCTGCAGTTACACTGATGGATTCTGCCTTCTCTATGATATTTGCAGGTTCTGTGTCAAAAATAAGAGTGTAAGAACATGGCAATACAACACCATATTTAAGATAAATGAGGAAGAATAGAAGAACATAAGAATATAAAGAAAGGAAGAAATAAGAAAAGACCATTTCGGCCCATTTGGCTTGCTCTCTTTTGATCTTTTATATTGAATTGATCAGAGTTATTTATTTATAGTTTCCTTAATCCCAGGTAGCTCAGTTTATCGAGCACCAGATTTTGGACATAGGGGTCCTATGTACAAATCACAATGGGTCTATTCAACACTTTACCTTGTTGAGGTAGATAAAATAAGTTATGTGACATACATATCCTCCTTTTGGTAAGTGGATTTTCCCTGGGCTTGAACTGGCTCCAAGGAGACAGTCCAGGCACTGGTTTACTGCCAGCACCTTGGTACATCCTCTCAACTTGAAAGGCACCACACAAATGTGATTTTCTTTGTGGTTGTTGTTGATTATTCAACAGCCAGTCAGGCTCAGCCATGAACCTCAGAAGTACAGCAAAGCCCTAACGGGCCAGTCTTAAGTTGACAACTGTTTACTAATGCTTCATAAATAACATTACCCTTTCACAACTCTACCACTTAGAGATTTGCCTGCAAAAAACCACAGTCACCACACTTCACAGTAAATCCTGTGAAGTGCTTCAAGAAATCTTCCTAATGTGAAAATGCTCTGTCAAATGCAAGGACGACTATATTTAGATTGTATGACTTGATTGGTATTCCAGATTGTAATAGCCCTTCTAATCATTAGTCCACATGGACCTCCAATAATTACAACACTACATATACACACAATTACCTGCAGTAATCATAATATTATCTACTTACACAAATCATTATTTACTTTTGAATGACAATCCAACAACTAGCAAACACTGTAGTACACTTCTCTTCCATTTGAGTAGCTTAAATGCCTCTGCATAAACTCTCCTCCCTTCTTTCCTTGGCTTAGTTACACTCACTAGGACCATCTTAAAATAATATTCCCTCAGTTTCAATACGTCTCCCCATTTTTATGGTAACTCTGTTTCCCACTGTACCACGCAGCCACTTAGTTATGCTTGTAGCTCAGTACATTCCCCAGCCCACGTGATCACTTGACAAGCAAGAATCCAGCAACATTATATGTATCCTATTTCTTAACATTTTCTTAACCTATTATATCTTACATTATAAATAACAATAACATTCCTTGCATTTGATATGATGCACATGACGATTTCACTTCAGGTAGACGTCTTGAAGAAGGGCTTCCTGTGAAGTGCATTGAGTACATTTTGCAGGCAAATGCAGAAGTCAATTTGCACACAGCATTGTCCCACAAGCAGCCATGAAGTGAATGACCAATTTATTATCTGGAGATTTTTTAATCAGGACACCGGGAGAAGATCCCCTTCTCTTTTCAATTGATGCCAAAAGATCTTTAACATCCACCTGAGCAGGTAGATAGGACCTCAGTTTAATGTCTGATCGATGGGACGGTTCTTGCAACTATGCAATGCTTTCCCAGCCTTGTGCTGGAGTGTCAGCCAAGATGACAGGATTTCAAAGTCATGACTTGAGGCTTTCAGCGCCTTGGGATGTCCTCCTGACATAAAAGGTGCTATACAAGTGTATTTTTGTTGTTGTTGTTGAGGCTTGAACCCACAACCTTGTGGCTCAAAGAACGAGCCAGGCTAACACCCATGTTAACATCAAACTCAACTTTTAATTACATTGCATTTTAGATGTTTTTTTAAATTAAAGAAAAGCTTATGGTTCTCAGTAAACCTGTGTCGATTTCTGTAACAATCTTCCAGATGGTATTGCACTTCATTTGGATGATTTAAAACTGAATCGCCCCCTGTACAGTTACAAATAACTGTTATTACATTCAGAGTGGTTGCCACAGTTGAAAGATAACACACTTTATCTAATAATATCTGAACCAACCTTTCACTACCAAAGCAGCAACACACTTTTGGCTTCCTGCGGCATTCTTTGCCTCACAGAGGAACTTTCCACTGTGATGGTTTTCAACGCATGCAATCTGCAGTGTGGCTACATTCTTCTCAAAAGTGATTTTAATGTTATCATCTTCTTTGACATTGTCTTTATCTTTTTGCCAGGCTATGGAAATTGGGCTGGACCCTTTCACAGAGCACTGGAACACAGCCGAGCTTCCCAGGAGCACGGAAAGATTGTCGATCTTCTTAACAAATGACGGGGCCGCTGGGTGTGAAATAAAATACCAAGAGTAAGAGATTTTGTCAATGGGTCCATTCCAGTAAAGAGTCATACTACGATACTGAAACAAGAATTGTATTGTAATGGAAAGAAAGGCACTTGTTAAGTCTTCACCAACCTTTCAATGTCACCGAAGAGCTGCACTCACAACTTCCTATTTCGTTAGATACCTTGCAATGGTATTCACCGGCATCTAAAGTGTCGAATGAAAGAACATGCAACCTAATGGAAGAGTTTTGACAGATTGTCTTAAACCTTTTGCTTGGTCGGATTTGTTTATCGTCCTTGAACCACGTGACATCATATGGGGCTGTACCAGCCACTTGACACTCAAGAATGACTTCAGAGGCTTTCAGCACCTCAAGACTTTCAAGTTCTTTCCTGAAAGATGGTGGTTCTACAAAGGAACACACAATAAATTCAATCAAAGAGGGTTCTGTAACACTCACGGCCAGAAAAGCATTCATCATCTCAGAGAGATGTTTCCTGATTATGGAACACTAAAAGAAAGACAATATGGACAGACCTTTGACTGTTACTGTAACACTGCAACTCTCGCTCCCAGCTTCATTCTGGGCTTCACAAATGTATTCACCACTGACTTCCACAGTGGCGTTAAGAATTTCAAGAACTGGTACAGAGTCAACAAATGACATCCTGTATCTGTCACTAGCCTGAATCTTCTCGTCATTCTTGTACCAGGTAACTCGAATTTCAGGTGTGCCAGTCACTTCACACTCAAATCGTGCTGAATCACCCTGTTTCAGTAACTTTGATGACTCCAGTTTCCTGAGGAACACTGGGGGTTCTATAAAAATCAAGATATCAAAGAATAATTCACGTAAAAGGCACATGAAAATAAAAGAAGACACAGACGAAAACAAAGACAAAAAGATTCATGCCTGTTCACAGCGATTGATAATTTCAACTGTTAAATATATGTACACACAAACAAATATGCACCATGTAGTACTGGAGGAACTTTGATACAACTAGAGGTAGAGAATAGCGAAAGGAAAGTTAGAAACTATAGCTCTCTTAAGAATTGTAACATAAAATCGCACCTTTCACAAAAAGATTTGCTGTACTTGAAATTGTCCCTGCATCGTTGCTGATTTCGCAAGTGTAGTCACCCATGTCAGAAGGTTTCACCGAAACAAGTTCAAGGAAAGTCGAGGTATTGTCCTTCATGATGAAGCAGCTACCGCCAGTCACCAGCTCTGTGTTCCCCTTGATCCATTTTATTGTAAACGGAGGCGTTCCATCGATGACAGCCTTGAACTTCACTGATGAACTAGGTACTACTTGCTCTGATATTGGTTTGACAAGGAAACTTGGAGGCTCTAAAAGGCATTCAGAAAAAAAAAGCAAATCAATCATAAATGAAAATGGGGCAAGCAAGTTTTTTGCCATTAACCCTGCTTGAGGGATAAATAAAGGCAAGTTGTCGTTGTGTTTTGCCCAGAATTTATGTGAAAGCAAGTGCAACAACAAATGGGCATTATATGAGTTATTAATGAAAAAACATATATGTGTTTCTACATTTTAAAAAACATACGTATGTTTAAAAAATGTACATATAAGCACAGAATAGATTTGATAAAGCTTTAAAACGAGAGGAGAAACAAAATAATGTGAGCAGCATCAAATTAATTGGAAATGAATGATTCAAACCTTGGACAGCTAAAACCCCACTGCATTCATCCTTTCCCGCAGGATTTGTAGCTTTGCAGGAATAGGTTCCACCGTCTGAAAGCTCCAGGTGACTAATCTCCAGACTAGCGGTATTGTCGCGACATGTTATTTTGTATTTATCACTGACCGACAGTTCTTTTTCGTCTTTGTACCAAGAGGTGACGATGGGAATGGAACCGGAGAATTTGCATTCCAGTTGTGACGAACTGCCCAAGATGCCTGACTCCTTCCGGAGTTTTTTAGTGAATGAAGGAGCGATCATACGATCTGTCCAAAGTAACAAAGTAATGGAGTTATTGGAATCCAATTAAAGATGTACAGTACTTACATTTATAAGTAAAGATGACATAGAAATAACAATAGTGTAATGTTATACTAACCCAGCACAGTGATAGATGTTTCACAACTGCAACTACCAACGTCATTGTTGACTTCAAAAGAATATTTGCCGCTATCACCTCTTTCTACGGAGAATATCTTTAGGCTTGCCACCTTGTCTGTAAGAATGGTCTTATATTTCCTTGGAGATAATAACTCATTGCCATCCTTGAACCATTTAGCTTTGAGTTCTGGTGTACCAGCTATAATGAACTCCAGAGTTGCTGGGTCCCCTGCAGTCACACTGATGGGCTCTGCTTTCTCTATGATTTTTGCAGGTTCTGTGACAAAATCAAATGGATACCATTAAGAGAACTTACCAGTTTAAGACTTCACCATTCTATAAAGAAGGATTCGTGAATGAACGTGTTGTACGTGGCTAAACTGACCTTTCACAGTCAGTATTGCAAGGCATTTCTGACTTCCAGCTTCATTTTCGATCTCACAGGAGTACTTCCCACTATTTTTCATTTCAACAGCAGCAATTTGAAGCGTCCCAATATTGTCCTCAAAAGTCATTTTGATATTGTCGCTCTGGGTGACAATATTTTTATCTTTTACCCAAGTAAGAGTGATAGGAGCTGAACCCTTCACGGTGCATTGAAACACAGCAACGCTCTCCAAAAGTGAAGTGACGTTTTCAATCTTCCTCGTAAACATAGGGGGTTCTAAGTTGGAATGAACAAACATGTACAGATGACAATCTGGTTTTGTTGTATCCATTGATATGGCCAATGGAAAATTCATAAGCATCTCGTTATGGCAACAGATAAAAGTAATTTCGAATTTTTTTCTAAGAAGCACTTTGTAACAAAAAACCACGTGACTAACCTTTTATCTTTACTGAAGCCCCACATGAACATTTTCCTACTTCATTAGAAACGGTGCACTGATAATCACCAACATCTGAGAACTCGAAGGAACTAATGTGCAGGGAAGCCCGAGTGTTCTGGCAGATCATTCTGTATTTCTTACTGCTTCGAACCTGCTTTTTGTCTTTGTGCCAGGTAACTTCAAAGGGAGGTGTACCGAGCAACTCGCATTGCAGAGTGTGATTGAGTCCTTTGACTACCTCAGCTTGTTCAACTTCCTTGCTAAAAGAAGGAGGTTCTATAAAGGAATACATAAAGGCAAATTCAGACTCGGTCATCACTGATCTATTGTAAAAGATTAAAGAAGAAAGCGACGTAATTGTCGCCGAAAATTGAATTGATATCACCCAAAGAGAGATCTTACAGACCTTTGATTGTAATGACACAGTTGCAGCTGTCAGTACCAGCTTCGTTTTGTGCTTCGCAAACATAATCCCCGCCATCCTCGATAGTCAGATCAGCTATATCGAGGACAGCCATCGAATCGATAAACGATGTGCTGCATTTTTCCGAAGGACTGAGGATGTTATTGTTCTTGTACCAGATCACATTGATTTCAGGCGAGCCCTTTATTTTGCATTGCAAGTATATGGAATCGCCTTGTTTCAATAGCAGAATTGGGTCTGGCTTCTTCACGAAGGAAGGAGGTTCTAAAGAAAGGTTTTAAGAAACATTATAAGAGATTCTAATGAAAATAAGTATCTAAAAAGACAAAAGCAACACGAGTGAGCAAAAAAAGTACTGAACATCAATAATAAGAAGAGCCTTACATGTACTAAATACATATAATCTAAATTATAATCTAAATCCAGCGCCTTGGGACGTCCTCCTGATGTGAAAGGCATTCTATAAATGGAAATTTGTTTTTGTATTTCCATTTAAGGAACAATTAATGGTACTTTAGTATCAATCAGGTGACATTACATGACATCACTTTTATCTATGGTTTCCTACAAGATACACAGTCAGTGCACTGTATCATGTATCCTGTACAATGCTTTAGAAGTTCTCCCGATGTGAAAGGCGCTATATCAAATGTAATGATTGTTAATTATTATACATGGTTATATTTGAAAACAATATTATTCATAGGCCTGAATTTAAATAGCTGGGGCTTTGCTAATGGATTTGGGAACTTGTCAAATTTTATCAAAAAGTCACACAATTAATAAATTACAAATTTTGCTGATGAAAAACATAGCATCTATTAGATATTTAAAAAGGCAATTGTCAGATACAAAGCACTAATGAACCATTATATCTATGGACAGCACTTTATTCTAGAATATAGATCAAAAATCACATGCAACCAAATTAAAACTTGTTGGTAGTCGATCTAAAACCTTTCTGGTTTTGAGAAATACTGTTTCATAAGATCGCAAGAAAGATTCACATGAAGAAGAGTCTTCTTTATCCTTCCAGAATATCTTCCCTACCATTCTCCCATTCACAGCATCAAACGATTTAAAAGAGTGCACTCAACCACTCTTACTAACAAACCCTTACAATCATTTTTTTACTCTTTAGGTAAAGAAACACTTCCCGGTGTCTGTCCTGAAATTGCTCGTGGCTACCCTAAACCTGTTCTGTTATCTTGGTGCGTTCAAAAGTATTCTTACATATATTTAAACTGTTACATTACAAAAACAGGTCCTTTGCCTATGCCTGGGTTTACAGCTCTCCTCGTTTCCTCTCCCATACTCCTCTATTCCCTTCTGTGTATGCATCAAGTTTCCTTTTAATGCTTTCTGCTTTAATCATATCCTCAGAGTTTACTTTCTCAATCCCATGTAAAAGCTTATACCTCTGTGAGCCCCCCATCTGCATCACCTGTAAGATTCTCAGAGCCCTTGTTTGCCTAATTATTGCTCTATGCTTATCGTTCCAACATTGGAGATTATCGATGTTGCTCTCCTCTGCACTGTGTCTAGGGCCTGGGAAGTTCCTTTCTGTTGTAGAGACTAGAACTGTATACAAAACTCTGGGCCTGACCATAACACCATCCAACTTGTGTATGCTTTAGGGGAAATCCCTACTCAAACTGATCCTGTTTGCGTTATTACTGTTTTGAAAAGACAAATGGCTGCTTAACCAAACTGATCAGATTTCACAGTGTTCAACATAATTAGCTATTGCATTGATTTACATTTATTGAATTGTAAAGAAGCACAATTAATCTCATGCATCACAAATTCAACAGTATAATGAAAGTTATGTACAGTAAATATTTTTTTCTGGTCACTCATCACCATGCTTAAGAGCATCCAAAGCACACTTAAAGTTCCACGTGTATACATGGATGCTTCTTTGTATGTGGAATGGGATGTGCATTCTTTTCCTGAAGGGACACACCTGAGTTACTCGGGAGTGAAGTGTCAGGTGCGGGTTCTCAAGGGTCAAGGCTTGAGGATCCCTGAATGTGCATTGTAGTATATGCTGGGGTTCAACCAGTGAAAACCACATAGCTTCTGAGCACTCTAAGATGCTACCCTGCATGGAGGACGCTATATAAGTGCAAGCTGTTGTTGCAGTTTGCCTAGCAAGCTTCCCACTGCTTATCCAGATAACAGCACTCTATTCATTTGGACTTTGGGTTGCAGGATTATCAGGAGCCAAGTGGGGAAAATCCCTTGTCCACAACCAATTTGCTAGTTTTTTGTTACTGCAAAAGGAATATACTTTTCTAAAAAAAACAATACACACAATATAATAATAATACACATAAGATATGGTGAAACAATGAGAAGAGAACGATCCTTATGTAAAGATGTGTAAAAGATATGGCTGTTAAAGAATTCAGCCGTTAATACTGTAATTATAAAGCCCCATTGATTCCCCAGGGAATCTGATTCAAACTGGATAAATCGTGCCAGTGTGAACCCAAGTGCTTGGTTTCCAAGTCTTCAGTATAAACTCCATTGATTCAATTGGCATTGAAATCTTAGGCTTCACGACCTTGCTTCTCTCCATGGGTTGTTAAAATATAGCAAAAATATGATATTTTAAGGATTACAAGAGCTTTAAAGAAACATAGTACAGTAATAGTAAGATTATTTGCTGCCTGTGAATCAGGTAAAACAGCGTATAATACATTGCATGCACCATAAAATTGTGAGTTTGGGCTTTAGCTTGGGGAATTATCGGGAGCTGAGTGAGGAAAATCCCCAAATTCTATATAAATGGAAATTGCATTCATTTGGGGGGTAAAAAGGGATGATTTAAAGACTCTAAATGAGTAAGAGTATGAAAAGCAACACATTTAAAGATTTCCAGAAGAATTGTCCTTTTTCCTGTTTCACAGCGTCCAATCAACATCTTTGAATTTAATTGTTTACATTGAAAAGAATGTAAACTTTAAGATTAAGAAACTATGTTAATCGTATGATAATTTATTTTCCATTTTCACTAACCTGAGTCACTGGCTGACTGATCTATATTAAAATATGTTATTATTACCAACATCTTTAACAGCCCATCTGCAGTAACTACCAGGTTTTGCTTACAATTTTTCCACTAATCAGTACAGGAAATCTTACCTTTTACTGTGACTAATGCTGAGCAGAAGGTACTTCCAGCTTCATTTGAAGCTGTGCACATATAATTTCCTGTATCTTTTAGCTTGCTTTTCAGGATTTCCAAAACTGCTACTTTGTCTTCAAAAGTCATTCTATAATCTTTGCCTGGTCGAAGGGTTTCTTCATCTCTCTTCCAAGCAACCTTGACTCCTGTGTCTTCGTCCACTTGGCATTCAAGACGCACATTGCTGTTAACTGTTGTCTTGATGGCTTTGAGACTCCTAATGAAATGTGGCATGTCAACTACTGTCAGATGAGCACTGCAGATATCAGTGCCACAGTGATTGGTCACCTTACAAGAGTAATCGCCCTTGTCTTCCAACTTCAAATGACTAATTTCCAGAATGCGTTTGTTTTCTTTGGATGAAATCTTGCAATTTTCTTCCTGAATGATGTCAACTCCGTTCTTCTGCCAAACGGTGTGGATCACAGGGGATCCAGTTACAACACACTGAAATTTTGCAAGTTTACCCACAAATGTTGTAACTGGATCTGGTCTAGTTACAAAGCTTGGCGGTAAGAGTTCTACAAAATAAACATCTTGGGTTAGACTTCCAATTTATATCACTTAATGTCTAAGAAAGCAGACTACTAGGACTGCTATGTCACCCCGATTTACTTAAAAGATAAAGACAAAGAGAGAGACCCAAAGAATTTGAAGAAAAGAGGGTGCACAATACATCCATAGCCACCATTCAGGCAGTCCCAACTTGAAATAATTGAAAGCAACTTAATTTTAAGAACCGATTGTTTGGTGAGAAAATTCACTTGATCGTCAAAGTTCTGGAATAGCATTGCTACTATTCACTGTGCATTCTGGCACTTTGCACTAGCCATACAAAGGTGATTTAGAAACATGCAGAAGATTATGAACCTTTGTATTGTTTAAAATCAAAGTTCAAAGAGGTTGATGTAAATTACATCAAAATAGTCTGTTACATAGTGATCGTAAAATAGCCTTGGCCACCTATTCATTTGCTGCAAAGGCAATAATTCTTTGGATAGACGTTATTTTATCAGTGAAACGTGCCGGTTTTACTTGTCATAATAATTATGAAAAATGAGCAAAGCCTTAAAGGTGGTGAGTCAGCTCAGTGAATCACAAAATACCTTTGCAAAGAAACATTTTCCTTATTTATGCAGTACTATATTAACAGTAAAACACGCCAAAGCGCCTGTTATTTTTAGGAATGGAAGAGTCATTCTAGATGCACACATTGAGTAAAAGAAATAAGAGAAGTTTTTTTTTCTAAAGCCATTCACCGAAGAAGCCCGCTACAACAATAAATGAAATATGACAATTAGGGTTTGGGAGAATGCACTTACCAGTCACAAGCAATTTAGCACTACTGCTTACACTGCCACTTTGGTTTGATGCTGTGCAGGTATATTCACCACAGTCGATCAGTTGGGGCTTCAAAAGCTTCAAGGTGGAGATATACCTCTCGGTAACAATGGAGTATTTTTCACTATCGCGAAGTTCAGATGTTGCTCGAAACCACTGGAATCTCACATCGGAGACCGGTTCAACCTCACAGTGAAACTCAGCAATCTGTCCCAGTGTCACTTGCACTGATTCGATCTTCCTCTTGAAGGATGGAGGCACTGCAGGTGCAAATACAAAGATTATGAGAGCACTGTATCAGCAAACTTTTGTTTTGTAACAATCACAAGGATTAGGTGTAGGTGTGACCACCTAAAAAGACCAATGGTGAAGGGTGACAGAAACTAACAATCCAAGGAGTGACTGTGGAGAAGAAATGAACGTGAAAAGATGTTAGCAAACCAGTGATCATGTCCAATGTAACAAACGGTGACATTTCAATGGAATTCAAGAATGATTGACATGTGGGTGTGATGCCTCTAGATTCTAGAAACATGCAAGGCATCTTGATGCATCTATACTTCCTAGAAAAAAATGAATGATAAAAGGTGATAAAGGTTTAGGAAGAAATACATCAATCAGTTGCCTTTATGTGATGACAAAGTGGTGATCATGATCTATCCAGAAAGTGATCAATTCCTCAAATGTGGAATATGGGGAGGTGAAATTATTACAAATTATATTAGTTGAAACTTCAAACATGTGGCTGAATCAGGTTAGTAGAAATTGTTAGACTGCAAGTAAACCACAGAGAATAACATGGTAAATTTTAAAACAGCATAGAATTCAAAGCTTTTATCCGTTGATTATTTGCAATTATTTTTTCTTTTATTATTCAAAATCGAATGTTTAAAATGATCCACATGAAAAGCATGCTACGATCACATCAGATAATCAAGACTTGATATCGATCAGAAGTAATTATTATATTTTTAATCCTCTACCGTATTAAATAAAATGAGGCAAAAATTGAACTTTTAAGCCTTTTGATAAAAATGATTGTGATATTAACTGATGTGACCCTATTTGGGTTGATTGTATTTTGTACAGATTACTAGAAATGAAATTTTAAAGCAGAACTGTTTTTTTTAAAAAACTTTTAATTTATGTTTGATTAAATTAGAGCAAATAAGTAAAAAGTGAAATAGTAATAAATAGTAATCCTTGCAGTTGGTACAGCGCCTTATCAAGTCTTCGAGACATCTCAAAGAACTTCACAGAATATACTGAAAGTGAATTGACTGTATATTTTGTGGGCAAAATAAAAGAGCAACAGAAAGAGGGAAATAGATAGAGTTTAGTTATGTTGATCTATTAGAACAAGAATCTACCATTAAGCATTACAGGTTAACTATGTGATTAGTCTGATTACATTTGGTTTCATAATTAACATTAAAGAAGAATGTTATCCCCATAATCCAACCTCTTATAATAAGTTTTGCAGAAGTAGTTGCTTTTCCAGCTTCATTCAGTGCCTCACAGACATATTCTCCTTGATGTTCCTCTTTGCATACTTTGTCGATTATAAGAGAGTAAGTGTCACCTTCTTGCAAACATTTGAACTCTTTTTTGGAAGTAATTTGCCTGGCATTGATGTACCAATTTACCTTTTGAACTTTTGTTATCACTGTGCTAAATATTACTTCGCTATCTTCATCTATTTCCATATCCAATAGCCCTTTAGTGATGACTGGTGGAGTTTGGGCTACTCTCTTGCTAGCTTTGTCTAGGACTTTCTCTTTTTTGAGGGTCGCTGTTGGCTGTTGTACCGTAACAAAACCTTCTGCTTCAGTGGTTATCAGCAATTCTGTTTTCTGAGACACAGTGAAAGTTGACTCACTTAACACAGACTTATCTGATACAATTGAAGTGTACGTAAGGGCATCTGGTTCTGTCACTGCCTGAGCCTCTTTACTCAGACAGGCCAGCAATGCCTTCTCTTTCATTAGGATGGGTTGTTCTTGATGAATAATGGCATGCAACGCCGCTCTCAATTCCTCTCTCAGATCAGCTTTCTGGGGATATTCCCCTTCAAAGGCTAGAGTCACTTCTATAGGAGGACAGGTGTTAGTAATCTGATAGGTATACAAAGTGCACCGAGGTTCTTTCTGAATTTTTATCTCCCTAACCTCCACCTCATCTATACTGCCCAGCAATTCTGAAGAAAGAACACACTGTTCACTTGCTAATGCAGCTTGCAGTGCTTTCTTTATCTGTATGTTTATATCCAGAGTGACTGTGTCGGGAGTTTGGACCACAAATGGGAGTTCTTTTGGAAATATATCACTCTCTTCTACAACATGAGCTTCCAGTTTTTGCTGTGACTGTTTCACTACCTTTAAGGAGGTTTCACCTGACTTCTCGATAGCCGAAGAATGTTCCTCTTTAAAAAGCTGCTTCTCGTGAAGCAACAAAGGAATTCTTACTGACTGGCCCTCCTGGATTCTAACCGCAGAGTCTTGCTCTGCCGCCTCTAAGCTGCTTGTGCTCTCCATCGAAAGAGCCTTTTCCTCAACCTGTATAGAAACTGAAAGCAATTTGGGTTCATAGTTATCCTTGCAGGTTGTTGCAGTTGTGGTCGTAAAAGTGCCGGCAAAATCATCTCGCAGGACCTTACTCTCCACTGTGGTACTGAACTGCTTGACTATGTCATCTACTTTATTTAATACTGCACGCTGCTCTTTTGCTTCTACGGTAAAACCCTTCTCCTTTGACAGCAACATTGGTAGAGTCACTGACTGGAGGCAGGTTTGGGGACCAGGCTCGGTTTTGACCTTGGCATATAAACTCTCAGCTTCCTTTCCAAGAGCTTCAGTTTGCTCCGCTAGCATTTCTTGTTGTTTCTCTGCAACTGCTGCACAAGTGTACACTTTCTCCAGTTTATAGGCTGCTGTATGAGGAGCGGGTTTTTCAAGGGGAATCACGTCTTCCTTTTGCAGAATGTGTCCAGTTTCTACGTCAACAGGAAATACTATAGAAGCAGGTTCTTTTGTAGATTTACAGGTGACGGCATCCATTACACTGGGTAACTCAGTGGTGAATTCATCAGGTATGGATTGCTGTTCATCGGACAATAGTGAATGCAGCAATGTTGGGCTTTTCCTCAATTTAGCTTTCTCCTCTGCGGGTACTTCAAATGTAAAAGTCGATTCTCTGGGCAGAGTGTCTTGTTTGTGAATTACTTGCAGGTGCAAAGGCTGCTTTTGCTCTTTCACAGACCTGACTGCCGTTGCTCTGTCTAA
The DNA here is from genome assembly GCA_035084275.1 of Hydrolagus colliei. Classification (NCBI taxonomy): domain Eukaryota; kingdom Metazoa; phylum Chordata; class Chondrichthyes; order Chimaeriformes; family Chimaeridae; genus Hydrolagus; species Hydrolagus colliei. The sequence continues at coordinate 23,254,529 of CM068747.1, read as the reverse complement.
GCCAACTATTGCTTCTGCGTATTCAGCTGAAAGCTGCTGTTTTTCCTCTGTTACCATCGCAGATTTCATAATGTTATCCTTTGTACACGAAGCCTGTAGCATTTCAGATTTATATGATTTTAATATTGATTCTTTTGGTAATATTTTCTGGCTTCCAATAACAGGTAATAGCAATGGTAGTAGTAACTCTCTCGATGATCTTGCTCCTATTGCTATATCTACTGACTGTATATTCTCTACCAACAATTCTTCAACTGTGGGCAGAGTGAGAAGAGGCTGCTGCTCTACTGCTGTGCTCGGCAACGTAACCACAGTTGGACTTTGAATTGGTTCATAGTGTTGCTCTATAAATCCATGACTTTCTTGTGTAGTCTGCGAATGCATTATCATCTGAGTCTTTGCTACTGATGATTCTGCAGCTGAGAGAGTCACGTCACGCAACACTCCTGTTTGTTCGCTGTGTAGCGAATGCTTATCTTCTGTTGCTATTGTATATACCAACTGATTGCCTTTCTGTAATCCAGCCCCTGCGTCACCTGGCAATTTTACCATGAATAAACGGGACTCTATAGCTTGATCACCACTTATGGATTCTTTATACGATTTAGAGTATTGTTTTTGGACTACTAAAGGTTTGGCAGCTGATTTTCTCATCCCTCCTGTGCCTTCCTTTGATTTCACCCTCAGATAGGCACTGCAAGAAGTCTCCCCATGTACATTACTCGCTGAACAGGTATATTCTCCCTCATCTGTAAGTTTTGTATAAGAAATGATTAAACTATACTCATTCTTATCGTACACAAATTTGTAATTTGGTGAAGGAGCCAACTTTACACTGTTGTAAAACCACTGAACAGAGGGTTTTGGAATTCCAGTAATAGTGACAGAGAACTTGGCTACATCCTCTACAAATACCTCAATGTTGGAAATTTGTTTAATGAATACGGGGACTGCTTTTGATGTGGTAGCATCAGTTTTTAACTTCAAGGTGCTAGATTTAACTTGAGATTCAGGCTTGAGTTCAAATGTTTTTTCAATCAAGTGAAGGTCACTGCTGTAGAAATCTTCCCTCTCCTCTTCAGCAGAGATGGTAAGAGAGCTAGAAAATTCTGTATAGAAAATAATATGGTTAGCATTTTAGGAAGCAAACGCATATTGATTCTGAGTAATGCTTCTTATTGCTGGAAAGTGAAAATGGTGGCAATCATTAGTAGCATATTAAAGCTTTTTATGTTAAACTATATATTTTTTAAACAATAAAAATGAATCACTGAGATATTTTCTTCCAAGAAGAACCATGAGCAAACGTATTGCCCAGCAAAACAGGATGGGAAATGATGCTGTACCTGAAATTACCTTTGACATGGAGATGACATTATACCAAAAAGTAGATTCAATTCACAAAATATAGCATTACTCAATTGGAAAATTAATTATTTGACTGTGCATTCACTGGCATTTGTAGAGATAAAGCGCATTGTGAAGGCTAGTTAGTTTACTCACAAATAAACACATTGAGAATATTTAATATCTGTGTTGCCCCATTCCATATTATAACTAGAAAAATGGAGCCCTATACTTTGCAGTTTGATCAAGATAGGACGGTATCCTCATTCCGCATAGGGAAATATAACAGAAATCTAGCTCAATGATTGTCATACTAAATCATGTTATTGCATGACTTCTATTGCATATTATAAATTATCAAAGAGGCTGGAAAGTCATTTCTAACAAACTTTATTCCATCTGTGAGAAACGTGTATTTTTCAATACAAATGTACCAAGAAAACAAGTTGAACATGAAATACTACCAAGTACAAGTATACTGTACTGTAAGTGCAAGGAGTTTTCAAAGTTAACAATGTTTCAAGCTTAAAAAACTTAAAAATATATTATTGTGAACCTTGCCATTCTAGACAAATTTGAACGTTTTAGCTAAACCAATAAGTTTGATCATTGGTACACATAAACAGGGCAAATAACGTGCTAAAACAATGTGTGCATTCAGACTACTATATTGTTGATCATTCAAAACGCAAATTGACAGAAATGATGAACCAGCAGCCCACAACTGATTGAGATGTTGCTTTATATCAAATGTCAAGTTAAGATGATTTTGTTTTCGAATCATAACATTAAAAAAATGAACCCAGCTTTAACTGTTGAAGCATTCAACCAAATGTCATATTCTAGTTGAAAACAATAATCTCTTCCAAATGCAATTTAACAAATTGGAAACCAAAAATATCAATATACTGTTAAAATAATGAAAGATGTGAACCGGAAACATGAATGCCATTTATTATATGCAAGCTCTATTGCATTGCTGAAAGCACACAACTGTCTACAGATGGATTGTACCATGGCTAAGATCTCTAGACAACTCAAAAACTCATTTGGCAGATTTACATGGGCACACATTTTAAATCCAGTTATACCACACAGAGTACAGCCTCCTATTGGTAATGCAACAAACTACCACTCTACTGCATCCCTCATCTCAACAAGCCGAACTATTTATCTAACTGACAGAGAGAGAGGGGAGACGGATTTCCTCCTGCCTCCTGCAAACGCTAGCTAAAAGTAACTTAACTTAAAATGCCCCAGAACACAATAAATCAAACTATTTACTCAGCAGCAATTTTTAGAAATCCCTCATATGATACATGCTCTTCATGCCATTAAGCAGAGAATAAGACTTTACACCTTGAATGTTCTAAGCAATAAGCTCTTTTACTGAGAACACACAATTAGGGACAAAGCGATCCTATGCACTCCTCCAAGCAGGAAAGACACTTTTCCTGGTTTATGAGAGGGAACTAAAGGGAGAGAAAGAATTACCCAGAATAAATAAGATCAGACGTACCAAATTCTGAACACTCACTCCAGGGCATGGAAACCTTCCATCTTATTGCATATTGCATAATAAGGCCACCTCAACTTTTTTCGGGTTGTATTCTACTTGCAAATCTCTCTCTCTCTCTCCATACTATCAATCACTGCTCTGAAACTTCACTTCCCCCATCATGCAGATACAACTTCATTCCCCAACACTTAAGAGAGGGGCAACACAATGTTTAAAGTGTTCCCTTAATACAGCCTACATTATAACTGGTGGAGAAAGATGAAGAGAGTGGGTGGTTCTTGGGTCGGGGGTGATAATTCAGCAAAAGCACCATCAATGAGATGTCTTAAGGTGGGTTTTAAAAGTGAGGCTGGAGGAGGCAGGTCAGTGTGGCTCCCCGATGGAGTTTCAGAGAGCAGGGCAGAATAACTGACAGCTTGTTAAACAATGGTAGGGTCACTTGGGTGAGGAACACAAAGCATGCCAGTGTTTGCTGATCAGAGGGAATGGCCGGGTTGACATTGTTAAGGTCGATGAGGTTGCAGAATTAAGATTGCCATAGAGTGATTTGTATGTGAGGATCTTGATCCCTTGTGGGACAGCCAGTGGAGCCAAGTGAGAAAGGAAATGCTAAGCTTCCAATGTCTGGTGTAGGGTAACGAGCACTCAAATTCATTGCTGCCATGATATAAACAGTACAAAGCATTTCAGGTCACACACAATGTTAATATAATTCATGGAATCCAACATCAAAGTACGCAGCCAACAACAACAACTTGGATTTATATAGCGCCCTGCACCCCGGACGGCATCTCAGAACCCACAACTTAGAAGTACCCAGTGTCTAACTATTCCACAAGATAAGACCATTTTAGATATCCTCTATCCATAATTAAGAAAAACTAAAAACTGGCATCTTTCAACTGCTGAGATTAAAAAGTAGAATCTTAGAAATCAACTTGGTACATTTTTCCCAGTATTTTCTTGCTAAGTTAACTAACAATATGCAACCGTTTGACAAATTAGCTGTCACGTTCCACAATGAGTTAAGTATGGTTAGTTAACTCAAATCTTCAGCCTTAGTAACAAATAGAAAATAATTCATTATATCTGCTCTGTTTAAAGATTTAAAATTCTGAACTCAATGAATGAGCTTGCATATTGAATAAAGCATCAATACAAATCAATGCCTGAAAGCAAACTTCTGTACCTGAGCTTTGTCATATGGTGAGGTGCTGAACTCAGTTATCAGACTACAAAACTAATAAAACATGCATGAGTTTATGATCAAGGCTAAAGTTAGTTTAAAGGTTTTAACTAAGAAACAATAATCATTCAACAAGAACACATCTAGGTATACTGCAGTACTCCATATTAAAATTGTTCAAACTATATTTTGGGACCACTGCTCTTTTTAATATACATTAATGATTTGAATTTGGGTTTAGGAAGTACGGTTTCCAAATGTGCAGATGATACTGAGTTAGGGAGAATAGTAAATAGTGAGGAGGATAGTAGCCATCTGCAAGAGGATTTAGATAAAATGGTAAAGTGGGCAGACACATGGCAGATGAAGTTTAATGCAGAGAAGTGTGAAGTGATACACTTTGGTAGAAGAAATGAGGGGAGGCAATATAGGCTAGATAGTACAATTTTAAGGGGTGTGAAGGAACAGAGAGACCTGGGGATTTGTGTTAGTGACTCTTTGAAAGTGGCAGGACAGGTAGACAAAGCCGTTAAGAAGGCATATGGGATACTAGGCTTTATAAATAGAGGTATAGAGTACAAAAGTTAGGAAGTGCTGATGTACCTCTATAAGACTTTGGTTAGGCCTCACCTGGAGTACTGTGTAAAATTCGAAAGGGTGCAGAGGAGATTTACTAGGATGCTACCAGGAATGAGGGACTTCAGCTATGAGGAAAAGCTAGATAGGCTAGGCTTATTCTCTCTAGAACAAAGAACAAAGAAGATTGAGAGGAGACCTAATAGAGGTTTATAAGATTATGAGAGGTTTCGACAGGGTGAATAGGGAAAGACTGTTTCCACTCGTGGGCGTATCAGTGACTCGTGGTCACAGATTTAAAATAGTTTCAAAACGAAGTAGAGGGGAGCTGAGGAGAAATTTTTTCACTCAGCGGATTATTCGAATCTGGAATGCATTGCCTGAAAAGGTGATGGAGGCAGATTCCATAACAGCTTTTAAAAGGGAACTAGATCTTTATTTAGGAAGAGCAGGTCTATTAGGTTATGGGGAGAAAGCTGGGCAGCAGGATTGAGTTGCTCTGTTCAAAGAGCCGGCACAGACTAGATGGGCCGAATGGCCTCCTTTTGTGCCGTATAATTCTATGATTCTTGGTTGCCCTGCTTGATGTAAAACCCTTTAGGCCTGAGCTCAGTAATAGAGGTTAGCCCTTTGTTTCACACAAACAAACAAACTTCAGAGTAAAAAAAAGTGAATAGGAATCACCAAGCTTCCTGTAAAAATCCACTATTTCGTCAACAGCTTTCAAGGAGCTTTCCATGTTTCTAACAAACATGTATTTAGTTCTTGATAAGAAGAAAAATTCTACACTTTTGAACTTAGCAAATTCATAGGTATACTACCATACAAGTCTAGAACAAAGTAGCATATGTTGCAATGCTCAAAATATAAGACATTGAACATACAGAAAGAATAGCAAGTACTATTCAGCTAGAACACTCTTAAAATGGCATCTGTGACTGCATTCCCAGCTTTATTAATAGCTTTACACCTGTACGTTCCAACATCATGTTTTGTAACAAATGGAATGACCAAGAAATGATGTCCTGGTTCTTTTTCCTGGAACATATAGTTGCCACCTTGAAGCATTTTATCATTCATATACCAAGTAACAGTAGGTTTGGGGGTACCAGTTACAGTGCATTGAAAAGATGCTGAGCTCCCTAGAAATGTATTGCAATTAATCAGGGACTTTACAAACTTTGGGGACGTTTCTGTGACTTGAAATTCAAATGTACACGTCTCACTGCCCTCGGCTTTAAACTCAATGGTCTCCTCTTTGGCAGGTTCAGCAAATACATCAAAGCTAATGTTTAGACATTCCTCTTTTCCTTTTCCTTTCTCTTCCTGTTCCGTTACAGCTACGAGTTTCAGAGATTTCTGAGAGTCGTCAACACCTTGCTCAAACTCAAACTCGACTTCAATTTCTGAAGCCTGGTTGTCATGCAGCATAGAACCCCCAATGAGAACATCTAACTCTTGTGATTGTTCTTGAGCGCTACCCAGTGACATGGCTGTTACAGCTTTACCACCTGCTTTTGCAAGTGCCAAATAGGAATTAGTTACTGCAAGGTAACCTCTGCATATTGCTTCCCCTGTGCTATTTATAGTTTTGCACTTGTACGTGCCACTGTCAGAGGAACAAACGCTGGTTATTTTAAGGCAATGATTCGAATTATCTGCCATTACAATGTATTTCTTGCCATCTGAAATAATACATGAATCATCTTTGAACCACTTCACCTCAGGGGTGGGAATACCGGTCACCGAGCATTCAAAGACGGCATCGGTTTTCTCTGGAATTTCCAGATCAAAAACCTGGCTGGTGAATCGGGGAGGCATCTCAGTCACTTCAAAGTCAATTTTCACGTCGTCACTCTCTCTGGTGACAAAGTCCATATTGGGTTCATCGTTAAGCATCATGGGAAGGACGTCCAGAGAAACAATCATGTTTTTATTGTCGGGCGTGAATTCGGGAATCGTAATGATTTTGATCTGCCTCTCAAATTCCTTCACGTCACACTCATCAAGTTCAACTTCAAGCAGAATTTCTTGTGGTGAAGGAGATCTCGACATTTGATCTTGCTGGACATCAAACTCTATCACATGTTGATGGGTCACGAGGGGAGGTAATGCTATTGATCTGGCGTCTTGTGTTAAGACATCCAACTGCCCACTGCTTTTGGCTTCTCCTATGATGTTCACAGCATGGCAAATATATTCCCCTTCATCTTCTTTGTGAACGCCATGAATTACCAACGTACACAAATTCCCTTCCCTTTCCAATCGAATCCTATGATCCAACTCGAGTAAGGATTTATTCCTATACCACGTAACATCGGGGATAGGGCAGCCGATCACCTCAGTCATGAACATGAGTGTGTTTCCTTCGTAGATCTTTTTCCTCGTAAGTGGTTTGATGAACCCAGGAGGCATTTCATTCCCTTTAGCTTCTGCTTCCTGAGGAGGTGTCGAGAAGAATTCTGACCGTTTCTCTCCCATAGTTGGCCTTAAATCCCCCAGAGGTTTTGTTCCAATACCATCATCTACTGGTGACCTAAAACACGCTGGCGGAGTATAAAACCTCTCCAGGAGGGCAGCTAGAGGAGATTTTGCTGAATCATTGGGTGAAGGCAATCTTTCTGGAGGTGTCATGAAACCAGGAGATTGAAGAGGGGTATGAAACGACTCTGCCGATATAACCGTTCTCACATTTTCTGAAGCCATGGGTGGTGTGTAAAATCTTTCGTTCTCTATTTCATTGGTGGTGGTGGTGTTGCCGAGTTCGATCGACATTTCGGACTCGGGAGAAAGAGAGCGCGCCCACTCTTCATTCTGATTGTAGTAGTCATAAACAGCTCCGAACGTTACTTCTTCAATCTCCGTCGAGGTGATTCCAGACTCTTCATAATCAAATGCCTCGTTACTTGCGTCTTGGTAAACTGGAGCTTCCTCGTGACCTGCCGTCAGGAGGTACTCTGAGAGGGAAAAACTTCCACTTTCCTCATTCGTCGTAGGAACAGCGTCTGCTGAGTCGACACTTATACAGGTGATACTTTTATTAGACACTGAATCATCGGCTGAATCTGCCTTGGAAACTTTAGCTTGTGTCCCATGACTTTCAGCAGGATGTTTAGCTACATTGTCGGAATAGGTACACTCTTCATACGATTCTCCTCCAACAGTATATGCGTGTGCTCTTGCTTCAGTTTGTTCTTCCACTTTGGAGTCTTCAGTTATCGCCTGTCCCTCAAAGTCAAGAAAGCGTAAATAATGGCTAATGGAAAATGTTTCGTCTTCTGCTTTCGCGGACATTTCATTTGCTGCCACTTTACAATCCGTCGGTACACTTCTTCCTTTCTCCTTTAAAGATAGCATTTCACCTGAAGATTCAGTGGAAATGGAAGTCACTCCAGCTCCCTCCTCGGGCATGAGAGTAAACGCTTTCTCCTGTGTGCCATGTGAAGGAGAAAGAACTCTTCTTCCTTCTTGTAGTGATAATTGCCTTTGCTGCTTAATGCCTTCTTCCTGACGCATTTTACTGAGATTGAGCAGAGACCGACTCATAGTCGAATCTTCCTCATCAGATGGTTCAGTATCTTTCAGATGGCAAATAAAACTCTGTTCTACAGGCTCTATCCTAGGACTATAAATACCCTGTGTTTCTCTAGCTTTATCTAAACTCTGTTCTGCAGGCTTTATCCTAGGGCTATAGATACTTTGTGTTTCTCTAGCTTTGTTAAAACTCTGTTCTGCATGCTCTATCGTAAGACTAGAAATACTCTGTGCCTCTCCAGCTTTATTGTTAGCCACACATTTATAGCTCCCCAAATCAGACATTAAAACACCATCAATATATAATCTGTACTTTCCTCTGCTCTCTACAAATCGATACTTAGCTTTACCACCTAATAAAAGTCTGTCATTTTGCAGCCAGACAACAACAGGTTCTGGCTCTCCAGAAATCAGACATTCAAACATCACAGATTCCCCTTCGACACAATAAATTGGCTCTAATTCTTTTACAACCTTTGGAGCTTCAGAAATCACATCAAAAGAGAATTTAAATTTATGTTTTGTAGTCTGAGAGAAGGGATCCTGGGATGAATCCAATTCATCTGCAGGGTAAGATTCCCTTCGTTCTTCATCTTGCTCTGGTGTTGGAGTGGGAGCAGTTATTTTTATTTCAACAGGAGCGGAAAGCAAAGACAGATTTTTAGGGCGTGATCGTGGCACAAAAACGGCAGGTAATTGCAAGGTTGATTTTGTCACAGTAGATGGAGTATTGAAGAACTCAACTTCCTTTTCAGCCAACAAGTCAAAGTCTTGCTCATCAGTACATTCCTCTGGGGCATGAGTCACATGTACATCGAAAGGTGCCACAAGTTCATCTAGGAAATAGAGACAATTTTTAATTTTATTGAAAAAATAATTAACATTTGTATACATTAAGAAAATAGAATCAGAAAATCTGACAAGTGTAATGAAGTCTACCTCTTAATTTGAGGATTCCAGATGTTTTTGCAGTTCCATACTGGTTGAATATGACGCATGTATACACTCCTTCGTGTTCTTTGTAACTGTTGCTTATAGTCAATGTAGATTTGCTTTCTGTGGAGTGAATGTTGTAACATTGGGTTCGCGAAATTGGCTGTTCATCTTTGTACCAAGTCACCATAGCTTGTGGTTGAGCATGGAACTGGCAGTGCAGGATGCACATCTCCCCTTGCTTGATTTCAGGAGATTCGAGATCAAGGATAAACATAGGAGGAGAAAGCTGTCTTTGTTTCACTCTGGAACTTTTTTGTTTTGTAGATTCTTCAATTGCCTCAGATTTATAGGAAGGATCTTTCATCTTCACTGGAGATGCTCCCATTGATGATCTAACGAAAGCCAATGTTTCTTTTTTCACTGCTGAAGGAAAAGGTCTCACTATCTGGGTGGATTCTTCCACCCTGCCTTCCTCTTGTGGGTCTCCCTTGCTGGATTTAGAGATGGTGGACATCTCTGACTGTTTGGCTGCTGGTATGAATTGATTAGTCATCTTATGAACATGTTCAGGTTTATCTTTCATCACATCCCTTTGTTCATGAATAAAACTACTAGACCATTGATCAGGAAATGCCTCATAGTCCTGCTTAACTTCAAATTCACATGGAGGTTCTTGTATTTCTGTTGGCGTTCTGACAAGGTTTGAGGCCTCTTTCTTCTCGGGTGAATGAAAAGTTCCCACAATCTGGCTGGAGTCTTGCTTCTTGTATTTATTCTGTAGTTTTCTCTGGCTGATTTCAGGCACACCAACAACCTCTGTCTGTTGCAGCATTGAGCTGGTTTGGAAGGACGTGTCCTGTTGAACTTTGGGCATGTCTCTTGGGAAGACCCTTTGCACACTGACAAAACTTCTAGGCAATGGAGGTTCTATTATTTCTGCTGGAGGTTCTTTCTTCGATGCACTTAAATGAAATGGCCTTTGCATCTGGGAATAATCTTGAACCTTGACTTTGTGTTGTGCTTCTGGGCCGACTTTTGATGTATTCACAAACTCTGCTTCTGTCGTTAGTGATTTGGATTGACTGGCCATTGCATGGTCATATTCACGTTTATTTATCAGAAATCCCTGTTCCTTCCTGATAATCCTTTCAGGTTCTTGGGAAGGAAATCGAAGGTCTTCCTTTTCCTCACATTTATACAGAGGCTCTGTTACTCCTGCTACTGTTTCATGTATTTGTTGTGGGTCAAATGCTGAGACTTCCCGTTTCTTTCGTAAAGGAGTAGGTCTCAGTATCTGGGCATCACGCTCAACTTTATGGACATATTGTGCTTCTACTTTATCGACCTTAGATGCAGTGATAAACTTTGTTTTGCTGGTTGCTGACTTGGCTTGGCTGATACTTGTGTGATCAACTTCAGGTCTCTGTTTTCGTAAGACTCTGGGTGAACTGTAAGCGCTGTGTTGCCTTGTCTCAGAAGGTGTCTCATGTTCTTCCTTTATCTGATACTGATGCTCAGATTCTTTTATTTCAGCTGGTATCTTTTTCGTGAACGCACTAACAAAAACAGAGCTTTCTCTTAGATCTGGAGGAGTTGCCATGTGATGTTCTTCAATGTAAAATTGACTGGAGGGTTCATTTATTTCCACTTGATTATCTTTCTTTGGTGTGTTGAAAAAGGCTTCTTTTGCTGTTGGTAAACAAGGTGTTAAGATGACAGTGTAATCTTTCCGATCGCCTTCAAGATGTCTGAATGGCTTTTGGCTGAATGTGTGGTCACTGGTAAATTCTTCTGTTTTGGGCTGGTCAAGCAATGCATAACCATTTCCAGGTTTATTGGCAAGTAAGTCTTTCGTTCCACTGGTCACACTTCCAGACCACTGATCATCGGAAACCATCTCAAGGTTTTCCTCTATTTCAGATTGATACCGAATTTCTGGTTTCATTGTTTTCATAAAAGCCGACCGTTCTTTTTCCTCTGATAAAACAGCTGGCTCTGCACACTTTATAACACTTTCTTTACACTGTATTATTCGTTTATTTACCTTTGCGTGTCTTGCGGCTGATTTAGCTTGGTCAACCAACTCAGGACGTCTTATTGGTACATCTTTCTGGATACCAAGAACAGCTGCAGGATACTGGTCAGACACTGCCTCAAGTCCTTCATTTTCTCTCTGAAAATAGTATTCTTCACTTCTTTGTTCTTCCAGCATATGTTTGCAATCATTTTTTCCTTCTGTTTCTTTGAACAAATCACCGCTCAGGAACCGCTCTTTTATTGACTTTTTTTCTTTTGTTCTCAAGGATTCTTCAATAATACTTTCTTCAGTGGGTCTCTGTGGTTCTGCCTCTTGGGAAACAAGTCCCAGTATTCTTTCCATGCGATGCTTAAATTCAGGAGATTCTGTCGGGCAGTATTCTCCTGATGTTTGCGCTTGTTCTTCGTAAAAGTAAGGTTGACTATGTTGATATTCCAAGTGACCAAGCTCTCCCATGCTCCTGCTATGCCTTCTGTCCAGAGAAGCACAATTCCGTTTCATACGATCTTCAGCTGAGGGTGTGTCTAGGTCAAATGAACCTTCAGATAGTGCAAGGGAAAATCGCTTTTTCTTTTTGGCTTCACGTAAAAGCTGGAGTTTGATTTTAATATCTTCATCAATTAAATTGTCCTTGTCCAGAATCCTCCCAAAGAGCTTAGTTGTCTGTGGGTCATCTTGTACTGGAGTTGCAGGAGTATTATTAATATACACGGTATGTATCAGCCTGCACCTGGAATGGGGTAGTTTCCCCAAAGCTCCTTTAACTGCATGCTTGTCGAAGGGAGACCCAACGTGCTTGAGATCAACTTTCAGTCTGGCTTGTCTCCTTTGCTTAACCAAAGTGTCTATGTTTTTGTGAATCATCTCTGATCGTTTCAGGAAGCTCAGATAATTCAGATTCTGCTCCTCCTTAAGACCAACTAGTAAAGACGCAGTTGTTTCGGCAGACCCCTCGGAGTTTATTGCAAACACTTTGTAACTCCCGGAATCTTTCTCTTCTACATTGTTGATTTCCAAACTTGAGCTGTGAATGTGCATCGCACTTTCTATTTTAAGAATTTTTCGCAACTCTTTGCGTATGGGTCTATTGTTATGAAACCATGCGATCTTTGGCGCTGGACTAGCAACCAGTTTACATTTAAAAGTAGCCTGTTCTCCTTCCATGACAGATTTGAACTTCAGCTTTTGAGTGAAAGATGGCTTTAAATTCTCAGACCAGGAATTTATAGAAGATGTTCTGCTCGCACAGCGATCGGCAGAAATAAGGCCCTGATCTAAATAGTCTTCAGTGTCAGAAAAGGCACCCCTTAAGTCTTGTGTACTTTCCAAATAATCTTCTCTGTGGCCAAAAAATAATTCTGGAAAAGAAAAACAGGTTGATTTGCATGACTTTTTTTTAAATCCCCAAATCGTTAGCAAACAATTTAAAAATGAAATTTAGTACAAATTTTTTTTTAAAAGATAAAATTAAATGCAAACTGAATGCATCAGCTTTTTTCACAAAAACTATAAAAAATTCACTCACCATATTTGTTCGAATAAACGCAAGACCATTTTCTTTTTAAAGATTCTGAGCACGAAAATCGCTCGTCCTTTGTTCCTTCTTCAGACTGTAGCGATTTCTTCTCAAAAATCAGATTAGAATGTATATTTTCAAAAAGCATAACGTGACCTCATGACGGAGTTGGATTATTTTGTGTAAAATCTTTCCCTATAATGTTTTGGAAATCTCTAGCAGAGTATTACATGTGCTTACCTGACTTGCAAAACAGCAGAATAAACGCCCTTTCTGATCCTTTTGAGAGTAGATAAATTGTTCAGCCAGTTTGATAATTATGGCTTTTTTAATTTTTTAACATAGAGATGGAATACATCCATAAAATTAACCTTCAAAAATTGCATGAGAAGGCGTTTATTCGAACTAATACAGTTGCTAAATTCCACAGTGTTATGCAAAAAAAGCCAGCAAACATTATCGCATACTGCTATCTGCAAGCCAGTGTAAAGGTATGAGGATAGACTGATGTCACGTGAATGAAAATAAACCAATGCACAAATGGAAAATGTGTCTGACTGATTAAACATCCTTTAACAAAATATTCCCTACAGAGGCTTTAAGTACCACACATAGGATTTATCTTAGAGCTGCTCGTTAGAAATGCAACAAAAAAACTTGACAAATCTACCAGTTCACGTCATTTTAAATTAAAAGATGCCCCCTGACATTGAGCCATCAAAGTACGAGTGCTTAGCATTTACTGAAACATTTCCCATTGTATCCCTCAATAGCGAGAATACACTACATATTTCAGGGTACCCATTTTGTAATGCATGAGTGATGATGATGATAATGAGCAAATCCAATTTCAGAAATCAGCTGAAATGCAAGCAACTATTATTGGGAAAATGAAAAGTTGCTGTAAAACAAATATTGATGTTAAAGGATTTCCCCTCCACCCCACCCCACCCAACAAAGATGAAACATCACATTGCAATGAGAATGATGAAGACAATCTTGATTTGCAAATAAACTGCAAAGTTGACAGATAAAACATGCCATTTTTAGACATTCTATAATACATCACTGATAATAATAATAATAATCCTTGCATTTGATATTGCGCTTTTCACATTTTCTAGATGTCTCAAAGCGCTTTACAGAATATACTGTAAAGTTAATTGACTGTATACGTGTAGGCGAAATGCGGCAGCCAATTGCGCACAGCAGTGTCCCACAAGCAGCCGTGAATTGAAATGATCATTTTTATCATAGATTTTTTTGGACGGATTATTATTCGGCATATGGAGTAAGGAAACTTGCCGAAGGTTTCACCCTGACCTTCCTGGATTCGAAACACAGGTCTCACACTTGTAAGGCGAGTGCTCAAATCACTGAGCTACAGGACTCCACATCCGTGATGCCCACACTAAGCAAGTGTGTACAAATAACATGAATACCAGTACAATGAAGTCTTAGCATCTGTTGAAGAACTGAACATATTTGTCAATGTAAAAAAAAGCATTTTTACCTCTCACTTCCATTTCAATCTGCTGTTCAATCTTCTCTTGAATCACTTGTTCAAAAGCTGCGTAAAACAGATAGGTTTTAATACAAGTGTAAAACATAGCGTCAAAATCATATTCTCATACACACAAAAACACAAAATGAAAACGTGAAGCACAAAACTAAGAAAACTTAAACTATGCAAAAGGGAATAAACAGACATTCAATGCCCACGTGCAAAAATAGTTTAAAAAGTGGTTGCTGCGTGTGGATTCCAGGTTCACAACACTTTATTCAGACAATCCATGATTTCGTACAAAAATGAATCATTCTCCTGTATTTTTTTGCTCCGTATCAAAGTGTCAATCATGCCGCGACATGCCTAATCTGATTTAAGATAGAGAAATGCAATAATCCACAGCGCAACAAGACGACTTCTTGAAATAGGTTCTTTTCCCCGTGAATCGTGCTGAGATGCATGATAGGATCACAATTCGAAGGATCAAACCATGCAGTTGCCAACCTGTCACTGTCAGAAGAGTGTTGCATGCTGTTTCTCCAGCAGAATTAACTGCCCGGCATGTATAAGCGCCACTGTGAGTCTGACTGGCTTTCCTTAACTTTAAAGAGCAGAGCAATCCATCGTGCCTCAAGGAATATGATGGAGAGTCTTCAAGTATGTGTTGGTTGTGTAGCCAGATCACACAGGGTGATGGCAAAGCATTCACTACACAAAACAGGGAGATGTCTTCTCCTTCTTTGACACTGATTTGCGGAGATAGCCTTTCTAGGAACTGAGGTACTGTGATGGCAGTCTCTATCAATTCATCACAAGGTACTACGTCAGGATAGATGTCTCTGCTTCGCTGCTTCTGTTTTCTGGTTGTTTTGTTGCCTGAGTTTGATGGTGGGCTCGATGGTTTCTTCAGTAATTCTGTTTGGTCCTTGAGACCAGATGTAATTTCTGGCATGTTTTCATTTTTAGTGCTATCTGAACCTCTATCAGTGGAAACTTTAGTACTCGTTTTCATGTTTTTGTCTTCAGCTATGTAAGAATAAAGTTATGATAAATTTTAAACGTTAACTTAGCAATTGAAACAAATTAACAATTTGAAAATGTCTAATAATTCAATAAAGGATGCAATAATCCAAGCAAATTACAACGATGCAATGTTTCTGATATTACTTTCTGTGCCACATGTCATTATTATTGAATAAATAAGTATGGTTAAAAGATAAATTTAGGATTTTCTTAAAAAGACACCAAACTTAGTTTGAACCCTCCAACCCACCCAACTCCCACTGGCAAAACTAAAATTGAGGAATGGTGAAGGATTGTTTAAAAATAATAATAATAATAATAATTAATAACCACCTTCTACTATAAGTACAGCAGCAGTCTTCACTTCTCCAGCATGGTTGCTTACAGTGCAGCTATACTCCCCCTGATCTTCTACGCATACATTAGTGATTGTGAGAGAGAGAACGCTTTCACTTTGAGCCATCTTCAGTCTTTCTGATTCGTCCAGTCTTCTGTCTCCATGATTCCACACAACCTCCGAGAAAGATCCCTCCTGAAAAGAGCAGATGAACTGTGCCACCTGACCAGAATTTACGCGCATGTCATTCAGTTGAAGGAGAATCTTGGGGACCTCAAGGACTGTTATTTCAGCTTCACATTGACCTTCACCGAGAACATTTATAGCTTTACACCTATACATTCCTCCGTCCTCTTCTTTGACGTTTGGTATAATGAGCTCAGATGATACTAACACTTCAGCTTCTGGTATAGTTACAACCTTTACTCTCTCCATTTCTAGAATCTCCTGACCTTCCCTAGACCAAGTCACTTCAGGTTTAGGAAATGCCAGAATTTGACACTTCAGAGACGCAGCTTCACCTAACGGAACCGCGACACTGCTCATGGCTTGCACGATCTTTGGAGCTTTTTGAGGAAATCCTTGGATGGTTTGGGTTCTTGAAACTTCTTGGGCCCCTTCCCAACTTTGAGAAGAAACTGTCTTGCTGGACGAACTCATGGAAATGCTTTCAAATGTCTGAACATTGTACACATGTCCTTGCTGTGAACTGATTTCTTCTGAATAGTTCTTCGTGTGTGTTACTGTCACGGGAGAATCCATATGCACTTCTGATACTTCAAAAGTCTTTCCAGCTTTTCCAGAAGTTGTTAAGCTCTGACTATCTATGCTCTGTAGTTTGTAATCTGAGTGACAAAAAACAAAATATTGGTGATATTAACCTTATGACTAACAAACGATAAATCAATAGCCATGTCGCCAAAGGGAAATCCAGGATGCTGATCACATACTAGAGAAGTCCAATTCATTCAGCTAAGGAAATCTCTCATGTTCTTTCCTCAAAATATCCAGTAAGTTGTTTGGCAGAAAACAGCATTCATTTAAACAATAGGAAAGTTTAGTTGTCCTCTGAAAGTATTCAAGAAGAAGATGAAGAAGAAAATGTGCACTGGAGTTCCAAATGTTGCATTTATGGAATCAGATTGTAGCACCATTTGCTAGATTGGTGGTATGAAATGCGAAGCCAAGAGGAATAAATCAGTATAAAGATGAGCACAAAAAGTCTTAGATATCCATTCAAAGGATACATTGTTTTTCCTTCCTTTACTATAAGTATAGCAGTACTAGATGCTTCTCCAGTGCTATTGTTTTCTATGCACTTATATTGCCCAAGAGGGGATAGACAAGATTGTAAGGTTGGTTGTATTCTGAGGCTCATCAAACTGAAACATCGTATCTTTCTGTGCCTTTATTAATTGTCCATTGTGAAGCCATTGGGTGTCTGGTTTAGAAACACCAGGAACTATTGCATGAAACTTGGCCATTTCCCCACTGCACTGAAGTGCTAGAAATGGGTTCAAGATAGATGGGCCTTTGGGATGTGAACATAAGCCAGTAGGCCATTTTGATGTAATTTCTTCAACCTTTCTAAATGGCCTGGAAAGAAGCTTCTCAAAAATTTTTAATTGTCTGACTATCAACGACAGTCCAAGGCAAAGATGGAAATGACGAACCTGCCATTGAAAAAGTAGTCCGTCTCTGAAAGTTGAATTATTTTAGGTGCACTTGTGAAGACAAAAGAAAACATTTGTCTTTACGTTTCAGAGTCTTGACGTTTAACTCAAGAAAAAAAAAGCCAAACAAAAATGATTAAATAGAATGCTTTATTTCTGAATATTTTACAATTAGCACATTTAAAAATATATAGATATATATATTGTTTTACACGCTGTACTTCATAAAGGTTGTGATTTTATGCTGGAATTCCACAGTATGCACAGCAAGTGGTCCCTATTGCATATCTCAAAGGGTGACAAAACAACATGCCACAACAGAGAGAGACGGCAGGCAACAAGAACAAAGATGAGCTCAGTGAAGTCTGCAGCTGATGAAATGCTTCAAAACGACGGCACGTGCAAGAATAAGGATGAATGATGGACAGGAAGACAAGCATAAAATGCATATGGTTGTGCAAGAAATTAGCATTCTTGTCCAACTATGCTGATAAATATGAAAGTAAATGCCACATAACAATGACAAACGCATCAGGAAACCATGAAGACAACCACAAGTGCAAAAACACTTGGCTCCAGAATTCACAATGACGAGTGGGAAAATAATAACATGAGACAACACATATGCAACTGTTAAAAAATGTATTGATCTTACCTCCCAGGCTTAAGGTACCGGAACATGATACCTTTCCAGCAGAGTTGGATGCAACGCAGGTGTATAGGCCTTCATCCTCTGGGTAGGCCTCAGCAATCTCCAGCTGGTACGTATCTTCAAACTGAACCATCTTAAAGAATCGTGATATCTTGATCTCCTTGTCTTTAGTATGCCATGTCACTTTTAGATCTACAGTATTTATATGTTTTTTTTAAAAAGGCACAAGAATGCAGTTTGATCAGAAACCATGGCCCACATAACATAGATTAGAAGAGACCATTGTTGAAAGGAATACAATCTAATCTAGTGATCTAGATTAGTGATCTAATGAAGTTAGAGATTTAAAGGGAGAATCTGTCTGCATACTGCCATAAAACAAGTTTAGCTTTTCGCCTAATGGCTCAGTTCGTAACTCTGTGCACAATTTGGCTGCCACGTTTCGCCCACTAATATACAGTTACTTTTCCTACTATTCTTCATCCTGCCCTGATCCTTCCCACCCTGCTCTTGTCCTACCTGACTGTACAGCGCCTTGGGACATCCTCTCGACGTGAAAGGCGCTATATAAATGTAAGTTTTGTTTGTTTGTTTGTTTGTTTGCCCAGTGGGAAATACAGCCACCCGCACAACATCCTTCAGGAAAGACCTTACACAAGCACAAGTTGGAATAATTGATACATTCAGTGATTCCTGCTTGAAAGCACATGGGCATCAAGGTTCTCGTTGTTCTCCCTCAACAATGTGGCTGAGCCAAACCTCACAAGAGCACACAGCAGGCAGATTTAGGCTATGGAACCATCATAATAATTCCATTCTATTTGGCGTCTCGTCACATTGTGGAGATGTCTCAAAGTGCTTCACGAGGCATATTGTGGAAAAAGGTGTGTATTTTGTGGGCAATTGCACCAAATCATCATGTCCAATATGTACAGAACTGAGACTCGCAAGACCGATTTCGAAGGGGAGTTTTATCATCAGCAGATAAGTGGGACTTTTCCTCTCATCCATTTAGGTCTGATTCAAAGCCAGCTGTCCGTCTCCAATGAAAGGATAATGCGCTAATTCACGAAAGCAAACAGTACGCCAATTAAGCAACCCCCAGATGTATACATTACAAAAGTGTGTTTGGCATTATAAACCTCGCTGTTGATTAATCAGACAAACATTGTTAACGCGGAAAGTACCTGAACCAGTAACGCGACATTGGAAGTAAGCGGGCTTTCCCTCAGCAGTGGAAGTGCTCTGGATGGGCGTTATGACGGTTGGTGGAAACACGGTCATCTCTGCTTCAGGAGAAGCAACTTCGGGGACTGTTTAGATAAGAAAAAAGAAACTCGGTGTAAACTGCTATGTTTTTGCACCACACGGAACTGCTCAAAGCAGTTGTTCATCAACTGTGCAATACAGAAGTAAATATATGCATGAATTAATCATTCGCACATATTTACTGTCGTGGGCAGCTTCAAACTTGACAACTTAAATCCGCAGCAAAGTGTGAAATCATACAGACGTGAGATAGGCAAACGCAGATGGGAACTATTGCAGCAGTCAATAGCTGGGGTGCAAAGGAATACATTTTTATCAAATTTACCTTCGACGTCAAGTGAAGCACCACTAACAGCCACTCCAACCTCGTTGGCTGCTTCACATTTGTACAAACCCGCGTCCTCAGGGAACACTTCAATTAGCAGCAGCGTGTACTGATTCCCGTCATGGAGGAACTTGCGTTTAAATCCCGCAGCAAGTTTCTGATCATCTTTGTACCACGATATCTCTAATTTGGGTGTGCCTGATATCATACCGCAGAAGCGAGCGGGTTCGCCTGCCCTTACGGCGCACGGTTCCAGCTCAGAGACAAAACAAGGTGGGTCAGCGGCTGAAACGGTAACAAGCAAAAGATTAATATTGTCCATCGGTTCCATCTCACTACTTTGTGCCCACCCAAACCCATCTCTTTTGTAAAACTTTGCCACAAGAACCTGCATTAATACAGTGCCCTTAATAAGCGCTCTGAGATGCTACACCCTACATGGAAGGTGCTATATAGTAAGTGCTGGTTCTTGTTGTTAATGCGCCATAGCTTCTTTGAGTGCTTTTACTCAATGCATAATTTTTTTTTCTAGCAATAAACACACTGGAGAATAAAAGTTTCCGTGGAAATCATTCACAAAAGTGAATGGTAGAATGTACGAAAGAGGTACATATTAAGAGCAGTAAATATTTATGTTTCTGGGAAATTCTGTGCCTCCTTCTAATGCTGTAGATTTTTATGTTTCCAGAGAATTGTGTTTCTCTCTTCTACTGATAAAATCTCCGGTGAGTTTTTGCTCCATACTTTAAGTGTACAATCAGAAAAAAAGTTGCAAGGATCGATGCGATACGTACCGTTAACGTAGAGTGTCACAGAACTGCGATTTTTTCCAGCAACAAAGGTGTATTCACCAGTGTCTGAGACTCTTGTTTCGGTAATGGTCATGCGATGGACACGTCTTTGCACAATGTATCTGTAGCGTTCCTCAAGCTGAAAATTGATCTCAATTCCATCCTTGAGCCACTGAGCTTCCACATCATCTTCATTGACTTCAAATTCAACAACGGCTCGTTTCTTGTCAAGAACCTAACCCCCAAAAAGTTAAGCTTTTGTCACAATAATGTTTAAGAACAGCGTAGAAACTATAAATATTCTATGTACCCTTCATGTCCTAAAACAGTATGACATTTCTGTAGTGTGGGATCGCTGTAAAAGTTTTTGGCTCAAGCTGAAAACAAAAAGTACCTTAATTTCTCGACTGATAGGTTTTGAGATCTCAATATGACGAGATTCCACATACAACGTGGCAGACGATACACTTCCTCCTGCTATAACTCTGTATTTTCCGGCATCGGAAAACTTTACCACGGGAATGGTGAGACGATGGACAAACTTTTCGCTTTGAATCTTCACTCTGCAAATCAAAAGCAATCAAACTGTAACCGTCCATCTGTGTTTTCATCACATTTATTCGGCAGGTAAACAACAACAACTTTCACGCGGGGTAGGGTCCCGGACTCCTTAATAGGGGCATGAGTCAATTATGTACCTGTCAGAGTGCAGGATTTCGTCCTCATCTTTCATCCACTGCACTGCGATGCCAGGCTCTGAGATTTCACATTCAAAGGTAGCCTTTTTCTTCTCGATGACTTTGATGTCTTTGATGTGCTTCCTAAATTCAATGTGACGAGCTGCAGAAGGGAAGCACATTAGGTTGTGAGAACACATGACTACTTTAAGTATATTGTTTTAAGGATTATTTTTGGACATAAAAAGACACATAATAATCCTTGCATTTGATATAGCGCTTTTTCACATCTTATTGACGTCTCAAAGCGCTTCACAGAAATATACTGTAAAGTGAATTGACTGTATATTTGTGGGCAAAATGCGGCAGCCAATTGCACACAGCAGTGTCCTACAAACAGTCGTAGATTGAAATGACCAATTTTTATTATTGCGTTTTGTTTTGACGGATTATTATTAGGCACATGGAGTAAGGAAACCTGCCCAGGGTTTCGCCCTGAGCTGCTTGGATTCGAACACAGGTCTCACGCTTGTAAGGTCAGTGCTCTAACCACTGAGCTACAGGATGAACAAATGGATAACTCCAAGTCATTACCTTCCACAAATAACTGTGCTGTCGATGCTGCTGACCCAGCAGTGAAGGCGTACTCTGCAGCATCACCAAAGTGAATGTTTCGGACGGTGAGAGAGTGTTTGGTTTGTTTGGTCTTTATCTGGCATCTCTCTGTTGATTTGATCTCTTTCCCATTCTTCAGCCATTTGTAAGTAATCCCTTCATAGTTGACTGTTATCTCAAAGGTAACGGTGTCTTTCTCCTGCGCATTTATGTCCTTCAGCATGGATGTTATTAAGATTGCTGAAGAAAGTAAGTTGCACATTATTTGCAAAGGGAACAATCACCGACATGCGTGGTGCTGCAGTTTTTAAATACAAATTGCACAAAATGCAGTTTAAAATTAATGTTATACTTAGTAATAATAATGTTCTTGGCATTTGATATTGCACCTTATATCAAGTCGTTGAGACGTCTCAAAGCTCTTCAGACAATATACTGTAAAGCGCATTCACTGTGTATTTTGTGGGCGAAACGTGGCAACCAGTTGTGCAAAATAATCCAATAGAAAATTACACTTGTAAAGTGTGTTTCATGTCGGGAGGACATCCGTGTTGCTGAACAATCAGGGATCAGGACCCGAGCGGGAAGAAGGGCGGGGGGGGTGTTGGGATTAAGAAGAGTGGAGGGCAGCCGAAGGTACTGATGAAGCGGAGGGTTTTGAGGCGTGCTTTGAAGGAGCCAATGGAGGAAGCAAAGCGACGGGAATGGTGGGATGGAGTTTCAGAGCATGGAGGCCAAGGAGGGCCTCAAACGTGAGGCCGAGAAGTTTGAACTCGATGTTATGAGGAATGGGAAGTCAGTGGAGCCATGCGAGGGTGGGTGTGATGGAGTCACGGAGCCCGGTGCAAGAGAGGACACAAAATGCAGAGTTCTGGATGATCTGCAGCTTGAGGAAGGAAGAGTTGGAAAGGCTGACAAGCAGGGCATTGGCATAGTCGAGCCTGGTTGTTATGACGACATGTATGAGGGATGTCCCAACAACAATATCCCAAAAGCAATCATGGAGTGAGTGACTAATTTCATTTGGGGAATTGTTGGCTGAGACACTGGGAGAAACCCCCTTCTCTTTTCGACTAGTGCCACGAGATTTTTAACATCCACCTGAACAGGCAGGAGGAACCCTGCCTGTTCAACATCTCGTCCGATGCTAACTTAAAGCAACAGATGTACGGCATGCAAATAAATGGTGAAATCTTACGTTTGATTATCAATGTAGCAGAGACTTTATCATTGCCACAGATGAAGGTGTATTCTGCAGAATCCTGGTGACTGGTATTCATAATGACTAGCTGGTGCAATTTTCCTTGCACGACAACTTTGAACTTGTCACTCATTTCAATTTCCACACCATTCTTCAACCAGGTGGCTGGGACGTTGAAATGGGAGACTTCACACTGGAAGGTGGCAGTTTTTGTCTCTGGGATTTCGATATTCTTCATGGTCTTAGTGATGTGGACAGCTTAATAAATTTGGGGAGAAGGGAAAGAAGATTTTATTAAATGCTTCCAAACTGATGTAAGAATAATAATAAATAATCCTTGCATTTGATACAACGCCTTATCGCGTCATCAAGCTGCCTCTAAGCACTTCACAGAATATACTGTACAGTGAAGTGACTATGTACTTTGCGGCTCAAATAAGTATAAATACAACATGTAGAGCGAGATATTTAGGATTGTACACCAACAGGAAATACTTACATTCTACGTAAAGTTTCGCTTTGCAGTCAAGCTGTCCGACAATGGCTGAATACTCGCCAGCATCTACAGGAGTCACATTCTCCAGCACTAGCTTGTGAACTTTCCTTTCGGAAATGACTTTGCAGCGGTCGTTAGGCTTGAGTTCTATGTTTTTGAACATCCATTTCACAGGGATATTATCGTGCGACAGATTAAGTTCAAAAGTAGCGGTGCCATTTTCCATGGCAGTCACATCCTTTGGTTTCTTCACTATCTTGATAGCTATTGTCCAGAAAAACAAAATATGAGACTAAATTAAATATGGGATTCCCCTTCGAATGCAATGCATGCAATAAAGATTACTTTTATTTGCAACTGCGCAATTTAATATATCTCTGGTTATATTATTCATGTTTCGGTTAACGCATGTGGAAACAATCGATGAATTCAAAATGTGATTGTTATATATTTCCCTGATTGATCCACGGTGCTCTTAAGTTAAAAGTTACCCAGAATGTTCAAGGTATTTTTATGATAATTCAACAGATTTATAGTCAATGTATAACATTTTGTTTTAGCCTAATTTAACACATAATGAATTCAGCAAGTACAACAAATGAAAACCTCCATAAAGCATGCAAATATACTGTCAAGTGACGTAGTTTAATTTTTTTAAAAATTGTATACTCTTCATTACGGTCTTGCAATCTTCACAAGAAATTCTAATCTGAAATCTGACATGTTGCAAAAAATCAAATATACAAATAGAAACAGAGAAATAGGAGGAGGCCATTCAGCCGCTTGAGCCTGTTCCGCTATTCTATAAGATCATGGCTGATCTGTACCTCAAGTCCAATTGCCCATCCTTGTCCTGTATCCCTTAACTCCCTGATTAACAAATAGTACTGTTACTTACTTTCAATGTGAAGCCTGGCATTGGCTGACAATCTGCCGAGTTTGAAGTTGTAGACAGATTCATCTGTTACTACACAATTCTTAATTTTGAGTGTATGAACAAGTCCTTGCACCGTAATCTCGTATTTGTCACTAGATTTAAGTTCTTCCCCGTTTTTGATCCACTGGGCTCCGGATACATCTGGATGTGTAAGTTCCAAGATAAAACCTGCCTCTTGGGTTTCTGTAACTGTCTGGTTCTTCAAAGTTTTCTTTATCTTGACAGCTGCACAAACACATCATCAACAATACAATTGGTTTGACGCAAGCAATTTTCATGTATAATGCATGTTTAGGCCACTGTTTAAAGATGTTGGAAGTCAAAGTCTCATTTGCAAAACATAAATCGGGTTTGAAAATTCTTGGTCAATAAAGAATATGTCGTCACGGTTTCACCGATGGCCTGGTGGGTAGATACCAACCAGGAAAATCCCAGGTTGATCTCTTATCTTTGGCTGAGTCAGTGTGTCTCAAGCTTGCGGTGGTTGGAGCTCTACAATCTGCCTCAACACGCCAGGATAGTTGGAGGAAAGTTTAGCCAAGGATTACACACATCAGGTGAAGGCAGGATTGGGATCTGCATTAAATCAAGGAATCTACTGGTTCCTCAGCACAGGTTGACGACATAGTTGGGGAAACATCAGATACATTGCCACTTGTAGAGCACACTCCTCAATGACTCACCGTTTCTTATTACAACAATAATAATAATCTTTCTACCTCATCAAGTCGGAAGGATGCCTCAAAGCGCTTCACAGGATATTCTGTAAAGTGGAATGACTGTGTGTTTTGTGGGCGAAACCGGCAGCTAATTGCACACAGCAATATCCCACAAACAGCCATGGAGTGAGTGACCAATTTTATTGAGTGGATTGTTGGCCTGGACATAGGTAGAGAGGAGAACTCCCTTCTCGTTTCAAAGCGTACAACAGGATCTTTAATGTGCCCATAATCAGACAGATGGGACATTGGTTTTAACGATTCTTCCGAAGGACTTTAGATGATCAAGAAAAAATTAGAAAACTAAAGGCATTAAAAAACAGCAGCATGAAATGTATCAAGTGTATTCAAAACCATGCAATCAGAATAAGTACTTAATCTTATTGCAGCCATAAATCTGCCATGTAATGGTACTTTAAACATGGTGATGACATTTTATGGCCCTGACAGACTGATTCATATCGCTAATCACTCTAGACACTTCAATTGTAACAGCAGTATTTAGGAATGAAATAGTCCAATGAATTTAAATCCTCATCAACATCAAGGGAATTTCAATCGAGTCTGAGGAAAGTGACACACTTATATAATTATGAATATTTAAAGCATGTTCTAGGCTTGTGATAATCATTTAAAAGTAGCCAAAGCATTAATTAGAACAAGTTTACTTCCATAGCTCACAAATGGAGTGGATAGGGGGGCAATTATTATTTAACTAAATATATTAACATTTTGTATTTCAATTTGGTGCTTGAAGTATCAATGAAAAAAAAAGCAGGAATGTTTCAAATGACATCTCTATTTCTTAACCAAGTGTCCACAAATAAAGGTATCTCCTTTATTCTTTTAATCCATAATTGTTTGTGGGACACTGCTGTGCGCAATTGGCTGCTGCGATTCACCCAACAATATACAGTCAATTCACATTACAGTATATTCTGTGAAGCACTTTGAGATATCTAGAAGATGTGAAAACTGCTATATCAAATGCAAGGATTATTATTATTAATACTGACCTTCAACCTTCAGTTGAGCAGATGTCTTAGAGGTTGCAATTTGGTATGAATATTCAGCTGCATCTTCAGACTTGGTGATCTCAAATATGAGACGTCTCCTAACTCCAACATTTTCTTTTCGGATTACGTTAGTGAAGTTTATTGGCTTGCCATCCCTCAGCCATATTCCCTCAGAGTATTCACTGGCAACTTCACATTCAAAGATTGCTTGCTGTGATTCAGCCACAGTTTGATCCATGAGAGGCTTGCTGATAGCACCACCTGCAGGCGTACATAAATAACAGAATGAAGCAAAATATCTTCCTGGATAGAATGAATGATTAATAATACTGTGCAACAAGGACCCTGTTAATACAAATTCTAACAAAGCTTTTCTCTAGCTTTGACTCAGACTTCATTGGAAGTGTTCGACTTGTAAACTTGCACTTGGAAACTAATAGGAGAAATCACTTCCTACCTGAGACTATCAGGTTTGCTTTCGAGATCTTATCGCCAGCAGAAAATGTGTATTCTCCCTCCTCATCTTTCATGACGTTCAGCAGGATCAACTTGTAGATTTTGCCGTGTGTTTCCACCTTGCAGTTGGGACCTGGTTTGAGTTCTTGGCTTCGGAACATCCACGCCACGTCGATCCCTGCGTGAGACAACTCGGCCTCGAACGTTATGTTCTGCGTCTCTGTGCAGGTCACGTTCTTGAGTCCTCGAATAATTTGGATTCCTATTTAGATAGAAAGGGTACACATTCTGAAAACAACAACTTGCACTTATATAGCACAGGGTAGCGTCCCAGAGAACTTGACAGTGACGGAGCACGACACCAAGCCGGCAGTGGGTGGGAGGGGAGAGGAATGGGGAGGTGACCGTAGGCACGGTCAAATAGGAAGATCGTCAGGCGCGATCTGAAGATAGGGAATGAAGTGGACAAGGAAGAGCAGAGGGTTAAAACAAAGTGTTAATAAAAATAAATCAATAAAGCAAATCCCTCAACCAATTTCATATATTTCGGCAGCTTGGGATATCCTCCCGACGTGAAAGGCGCTATACAAATGTAATTTTGTTGTTGTTGTGATATATAAACGGGGGCACCTACGTTCAACTGTGAGTTTGCAGCTAGTTTCAGTTTTGCCAATGACAAGCTTGTAGTGCCCTTCATCAGAAGCAAATGTCCTGTTGATCGCCAGCCGCTGCTTAGCTCCTTTGGCCACACTCTGCAACCGGTCGTTCAACTGAATCTGTTCGTCGTTAAAGAACCACTTGAAGGACGTAATATGCGGGACTGAGACTTTGCATTCTAAAACTGCCTTTGTCCCTTCAACAACGTGAAGATCTTTAAGGGGGATCACAATATCGACGCCTGAACAGAGCAACAAAAAAAAAGTAAATTGTTAATATTCGTACATACAATATGAATTGAGAATCGAGTAAAAGTATAATAACTCACACACATACACAGACACACACGCGATGATCAAAACGTCATGATACAATTTCAATGTCTAATAAGTCTTAAATAGATGAGGATTTTATGTTAGGTAATAGGGTAATTGCCACAACCTTTTGGTCATATATGTATGACCAAAAAGTTGTGATAACTACCCTATTATCTGGAATGAAATCCTCATTTGTTTAAGACTTATTAGTTATTTGTTGTTTAGTTATTTCTTATTTGTTTAAGGCTTTACATATATATATGTGTATATGTATAGATATATATTTTGATAAATAAATGAATACTTACGCTGCACACTTAAACGTGCAGATGTTGAGAGGTCAAAATCAGTGACATGAAATGAATAGGTGCCACCATCATCTTTCACGGCATCCTCGATGAACAGCATATGTGAAGCTTTGTCAATCACGATGTGAATGCGCTCATTCGCCTGCAGTACACAGCCGTCCTTCATCCAGACACCTTCAACGTTCTCTTGAGAGAATTTCGCTTCAAATTGGGCAATATCTCCCTCACAAATCATTTGGTCTGCAAGGCCATGGAGGATTGTCACAGCGATCGCTACAAAATGAGAAAAATTGATTTAAGTCAATAGCCCAGCTCGGATCTGAAAAACCCTGGTTGTCCAGTGTCCTGGGACATCTTTCCAATGTGAAGCTTGCTATACAGGTATCATTTGTTGTTCTTATTGTTGTTGTAACCCCCAGTAATGTTTCTAAATCCAGATTCTTTAAATTCACAGTCAGCTTTAATTTTGTGTGGCACAATTTCGGTGTCAGTTAAACCCACGTCTCTGTGCATCTAATAATAATAATAATAATCCTTGCATTTAATATTGCACTTTTCACATCTTCTAGACAGACTCAAAGCGCTTCACAGAATATACAGTAAAGTGAATTGACTGTATATTTGTGTGCAAAAACGTGGCAGTCAATTGCGCACAGCAGTGTCCCACAAACAGTTGTAGATTGAAATGACCAATTTTATTATTGTGTTCTTTTGGAGGGATCATTATTAGGCTTGTGGAGTAAGAAAACTTGCACAAGCCTTCGCCCCGACCTGCCTGAAATACATTGCAGAAAATGCTCGAGTCAGTTCATGTTTCTCTCGGCAACTTTCTTATGCATACGGAACAGTTCACTTACGTTTCATCTTCAGAGTGCAACTTGTCCTTTCGCCATTGATGACAAAGCTGTATAAATCCTGATCTTCCTTCACAACATCCTTGACAGTAAGAAGGTGACGGCCACGACGAGAAGACATGTAGTATTTGCCGCTGCTGTGGATCTCCACGTCACCTTTGTACCATTTGCCTTCTGCATCTTCGCGTGAGAAGACACATTCTAAATCACCCGAGTAGGATTCTGAAACTTCTAAGTCCGTAAGCTCAGTGATGAACTTGTGAACAGTCGCTGCATGAATATAAAGGGTTTGTGATTAAGCAACTATAACATGACACCAATATTCAAACATTGCTCAACAATTTTCTTCTCCAATAAGGTAGGAAAATGATTATCAAGGTTTCATTGGAAGCAAAGAACAGGTATATATATATATATATATATATCTAGTGTATCATTACTCCATAGTAAATTAAAATGAGCTTAAAATGTTCGAATATGCACTATTTGCAAATAATAAATGTATAAATTGCCACTGTGCACAATGTGGAAAAAAAGAAAGTTCTCAGTGTTTTTTTAACTAAATGATTGTAACGAAATGTTATGAAGTTTGATCACTGTTTTCAATTTAGGGTGACTAAATTTATTGCTTTATTCTTGACAATTTTCTTGCGCTTACCTTCAACGGTCATCTTAGCTATGGATTGTATAGAATTATCTTCAATGAGAGCACAGGTGTATTCTGCAGCATCGCTCAGTTCAATGCCCAATACAGATAGGAAATGAATTCTTCGGTCCGAATGTGTTCGATATTTTTCACTGTTAGCGATGTGCACACCATTCCTATACCATTCCACCTTGAAGAACGGTTCACTCAATTCACACTCAAATGCTGCCATTGTAGCGTTCTCTTTTGCATGGATGTCATGCAGCTCCTGAGTAAATGTAATTATTTGCTTGGCTGTAAAAAAAAATAAACCGTCATCATCGGGCAACAAAACAAAAAAATTGTGTGTTTAGTCTTACATTGCTCAGCGCATCATGAAATATCTATAGTCAACCTGTCCGCTCACTCCGCTCAATGTGCTCCGGCCTCCGCCAAGTCCTCTGTCCGGCATTGGCAGTCGAGCATTCAGTCTCTCTGCCTCTACCCTTAAGAACTCCATCCTACATTCCCTTCACCTCACTCCTTTGCCTCTATCAAAGCATGTTTCAAGAAACTCCTGTTCAACCACACATACCTTCCATCCTCCCTGTCCTCTATCCACCCTCCTGGATCCCAATCCAACCCACCCCCGCCCCCAACCCCACTGCTTGGGTCCAAATCCCTGACCGCCCAGCGCCTTGGGACATCCTCTCTCTATATGAAAGGGACTATAAAAATGTAATTTAGTATTGTAATGTACCTTGTACGAGCAGGAAAGCATGGCTTGAGATTTCTCCAGCCACATTGATGGCTTTCACCATGATGCTGGCCGAATCATCGGGTACAACATCTTGGATCAC
Source organism: Hydrolagus colliei (assembly GCA_035084275.1). Lineage (NCBI taxonomy): Eukaryota > Metazoa > Chordata > Chondrichthyes > Chimaeriformes > Chimaeridae > Hydrolagus > Hydrolagus colliei. The sequence continues at coordinate 23,224,562 of CM068747.1, read as the reverse complement.
AAGTTCACAGACATTGTCTTCAGGCCAGTACCAGTAGATTCGTTCGGACTTTTCTATCTTGACACCATTCTTAAACCACTGGCATTCGGGATCCGGCCTGCCCACCACTCTGACACGGAAATGAGCTTCATCTCCTTGAGCAACTGTCTGACTCTGAATGCGCTCGAAGATCTTGGGGGCTTCCATGCTTGGCGATAACTGAATTCTGTCTGGTTTGAAGGTTGGGATGGTCACAGTGCCTTCGGGAGGCGGTGGTTTCTTTTCCTCCTCGGGCACCTCTTTGGTCCAGTGAAGAAGTTCGTCCTTCCGTTTCCTTAACATATCTTCATAGGCCTCATCCTTTCTGCGCAATTTGAGCTCAACCGCCGTAATAGCTTCATAATAACCCTCCTCCTTTCTACGCTTGAACTTGCTGCGTAGCTCCTCAGTTTCCTCCGTGTGTTTCTCGTGATATATCCGTTCAGCCTTTTTGAGCATCACAACTTCTTTGCTCTTTGCATCGGCTTGTTTCTCTACCTTCACCACTTCAAAGAACGGCTTGTTGATATCTGAGAGTCCCATTTCAGCTTTGTGTTCTGGGGCTCGACGGAGGATGGACCTGAAATCTTCTCTTTGTGTCACTTCCAGCTTAATGGTATGTTCGACGACCCCCTTGGGATTCTCAGCGGTTATCTTGACATCGCCCGCATCGTACGATTTGCAGTCGACAATTTCCAAGTAGTAGATACCGTCGTAGTGGACTCTGAACCGTTTGCTCTTGCGAATGAGTTGGCCATTGAGGTACCAGTTGACTTTGGGATGTGGGTACCCTGTGACGCGGCAACGGTAGCGAGCGGTTTCCATTTCCAAAACCCTCGCTGGTTCTGGGAACAAAACGATTTCAGGCACCGTTTGTTCTTTTCCAAGGTCTTCAGACATACCGGCCAGAGCACCTTCATGAGCGATTCTTTCGAGCTCTTCGATCCGCTGCATTCCCCTCCTGCCCTCGGGCAACTGAGACTCTTCCACAAGGCTCTTCTCGTCTTTCACAATAAGTGTGGCTGACGTCTGATCGACACCGTACTTGTTGGTCGCTCTGCAGGTGATGATGCCGCTGTCCCTGGGATAGGCCACCTCGTAGTCAAGGCTGCAATAGCCAAATTCGCTGATCATGCGAAGCCTGTTGGCCGCGGCAAGGGGTTTGCTGTCATGCAACCACTCCACCACCATGGTCGGGTCACCGATTGGCGTGAGTCGGCACTCGAAGTGGGCTGGGGAAAAATGCTTGAGTCGAACCGAATTGGTCTTCTTCTTGAAATGGGGCTTCTGCTGTTTCTCCTTATCGTACAAGTCACCCTCTTCCCACTGCTCTTGCCCGTAGCGGAGGTGGAGGGGCTCGAGCTCAGGAGCGGATATCTCTTTGGCTTTGTATGTGCCCTTGGGAATGATTAGTCTGCGTTCTGGCTCAGGTTCAGAAAACTCGAGTTCGACGTTGAGTTTACACCTGGTTGTGTCTCGACCTGCTTTATTGATGGCGGTAGCAGTGTACCAGGCAGCATCATAACTAGCTGCGGACTGTATTTTGAGAGCACCTTCTCCCTTGGTGCCTTCAATTCTGAAAGTGCAAGAAGGTGAGAGTTAAAAAACACACCACATTTGCCCACGTTGCCTTTATCACCAACAACGGTTTTCCTTTGCAGTACACTTACTTGATGTTTGGGTATTTGTGAGCTGCAATGATCTCACTATTTTTGAGCCACACAATATCAGGGTTGGGATTCCCGGCTGCTTTGACTGACATTGCAACAGGTGTCCCCTCTTTAACACTGACGTTTTTCAATTTCTCCACGAACTGTGGTTTCACCAAATGTTCCTTAGCTGCAAAGCAAAAACAAAATCAAGTTATTGTTAAAAAAAAGCTGCAAACAACCTAAAATGTACCTATTTAAAAGTATAACACCAGAGAACATTTGTACTAAGTCTGCACGGGACAGAAATCACCGCTGACTTACCTTCTACATTGAGTGTCATGGAAACTGAGGTCTTGCCACCTCTGTTCTGAGCAATGACAATCCATTCACCAGAATCACTGGGCAGAGCGGGCACAATGATCAGGGATTGAATCCCGTCTTCCTTCACCACAATTTTGTGAGTGTAGTCGTTGACAACTTGGACGCCTGCGATAAGAAAAAAATTCTCAAATTATATGTCCATTTAGTCTCAGATTAGGAAGTGATCCCCAAAGTTACTTCTATACAATTAGATTCTTCAAGTCCCCCCCGACGTGAAAGGCACGATACAAATATAATTTTGCTGTTGTTGTTTTAAATGTACTGTTCTTACCATTGTGAAACCACAATGTCTCCGGCATGGGTCTGCCAACAACCTTGAGGTCAAATCTAGCCGTCTGTCCCTCGCAACATTTGAAAGATGTGGGTTTCAGGACAAACACGGGTTTGTATAGTCTCTCCAGTTGAGACTCGTCTGTGTCTTCCAGCCTTCGTCCGGGTGAACGGCTTGGCGATCGTGGAGACGCAGAACTAAAGAGCAGAGAACGACATTTAAAGGAATCACTTATAATGAGAGATCCCTCACAAATTAGACATTTTCTAAACATCAAAACAGAAGCGAACCCGGGGATTGAAGATATCAAGCAGAGCGTACCGGATTCTCTTCATTACTTCAGTGGTTGGTAGGTAAGCACGGCCTGTTGGAGTTCCAACAGGTTCGATGAAGAGTTTTCCTGAACAGATAGCATTGCCTTTGATGTTGCTGGCAAATACAGTGTAGATCCCCTCATCCTCGGGCACGGCTGCAGCAATATGGAGGCTGGCCTTGCCATCCTCGGTAACCTCCATGTGATAATGGTTTCCTTGTCTGAGACGCCGTCCATCTTTAAACCATGCGATCTGTGAATAGGGCAATGGTTTAATCTCACAATCAAATGACTACAGAAACAAATCAAAATATACACTCAGTCAGTCCTCGCTTAACGTCGCAGCTGCATTCGTGAAAAGTGTGACTTTAAGCGAAACAACGTTAAGCGAATCCACCGGACGATCGGCGGCTACATATGCCCACGCTGCTCAAAGTAGTTTGTTTCCACCTGCGCGAACGATGTAATCGCGAACGTTGCAACGTTAAATGAACATATGTCCCACTATGTATCAGCGACGTAATAACAAACAATATTGACCGAAGCAACGTTTAGCGAGGTCTACCTGTACTTTTATATTAATTACTGTATCCGAGCACCAACATTTAAATGTCGTCTTTTTAACTCCACTTGTTTTAGGGTATAACTGCTTACCTTGGGCAATGGGTAACCAGAGAGCTTGCAATGAAACATAGCCACTCTTCCCTCGAGAATTCTGTAGCTTTTTACCGTTGAGTCAAATCCGGGTTCAATAGATTCATCTTCAGAAAAGTCCATGGACATTACTTCTCCATCTTCCTCAAGAAGTTCCTCCAGAGTAATCTTAATGATTCGAAATTCAATTTCTTTAATAAGTCTTTCTTCAAATGCAGAAATGTGATATTCCTGGAGAAAGCAAAGAAATCTATTATAGATGATAAACTTTTTGAAACTTTGTTAAGCAGCCAATAAGTCAACTAGACGGAACGAGGCAACATACATCTAAAGACATACTTTCAACTGAAGTCAGCCTGAAAAATTAAGCATGTTGCAAAATTAGCACCAGAAAATCTACTTTAAAACTACGTTTCTTAAACAAACTGTTCATTGGTGGAGGCCATTCGAAAGGCACACAAATCTCTGTGTCTTTTTGTGGGAAGGCTGTGTGAAAATGGCTGCCACCTTTCATCTACAAAATGCAGTCAATTCTGTGAATTATGAAGCACTAATTAATTAAAACAATAATTTCTGTGAAGCGCTTTGAGAAACCACAAAGACATGATAAGGTGCTGTATCAAATGCAAGGATTATCATTATTAAATAATTGCACAAAATGCACACCACTTTATTTTGAAATGTATCTTTAATTTAAGAGCAATTCCAAATAAGCAAGCCAATCTGATGAATAAAGTATTGGTGTTCAGCAGATTTCTCGGTTTGTAGGAATTCAATTTAAGATGAGCCTCACCTGCTCTTCAATTATGGATTTCATCATAACGGAACTTTTTCCCATTTTCTTTCTGATTAGTATTTGTTCTTTATCATATTCAGTCATCGAAATGACTGGTGCTACTTCTGCAACTTTGGGTTGTTGTACATATTGTGTAGATATTTCTGTTCGATATGTTACTTCCTGGTGCTGCTTCATGTAAGCTTCGTATTCGTCTAGAAATAAATGAAATAAGAATTAACGCAGCCTACAAGTTACAAAAGTATTACTATCCATTTAACCAATCATAAAAACCAAAAGATCGCGATGACACAAATCTTTTAAATACATACAGTACTTTGAAGTATCCTCTAGTTTGAAACAACAAATTAAATTACATATTTTAAATCTTACATTTCAAACTAAAGTCAAATTGTCTGACCATTCATAAGCTGAAAGTTATTTTTGTTTTCAAAAAAATTCTTGAAGGACTTGGTTTCTCATTGGTAATTAAATCTCCATTCAACGTGTGAGATTTAGCTTGCAAACCATATAGGCTTTTATCAATGGTGTTAATGGCTACTTACCTTCTTCCATTAATTGAGCTGAAGCAAAAACTTCTCCCTGTTGATTGCGAGCAACAATGGAGTATTCACCAGCATCATCTGCAAAGGTCATGGAGATTTCCAGCTGGCATTCTCCAATTTCCTTGTTGTACCTCACTTTGTATCTGCGGAGAAACAAAACACTTTCCATTGAAAGCTCCAGCAGAATTAGCAGCTTCACTATTCCAAGCAAAAAAATTTGGTTATTTTCACTGGGACATCCATTGAAAGGAATAACACTGCTCTGTGGTTGTTTTTAGTATCTTGTCCTCATCATAAAGGAGTTAAATCTCGAATCCAGGCTGGTCAGTGCGAAACCTTGGGGTTGTTCCCTTACTCCACATGCTTAATAATCATCCCTCCAAAAAAAAACACAATAATAAAATTGGTCATTCCAATCCACAGCTGTTTCTGAGACGCTGCTGTGCGCAATTGGCTGCTGCGTTTCGCCCACAAATATACAGTCAATTCACTTTACAGTATATTCTGTGAAGCGCTTTGAGTCTGTCTAGAAGATGTGAAAAGCGCTATATCAAATGCACGTATTGTTATTATTAGTATTATATAAATCTGAATATTTAATTTGTGCTGTTTTAATCATTTTTAAAAGGGTTATTCAGTAATGTTTTAAATAAAACAATAATTTGTAATGTAGAACAATATCCTTTTCTGATCAGCTAACAAGTTTTGCCTACAAATACACAGGTAATACAATTTTACTGTACCTCCTGTGAAGTGTTTGGGGACATCCTCCTGATGTGAAAGGTGCTATCTCAAAGTGTAAGGATTATTGTTACAGTGCTTTCTGTTCCAATTTAACGCAGTGAAAGATAGCAGCAATGTAATCAACGGTGACAGTAAAGTGGCTATGAATGAGAATTTAGCTTCTGCTCCGCAGGTACCTGTAGCCGGTAGTCAGCGGAATTCCAGCCTTTCTCCAATAAACATGTGGCTTGGGGCTGCCACCAATTTGACAATCGAAAATGACACTTCCACCTTCAATCAGCTTTTGCACTGTTGGTTTCCTGATAAAGAACGGAGCGGTTCCAGGCACGGCGTCAGCTGATTCAGGGGTAATACTGGACTCTGTAATTTCCACCTTCATTTCAACCCTTGAAAGAAGCAAATGTTTAGGTTATAGGAGATATGGTTTGATGATAAATCCGTAGGTATGAGTGGTTAGAGCACTCACCTTACAAGCATGAGACCTGTGTTCGAATCCAGGCAGGGCAAAACCTTGGGTAAGTTTCCTTACTCCGTACGCCCAATATTAATCCCTCAAAAAAAACTCTATAATACATTGGTCAATTCAATCCATGACTGTTTGTGGGACACTGCTGTGCACAATTGGCTGCCGCATTTCGCCCACCAATACAGTCAATTCACTTTCGCAGTATATTCTGTGAAGCTTTTAGATGTCCAGAAGACTTGAAAAGCATTATATCAAATGCAAGGATTATTATTATTATCTATTTTAACACATTTTATTTTAATTCTTCTGCACTATTCAATGATGAATAAAAAGTTAAATATGTGGCCAAGCAACGTTTTAAAAATATCTTAGATAAAAAATGTACAGAAATAAGAATTATTGCACACACAGCAAACAGGATCAACTGAATACCACCATTCTTGTGGGAATTCTTTAAAGAATGTACATACCTTTTTCCTTCAGCAGCAATTTGCTCAGTCACAATAGAACATTCCTCTCTGCTTTCAATTTCTTCTGAAACTACAAACATTGAAATGGAAACTAATCAGTTTAAGAGACCTGGTTTTGGAAACGATTCAACGCATTTTCGTAAGCTGCGTTTGGTCCAATGCTAAGTAAATCCTTACCTTGAACAAGAAGATAGCAAGAGGTACTGATGGTGCCAGCTTCATTAGTGACGGTGCATGTGAAGCGGCCACTATCTTCTGCAAAGGCCTCTCTGATGGTAAGACGGGCGATGCCTGCTTCGAAGACGATTTGGAAGTCAATGGAACTTTCAATGCGATAGTCCTCTCTGAACCACATCACTGCTGGGATTGGGTGTCCCGAGATCTCACACTCTAGGGTCACAGATTCACCTTCTACCACAGTCATATTTTTCAAGCCCTGTGTGAAAAAAAAGTGTAACAACACACCCTTTTTAATTCCCCCAGATCGGTGAAAGGCCGAGAGGTGAAAAGGAAGCAAAATAAAAAACGCTGTAAAGTCTAACAGGAAAAAAGTTTGCTTTTAAATCAAAAGGAATCACTTACACAAATGACACTTGGTGGCGTAAGTAGAACCTCTATTGGAACAGGGGCAGCGACAGGTTCTGTGATCTGGAGAAAAACAAAAGCGTTATACTTGTTTCACATCCTATAATGCGACTTGAAATGAACATTGAGGAGAATCACCATCTATCGAAGCACTGAACAGAGAAGATCTTCCTGCAGAAGACTCAACACTTCACACTCAACTATTGTTGTTATGCTTAGAATTATATCACGTTATTCTATTCAGGAAAGGTTTCCGAGGAGGGAGGAAGGGAGGGAAGGAGTGAGGGGTAAAATGGAAATGTTGTTACAGTTGATCTCGATGAGAAATTGAAAGTGGAAAGGTATGATCACTGTTAATTTGTGGAAAGCACACCAAACGTTAGAGGATAATGGGGGCAAGACTACTTGGTGTTTGAACCAACCTGGACTTCTGCCATGTAATGATCTTCGACTTTGCGTGAGGCTGAAACACTTAAATCTAGATGTCTGTGCATTTGAGAATCAAAACGTGTCTCATACATGTCTGTTCCTTCTCTAAAAGGAGGCTGGGGGGAAACACTCCCCTCGGTCACGTATCTGGCCTCTTTTATCAATGGAGGTTTCACTGCCTTGGTAACCTTCAGGGCAGAAGATGCGGCCAATTCTTTTTCCAGAGTAACCAATGCAGTTCCTGCTATAGAAACCTAACCAAGCCAAGGAGAATAAAGTTATTTTATTTCGTGTGTTTTTTTAATTGACAAAAAAACGCTGCTGGCTACAATGAGAAGGGGAATGGTGGTGGGATTATTGTGTTAGCTGAATTAGGTTGCCTTTGAGGGAAATATTGCGTGAGGATGAAAATGAAGTGAATAACAACAGAAAAGTCTGCAAAATGCAGGGTGGGATGTTTCGGAAAACATTGAGGAACAGCTGAAAGTTTCACCCGCAAAGAAAGAGAGAGAGAGAAAAAAAAATCCTACAAATAAGAAGCGTTAGGTTTAAAGAATGTCAATTAATATCCAAAATTGTGTTAAATAAAATCTCTATTAGTAATATATGGTGAAGGTCAAAACATGGAGTAATGAAAAACTGTAAAATGGATGAAACAAAGAGTGCAGGAAATGTGTCAATACAAAAGTATATTTTTTGAATACTCGAAGAAAGAGACATCAAAACTTTGAACACTGTAATGCCAGGCAAATATCAACATCTTGTGGAAATTCTGTGCCGCCAAAGTGAAATAGGGCTCTATCTATGTATTTTTAATAATCATTTGTAACTCATTCCTAAAATTACACCAATGACCAACCACCCTCTTCACTCCAGCCCCCAGCTCGGATGCAAACCCTTCATTATCGCCTTGGGACGTCCTCCCGACATGAAAGGCTCTACATAATTGTAATTTGTTGTTGAGTTGCTTTCCAGAAATTAAAGCAAAACAATGTGGCAAACGTAATGTGTTTCTTTGATGTTCTACCGTGGAATCTGGTCACTATTTCTAAATGCAGTATGTCTTTTTCTTACTGCTGGCCATAAATAGCTGTATGGTTTACCCCTTTAGTATGTCCGTCGTTACTAATTCTACATTTGCTTCAATGATCAGATAAAATATACCCAAACAAGTGTTTACTCTGTGTAGGGGAATTAGCAGTTGCTTTCCTAAATAGGCAATGCTATATTTTTCTCAGAGCGGCTTTTGGATTTCTGCCAATTATATTAACCACCTCTGTTTATAGTCCTGTTTGTTTGCCTGGCATACAGAAATCTGTCCCTTACCTCTTGGATGGGTTCTGGTTTGGCTACAGTGATTTTTGAAACAGTGAAGTGAGGAATTGGGCTACTGCAAAGTTTGTGGTCCAGGTGTACTGTGGATTCAGATGTTCTTTCAATCTACGCAACCAAACAAATCGCTCTTTATTAGGTCATATTTCAGCACGTGACTGATAATAGCTTTGCAAGAAAAAAGGCTCGTCAAAACGATCATCATCGTTAGAAGGAATAACAGAGATTCCTTGTTTAATGTTAGCTCGCTGTTTTATGAGTGAAATGAAGTCTAACCTGTGAAATGCGTGTTTCAGCATGTTCGCCATAGGAAATTTTTGTAGGGGTTGGCACAATAACTGTCTCTTTTCTGACAGTTGTGGTGACAACTTGTTGCTTGGCAGGGGCAGTTGGTTTTGCAGCGGGAAGCTCAATGGTACGTTCGCATACATCGCCCTGTGCATAGTCATACTCCAAAGATGTCTCCGCCGTGCGCACTCCTTCAGCGTACACAGGTTGTCTAGTACGAGCCTGATCCACAGCAGCCAATACTTTAGCCACAGCTTCAGCCTTTTTGCCAACCTCAATCTGCAGACAACAAGGACTAAGTCTGCAAGAGCACTCATAGTCTAATCTTTTATTGCACAAGATTAACTATGACTTTTAAAAGCAATACCGTCTGGGCTTTGTCAATGACACGTCCTCCCGACGTGAAAGGCGCTACAGGGACAACAGATTACATTTGTATATTGCCTTTCACGTTGGGAGGACGTCCCAAGGCCCTGGGCTATACAAATCGAATTTGTTGCCATTGTCGGATTGGTCTTTCCAAATAATTGTTTTTAGAACACAGCTTACATTAATAATAATTCTCGCATTTGCATTTGAGAAGCCGAATGTTACAGGGTTAACATTAGGCTGTTTTTTGTTGTGGTAAAAAGTTGGCAAAATTACCAATCCAAAACATGGTTTCTAAACAGTTTTTAAAATAAAAGAAAGTTTGAGGATTTCGGGGCCACATTTCCAATAAAAAAATAAAGAGATATATAAAAAATTGGTATTGCTTTTGGCAGCAAAATGCACAATACACAGAAATACATTTGACTCTCCAATAGATATTTTTGTGCAAAATAGTCTAAAATAGCACAACAACTGCATGCAAAAATCACTCTCAATGGATAGGAGTGTACTGGTGAAACTAGGTGGTTTAAGGATGTGATAGCTATCAAAGCTCCCTGCGTGAACGTGACTGTGAAATAAATTACAAGTCTGGGTTCGTGGGTCAAAGAAAGTTGCCAGTTAAAATGAGTTGTGAGTGTTCAGACTACCTGATCCTGAAATAGTTGTGCTTGTTCTGTAGACTTGTCTTTCTCTGTGATACGTCTTTCTGCGTCGGTTGCAGCAATCACAGGCGCTCTTACTCTGGCTTGCTCAACGGCAGCAAGTACAGTAGCTAAAGCTGTTGTTTTCTCTAGGTCATGCTGTGTCTGAATTGGTTTTCACAGCAAAATAGATTGATTTTGCATATACGTAGGTCACGTAGCTAAACATTAAACAGTCTCTAGGCTGCCTCCCACATTCAAAATGTTTGTATTCACTTTCGAATGAAGGCATACGGGTGATTTCCAAAATGCAGATGCAAGTACATACATACACATTAAAGGAACAATCCAAATCATTTGCCACTCTCAAGTCTCAACTACTAATATAAACGTGTTTCGCTAAACACACTCAAGCAGGGTTCGGGTTTAATCTTGAATTGATCCGTTTGAATCCATCTTTAACATGGCTTGGAAATGAATCCGTCCCATTACACCTGTGCCCAAAGACTCAGAATAAAACCGGGTTAGAATTTAGCTGAATCACCTAAAATAAAATTTAAAATAAATCTCTAATTTTGCTGGTCAGAGCTGGGTCATGCTTTGATGAAAATGCAACAACAACAATAGGGGAAAAAAAAGGTCCTCACCTCTTTGCCGGCAACCGCGGTGCCGACAACCACAGTGCCAACAGCAGCACCAGAACCGGAAATTCGGGAGATTTCAGTGGCTCCAGCAGCTCCATCGACGATGGTGACTCCAGCAACTCGGGCGCCTCCCGCCGCTGCGGAAAGCCCGGCAGCCTTGGCAGCGCCAGATACTTCGGTCGTTCGGATGCCTCCGGAAACCATGGACACGGTAGTGGTTCTGATAGCACTAGAGGAACCAATGCTGGCAGCACTGAAACTACTGACACCACCAGCACCAGCACCACCACCAACGCTGGTAGCACTGACACGGCCACCAATGCTGGCAGCACTGACACCACCAACATCACCACCAATGCTGGTGACACTGAAACCACTGACACCGCCACCGCTAATGCTGGTAGCACTGACACCGCCACCAATGCTGGTTGCGCTGAAACCACCACCAATGCTGGTAGCACTGAAGTCACTGACAGCACCACCACCACCACCACCAATGCTGGTAGCACTGAAGCCACTGACACCACCACCACCACCACCAATGCTGGTTGCGCTGAAACCACCACCAATGCTGGTAGCACTGAAGCCACTGACACCACCACCACCACCACCAATGCTGGTAGCACTGAAGTCACTGACAGCACCACCACCACCACCAATGCTGGTAGCACTGAAGCCACTGACACCACCACCACCACCACCACCAATGCTGGTAGCACTGAAACCACCACCAATACGAGCAGCACCAGCACCAGCAGCACCAGCAGCACCACCAGCAGCACCAGCAGCACCAGCAGCACCAGCAGCCATGGAAACTCCTTCAGCGATGGCAATTCCTCCTCCAGAGCCAGCCATTCCGGTGATGAATGTCTGACCGTGCAGACCGTATCTCCCCTCCCACTTTTCTTCTCTGTGAATGCTGCTTGTGGTTGTGGTGGACAGCCTGCTTTCTCTCATCCTCAATTCGCTCGCGGAAACGTAATCTTCCTGCTTCCAAGGAGGTAAGGATTCTGCGGTGGCTGTCATGGTCTGAGATTTGCGTGTCAGGAGGGGAGATTTAACGGATCTGATGGGTGAGGTGGACAGTCGTCCAGCCGGAGACACAGAGCTAGAAAAATAAATTGTTTTAATAATATAATAATAATCTTTGCATTTGGCATAGCGCTTTTAACATCTTCTAGACGTCTCAAAGCGCTTCACAAAATATACTGTACAGTGAATTGACTGAAACAAAGACGCAATCAACAAGTAAAACTGTCAATCATATGCATCAATTGCTGACGTTGAACTGTTCTGAGACACCGTCCTGCGTGAAGGGGGCGCAATACAAATGCAAGTTGTCGCTGCTGTTGTTGCTGTTATTGCGTCAAAGAAATACCAAATAATAATGTTTGCTTTTCTGCATCAATAGAACAATAATAATTCTTGCATTTTACAGAATCACTGTAATGTACACAAATGTACACGTCAAAATTAATTGTTGCCAAGTAGAACTTGGTATCTGCGGCAGTCCATTTGAATGGTCACAAAGTGAATTACCAACATATCTGGAAGACAAACTATTAACATCAGAGCTGGCACTTCCCGAATAGTAGTGACACAATTGACAAAGAGGAGAGAAACAATACAATTGGATTCAAATTTAGAGCATATCCAAAGTGTCCTCTCAATTTTATGGCATATTGAGCGGACTGGTCACAACATTCACAGCCACCAGATGGCACCATCGGCCTTAAGATTTGGCCGGAATAAAGAGTTGAGTCATTGAGCTCCACACATAACTGTGTCTAACATGGAATAGAATCCAAAGGAGGCTCAAGTGAGGAGTGCAGTTTTCATCCCTTGGCTAAGCATTGAGTCTAGTGTGAACTCATAACCTAGACTAACATTCCAATGCAGTGCTGGGAGAGCATTGCAGTGTCAGAGGTGCCGTCCTTTGGATGAAATGTAAAACCGAGGCCCACTTGCCTGTTCAGGTGGACGTTAAAGACCCCATGGCAGTATTTGAAGGGAGTTTCTCCCAGTTTCCCAGCTAACACATTCTCAGATCAAATTAATTATTCACTCTTTAGCAGTTTCTGGGACATTATTGTACTCAAATTGGCTGCCTTGGTCTTCTGATAAATACCCAATCCCTACACATGACAGTATATCATGTGAAGCCTTTGAGAGGTCTCAAAGACACTTGCAATTAGCAGCCGTCTTTTGTCCACAAACCATAGAGTCAATTCACTTTACAGTATATTCTGAGAAGGGCTTTGAGCCTTGTCCAAGGCCTGTTAAGGCACTCTTATCAAATGCAGGGATTATTATTATGATACAGTGCTATATCAACTGCAAGGATCATTTATTTGCAATTCCTTACCGAACCGGTGAAGGTCCTGGTGCTCTGACATGGCGAACCGGCGATGGAGATTGCTGGCGGGTGGCTTGCACTTTGCCAACTGTGGGTGTGGGGGACAGGGACGTGGGCTTTGGTGGGACACGTGGAGGGGTCTTATGGTGCAAATGTTGCACCATCAACTTGCCCTCAACCATCATTTCAACTGTACCAGAAGATTTTTCTTCATAGCGAGCTTCCATTTTCTGAAATACAATGGAATGGTTAAAACAAAATGGAGTCACCCTCTCCATTCAAATTAGAACAAAGTGGAACAGTCGCATTATTCATTCCCGTGAGGAATACCGGAAGGTAACGTACCTTTTCAATTCGGGATTGTCTCGCCTCGGAAATGTGAGCAGTAGATACGATTGTCTTTGTCTTTTTGGCGGGTACAATTTCATCATCGGCTGCTTAGAAACAAATGCAACACAGGATGAGTTGGGAGAGGTTTTGAACCATGACACGATATTGCTGTGACCGACTCAAAGCAACGCAAACAAATATACAGTCGGTTTTTCTGCTCTCCTTCCCCCTACCCCGGCCCCTCCCATTACCCTCTTTTCCCCCTTTTTTCCCAAACCCCACTTCCACGACTGTTGTGTGCAATTTGGCTGCCACGTTTCTCCCACAAATATAGTCAATTTTTCTACTTTCCTTCCCCCAACTACTACCCCTCCCCCCCTGCTCTGGTCCCTACCTCTTTTCCCTTTTTTCTTCCCTCATTTCTACTCCCTCCCCACCTGCTCTGGTCCCAACCTTGGGACATTGTTGTATTCTGTGAAGCGCTTTGAGAAGTCGATAAGATGTGGAAAGCGCTATATAAATGTAAGGATTATTATTATAAACGGAACTCACCTTGGACGAGTAGCTCTGCCGTGGAAGTGGCGCGTCCAACGTTATTTGTGGCTGTTACAGAGAAGGTTCCAGAATCTTCACGGTAAATTTCGGCTATAATTAAGCTGTATAGGTCAGCGTCTTGGGCAATTTGGAAGTCTGGTGAACTCTGGATTTCTGCTCCTTCCCTGTAAAACTTAACCACAGGTGTAGGGATTCCAGTGACTCGTACATCCAGTCTCACTTTGGATCCTTGTTTTACTGTCATACTTTGTAGTCTTAGTGTAAAGTTTGGAGGTGCAGTTTCCGCTGCAGGAGGAAAGCAAAAAAAAAGGTTTTGGTGCAATGTTTATTGTATTCATAACTACAATATCTTGCATTTAATCCTCTGTTTATCTGTTCATAAAACAGGCAGTTCAGGCCAACCCGTGTGTGACAGTTAATGTGGTTAACTTGTGTGAAATGTGGACAGTTTTCTTTCCTACTTTCTTTCTTATTTCGGTATTGAAATTTATTATACAGTAATGCTAACTCACAGGTGACCTCAACTGGTCAAAAAATTCTCAGCCCATTTGCTGACCTTATTCCTTTGTAAGTTCAAACTGAGAAAATAAGCAACGAGTCAGTGAGACTCCAAATACTGTATAACTGGCATCAAAGCCCATAGTAAGCAGCCTGGTTATGGTGAGTACATCTGGTAAAGTTAGTCAAAACTTAGTTAGTCAAAGGGTAGTGCAAATCTACAATTCTCTCTCCCCCAAATGGCTGTGGATGTTGGATCCATTCACATTTTCAAGATGGAGGGGGATAGATATTTGTTAGGTCAGGGTATTTAGTGTTACGGTGCAAGGGAAGGTGACTGGACTTGATGTACAGATCAGCCATGATCTTATAAAATGGCGGAGCAGCAGGCTTGAGTGGCTGAATAGCCCACCCCTGTTTGTATGCCTATTTATCTATGTAAAACTCTTTCACTGAAGCTCCCAAATGTTTTGACTAACAATCCTTCCTCCCAGACCTCTTTAACTCCACCCTGACTCCCCTCCACACACACATACACACACAGACACACAGACCCCGGAGAGTATCTCAGGAGCCATGCTGTTGTTACCTGTGACCAGCAGCTCTGCTGTACTTGTTGCTTGACCTGATCCATTGGTGGCTCGCACAGAGAATCTGCCGCTGTGCACAGGCTTCAATCCAGAAATCGTCAGCATTGCGCGGCCGCTGCTGAAGGAGATCTGGGCGCCTGGCAGGGTGGCTGCGGACAGGACCTGGCCGTCTCTGAACCAACTCACCTCTGGAACCGGCTGACCTGCAGACAGTCAGGCAACAGCGATGTCAACTACACAATCCCAGCAAATATACCAGGAGCATCTTACGCACACACTCTCACACACACACACACCACAACTACGCAAATAGATCCGAATGTGAATAAATGTGATCGGATTACTTGCGAAAATCAAGTTATAGACAATAAAGAGACAAATCGATTAGAGATAGAGATAGATGTAGAGGCAGGCAGACAGACAAATGGATGTAATCTGTAAGATTAAACATTTTTGTAGCCTTCGACAAGCTATTTATTTCACACCGGATCTACAGGATTATTATTTAACAGTTAAGAATCAAATGCAACAAATGTTATTTGATAACTTACCGGCAACATGCGCTTCAAAGGTTGCGGCACTACCCTCTAGTGCCACAACGCTTTGAAGCGGTTGTATGAAAGTCGGAGCTTGTGTGGCCATTTTGGTAGGCACTCTAAGACACAACAGAAATTCGTCGGTTAACTACAAAGAACTTCTACTAGTGAAACGTATTGTCTATACATGCGAGTTTTGTGTAGAATAATTGTCTAAAAGAATAAAATGAATAAGATTCTTATACCAGTGTAGTTAACTTCACAAAAGTGCCTTATACAACAACAACTTGCACTTATATAGCATCCTCCGCGCAAGGTATCGTCTCACAGCACTTAAAAGTTAGGGAGCCTGATTGTGAGCCGGTGGGGAGGCAGATGAATGTGACCATAAGCGTGTTTGAAAACTAAGGTTTACAGGCAGGACTTGAAAAAGGCGAGAGAGAAGGCAAGGCGGTGGGATTGAGGGAGAGTGTTCCACAGTTTGGGGGGCATATTGGCTGAAAGCGCGACCTCCATTGGTGGAGTGCAATGTGCGAGGGACAAGTAGGAGACTGGTCCCAGTTGAGCGGAGGCATCGGGTGGTGGATTGGGAAATGAGGAGGTCATACAGGTAGGGAGGTGCCAGGTAGTGAATGTATTTGAACACGAGTGTGAGGATCTTAGTCAATTTGTTCGATGATGGGGAGCCAGTGGAGCCCGGGCAAAACTGGTGAGATGGGGGTAAACAGTCTGGTCTGGGTAAATATGCGAGCAACATAAATCACAGCATTTGGCTGACTAGCGGCAATGATTTAAAATAGTTCTTCCCCTTTGAGCTGTTTCTAGTGAGGAAACATTAAAATTGTGTGCAGTTCGCCCTCATATTGAAGAAGATTTAATCTTGATATTTCCATGTGTTATGTTCTTCTTTTATTCTTTATCTTATGACAGAGCTATGTAATGTGAGATGGAGTTGTGGTGTGAGTCATTAGCGTGTGGATAAACCCCATAGATACTTATGGGACGTAATTCGAGCTGTTTGTGACACAGTTCTATTAAAACAGGTGATACTGAAAAGCTTTGGACGTTATAAAAAGAGATAAAACAAACTTGTGATACGTAACATTTCTACTTTGCCTACAAAATACACACAGTTACACAACTTTACAGCATATCCTGTGAGGCGCTTTGACCTGTCTCAATAACATGATAAAGGTTTTATATCCAATGCAATGATTATTATGACTTCAGATTGGCCCTGCTATGATCACAGATCATATTTGTTGTCCAAATGCAGGCAAAGGTGTTAATAAGTGCTTGATATTTTTCTGATCAATGTATTTTCAGGAAAGAAACAGAAAAATATCTTTCAAATCAAATCAGAAATAAATCATTTATTTAAATTAAATTGCACAATTAAAAAAAGGATATAGCAAATATTATGTTCAATGAAATACCAATATATATATATTGGTATTATATATATATATATACAATGCCAACAATCCAGTAACTTTGACAAACAACTTTATGTTGCACCACTTGTAGTTCTTTATTGGAATGTAAGTGAGCTTGCAACATTTTCTAAATCTGAACCATGGTGTCTGTATAAGCGATGATCAGCTGGTTTGGGGTTGAAGAGCTGGGGTTTAAATTTAGCCAAATGTCAATGATTGACAGAGGACAAGTGCCACATAGCTGGTGGTACAAATAATAGCTCATACACTGATTCCCTTAAAAAGTCATCACTGCCTGACTGATGCCACATGCATATCATCAGCACTATTTTTAGCAGTCCTCAATTCATCCATCCATAGCCTAACCTTGAAAATTTTAAAAGTTACAGTTGTCTTTTAGGCTTCCCTCATTTAATTAAACAGCTATTTTCTAGCTATTTTCCCAAACAGAGTTTGTTTCCAAATATTTCAACACTGATCGTTGTCCAATGATGAATTTCATACACAAAAGACCGACTAACGTGTGAATTAAGTGATCAAAGTTTAAAAATGTATATTTCAAATTCACTTTTCCTGCTCCCGAGGCACTTATACTTGAGGGAATATGATACAACTTAAAAACTTGTCTTAAAAAAAAACTTCAATTAAACAAAGAACCAAGAGGAACAAAACGCCACTTTGTAAGAAACAGAAATTTACTGACCTTTCAAGAGTGCCTAAGTAAATGGGCCAAGCCCTATGGAATATAGGTTTGGAAACTGCCTCCTTATCCAGATATTTTTCAACAATCCACCGAGAGAATGGGTATACTTCTTACTAAAAGGAAACAAAACTACACGCAGGCTGTGGTCTGGGTGTAGTTTTAATTTTCCTATGCAATCCCTACACCCGAGGCAAGGCTGGGAGTGCCTGAACCGCTCAGAATTGCTAACATGGTCGTTTTACCTTTTATACCACAGCTCTACTGATAATTATGCAGCATGATTACCCCAAGACCTCTGATTGGGTACTCCGTGAAGGCTTCATGGGAAAGGGATCCGTTATATGGAACCCAACAGCTGTCAGTCACTTCACTTTTATGCAGACAGTGCTAATTTTGTCGCATTAAGTTCTGAGGGTTAGTTCTATTCCATCACCTTGCTCACGATGACTAAGTTCAGTTCAAGTAACAACAGACTATGTATCTGAGACCCTTTCCTTGGTCGGTTCTTACTGTATTCTTACTATATTCTTGTTATCACCAAAACTGATAAGGAAAGAATGAAGCCCTTAGCAACAGGGCGCATTTGAATGCACAAGTCCTATCTGTCGCTGTCAATCAATTTCAAGACCATTTTGCTCCTCTGACACATGGACACCAGCAACTGTATGTGCCAATCACCAAACCAAACGCAAAACTCTTCTATTTACAAAAGAGCAAATCTAATTCAAATGTTTCCAAATATAGAGAAACTCCAAACTACAGAAATATTTTTTGTGGGGGATTCCACAATTGTTTCTTTTTGTATTTGTAAGTAGTCAAAGACGCTCAACATATTCAAAGGGGCATAAGATATAATGATGTGTAATTCTATCTCATTGTAAAAGTGGACTGAAACGTAATGAGGGGCCAATTGCTTTGGTTGATTTGAAGGTTAACTTGTTAAAATATAATGAGATATAAAACTACACTACTTTCAACTTATTAGTAGAAACTATTCATGAGAAACTGTTTATTATACTTCTGCAAGCTACATCTTAATCAAATTAGTAAAAAAAATTACTATATGTTGCATTACAATAAAAATACAATTCTGCTAACAAATCGAAATCTATTAACACCAAATCGAAAGCTGAGATGTTGATGATTTTACCAGGCAAAATTAAGATGAGGAATTTTATGTAGGTAAACCCATCAGGGTGCTCTGTAGTTCCACAATGAATACTTCAACGCCTCACATTTCAGATTTTCAATTTCAAACTACATGTACTAACAACCCTTGCCTAATCCCTCCAATTTTTCACAATGTTGAGACCTCTCAAAGAGCTCCACAAAACATATTGTAAAGTGAACTGTGTATATACATATATATATATGTATATATACACCCACACACAATACAAAATAACATTTGTATAAGAACTTTCACATCGGGAGGATGTCACAATGCACTGGACAGTCAGGAATTTGGACCCGAATGGGGGGAGATTGGGATCAGGGAGAGTGGAGTGCCTGCAGTGTCGGAGCGTGGCCGAAGGCATAGTCAAAGAGGAGAGAAACGTATGTATATACTGTAAAGGGATCAGCATGGCTCAGTTGGTAGCGCACAGTCTTGACTGACACTCCAATGCAGTGTTGCTTCACTTTGTTATAGTATCTTTGCATTTAATCTGATATGAAAGGGTTATGTGCATTTTGAAGGATTGTCCTATGTGTGCCATGGTGACACAAACTGAAAGGCATCAGCTGCCACATAAATAGACGTTGAATAACCTACCCCAACTGAACTTGTCCAATCTCTGATCTTTGGCCTTTTATATAACTTGCTGCAAGGCATTTCAGATTTGCAGCCGATTCAGTTGTTACTGTCATTGTCATATGTTTACGACCTTTTTCAGCAGTGTCCTTGATAAAAGTGCATAGTTGTCCTTTAGTGTTTTCTGAAATGGCAATTGAGATCAAGTGGAATTAGAAATGTTTCCCCAAATTGCGTATAAATTCATCAATTAGGCATTTTTCACGCTGTACTGGTTTTATATGGATCTTTTTAAATTCTGTGGATTTAGACAAAATAGCCATTATAATACTGTAGTTGTTTTTGCATTGATGGTCTAGTTGGTAATATGATTAAATATTAGTGTCAAACCTATCTTATAGGATATGATTTCAAATGACAAGTCAAATACCCTTTGCCCTCAACAAGGAGAAGTTTGATTGAAGTAAATGGTTTAAAATATAGAATTAGAGGTTAAGTGTTTTATACCCATCATGAAAGCTCGCAGACTGTTTTACTGCTTTCTGTGAGAAAATTGGATTTTTACAGCATCATTCATCATAAACTGCCACTTAAATATTAACACAAACCTAAGTATTAACTATGACAATATATGTCTGTACTGATGATGCTATATGATATTAAGGGTGACAAACTAATGAAATAAACATTGCTTAGCACTTGCAAATCAACGATAAGGTTGAACGGTGTAAACTCATACACGCCTACATTTTTCAACTTGAAAAATGCCTACCTTTTCTGCTTGCATTTCTCAAGAGAACAATAGGGAGGCAGTCAAATCATTAGGAGACTCATCTAATTAATGTTTTTTAGATGTCATGAATGTGGAAGAGAGATTAGTGTAGATGTAACAATCAGTCGGAAATCAAATCCAATTCTAAGGTATTCATTATACACTATTTGGATTCTGTTTTCTGGAATGTTTGGGGGATTGTCTTTATAATACAACAACAAAATTATATTTCTAGAGCACCTTTCATGTCAGAACAACGTCCCAAGGTGCTGAACAGTCAGATCGGGACCCAAGCAAGCGGAGGGACAGGGTAGTGGGAACGGGAGGGAGAGAGTTAGATGGGGAGGGATAGAGTGGGAGGGCAGC
This sequence comes from Hydrolagus colliei, assembly GCA_035084275.1. Classification (NCBI taxonomy): domain Eukaryota; kingdom Metazoa; phylum Chordata; class Chondrichthyes; order Chimaeriformes; family Chimaeridae; genus Hydrolagus; species Hydrolagus colliei. The sequence goes on along the minus strand of CM068747.1, from coordinate 23,204,066 downwards.
AGAAGGCACGATCAAAGAGGAGGGTCTTGAAACCGGCCTTGAAGCAGACAAGGGAGGAAGCGAGGCAAAGGGACTGTGGGATGGAGTTCCAGAGGGTGGGGATAATAATCGTGGAAAAAGGGAATTGGATAAGGATTTGAAGATGTAGAATACATAACAATGCAGAGAAAGAGCAGGGAGGGGGCTTAAAATTGGATGTCGCGCTTCCAACCACTACACCCCAAAGCTCTGGAACACTCTACCTCAATCCTGCCGCTTTTTCTCCTCTCTCCCCTTTTTCATATTCCTCCTGAAAACCTTCCTTTTCGACCATGCTTATGGTCACCTACCCCACCCACTCGGAGTCAGGCTCCATTACTGTTAAGTGCTCTGAGACGCTACCCGTGCGGTTGGCACTATATAAGTGTATGTTGTTGTTGTATTAGTTTAGATAGCTCCCAATCGATGAGCCTTACACAATCTTGAAGAGATAGTCTTGAAGAGTGCAAAGGCCCCCCTTGTCTGCTATAATTGATTTAATTCCATGATTACCATAACCGGAATAGGTGGCATTATTCAGTTTATTTTTGAGCTGATAATGGCTGATGTTCTCAGCTGAAGTTTTTTTTCTCCCCCAGGCTTCTTCATGTAGTTGCTACACATTCACATTCAGCAGCTTGGCTTGAAGAATTTCTGTGTTGTAAGTTTATTGAGAACGTTTGTCAGTCGATTACTTGGAAATAATACGATTAGCTTCGACCTTTAGCGCTCCAGTCACCAGAGACTGTCACTGAATCGCAATCTGATCTTCAACCCTTCTGTCTGAGAAATGAGCATCCTCCTAGTTCTGTGCAAACCTGAATGTTAGCATTTTATCTTGAATCCATAATTGTCATCTGGTTATCATCACTGGATTAATGATAAGCACTGTGGTACATAATGCAGGAAATATCCAAACATTTTTAAATTGTATTAAATCATTCCATAATTACCTGTAACAACTACTGAAGCAGAGCAGCACACTTCACCTTCTGTGTTTATGGCAATACAACGATACAAGCCGCTATCAGCTGAGCCAACGTTTCTTTTCCTGAATACATGCGTTTCACCTGAACTTGTTACCTGAACAAAACAACACATTGCACTCGTTCAGTAATGGCTGCAGGACTAAACAGATTACACCTGAATTATCTAACGAAATGAGTGTGCAAATGGAGCAAAAAATATAAGGAAGTGATTCTCACATTGGAATCTCTGGGTGACAGCACTGTGGAATCTTTAAACCACATCACACTTGGCTTGGGTTGTCCTGATATAATACACTGGAGTATCAGATCATCCCCTTGCATCAAAACACAATCAGCAAATCTCTTTTCAAAGTCAGGCACCTTGTCTTGTACTAGAAATAAATGACATTGTTCTTTTAAAAAAATACATTTTGTGGGTAATTATGCTGGAATGAGGTTAGCAGTGAGAGTTATTTTTAGAAATAAAGTTTCTCGAACAAGGATCTTCTTTTGAATAAAATGCTTTATTAGAAAGACAGAGAGCGTGCAGAGAATCATCCACTGTAATAAACAAGGCCATGCAAATTACTCCTGATTAATTTTCACAGATGGGTTTCCTATAACGGAAAGAAAATTGAATGTTTCAGATAAAGAAGAACCGAGGAAAAAGTTGCCAGTTTGATCAATTTAGCAATACACTTACCACAATACAATCCACTGTTTATCAATAGCCTATATCTTGTACTGAAAGGATTGTGCTGGTAGAGAGTTAAAATGCTAATTCCAGGGATGGTTCTGAAGGAATTTTAATACTATTGGTAGCTAACTGAGAGTTTGTTTAATTACATTTTTTAAATTTAGATTTCTTTATTTAATTAGATTTTAATTTTAATTTTTCAAGCCTTCTATCTACAGGAATATAGGAACAGAAGAAGGCCGTTCATATCTTGAGTCTGTTCTGCCATTCTATTAGATCATGGCTGATTTGTTCGTCAACTCCAAATACCAGGCTTTGCCCATATCTCAAGACTATATAGGGAAATCGATGGTGAAAACACACTCGGCGAACAGCAAAGTTGTTGGTTTCTTTTTTTTCCCTTGACAGAGATGCAGTGTGTTTTAATTATCATGATCCATTCAATACACTTCTACACAATCATTTTGTGATTCATTTAATCTTCTACGGTGTTGGAATTGACTTTGTTTTCAAACAGAACAATTTCAGCAAGTCACTTCCCAATAAGTGTTTTTTTTTTACCAAATAACTACGAGTTGCATGCATAAGCCGCATAAAATATATGCAATAGGCAGCGAATACTAAATAGGAACGGCATATAGTTCCGACTATTAATACATCCATATGGTGCCCGGTTGCAGAGCTCACGAGAAATGAGCAATGTGATCCTCTAGGGCATCTTTGCGTGTGCGCCTGCTGTTGGTGACTGTTGACGTGAATAGAGCGACAATCCTGATGATACAATTACCTCCTCCATTAATTCATTTCACAAAGAAATGTTCTCAGAGATTCATGACTGTAGCATAATTAAATTGACTATAAACCTGCACAAAAATAATAGCAATCAAATTGGTACTAAAATGAGTACTTTCCATGTACTTGGGACTTCTTCACTCCAATATGCAGCCCAATGTAGCTATGTCTTTGTAAGACTGTTCTGTATTAATTTCTCATACAGGGGCAAAGATTTCTGACTGCTTTGGTGATACCTTAATATCCTTCAATAAATCACTCATGAAATAGCATTAATAATTCAATTAGAGGTGTCTGGTGTACTATGTTTCACTCTAATACCTTTTATGTAGACCTTATTAAACTAAATTGGCCTTTTTCACAGCCTTGTAACTGAAAACATTTTCTAAGGTTTGGAAAACCGACAGTAATACATTATCTATTAATGCAATCTCTCAACAATCAGCCCTATTTGTGCACGTCTAGATGATCACTGGAATTGAGATGACAGGAATGTCGAGCTCTTTATTTTAAAGTGAAGCTTACAATTTCCTTCTACACTACTTGCAAATGCTCCCGTGAATCTGTGCGGATTTATTTGACATTAATACCAGCTGTAGTGTTTTGACTATGTGGAATAAATGAAGGGATGTTATTAGGCCAGTTGCCGGGTTACCTTTTGATTGAATTTCAGGCCCCTCTGATGTTGAGGACATTAAAAGAATTCTAAAATGCCAGTGAAGTGAATTGATTTCTGTTCAGCCTATAGAACCAGAGAATTCAGACTGTCCAAAGACTCCTTGTTGATTAGATCTAGAGTTTGTACACAGCTTTCATTCACGAGAGCCTTTGGGAGGAATTTGTTGATGATCACCACAAATTTGCTCCCATAAGTAGACGGGCATTTAAAGTTCCCTTACTTTCTACACAGCTTAAAATTATTCCTCTTATTACTTTCACCTATCCTTCTATTTTCTTCTTCGCCTCTCTAATACTTATTCAAATAATTAAGACTTAAATAAGACTTCTATTTCATACTATTTTTTGATTCGCTGAGTCCTTTAAATCCTTCTGCACCTTTTTGTTACAACCGATGTCCTCAATTAACCTACTATTGTCTCAGCCTTCTGCTATTCTCCTTTTTTCAGGAATATACCTTATCTCTATAACTTCTTTTAAAAAAGTTCTTCTTTTGTTGTATTAATTTCTAGTCTCTCCCACCCCCAATGCCCTAATCTCTTCCGTATTTCAGAGTCCCTGAAATTAATTTCAGTGTCTCATCTGAATATCCATCCAAGATTAAATCAGGAATTAAATCACCATGATTGAGCTGTTGTGGTTTTTAGGGCTTGTGAGCAATTGTAAGGTAGCTCACGTATGCATAGAGCTGGAGCTATTGCTGCTTAATGCTGGACTCAGCTTTGATTAAATGTCTGACTGTATCATGATTTTAGAGGCTGAAGAAGACCATGATTATTAGAGCAGTTGCATTTGGAACAGCACTTCACCCCCCTGGACCCATCTTTCACCAAGAAAAGCAGTGCAGAGATTGTTTGGCCCTTTGTAGCTGAAGGAAATCTCAAACAAAAGACCAGAAAATGGTGTGATAACAAGATTGATATAGATAAAGAAATCACTTCAGCCCATCCCATTTCATACCTCCCAAACACCAACCAACCTTCCCTCAAACGAGCTGCCTTTTAAATGAGTCAAGAGTCCAGTCAATTGGCACTGTTCACAAGCCTCAAAATAATCCCTCAAAGAAACCCCAATAATAAATTGATCACTTCAATCCACAACTGTTTGTGAGACACTGCTGTGTGCAATTGGCTGCCACGTTTTGTCCATATATATACAATCAATTCACTTTACAGCATATTCTGTGAAGTACTTTGAGGCATCTAGAAGACATGTAAAGTTCTATATCAAATGCAAGGACTGTTATTATTATTATTGATTACATTCTGCCTAAAGAAAATCTTCCTGGTATCTGTCCTAAAATCATCCTTTAAAACTCCGAACCTTTGTCCTCTTATTCTATTGTCCTGAAACAACCTAAATGATTCATCTGGGTTTATTTTTGCAATCTCATTTGACATTTTCTACCCTTCTATGTGGTCTCCTCTGAGTTGTCCTCTCCCAACTGAAGAACCCTAGCAACTTGGCTTTGTTGCTCAATGATTTAAAGAAAAAACATCAATTACCGGTATATTTGACTGGCAGAATGGACAACCAACTGAGCAATATACTGCGAGTAAGTGTGAGGTTGTGAGGGAGCTATCATTATGACTAGCGCATCATTTTTATAAATTTCCAGTTGTTATGTTGACACAAAAGCCACACAAAGACCTTACATTGTATATGTTACACAGAAACAAGACTCATCTGAGAAAAAAATAATAGTTCTTAGTAACACAATGAATAATCTCAAGTTTATTTTATATCTGAACCAGTAGGAGACACATTAATACAATGAAAATCAACTCTGGATTTTTTACCGGTCAATACACTCAATGTGTATATTTGTTGAGACTAGTAATATAGTCTATTGCTTCTCACCTCAGGCGCATGAACTCCACCCCTGTAAACATTTACTTTGGATTGACTTTTGAAGGAATATTTTTGCAGCAAATACATCCACGTTCATTTAGGTTGTCCAGGTTTGCATAAATTTGAGTTTGCAAGGCATTTTCCTGTCACATTACTACATTCCTGCATTATTCTAATAGCAAAATATTCTTCTGTTTCCACCTTTTTTTAAGAGAGGCCACTTTGATAAAATATCTCATTTCACTGCAGAGTCACTACACTTTATAATATATTCCGTGAAGCACTTTGAGACGTCTTGAAGACATGATAAGGCGCTATATCAAATGCAAAGATTACTTTATCAATATTGGGTCAACATTGTATGCAAGTGGTTTCCTCAGATGCATCAGCAGTGTGCATGACCACCGTGTGATGAAACTCAATTCACTTCCGTTGAGGAGAATAACCTCACTATTATTTCTTGCTGAGAGGTCAAGCTGTGCAAAGTTTGCTTTCTCTTTGTTCTTTGTCCCTGCACCCAACTGCATTTTTATACAAACGATATCCAGGAATGCTACAACAGAAATGTCAGGTGTAGTTGTCAGCTGAACTGTTATTTGTTATGTGCTGTACCAGAGTTAACAGAATTAAACAAACGAGCCTTGCCTTCAGATGACATCTGACACCATAGACCATAAAGTTACCACTGGTAACCCATAGGAATGATCTGCCTGAAAGGGTAGTGAGATCCGATTCGATAGCAGCTTTTAACAGAGAACTAGATAGGTATCTGGGGAAGACAGGTTTGCAGGGTTATGAGGAGAAAGCTGGTGATTGGGGTTAATGAAAGTGACTTGCTCGGTCAAAGAATCGGTACAGACTCGATGGGCCGAATGGCCTCCTTCTGTGCCGTAACATTCTATAATATATTGCTGCACCAGTAGAACATGTACGTAGGGAGACGTAGGGAGATACTCCTAATTTTAATTAAATTTTTTGATTTACAAGAGCAAAATGTAAAAATAAGAAAAAAAACATAAGTTAATCTCTGCTTATCGCATGTTGTTTAGTTTGCCTTGTTTTGTTTGATGTGGGAGAGGAACTGCATTCATGCCATCTTTCATACGTAGGAATTAATTTAAATTGTAAAATATGAACATCAGAAGTGATTTTTAATGTGAGCTACCTTTGATCCAACCTCCATGTAAGTCGGACTCGAAACAGGCCAGCGTGTCCAGTGTATTTTCATTGCAACGAGCAGAGTAGAAAGTGCATTGTGTTAACGCTGCATGTTTCAGTGTCTCTTAGTCAGTTTCGTTAAATTGGATACCATTCCACTATCGAAGGCCAGATTCAATAAATTGGATTTTCATTGGTCTCAGAGTGAGTGGAACCAAAGGTGAGGAATTATACTACAATGCACACAATGGAAAACAGTGACAATACCAGGAACCAATACAAGTGCACCAATAAATTGTTGATAAAAGTGTTGTCAACGCATTGCAAAGCTGTATAGGGAAATATGCAGGGGGAAATGCAATTCATTTTAGGGATACACAGCCTTTCCATCATCCTAATAGAAGATTGAAATGTAATTACAGTATATTGGTGATCCGATGTATACTTTAGTCAATGCAGCCTCAGAATTTATTTGCTTTAAATGCTTTTTTGTATGACTTCCCTATAGTCTTTGTCATAACTTACAGTATGTTGAACCTTCATTGATTGTAAATTCTTATTTTACTCCCTTCCTTCTGACTGGTAGATTGGCTGAGAGTGCAGGCATTCTCTTTTGTTCCCAGACTTCAGCCACTGTCTTGCTATCAGATTGCAAATGTATACTCTATCACCAGATTGGGGGAAAACACAGGACATTTGCTGCTGCTCTGTGCACAGTGCATAATAACATTAACACACTCCACTACCTATTCATCTAAAATTCCACCTAATAATTTTCCATTGCATCTATTCCAAAACATATCACACAAACAGTATCAGGAAGATAAAAAAATTCTCAGAAAAAATGTTTCATATGTTAAAATATATAGATAGGTTTAAACTCGTCATAAAAATAGTTTCAAAAATGTTTCTTTGCAAACAGATAAGGATATCAGAAAGTGTGCAAATTAATTTGTCAAGTCAAATTGCTCAGTTTTTGTGCTAACACTACTGTGAATGTGAACGAATACAGTGAAGGTTTTAATCAGTGTCACTGATTGTGTTATTAACAGTACAATTCCATTAATATTGTGCATGGGTACTGGAATATTATGATATCTTACTGAGAAATAACAGTCAATATTTTAAATTACATTATTAACATTTACCAGCATTTCAGTGAAACTTGGAGTTTTCGATAAAAAAGTTAACATTCAAAACTATTTTGCAGTGCAGAGGTAGTGCATTGAAACATTGCATTGTGATATTACTTGTGGTAAGGACAGGTACCAACTTTATTTTTAGTACAAGGTGAAAAACATCAATGTAATCAAAACAGTGATACATAACAGTTAAATAAACATGTATACATTAGAAACAAGCCAACACACACTATACACAGCCAGGCTGGAAAGGTGAGCCAGTCTATAAGATCAGTGTGGAAACATCCGAGACTGCATTTACCTTGTACTTGAAGTATAGCAGTGGAACTGATAGTGCCACTAGAGTTTATAGCTCGTACAACATAAATGCCTGAATCTTTATCAGACACCTTCTGAATGAAAATAATGTGTTTGCCTTCCTTTTGTGAAACTTCTAAGCGCTGATCTGTTGTCAGCTTCTGTCCATTCTTGTACCTGAAGTAAAGAGTGCATTTTCAAGTCAAGCAGTTACAAACACCAGTTAAACACCTGATTAAAACAAGAACATCTAAAAAGACAGAATATGAATTTTATATTAACTGCATATAAGCAAAGTATGTAACATTTTTTAGTACGACAAACTAACTCTAAAATAAGTTAAGTGTTAGTAACAATCTTAAATAACTGATAACTCGGGACCTGATTTTGGAAATATATTCAAAGTTGCAAAGATTTGCGGTTCATATTTTCATTGTGCCTCTGGAAGATGGAGGTGATTTATAATGGATTCATTCTCATCCTAAAATTATCATTGGTTTCCTAGCTGTGTGACAAAAGCATGCAAAGGTTTACTTCAATCTTCCAGGGCCTCCAAATCTCTTTATAATTGTTATGTTTCTTCACCTTTGTATTCCTTCAAACCACGAACCCCCATCAAAACCGGTGAACGGAGCACAATCAGTGATATCAAATTCAGTGACTTAACGCAAGTCCAAATGTTATGAAAAATTGAAGCTTAAAGGATTATGAGATTCCAAGAATCACTTTTGTGAAGTTATTGTCATCTGTTGCGAGTAAGAATTTTAAATTTGCTTAGAAATATAGGAATGTACGACTTGGGAGAAGGCTGCCAAGTTGGTCCCAGATTTACCCTTTCTCCCCTATGAGGAGAAATGATGGCAGAAACATTGGAATGGTAATGGTTATTTTTCTCCCGTCAATTTAAGGTTTTGCATGGATGAATCCTGATCCATACTGTAGACAACATGAAAGTGGTGTGTTGCCATTGAACTAAACAATTACCATTCGACGACTGCGAATCATTTATGAGAATTACTTGGCGGTGGTGCAATGTACATAATATATTCACCTTTGCAGCAAAATATATTCTATGAAATGACTTCATGATATAATAATTCTATTACTCCTTCATTCAATATTGTATCTAATTACGCAGCTAAAATATCGCAAAGCGGTTTACAGGATTTACTGTAACGTATCGTGCATTTTTGGTGAATGTCTATCGTGGTATTAATATTACTTTTCTTATGTATGGGTTTCTTTTTTATAAGTCTAAATTATCCATCCTCCACTTTACTTATGATGTATGGATAATTTCCTGGTTTGTAGTTTAGCTTACGGTTGCACCTAATTTGGACATCATTTTTGTTACATTGGCTTCAGAAACAGAAAATACCAATGTTTACAAAGCAAAGCGATTTGGTTCGCAATTGCATCGTGAAATGGAACAAAGTTGAAAATAAAATCAGGCCCCATTGTCAGAAGTTCATGCTGAACCTCCAACTGAATGCAATGTAGATATTACTGCTGCTTGTTATAGGCTACCCACCACGTCAAAGTTGGTTCTGGGAATCCTGCTACTTCTATTTCCAAGGTCACAGGAGAACCTTCTACCACATTGACATTAGATAAGAGCTTGGAGAAGCTTGGTGTTGTGCCAGTCAGGCAGCGCACAGCTGTGTAGTTCAATGGATCTCGAATGCCCTCCCGGATGATGGTTTCTCTGTGGTGGCCTGCGGTGTCATGCATGGGTGGGCGCACACCGAGGGGTGCTGTTAGTGATTCAGTTGAAACATGGAATTCATTGCTGTTAGAATCCGTTTGGTTTGCAAACCGGTCACTCTTGGATTCATGCAGTAGTGACTGCTGGGTCTCAATCGCACTCTCATGCACATCGTAGGTCTGCAGCTGAGTCTCATGCACTCGACAGATAGCATCACGGGTTGAGGATTTAGTCACGGTTTGGGATGCCGCGATATTCAAAAGGGTGCTGGAAACGAGAGTGGGTGCAGGGATGGTCAGTGGGTGCTGGATAAAAGAGGAAGGCTCAGATCTGTACGCGGGGGAGGGTCCGGTGCAGGGAGTTGAATAGCGGGATGAATAATAGTCAGGCTCATGAGAAGCTTGCGGTCTTGAATGATTTATGGTGTCAGCCGTGGCAACAGGTGTTACTGGATCAGAGCGATCAGTCATTCTGCTCCAGTCCATTTCCATTTGTGGCTTTGCACTGTGAGATCCAAAATGCCGACTATGAGAACTTAATTGGGACACCTCATCCAGTTCGGTTTCAGAATGGAGCATGTTCGATTCCGGAGTCTCAGGAAGCGGAGGCAAAGATATGTCGTCTGGTGACATGCATTCATATTCTTCCACCGATAGGGTTTCGTCTACTAAAAGTTCAGTTTGCGGGACTCCGTCAGTCACCGTGCTGCCCTCTGTCCAAGAACAGAGATGCTCAGTAGTTTCCTGTGAATATCGATCGCACGCCACCGATTCTGTGATCTGATGGTTTGTCAGTCGGTCCATCTTAATGTTTAAAATTTCCTTGAAAATAAACAGGGGGAAGAAATTGGAAATTACAATTTGATACATTGGAGAAAGCAGAAGGAGTTCACTTAACATAAACATTACAGAAGCATCACCCCTCCTACCCTCCTCAAACTCTGCACATACCCTCCCTCTTCGTGCTTTGTGGGTTGTGTCTGTCGCCATTCAGGATGAAACATTCCCTGGAAAACTAGGGAGAGCAATATGATTCCATCACAAGACATTTTGTTTGGCAGCAGAAATAACAATGTGCGATATGATAACAGTTAAAGGGATTTCCTTCTCCCCCCAACCCCAGGGCTGGCATTGATCTAACCACAATAAATTATGGTTAGAATCCAGATACGAACATAAATCCACAACTGTTTGTGGGGACACTGCTGTGCACAATTGGCTACCGGGTTTTGCCCACAAAATATAGTCAATTCACTTTACAGTATATTCTGTGCAGCGTTTTAAGACGTCCAGAAGATGTGAAAAGCGCTATATCAATTGCAAGGATCATTATTATTATGTAAATTTATTTTTCATCCAATGAAAAATTCCCCCTGAAGGTTCCCCCAAACCCCCAAAGAATATTAAGCCGATGTTTCATCCTCACAGCTGCATTAGCCTCTAACTTTCTCGTCCCCCTGAAATCCGGCATTTTAGGTCCATCTCCAAACCTACCCGTTCCCCCTGGTACAACTCATCTCCACTCTCTAAAAACCCAAACCCAGCTGCTCGAGCGCAGGTGGAAGAAAACTGGTCTGACGGTTCACCACCAACTGTGGCTCGAGCATCTCCACAGTTACCGCTGTTCTTTATCACGCGCGAAAACAGCCTACTACTCAACTATCATCTTGTAGGCTAAAAACAACCCAAAAGTCCTTTTTTCCACCACCCACCACCTCCTCCATGCGCCCCCTCAGGCCTCCTCAATCTTCACTTCGAATGCGAAGTGCGAGGAAGCATGGACTTCTCCTCCTCCAAAATCCACAATATCCGCCAGGCAGCGTCATCCTTCTGCCTCTTGTCGCCCACCACCACCCCCATTCCGTCCCCCTCACTCTCTCCGTCATCAGCTCCTACCACAACCCCCTTCCCACACTCCTTCTCCCCCGTCTCTCCTTCCTCCCTCTCACGCACCATCACATCAATGAAGTCCACCACCCGCTGCCTCGACCCACTTCCCACCAAGTTACTGGTCACCCAGCTCCCCCTCCTCTGCCCACTGCTGGCTGACATCATCAACCAGTACCTCTCCACAGGATCAGTCCCTGCCCCCTTAAAACTGCTGCCATCACCCCACTCCTCAAAAAACTTGTGAAAAAACTCCTCATGTACCAAGATAGATCACAGATTAATTTGATTTTTTTCTTGAACAATTAACACTTCAATACTTTATCTATGGAGTTGGTGGATGCCATGCAGATTCATGAGTGTACATGTTCATGGCGATCGATTGCAAAAAAAATCCAAATAAGTATTTTAGAAGTAAATTATAGAAATTGGTAATCTTCCATAAGGAATTTATGATGCCTAAGTGCATTAACCCAATGATAGTGCAAATGACCTTCTGTCGAATATTATCCTTCATATTTATTGGCACCATTGGATATATTAAAGTCATATTCAGTAGTAGCTAGAATGTAATTATTCTAGAGCTAGTTTGTTGCTGGGCGTGAGAAAGGAAAGTTAGAGATTGCAATAGGTTTGAGCGGAGTGTGAGGTGTGTTGCTACTGTTAACAACAACAACTTTGATTTATATAGCGCCCTCCACACCGGACGGCGTCTCAGAGCGCTTCACAACAAAAGATCCCAGGACCGAGCCAGGAGCAGGGGTAGTTCTGGAGCATTCTGTATGACCCTTTTCCCTTCTAACATTAAGAAGGGTTTTAAAGAAATACCTACATATTTGTGTGACACCTGTTGTTCCTCAAGCGTCTGAGTGATGTATGGATTCTCTTCCATTTCATTATCTCGAGGAATCTTGGCTGAAACGGGCAATGATGTCCCTGGATTGATGTCAGAAGGTGTTGTGGATTCTGCCTTGTTTTCTATCAGCTGAAGGGCATAAACCCTCCTTCCTGAATCAGTGGCAACCACTGATCGACAGAGTGATTGTCCGTGGGATGCATTCACACTAAATTGCTGTGAAAAGGTGGCAGTGTAACTTTGAACACTCATTATCTCTCTTTCAGAGGAGATTGTAATGTTATCTGTTACTGTCTGGGAATCCTCTACAGCAGCTCTGCTGGTGCTATAAGCATCACTGTGATCTATGCTAACAAGTATGGAATCCAGCTCATGGCTTCCTTTCATCACTGTTGTTGAGTCCAGAGTGGCTTTTGATGAAGTTTCCACCTTCCTCTCTTGCTTACAGCTGTCCAGTGACTGATAGCTCGCTTTCAAACCAGTCTCCACGAGTGATCGTTGGGTAGAGATAATGTTTTCTCCCTGTCAGAATTAATTTAGTTCAGTTTTTAACTTCACTTCTCATTGATTTGATGCAATCAAGTAACATTTCATCAAGTTTGTTTCATCAAAAAGAACACAGAGAAATAATATTACACGGTACACATGTCTACTGCGTTCCTATATTGAAAGGGATGTGGCTTCGCTTGCAGTAGTACAGTGTTGTGGGACAGGATGTTGGATTTATATTCCATTAACCCCATTCAAAATAAGCATCTGATTTCTGTTGATGCACAGAACACTTCATTAGGAATTTAAGCATTAATATTACAGCTGAGATGATCACCTCTTTGATGACATTACAATAAGGGTCTATTGATTGGCTGCCCAATGGATTGCCTGGGAGCTTTCAAGGAGCCACAGAGGAGCGGAGCCCAGTATTATTCACGGCTGTTGCATTTATACAATAACAGAGTGATTGAAGTTAGGTTTTTGAGAGGCAGAATTCTTGCACCGATTTCATTAGCTTTGATTTACTTCGCATAACTCGTTGTGGCTCATCAATAAAATGAGCGCAATGCACCACAAACAACACAGTATAATTCAATTTATCAGGTTAGTGAACCGCAGACTGGAATGCTGACCTTTCCTCGCTAGGATTTGGGGTTAAATCCAGATCAGGGAAATAGGTGAACTGTTTCTCTCCATCTTTGCCTTAAAATTGGTAAACATATACAGTACCTGGCTATCAATGAAAACTCCTTAATAAATGCCAAGTTATTTGAATCTGGCAAATTGCTACCTGATTTTCCTTTTCAACACTTGTTTCTTGTGATCTACTTGCACCTTCTTCTGATTTCTTCTGTCCGGGGGCATCGGTCTGTTGAAAATTGACAGAGAGAAAGTCAGAACAGCTCAAGCAAAGTGACAGTGCAGTTTTATATTGGGTTTATACTGCGCGATTTGTCATTGAACATTTCTTTGGTCGTGGGAACCAATGCCATTTTCTGTACACGATTGGATGCCGCGTTTCACCCTTAGAACATACGTTGTGTTGACTTTACAGTGTATTCTGTGAAGCACTTTGAGATGTCTCAATGATGCTATATCAAACCCAAGGATTATTATTATTGTTGCTTTTATCAAACATATTGCAGAATTGTATTATTTATCTGGATACGTTTGACCAGCAGAAATGAACACAAAAGCACAATTAACAGGCAGCTAGCTCAAGGATAAGATCATTCAGAATATTACCCTTATATTGAGTATAATATGAGTTATATTATATGGTGAGTATTGCTTATTCCTATTATATTATATGGTGAGTATTGCTAACCAGCATTCTAACACGTGAATTGATGTCAGTATTAACAGTGCCAAATTCCCTCGAAGGAATACCCGATAACACATTTGATCACACTGCTTGAAATGCAGCACTCTATTTGGTTCAATGTTGTACAATCAAACACAATTAAGGACTCAGGGGCCCAATACAGGAGATTGTCCAGAGATGATTTGACATGTGCAATACAATCTTACATTTATAAAGCGCCATTCGTGTCGGGAGGACGTCCCAAGTCGCTGTAACAATTCATCAACCCAAAAACCTCCATCAGTCTCTTGGCAGGATTTGGATTCTGTTGCTGTGTGAGTCCAATCAGCAATTTAGACCAGAGAAACAACTCACTGATCAGACGACAGCAGTAGCAAATGATTAAACACTTATCATTGGGCTCTGTCTGAACTGCAACGGGAGCCTGAGGAGCACAGATCAACCCAAAGACTTGCACCATAGATACTTGCTTCAGGTTGCCCGGCGTGTTCTCAATTGTTTGCCGCAGGATTAGCACGAAGAGTATAAAATATTAATTTCACAATTTCAGTTTGTACCTTAATCTGCAGCTTTAGTTGAAGCTCTCTTAGACCATTGCACAATTCCTTCATGGATTCCAGGATTTCACTGTGCTTTGTCATGGTTTTCTCCACGTATTTCTTTCCTTCTTCACTGCCTTGAAGTGTAAAACAAGAGACAGATTCAATTGTTATTTTCTCGCAGATTGAAGACAGATTGATCACTATCCATTCCCTCTTACAAACCCATCAAAATTAGATTCATTGCCCATTCATCCGATTGCAGTTTGTTGGGTATGGTTGGTGCCAAATGGCTGCCATCTCCCCACACACTTTCCACTTAACAGTAATTGATTGTGATATTCTTTTTAGACACAAAGATACACATTACAAATTAGAGTACTCTCTTTACATTCATAGTGCAATTATTGCATAGTGTTCCACTTTATTCAACCTGTTAAGTCTTGCAGTTCATTGAAGATCATGATCAAAGATCAGTTTTCAGATTCAGACACTATGAAAAAGGTGTTATTTCTAAATGCCTAAAAGCTAGTTCTTTTTGTGAATTATGATGTGCAGCTATTGCTTTCTATGTAATGGTAGGTTGCAACCACTGATCTAAGCTCACACAGCAAGAACTTGCAAAGGCTTCAATCTGAAAGCAGAACATGTATTTTGTGATGTGCATGCCATCTATGCAAGGCATCAAGCAATGTCCTCAATGAGGACTAAAATATAAGGGTAATATTCTGATGATTAAACTCATCTATCTATCCTGTTATATTCTTGCAATTTGTATACCTGGACTGGATCGCTACCACTTTGTGTTAAATACCCCGTAAATAAAATAATTATTAGCAATTAACTTTTGACACAAATAAATGACTAAAATTTGAACAATTAAGAACCTAATAGGAAACAAATAGAAAATATATACCATACTGGCAAAAAATAATCTTAGTAATTGAATGGGAGTCTATCATACATCACCTATTGATTCTTGCTGACAAATGCAGTTGGAATGCACTTCTTTATAGAGAACATTCCAGTGTCATTGAGTGCAGACTTAACATGCATCAAGATCAAGAACCACTGATGTGGACCCTGGTTGGAATTTGGTCCACAGCATATATAGGGCTACACTGTTGATAGACTTTCAACCAGTGAATGCCAAAGAGACTTTGCAATTAATACACATTGGAGGCTTATCTTGTACTTGGACCCATTCAGTGCGATCAGGAATAGCAACGTTGCAAGCCAGGCAGGCAAATATATAAATAGCAATGGGATTTATATGTCAGCCACTAAATCCATAGCAGCTTGGTATATAGATAGATGTAGCTACCTCCCATTTTAAATGGATATCCTCAAATTTTAAACAGAGTCCAAACCAGTTTACAAATTCTCCTGATAGGTTTTACTCTTCATATGTCACACATTTAAAAAACACACACTACAGGCCTAGGCTTTGTTAACTTGAGATTCAATTTGAGATTCATAGAGTGAAATTGCTAATATACAGATTCACATCGAACAAGCAATGTGATACAATGGTTAGATTCAAAATTGCCCAGAACAAGGGTATGTTGGTTGCAATGAAGGCAAATGGGCTGCAGACACTTTAATATAAGTGTGCGTTCTCCACAGTTCTGATGATGCTGATGCCACAAAATATATTTTAAAATATCTAACATACAAATTGGGAGAATATAACAGGATAGAAAGATGAGTTTAATCAGAGCCAGAGTGGTAGTGAATTTTGATGAGAAGTTGGATTTAGATTTGATGAGAGCTGGAAGACAAGCTGTGGGAGGAGGAGATGGGAGGGTTTGACATTATAATACAGGGAAGTGTCAAACTAGGCTTGTTATGAAAGGAGCCCAAGTGTAAATGTGACAAATGAAGGTGATGGGAGAGAAAGTCACAAATCAAGCCAGATAATAAAGAAAAACATGCCAGAACCCAAAAGGTTTTTTAAACAGTTGAGGAACAAAATGTGCCGTTTGTAGGAATAAAATTATTATTTTAACAGCAACCATTTTAGGCCTTTTAATTGTTGTGTGACATGTGAATATCAATTAGAATAGGGGTTAAATTATATTGCAGATTGATAAACAAAATTACCATCACGATAGATTTTAATTGCACTTCTCAGTGAATTGTAGAATTTTAATAATTAGTATCAAATGTAAGGATTATTATTGTAGAAAGGGTTGGACCGGAAGAGTGAGCAATCTATTACTTTATTAACAGCTGACGATTTAGTCCTGCCCATGTTTCATTTGGACACATTCGTTTCATTTGCTTCTCTTTTTTCCTCTCACTTTGTTCCCACTTGACATTCAGAGACTGCCCAATGTAAAAACAAATTAGCTCCAGTTGCTTTACACGTGAAGTTAATGTAAATAGTTGGCCAATGTCTAGGAATATTGTTGCGCAACAGTCACAGGCATTTAACTGGTGGTAAAATTGTTAATAATAAGTATGCCTTTGTCTGAATTTGTTAGTTATTATAATTAAAAAAAGGAAAGCTGTCAAAACAGATATCCCTGATCCTGTATGTGGTCTCCAATAATATAGTTAGTTCTAACCATATAGGCGCATCGCCAGTTCAGTGATGTGCTGGATTCTCGTCTCCTGTGGTGGGACCGTGGGCCACACAAACTTTTCAAACTGTTTGAGCAGAATTCCCACTGCTTCCTCTGTCTTGCATTCGGTAGAATATTTCCCAACTCGCACAATCGCACCACTTGTTTCTTCACACCAAAACTGGCTCTGCAGGGGAATCGTAAATAAAACAAAAGTCAGGTCTCGGCGCTTTTTATTCTTAGGATGGATTCATGACGACTGAATTGCAATCGTCTGTGTTTTTTTCATACTAAAAACATGATACCAAAATTGGTAAATTCAATTAAGGAAACTGTGTATAATAACAATCCTTGCATTTGTTATAGTGCCTTATCACGTTGTTGAGATGTCTCAAAACGCCTCACAGAATGTATTGAAAGTTAAATTGTCGGTATATTTTTGTAGGTGAAACACAGCAGCCAATTGTGCACAGCAGTGTCCCACAAACAGTCGTAGATTTATTGACCAAATGTAAAATGAGAATTTATTTTTTGAAAACACGAGGTCTTGCTACGATCTGCATTACATACCTCTTCCATAGCCTGCTGCATGCGAACAGTCACTTCCAGGTTTTGTTTGTAATCGTCCACAGTCTTTTCAAGTTCATTAGCCTGTTTCTGCAACTCACAGATGGATGCTTCGAGCACATTTGTTTCGGAACCCAGGGTTTGTTTTTCTAGTACTGAAGTGACTTTTTTCACGTATTGAATAATTTTCCTCTTAAATATCTGAAGACAGGAAACACACAATACGTGTATGGATTTTTCTTCTCCAAAAATGTTGAAGTGCAGTGAAAGTGAAATGACAGTGAAACAGAAGGTGAAAAACATCATCTACCTGAATTTTTTCGCTGTACATGTCAACTTGCTGAACCTGGTTTCTGACAGCTTTCAGATTGCGGGATTTTTCACTTTTCTTCATGTAACTAAATTTCAAGTTGTTAAACTTCTTCTTGAGATCTTTATAGGATTCTTTCAGCTAAGGATATATTTTTACAGTCTTTTTATTTCATTCACCAAATCAACTTAATAAATAGCTTCAGACTAACTAAAAGTCCACAGGCATTGGGTAACAATTAGTGCAACGATAATTCAAGACAATATTACACCATCATATTATACGATACATGAGGTAATAATTGGCTCTATCATATGCAGGTTGTCAAACTAGTGATCTTTTTGCTATGATTTTATAATGGAAATAAATAACTAGTGACAGCAATTACCGCAAAAGAGACACAATATTAATCAGTAGGGATCATTCCTGAGTGATAAAAACTATAATGCAACACAGCTACACATCAATAAAAGATCAGAAGTTTAATTAATAGATATTGATCCTTTTTTTAAAAAAAATGGTAATACAACTGTTTATTTTTACTGCAAACAAGGGACTGTAACGTCAAGAAATCTTCCTGACACCCAGCCCCCAATGTCCATCCACAGACATAAGCAAATGTGTGTGTGGTGGCAGATGGACTTGGTATCAGCTGGTTTTCATTGCCGGACAGCATTATAAATCCCAACTGAGTACTAGGAAGGGACAACTGTTGTTGGAAATCAAACCAACAATGACAGCAACTGAGTAAATGATTTCTGCCCACTTTATACCAGATCCAGTATCCTTTTCGGCACTTGAGTGCAGGACCCTGATATATCATTTCCTGCCCTCAATTGGTCCTGCTCAGGGAAAAGTTTCTGTTCGAGCAAACTGAACACATTGTTCACCTCGCACCTAGACAATCGTCCATCAGGAAGTCGTCAGAAAAATGTATTAAAAAGATCGGCTATTCGCAAAGGTTCATTTGAAGCACCTCGGGACGTCCTCCCAACGTAAAAGACACTCTATAAATGTCAATTTGTCATTGTTGCTTGAAACATTGGCCATCCCTTCCCAGCCAGAAACCAAGATAAAGAAGAGTACAAGAACATGTTTTAGTTCATGTGGTAGATTTTGCTTCTCCCCAGCCAATGATTTACAATGTCTGAGTCTGCCCTTTTTTTTAAGTACTGGATTACTGAAATGGGAATCACAGAATTTCTATTCTGGTGCATGTGTCAAAAGCAGACAGCTGTTTGGGCTATCCCTTCCCCCCATTTCTTTTAATAGCTACAGAGGCATTAACTTCCTTGAAATGCCCTCCTCTCCAAATGCAGACAAGCTCGGAGCTCATTTCAGTTTGTCACCTCATCGCAAACACATACAAGACAATTTAGCCCAAAGCGTAAGTGTAGTAATAATACTGTATGAATTTATACAGGTTCAGAGAAATAACTATGGTCACTGAGTGAATAATGTTTGCTGGTTCAATTTCTGTCCTTCAAAAGCATCTGCCTCTAATTTTAGCTGCCTTGTCAGAACCATGGCATGAGAAGAGACTTCTGCTGCTATCTGCTGAGATTCACCCCACTATGAGAACCACCCATGAGATAAGATAAGATTGATAAAAACCCTTGTTTTTCACATTGCAAGCTAAGAAAGCACATTTATTTCAACAAACATATTCTAGTGCTAATTTCCTGCATATTGTGATTGAAACGGTTTCATATTTACTATTTAAAAAAAATGATAATGATAAATGAATCGAAAATTATCTAGCCACGCACAAGCCTGAAGTGATTGAATGGAAACCAGTCTAAAAGGTCATTTTGTTCAAATGTTAACATGTTTACGTTAGAAAAAAAAAGTAAAGTCAATAATTTCAATGTTTCGCCTCTTTCACACAGCTTTGATGCTGAGAACCTCACCATTAAATGTGAGATGATCCAAAGCCATTCATCATGCTGTTTATGAAAACTTATTGCTCTAATAAGGTAACACGCTGCCACAGTTACACAAACACAATCTGTTATGTACTGATCGTGTTTAAAGGGGTTCTTTTCTCTGACTGTAGGAGATGAGAAGTGCCAGCTGGCTGACCCTATTGAACAACCGAATGTCTAAACCGATTGTTTGCTCAGATGTAGAAGGTGTCAGATCAAACATTAAGATTCTGTCAAAAAGCAAATATTTTATGAGAGCTGCCGGTAGAAAAGTCTGCAATTTATATAAGAGATGAAATTGCATGGAAAAGAGCACCTGCCTGCTCAATTCACTTTTAAACTCACGACGTTCATTTAGCATTCAATAACATAGCTTTTTGTTGTATGTGTGTTTTACTGCACTCAAAAATATGGGATCACATTGTATTCTGATACAATGTAAAAATCAGTGTTTTGCAGCCATCGTTTTGTCATTGCATTGAAATTGCTGCTGCTGTACAGTGAATTTGTCCAGGCGCAAAATGATTTGTCATCAATAAGTCTGAAGCAGATATAAATGGTTATGAATTTCAAAACATGTAACCTCTTGTATTTCCTCTTTGGCTGTGCAGTATTCCAGGTTTGCTTGCTGCTTCTCCCCATGTTCCTCTGCGTTTGCGCTCCATTGGATACTGTCAGTTTCCAGGATCTCGAGTTTCCGCTGAAGCGACTCCACTGAAGCGACAACAGATTTCTATTCCCAAAACAAATGATGGTTGTTAAAGAAAGGCAGACCGGTATGAGTTTACCAGCACTAATTTGTGTCCAGGTGAGACGTTCGTGCAATGCAAGACGAACTTACCGAATGCTGTACAATGGAAATGGCATCCACTGCCAACGTGAGGGCTAGTTTATATAAATAGCGCACATGAGCTTGTTTCTGCTGATGGTGACTATGTTGGGCCTTTGCTTGAGTGATGTCCCGCGACACGGCAACTGATTCTGGGTAATGTAGGTCTCCGGATCTCATTAGGCTTTCGAGCTGGAATAAATAGTCATTATCCATAGCAAAGGAACAATAATGATGAAAACAACAAACAACAATAACAACATCTTGGATTTATACAGGACCCTTCACATGGGGCAGTGTCTCGGAGCACTTAACAGTGGCTGAGCCTGATGTAGAACCGCGGGAGTGCACGGTTAAAGAGGCAGGACTTTAGTCGTGATGTAAGAGAGGGGACAGGAGAGAGTTCTAAAGCTTCAGGGTGTAATCAACAACAACAACAACAAAATTACACTTGTTATAGCGCATTTCACGTCAGGAGGACAACAACAACAAAATGACATTTATAGAGAGCGCCTTTCACGTCAGGAAGACATCCCAAGGCGCTGGACCGTCACTGCTTCAGGCCCAAGCTGGGTACAGTGGTGGGAGGGAAGGGGGGGAATTAAGAGTTGCCGATGTGACCATTGAAGAGGAGAGACATGAGGCGGAACTTGAAGGAGGCCAGGGAAGGGGCGAGGCGGAGGGAATGTGGGATGGAGTTCCAGAGGTTGGAGCAGAGTGGCTAAAGGCTCGCCCACCAATGATGGGGCGAATGGGTCGGGGAACGTTGAGCAGGCCAGTGCCTGCTGAGCGGAGGGGGTGGGCAGATTGGTACGGGATTAGAAGGTCACGGATGTAGGGTGGGCAGATTGGAGATACCAGCTAGTCAGAACCATGTTGAGTCAACCCTTTAACTAAATCAATTAAGGAAACAAAAGCTTCACTCTGTTATATACCTCTTGAGTGGTCCGATGAAATGTAACTGCCATCTGAAGAACAGTCTCATATTCTTTTATTGTTTTGTTGACTTGCTGATGAACAGTGAGAAGCTCCACAATTCTTTCACTTTTTTCCTTCTGGGAGATACCTTTCAGCACCAAGAGCTCAGCCGTTTTTACAATATACTCCACCTCAGCGTTCAATTGCTAGTCATGAAATCAAAACCACAAAAGCAATTCAGATTAAGTGATAACGAGATGCAGGGAAACAGTGCCTGGTCAAAATCTTTCCCAAAGCAGGCTGCTAAAACTAATATCTTGGTCAATCTTTCTCTGCCATTGAATACCGTTAAATACCAGTAAAGTCTGACAGTTGAGAAACCTTCTCAAAGTATGCAATCTCACTCAGCTGTGGCTGCGTATAAAATATTGACCCCTAGTCCAATATTAAAATAAATATACATAATATAAATGCAAAATAATTTCACCGTATTCCTTATTCTACATGAGCAAAGACGTCAAAATCGGCCTTTATTAAAAAAAAATGGAAAGGCTGATGAATATGTACTTCTGTCGGCTAATATTTTCATCTAGTTTACATGTTCCGGATGAACTCGTGGAGAAAAGTTCTCGCATACTCACAAATGTTTTAAACTTATTCAGTAATTAAATGTGCGGCGTGATTCAGCATTTTAACAGGAATCAAGCAGCAGCCCTCACCTGTAAATGTGGCTTTGCTTTACTGAATTTCTCCTGCAAATTGGCAATGGTCTCAAGATTGGTACCAAGGTCGATCCTAGACTCGGGGACAAGTTCCTCTTCAAGGGTCTTCAGACTGCCAATTGTCTGAACAAGAGAAATATCCAACATAGAATTCTTGTTCGGGAAGAATTTACTTGGAGATGGTGAGGACAATTGCATTTTGTAAATCAGCAGTGAAGTATGTTCAATAAAATGCTGCTCAAAATTACTCTTCAGCAGCATAAATACAACGATGATGAACTTTTAAAAAATGCAAGGAATTAGAAAAAATCTGTTTGTCCATCAATTATTTTTCTATCACAGACATGTAAAACTGTATGATACAAATCGCTCTGCTTCTTAACAGTGTATATTTCGTAAAACATTTTTGCAAAGATTGACAGACAATTAAAATTACAATTCGAATATACAGCGGCTTTCACATCGCCAAGGCATCTCAAAGCACTTCACACCACTGACAGAGACAAAGGAGAAGGATGCTATACAGCAAGTTACATTTATATAGAGGTTTGACATCAGAAAGACATCCCAATGCGCTGGACAGATTCGGGTTTTTACCCAAGCTGGGGTTGGAATTAAAAGAGGTGGAGGGTAGAGGGAGAATTGGGGAAATCTCTCACATGGTAGACCAATATTTTATTTTGATTTTAGCTCAGGCTTTTAGAATTAAGCTTTGCAATGTTATTTTAGAGAGATAGTCACATTCTTAGATGTTTAATGATATTAAAAATCCCACATGTCTTGACTGCTGGTTGATGAAACATTATACACTTGGATACATGCAGCTGAGTAGATTAAGCCCTTGGCAGGAAATATAAATCCATTTTACTGCTCCAAACCATTACCTCGTACTTCCAGCAACGCAATAACAGCATAAAACTGCAAGGCTGCGTTTGTTATGAACCACTCTGAAGTACAAAGATGCATGGTACAGTTTAAAATAAATAGGTTATTCGCAAGATCACTACCCCAGAATTAATCTTACAACCCTTAACCTTAATGCAGACTTGAACTGAAAGCCAGGCTCAAATCAACCGTACATATATAACTGATGCAAATTTTCTGCCAATTCTAATAGAAGTAAAATGCAATGTGTTCATTGGTGTGGAAGTGAATACCTTCTATTGAGCAAATAGTTAGCTCTGACCTGGAGTCAGCCATGGGGGAACTGCAATTCTGATTCAGTCAGCCTGACCTTATCTGAACATGATTCCTGCAAGACTTAAAGTATAAATGTGGATATAAATAAGGGGACAAATTCAGAACAGTTGTATATCCATGGGTTAGGAGCCAAAGCAATTTGTTTGGATTCTATTCACCTATAATCTACAAATCACCTTTGAGGGGGAAAAAAAACGTTTGTCTCCTTTCTCTAATGTGACACTCATGTCTTTCAAGATAAAGCATTAGGGTTTTAGTTAAACTGCAATTCTTTTTTTAAACTGCCTCATGAGGCACTATGTTTCTGTACAAACAGTGACCAATGTGTAAACACATAGCTAGAATAGACTACACATGGTTAATTGTGATTGATCCTTTCAATATTTAACAATTATTACATTTTTGGAAGGTCTCACTGACCTTGTAAGAATTTTTTTTAGCCTTGGAACTTTCTTACCAATAAATCTAAGTTGCATGCCCTGTGATTCGGAGCCATTCTCTTTGGCATTATTCCAGCTGAAAATTTATTTACAATGTTTTCCCTGACCTGCTAAAATTAGGATACTGTATATTTATTGTTGCATAATTTTCTACAGGAGGCATTTCCTTCAGCAATTACACTGCAAATGACAAACCACAGTAATGGTAAACTGCTTTAGATATCCAAAGCAAAGTTGTGAGTATTGGTTTCTTAACACCAGAATAACTTTGCCTGAGTTTGCTCTACCTTTTTAACTTGCTCCTTGAATTTCTTCCACTGTTTTTTGACTGATTTAATTCGATTTAGGCGCAGTTGGCATGTTGTCCACTGGTCTGTGAGAGCCAATTTTCTCTTGTCCAACTGATCCACTGTGCTGTCGATCACGGTCACAGCAGTTTTCATGTTTTGACTCAAACTTTCATTTGTCTGGAAAAACAAATAAATAAGCAAGTTTCACTGGGAAACCACTGCAGTAAAAGACACAATTATTTCCACTGCAATATTCCAATGCTTCAATCACAGGATTTTTATTTGACTAGGTCAATAAAATATGCAATTCATTACATCCTTCATCAGGTGCATCAACCTTAAAACCGTGTGTTCCACATATATGTTGTCAAATTCAGATTTTTAATTTATGTTTCTAATTAGTCTCCATAATATTTTCCGTCACACCACAATGTCATATCATTAGTGTTTGAGGAATGCATCCACACAATATTTGCTATCTGCAAGTAAGTAACATTCATGTTGTTGAATTCACAACACTAATCAGATAATTAAACCATGGAACCATTTCCAACAAGGGCAATCAGTTATTTCCATACAGACCAGAATTTAAGAGGCTCAGTATAATGTCACAACACTATAACAATAAGGATAACAAAAGGCCCTCCAGCCTATTTAGCCTATCATGAGAGATATAATTTACTGAGTCCTGGAACTAGTTAGCCAGTTTATTTAATCTCCACAGGGAAGTAAATAATTACACATAAAACATGTGTGAAGATTAACAGATTTCTCAACTCCCAAAGGTCATTGCATAAATACTTCACTTAATATAATATTCCGATATGTAAGTTTTAACCCTTAGCAACTGCAGCCTACAGATGAGATTCACATCCAATTAAACCCTGGCATTCAATAGCATATTTGATCACCTGTTTACAGTTATCCATTTAATCTTTACATACTAAACCTGAACTGAGCTTTGTCAGTAATGTGGTAATCTATGAACGGTACACGAGTTGAGATTTTATTTCTTTCTAGCTATTGAAGGAGTTAAAAATGATCAGGGTGAATAACAGACATGACAATTGCATACAAGCCAAACACCCAAAGAGCAATTCATTCCTCTTCAATCTCACATCTGGAATTAATTCCTGAACAATGTGGCTTCTTATCAAATATGCAACTAACTTTCTTTTTTTCCCCCCTGTTTCTTTGTGCAAACATTAAAACGTCTTCTGATTTGACAAGAGTGATGGTGGATAAGGGTGACTGAATCAAGCTTCGGTAAATGATACAAACATCTGACCCACAGACTACAAATTCACAGTCCCATAAATCAGGAATGTTCAGAACACGGCCTCATTTATCTGCATGGGTTAAAGGGAATGACTAGTAACTTTTGTACAAGTGAATGCATCTATACTTGTGAAAACTTTTAAAAGAAATGCAATAATTTGCTGATTAAATTGAGAAATTCACATCAAAAGAGTTTAGTTTGAAAAACTCTTACCAGGAGTACTGTACTCTTGAAATTGAACCCCATATCTTGGAGTGAAAGAAAGCACTTGAGGACAGATTGCCATTTGGTGTCAGCAACCTCCAGCATGACCTTAGTCTTTTCTTCATTGTCTTCTTCTACAGGACAAGATTGATAATAACCTTCCAAGCTTTGCATGGCCTCTTCCACCTGAACATATTAAATGTAACCCAAGTTAATTATATTACAGCACCTTGGGACGTCCTCCAGACATGAAAGGCGCTATATAAATGTAATTTTGTTGTTGTATAAAACTTTCAATCTATCACTTCAATCACCCAATTAACCAATGAGTTTTTTGACGAACCAACTATCTACTGAGAGCAAGAATTCTCAACACCAACAACAACTTGCACATATGTAGCACCCTCCATGTAGTGAGTCAGAGAACTATTCTCAGCTCCTATTAGCCCTGCAAGGGAGATATGAGCTACTTCATTAAAGTGCATTATTTTAAATATTGCAAAGTATTACAACTAATTTGTAAATAATATTTCAAGTAATGAATAAATGAGTTGTGCCTTAAAGTCTTATTGAACTACACAAAATAAATGTCTTTGAACCAAGGAATAAAGATACCATTTAAAACTTGCTTCTGTTGAGATTTATGCAGTATCCAATTGCTATGGATTTGTTTCAATGATTTACCTAACAATATGTATTCACTTTTTTAAAAAAAAACATACCAAATTCAATTCAATATGAATTAATACAATGGTTGACATTTTTTATTTTAAAGGTAAAGAGAATTCCACCTCTTCAGCATATTTCAGAAAGGACTTGTAGACTTGTAGGAGTTCGATTCTTGTGTTCAGGCTCCGGCACAATACTTTCCACTCCGCATTCAGTAAAGTAAACTTTTCGGAAAACGATTTTGCTTCTGGAATTTCCAACATTTCTCCTTGTTTGATGATGTCAGTGATGACTGCTATTTTCTTCGCTACCCCCTGAAGCAATAGAACATAATTGCAGTTAGATGCGTTCAACACTCATGGAGGTGAACAATAGTATTAAAATTAACATGCACTATGTCTATTGACTTAGCAAAATGCTCTTAAACATCTACCTTGTTCCTTCTTTTCCTTTGCTCTGCCAAACCAAACCTCCTTTGTTCTTTATTTCTTAATCATATGATGTACGGTACTACCTTACAAAGAACTTATAGAAGGGTTCATCTCATTTTTATTGGAACAAAACCTTATCAGGCACAAATGTGTTACGATATCAACAAAATAAATCTGTTCAGGACTCCCTAAAATGTCACTATTTTCATCAAATTCTATGAGAGGAGACATTTAATGTTGGTCAGATGTACACATCAGGTTGAAAACTAAGTATCACAGAGCCACTGTGACACAAATCAAAATATAAAGCGTTCTAAAAAACAATCACAAAGACAATTCAATGAAGAACATGAGAACCAGTCCTGGTTACATGTTATAATTTGACATTTGTGCATAATCACAAAAGGTAATGTCCATCCATGAAATATGCAGTCAGGCTGGGGTTCCAGTAATAAGCCTTGTCAGTATATTCACAGGGATTCCACTTATAAATAGCCTGAGAATCTATCATTCATAAGCTTTTATGATCATTGGTAATATGCCCCAACTACTTCATTTATTCTTCTGATCAGCATCTGTCTGTCTGTCTGTCTGTCTGTCTAATATGCTGGTCAGATGTATAAACAGATAGCAGGGGGGAAAAATCTGTCTTTATATATTATATATGTTTGTGTGTGTCTACATATATACATATATATATATATATATATATATAATATATATATATATATATAAAGTTTACAAAGTTTCAGTAAATATTTTACCTTGGATTGATCAGATATTTCCATGTGTTTGTGTAAAACATCTTCAGATTCAGAGAGCGAGGATCCTGGTTCCAATTTGCCAGCAAATATCGGACTATATGTTTGTAGCCATATTGAGACCTTGAGAAATTATACATTTATAGTCAGACGAATATTCTGAGAATGCTTCCACGCATAAAAGTTCCAAACATTTATTTCACTGACATAGATCTTGTACTAATTTAAACGTTCTCTACATTACACTCAAATGTGTTTGCTGGTATTTCATATTTGGAGCCCGCTTTACTTTCCATGTGATTTATCTAATATGATTCTGTTAAGCTAACAGCTAAAATAATCCTTACAGTTTGCCTCCTGCAGCGCACTGAATGTGGCATATTGGGGAAAGTCCATTGAAGTGTAAGATCTACATAATCTGATGGAAGGATTGAATGAGCATTGACTGAAGCAAGCAGCCTGTTCTCTCCTCTTGATTATATAGTATGAATGAACTTCTAAAAACTATGATCGACACTGAAAAATTACATGACCTTGAAATGTATTGTGTGTGATTGCAAGGTGAAACATTATTTCATAAAATTAACTGAATAGGTGATACGTTACATCTTTTTGAAATAGGATAATAAAAATCCTTGCATTTGATAGCACTTTTCATGTCTTCCAGATGTCTCAAAGCTCTTCATAGAATATACTGTAAATTAATTGACTGGATGTATGTAGGTGAAACGCGGCAACCAATTGTCCACAGCACCACAAATAGTCAGAGATTGAAATGACCGATTTATTATTGATTTTTGTTTTTTTTACTATATATGATAATTATTATATATGATGATGATATATGGGATCATATATAGGATATGATGTTTTTAAATGAGGTTCACTGATAAAAGGGAATCGGTTTTATTAACGTCACAGATTGACTTGTAGTGGTCGCTCTTGTTTTCTTGGATACCTTATCAAAGTGATCTTCAAAGCAAGTGATCAGATCCTGCTTCTTTAAGTCCCATTCTTTATGAGCGAAGCACTGCCCAGTTAGTTGACGCTCTCGCTCACAAATGTAGCCCACCATCTCCTGAATTCCACTGGCTCTAGAACTAAACACACAAAGACAGCTGCTGGTATAGCTCCCTACCAAATAAAGGGACTGAGCTAGGACTCAATGAATTCAGAACAGACATAGAATAAAAATAGTCAGGCATCAGTAACACACACCATTTCCATGAAGAACATATCCTCACTCTGACCTTGCAATGGATTTACCAAACAACATGTTAACAGTTCAAATGTTCTAATACATTATCTGAACTCACATTTACTATATATATATACACAAACATACATATATTAGGAATGTTCTTAGAATATAGAATTTTTTGTAAAATTTAGATGTTAAAATTTAAGCAAAAATGAAAATAGACAAAGCTGGAGTATTTTCCTAAACTTGTAGCGGTGGCTGAAATTCTAATATATATTTACAAACATGCACCAACTCCAGCGTAACTACAGCTCTACTTATCATTAAAAAATGATTGAATGTTCTGAGCATCAGGTTTGCCAAGTGATCCTAGTGCTGCCATCTATGGGTACATCACTCAAGAACTGTCAGAAACCTTTTCTGTTCCAGAAGTGCATATTCTAACCTGACCAAACACACAGTATGTCATTAAAAGTGCTTTACTTACGTAAGGAATCAGCCTCTCCATTTTATTCATTGAAACTCACACACAAATAGCGTAAATATTATATAAAAATAGGGTCATTTTCTTACCTTTGGGGCCCTATTTTATTCAGTAGCATTTCTCCCTTGTGAAGAGCAACTGAAACTGCATCACTGATTGCCTGGCACAGAGATTGATGTTCTTTAGAAAGTTCAAGCAAGCACAGGGACTGAGACTCAAGGTCCTTCAGATGGATTTCGATGATTCCCAGTACATCAAAGCCCTGGTTACATGAATACAACAAGTTATTCAATCATCTTGTACCATATTTTAAAGCATGATGAAACAGGGGATATGAGTAAAGGCATAATAATCCTTGCATTTGATATAGTGCTTTTCAGGTCTTTTAGACATCTCAAAGTGCTTCACAGAATATACTGTGAAGTAAATTGACTGTGAAGTGTATATATCTGGGTGACATGTGACAACCAATTGCACACAGTAGTGTCCCACAAACAGTCGTGGATTGAAGTGATAAAAAAAATTTGAGGGATTATTATTAGGTGTTTGGAGTAAGGAAACTTGCCCAAGGTTTCGCCCTGCCTGGAATTGAACCCAGGTCTCTTGCTTGGAAGACGAGTGCTCTAACCACTGGGCTACAGGACTCCAAAACCTTTGCCTAATACACACACACTATCGCTTTGATATTATTAAATTATTTGAACTAACATTTTATGCATCATTGAATGAAAACACCTATGTTTCTTAGAATATGTAAAAACATAGAAACATAGAAATCTACATTGCAGAAGGAGGCTATTCAGCCCATCAAACCTGCACGAGCTCAGAGAGCAAGGGCTCAATCCCCCTACCCCATCTTATCCCCATACCCCTTCCAGCCCTCCTTTTTCATACTTCTTGACAGCTGCAACAACAACAACTTCGATTTATATAGCGACCTCCATGCCGGATGGCGTCTCAGAGTGCTTTACAATAGCGAATCGCGGGACCGAGCCAGGGGCAGGGGCAGAAAGGTGACCAAAGGCGCGATCGAAGAGAAAGGTCTTCAGCCGTGACCTGAAATTGGGAAGAGAGGGGGCGAGGCGAAGTGAGGAAAGGAGCTGCAAAGGATTCTACCTCCACTACCCTATTCAGCTGAGCATTCCACATCCCAACTATACTCCGGATGAAAGGATTCCTTCTACATTCTTTTTGTAAGGTGACTTATTAAGAATCTGGTTGTACGGAATTGATGTACAGTTTTAGTCTAAACAGCTCTCAGGACCTGTACCTCATTATAACCTCACAGAGACAACTTCTGATCCAGCTCAGCATCCGTCAAATTGAATTGCATCTCAGAGTTGGTAACTGGGGTGGCTCTGGGGGTATCCTATTCCCTGCTTGGCGCACTTGACATTTCCAATCAATAAACAAAACAGCAGCCATGAAGCAAATGACCAAAGTTGATTTCTAACTGGGACAAACTCTCTTTACTGTTCAAATAGTGCCACGGGAACTTTAACATCCATCTGAACAGCCAATGAGTCAACGAGGGATAAAGTTCAAGTTATTGATGAGTAAAATGCAGATAATTGAAACAAATTTAGAAACAAGGGAGATTAATTGACGGACAGATTAACCAACAATTACTATAATACTCAATCAAAATAACATTTCCCTAAATGATAATGAGGTTGTATAAGAGCAGAATACGGAGAGGCTGACATTTAAGAGAGGAGATAACCAAGGAAAATATAATTATGGTTATTTTAATGTGGATGGTAGGTGGGCTGCTTGTTGAATATTGAGGAAAAATCATGAATATTTTGGAATCAGTGAAGTGAAATGCAGGACAGAAAGCCCGAACAAATCTATCACTCCTTAAACCTTGTCTGCATTATGTGTTAAAATCCTTGAAGTTAAGCTGGTCAGCAGTTGGTATATGATGTATATCACATTGCAAAAAAACACAGAGGAATTTCTACGTGGCTCGAAAAGACTCGATGTTAAGAAAATCAATGCTGCAGTTAACCTCACAATGGTTAGAGCAGAGGGAATCATGTTCGATCACCTTGTGAAAAGCACCGATGGTATGGTAGAAAGAGTTAAGGTCATCTCTAGACATCCAGCTGTTGTACTGGACTGATTGACAGCTTCTCACTGGGCTTTGCATGAAATCCATGAATATTTTTACCAAGACACATTCTCAACAGCTTTCTTCGGCTCAAGTGAGGATCAATAGCAAAGCACATATTGATCTCGCTCACATCCAAGAATAATCCAGAAATAAAGAGTTCCACCTGCTAATTGTAACCTTTTGTACTTAACAATCTGCTCCAATGATTACTCACAATTATAGGTTACAGCTTGAAAAGTTTGCTTCACCCTGAGTGTCTTGATGAGTAAGAACCCTATTCCAAACACAATTGGTCTCCGCTTTGGCTCACAGTGATGCAGAGAGCTTCCAATTTACATGCAGCAGCAAATATTGACTGCGAAGACAAAGCTATGCCTTTCCCCACACCCACTCCACACCACCCCACCCACCCAAAAAAACAAGACTTCTCCTTGCTGACCGTCCATTTAAACCTCATCCTGAGCAGTGACTCACTTTGTTTTTGCAATATTTCCATTCCCTACACATACACTCGGCGTAAAGCCACTTGTGCCAATTAGTCACCACGTTAATTCAGTTTGGACTGTGATGTTTTCCACTGGGATTGGAGATGGCCAAGGCTTATATCACTCCTGACCTTTAAGAGCTGTCAGAATCCCAACTCCCTGAAGTGCAAGTTACCACTGTACAGTTTTCAATAGACCAGCAGTTCATTCCTTGGTATATTACTTTTAAAAAAATATATTTCTTCCCTTTATAATTCATCTTTAAGATTTGCTTCATATTTAAACATTCATTCCACATCTTCCACTTTCTCATTTAACAGCACCTATGGTTTAAGGAATTATATTACCCTGCTAAGATTCAGAAATATACACACAGCGTTACAGTCAGTGCAACTAATACTTATGTATTTTCAAACTTTCAATCCCGCAGAAATTTATTCTGGAGACACTGAACGAACAACTGGACAACAGGTAAAGGAAAAATAAGAAAAGAGAATCCACAGTGGTACAAGATTACATAAAAACCCTGTTGAACATTATAATTTTTCAAGAAGCAGGTTCAATAACCAATCGAGAATGGCGTCTAAAATGTACCTTTTGCCAACCCAAAATTGCTCCAACAATTGCAACTTTCAATTCGCGAATACAATTGGGCCATTCATCTACAAATTCACTAAAAGAAAATGCTGAATGAAAATGTCAGTAAAGATAAAAATAATAATCCTTGCATTTGATATCGTGCATTTCGCATCTTCTAGATGTCTCAAAGCGCTTCGCAGAATATACTGTAAAATGAATTAACTGTGTATATGTAGGTGAAACACGGCACCCAGTTGCACACAACAGTGTCCCACGAACCGTTCTGGATTTAAATGATACATTTATTATTGTTTTTTGTCTTGAGCGATTAGGCATGTGGAGTAAGGAAACTTGCCCAAGGTTTCACCCTGCCAGGAATTGAACCCAGGTATCTCGCTTGCAAACTAAGCTACAAGATCACACAGGATCACAAGATTGGTTTAGACGAAGAAGGCCCTTTAGCCTATCCTATCTCATTGTTTCAGGGCCACTCACCATACTGTATCTCTCTTTCTCTCTTCCCCCCAACCCCTGCCTCATCAAGGTGATTTTTGAATGAGTCCAGTATCTTAGCCTTAATCACTCTTCCTGGCAACCTGTTTCAGTTGTTAAATTCCCTTTGAGTAAAGGAAAAAGCTTTACTCTCTCGGTGGCTATTTTGCAGCAGTCATTGTGCTCTTCAACCTTTTCAGTTTTTCCCTTGACTGTGAAACCAGCTGAAAGTGAAACACCATCTACAATTGCAAATTCACCTGTCACCGCCCGCCATTCATCAAAAGTCCTTCGTATCCTCACTCCCTACCTCCCAAATAATATTCTCTGCATTTTACGGGAGTGACTGCAATTCCATGGGATATTAATTTTAGCGAGTAATTTTGAATGTTGCACCTTGTCAAATAGTAGTGTGCTGGTCCCTGTTGATGTTCATCATTATTTGGGATTATTTTTACATGTCTTTCAGGATAATAGTACGTAGTAACTCAGCATCGATTAAAGTTGTTGAAATCAGCCGAAGAATGAAGGGTAACATGTAAAATGACTTCATTAGCTTTGTGAGTGTGAGAATGTGCATGTCAAGCATGGTGTGTTTTCTCTTGGTGATTAATTAGAAATGCTATGAAGAACACATTTAGAGCAGCACTACACAGTTGGTTAGCTCTGTGATGGGTAGTCATTTTCTAACATTGGATTTTATTTTCAAAATGGGTTCTTCATGTAAATTAGTTATGCAGCTTGATCCACATTGTATGAATGCAGCAAACGAGTGCAAACTTCAGGCCATTGATATGTAGCTCATTGCATACGGAGAACAAAGTATTTATATATAGACAGCATGTGAATTCCTTGGATAATGCTACTGTCTTAAATACAACCTCAATCATTTTTTATAATAATAATCCTTGCATTTTGACACAGCGCTTTTCACATCTTGTCGACATCTCAAAGCGCTTCACAGAATATACTGTAAAGTAAATTGACTGTATATTTGTGAGCAAAATGCGGCAGCCAATCGTGCACAGCAGTGTCTCATAAACAGTCGTGGATTGAAATTTTTTTATTATTGTGTTTTTTTGGACAGATTATTTTTATCTGAATTCCTGCAAATAATTTTGGGTTTGAGCATTCATTCTTATAAATTAGATGCAAGTAAAAATGAGGCAATTAAAATTTCAATTGATCTGGAAATGTTTTACTTAGCTTGCGGAAGATAACAATCTAAGAGCAGAAGCTGACACATAATTTGGCACAACTAGGCACTATGTTCAGCACTGACTCAGAAGCAGGATGAGAAGGATGGGTTAGTATAGGAAATAAAAAGCTTTGCACTCGTGCAATTGGAGCATGAAATTAAAGTACAGTATTGGGCAAAGTAGAAGGCACGCTCCTCATCTGGTTCTGGTACAGTTCATCTGTAAGCGTTTAATGCTGACACTGGGGGTTGAAAAAAAATACCAGCAAACCATTCCATGGTGTCCTCGCATGTTATTGCTGCTGGACATGAAGCAACACCACTTTCAGCAATAGAGGAATAGTGAGTGCGGAAGCCTAATTTATACCATTTTTTTTTGTCACATGGTCAGGGCTGTGTAAAAAACAAATGACCGAATGTAGAATGTTAGACGTAGAACGTATACCACAAATATACAGAGATATTCACAGGCACAGTTGTGTCTTTGTTTGCTGTCAGACCATAAATGGAAGATAGAAAATAAAGAAAGCTGAGAACTCAAACATAAAAGTGCAATCACTGTAAAAATCACTCTAGCCTAAACATATGCTTTGAAATGTCAGGTTGTGTTTTGAGCTACATCACAGACTTAGAATTCTGATTACATTGTGAATTGTTCAACCATCACATCGAAATTCATTTGGATCAAGCTGAGCAGTGCACAAACTCTAGTTTACCTTTACAATTGCGGGCATGAAAACCTGCTAATTTTTAACATTAATCCTTGCGTTCAAGGCAGAGGCACATCTCAAAGTGCGTCACTGAATTTACTATCAAGTGTCAAGACTGTATTTTGTAGGTAAACTTGGAGGCTAATTTGCCCCCAGCATTGTTCCACAACATGATGTGAATGACCAATTAATTGGCCATGAGATCGGAAAAAAAAATCAGTTCAGTTTCCAAATGTACCATGGGCTTTTTAACATCCAGCTGAAGAGGAAGGAGGGACCTCACTTTAACATCCGATGCATAGGATGGCTCCTCCAACAAAGAGGCATTCACCAGAACCGTAATGGAGTGTCAGCATACACTGGAAATTTAAAGTACTGATGTAGGGCTTGAACCTACAAGCATCTGATTTAGAGCCCTCTTAAATGAGCCAGGCTGACAATGAAGAGAGTTTGTTATACTGCCAAGTACTATAATTCCTTGTTTATAACCATCTGCGGTACAAAGGCATTCACTTTTTCCTGTTTCTTTTTGATAAACACGTTTTTGTGTAGAAGACACAAGTAGCGCTCAGAAATATTTCACAGATTTGGTTGGTTTAATCCAGGAGAGATATTTCATTCTCGAGACTAAACAGCATCTGTTGAAAGCTCGTCTTGCTCTAAGAAGCGACAAACAGAAGCATAAAGCTTTTCAAATCTTTTTATTGTTTACCCCATCCTAGTTACCTATTTAAAAAAAAATTCATGCCTTGGTCAAAAATTCCCTTGTGCCATTAAATATAGTGCTGACGTGTGATATTCCCAAACCTTTAGCAATGCCTTGCCTGAGATAACCATTAGGGGGCATAGCAAAGCAGCAGAGAGAAAGAGAGTCTTGGTACTGCGAGTGTGTGTGTGTGTGTGAGAGGCTGGATCGAGGGTGATCTGATAGCTTGATATTATTTTTAAAACTGACTCTGGGACTCATTCTTTCTCCAACTGTGACCTTCCTCAATGTTGGTCTTTACGTCTTTAAATGTTCTGATCATTGCAACCAAGTGGGAATCTCTTTGTTATCATTAAACAGGCGAGAGACAAGCTGGGTCACCCAGTCCACCACAAAAAATCAATTGATAAGGAAATGCCAATCACTCTCCGTACAGATTGAAATATTGTTCACTGTTTATAATAATAATCCTTGCCTTTGATATAGCATTTTTCACATCTTATCGACATCTCAAAGAGCTTCACAAAATATACTGTAAAGTGAATTGACTGTATGTTCGTGGGAGAAACACGGCAGCCAATTGCGCACAGCAGTGTCCCGCAAACAGTCATGGATTAAAAATGACCAATTTTTATTATTGTGGTTTCCAAGTTTAGAAGAGGTTTACTTGCAATTTAATACATAGCTGCAAATTACTGCACTCATTGTGAGGTGAAGAAATTCAGCATCTAACATCTCAAATCCATCAGATGGCAGCAGACAAACAAAAACTGCTTCCATAAGAGCAGAAGATTCTGGCGACTTTCATTTTATGGCTTTTGCAGCTACATGACAAGTTTCCTTTATCATCTTCAGTATGATTATCGTTATATTGATAACTGTGTGAGAACAAAGCGCAACATTTTCATCACAGCTAAAACCTGTCACCGTGCATATTAATTCCATGCCTGTTTATGAGATTTTTTATATTTCATGCCTCAACAATTTAGGGATTTCAGTACTGGTGGAGTATGGAATTATTACAAAAAAAATTGATGCCTTGGTCAAAAATTCCCTTGTGTCGTTAAATATAGCAGGGGTTGCTGACTTGTGATAACCAGGGGCTTTTGCCTTCTGGCAGGCCACATCCTCAAAGCTACTGGACTTTGTAATAGAAAATATTTCCACCCGGATGTCACCATTTTATAGCCAGTTGCAAATCATGCTCCTTCTACTCCGACCCAAACCTACTGTAATCCTAACCTCCATACAATTACCTCTTCCCTATTGACTGCTAAATTTGTTTCCTATACCAGCCATCCATCTGACCTCCATAAATCAGACATTTACTGATCCTTATTTAATTGGACCAGAGAGACACACCAGGAAGTATTTCTTTACTTCAAGGGTAATTAACGATTGGGATAGGTTGAGGCCATGACATTGGACTCATTTAAAAAATAAAGTTTGACATTGTGATGTGAGAGAGGATGGTATGGTGTGTGTTCTGCAAGCTCAAAAATTGCTTCACTTTTTTCATCTGAACCAATCTGGTGATTTTATGTACCCATCATTCCTGTGTCCGTTCCCCAGCTGAGAGGAACAATAAGAGCAATATTATTATCATGGCAAACATCAAGAGTTCCACACTGACAGGAACATGAGCCTTTGATCCTCCCAGGTTCTGTCTGACACAGACTTCCAGCAAGATCAGTGGGCTCAGAAAGTCCCTGTGTGGGAAAGTTCAAGTTAACTCTGATCTTGCGCCTCCATTGAATTCATAGTTTATGACCAATCTATTTTTTATGGAACCCATCTAGTATTTTTTATTAAAACCTTGGATTCCAAGAAAAAAATGTATTTTTTTTCTTTAAAAAGAGGAATTCCTCTTTATTATTAAAGAATTATTAACGAACAGACATTTCGTTCAAGTCCACAAAAGCAACTGCACGAGTACCTAGTCTTACCTTTGACACATCCTAGTTACCAGTTCAAAGCAACATTAACACACACCCACAACATTTGTTGCTTTAGTGAAAGGAAAATAACTAGAATAACATGCCCTCGATCCCAACCCTAAACCCCCCACCCAACTACTCACATCACAAAAAAAAAGTGTTCAGTTGCAAGGAGTACTGTACATTTTAGCATTTACACAAATGTACGTTAAAAGGTCAATGCATGTTTGGTTCACAAACTAACCTGATTTGCACTGCTATAAAAATCATGGGCTTCCTGGAGCAGTGCTCCTCGTTCCTCTACCAGCTGCCAGAATTCCTCACACAGCAGCTTCAGTTTCTGATTCCGAAATGTCACCTGTTCCTTATCAGGAAAGCCTTGCGTAAGCAGAATTTCTTCAGCCTCAGCTTCTAGTCTTTCTGGAGCACTGCCCTGGACAGAAAGGTTTAAATTCTATTATTTATGACTGATATCACATCTGGGCCCAAATCATAAACAGGCACAAATGTACGTTTTAATTTGCGTACTGTAGTACTGGCAGGAGGAAATCTGAAAATCTGATCTTTTTTGCAACTATTATGCATGATAATATCTACAAGAGTGTTCCTGCTGGCTGGTAAATTGGCAACAATAAGGTCAGTTTAAGATCATCATTGGAAGCGTTAAGGGGGAGGTTAGAAGCAACAGCAAGAGTTCTAGCAGCACCAAATCATTTTTTTAAACTTAAGAATGATTGCCCCATCTCTTGCCTTCTTCAAGACCCACCTCACGGCCCTCCTCTTCAACCGTACTTTTGATCAACCTCCTTGCCCCCTCCACCATCCCCAATCCCCCATCCCCAGCTTGGGTCCGGAATACTGCCTGCCCAGCACCTTGAGATGTCTGCCCTTAGGATGTGAAAGGCGCTATTCAAACGTAATTATGTTGTTGTCGTTACTCTTTTGTGAGGTATTTAAGGGGTTAAAATTGGCACAGGTAAATATGATTTGAACGGCTGAATGAAAGCTGAATAATCGCTCTTACTAGCATACACCATATCCTATACATCCTTTGCTACTGGGTAGACATTCCCACTGCGTGAAAAAGCTTTGAAACATTCATCACTGTTTTTTAATCCTAATTTGTTCCAGTCAGTAGAGTCTTTCATCTCACAGCCATGCAAGCTGCATTTTTGCAAAAATATCTCTATCATCAAAAACAACACAAACTTGCGATCATATCATGCAAGGTAGTGTCTCGCGCACAACACATAGTCAATATCCAAACTGGGCTCCTCTGCATCTCGCAAACTCCTTAACTGATTTCCATACTCTATCCATGGAGAGACTTTCAGGATTTTCGTTTCTTCTAGGAATATATATATTTTTGAACTGTGCTTAAATTTATTCATATAAGCTCCAAGCTCAGTCAGCACACGCAACCACATTTTATTAACATTGGCAACAGAACGTAAAAAAGTAATTGACTGAAATCGGAAAGATACATTTGGAAGGCGAATTAGCTTTCCAGAAATTAATTTTCGCTATATACAGATCTGCTCCGCAGTGAAATAATGGAACAAAAAAACAGGCCTCTTGAATTCCTGATCGTATCATTTTGGATTAAGTTGCTGTATGATTCACGTTTCAGTTAGCTACAGTCTCTATAGGGTGCCTGAGGTGATTTATTTAGACAATGACTAGGTGGAGCAGTGGCTGAACGCTCTTCAGGAGAGACTTGCTCTTACCTTGGCTTTACTCACAAATTCTTTATATTCCAGCAATAATTGTTCATTTTCAGTCAGAGATGAGCCAAGCTGTTCGATCTGTAAATAAGCATCTCCTTGCTGCCTGATCCACTGTATCACCTTCATTGAACACGCAGAAGAACATTGACTTATTTTGCATTGCCTTCTGAAGGTTATTTATTATAGCATTATGAAGACAAATTATGTTGCCCTAGGCTTATTCTTTATCTGTATCTGAACAGTAATGTACTTCTGAAGGCATCCGCAAAGCACTTACACACTGCACAAAGCATGTCATTTCGTTCAGACTCCTTTGGAAAGCCCTACAATCATCTTTCAAAATATTCTCATCAAATAAAAATATTTAACTTTTACTTTGTAAGAGTTATATGCTGCAAGATTGGGAATGGGCAAACAGAACAACTGAAATCATACATGAAAATAGTATTTCAACCTCTAATTATGATTGAAACCTTGTTAACGGTTCAATTTTCTTTAATGAACAAGATTTTATGAGAAGACGATATATTAATCCTTCATAATTTGTTATCGATCTAAGGCGGACAGATGGTAAATGAAACAGTATAACAGCAGTGCTGAAGTTAGGAGATCCCAGCAGTGATTTTTCATTTACTTTAACACTCAGTAACATTAATTACAG
Source organism: Hydrolagus colliei (assembly GCA_035084275.1). Taxonomy (NCBI): domain Eukaryota; kingdom Metazoa; phylum Chordata; class Chondrichthyes; order Chimaeriformes; family Chimaeridae; genus Hydrolagus; species Hydrolagus colliei. The sequence goes on along the minus strand of CM068747.1, from coordinate 23,164,255 downwards.
TAATAAAGCTACAACATTTTTAGATAGACTTCTACCATACTCTTAACCCTAACTTAATATAAATATAAATTAAAAATAAGGCCATTTATAAATTTGCCATGTTACCAGTCCACCAATTACAAAAACAGCACAATTATATTTATAGAGTATATATAAGTTACATTTATATATACATTGTATATACAGTATAAAATTAATTCTCATATCTCTGGGTTTTCAGCTGCAAAATCATTTTCCATTTGAGAATCCTATTTAAGTTTGGCAGACTTTATTAGTTTATAGTACTGTACTATTTCATAGCATGATTTGGACTGAAATATTATTTGGCCACAGGATTATAACAATAACACTTATTTCAGTTGTTATGCCCTTTGTTGTTTGTGATGAAAAGGCATACATTGTCGACAAAAAATAATAGTTTACAGTAATTCCTGTGTAACACTGAGATGTTTCATATTAAATATGCCATATTAAACTCAAACATTATTATTAATGTTAATATGAAAAGTGATACTTGTGTTAAAATTATGCCAAAATTCCAAGTATTCATCAGCTAGAAATTAAATAGTATTTATAATGCAAGTGGTTCAGAACTGTCATTTTTCATATAGCCACTGCACGTGCCTGAAGGCTCACTCCTCGGTCTGTTGAAACTGGAAATATCGGTGATTAGAGGACAACTATAGGGTACCCAGATTTTTTGTTCCCACTCTGAGTTATTTTTATGGTAGGGCTTACTATTTAATACCGCAAGAGACAAAATTAATGCGGTATAACAATTAAGTACGTAATTCGAAACAACATCTATCATGTAGTTTCCAATGGTAACGCAGTGTGTGTAAACTGTGGAGCAGTGTTCCTGATAATTAACAGTGTTTGGCTCCAATGTGTTTATTTTAAGTGTGGGAAAGAAATGTGTTTCTATATTTATGTTAAGAGCGGTACACTTACTGTGCTATTCAAGGAGTGACAATGTTTTATGTGCAATAGCATCAGTGTAAGTTCCATATCATTGAGTGACACGTGGAGATAGCGACACACTAATCTCTTTGCTTGCTGATAATGGAGAGTACAAGCAACACTTATATCTTCATGGTAACAAAACTGAGACAAACACTGTCAAACAGTAACCTTCTACAAGGTCTTGCACCACTGCCTAATTAACTATGGCAGAAATACTGCATGGCATTTACCCTGATTGGTATTACCACTGTCACAATAACAACTTATACTTATATAATGCCTTTCACATGGGATGAATGTTTTAAGTGCTCCACAGGGAGGATTGGAGACGAGGGAAGAGAACGTTTTTGTTTGTTGCCCTTTTACTCACTTTGGTGCTTTTGTGGACTCCCCCACTTAAGAGTAACTAAACCATGATTGAGATCCACATATGTATGCCACTTAAACATGGAAATGTCCCTGGGTCTGGAATGGGAATGTGTACTCTCTCCCCAGAGGACCACACCCTACCTTACCTAATACCAGAGAGTATTAGGCATTAGGTTAGTAACACGCGTGAACAACAATTTCAAAGATAACCATTTGACCACAAACAAGTGAAATGGCCAGATCTCAATATCTTCGGGATATACAAACAACCATGACACACAGTGAGAGCAGAGACCCGCAAGCCACCCAAATGAAGCCACATCCTGCCAGCTGAACATCTGGAACTAAGCAGTGTGAGCCTGCACAAACAAGCAAACAGCTGCAAACGTACTTTTTATACCCGAGACATCTTCAATCTACTAGATGGGACCATTTTGACAGCAGTGTTCCTTCCTTGTCTCTCTCTTTCCCTCCCCCTCTCTTATAAACCGTTGTAAATGGCAAAAGAAAATACAGATTAAACAGGTAACGGCTTTCAAGAAGCAGTCTTTGTTCTCAGCCGAACATTCTAATAGTTTAGGATCAAAGATGGATTTGGATTTCTGTGTGTGTGTGTGTCTCTCTTGTATTCAGTATTAAGGTCTCAGTATGTCCACAAAATACAGTCAATTCACTTTACCGTACATCGAGTGAAGCACTTTGAGGCATTTCAGCGATGTGTTAGGCAGCTTATATCAAACGCAAAAATTATTAATATTATTTCCTCCTACCTCATCTGCCCGCTGGTCCCATTGGTACATCCGAAGAATCTGCTCGAGGTCTCGCCACCTCCGATGCAATTGTTCCTCCAGCTGCCTCCTCCTGTCCTGCAGCAATTCCAACAGGCTCTCGATCTTCATACAGCTACTCTGAGCTCCATGTATCAGCTCCGAGCTCACTAGGGGACCAGCGGGTTTGAAAGTCTGGATAACATTCAGTAACTCTTGACTCTTGTTTAGAAGCGTCATGGAGCTTGTTAAAAGAACTGTGGCAAAAAGGAAATCAGGGTTCAGAATTAAAGGTCACATACGCGGGGGGTATAGTGTTCTTGAACACGTTTATTCATATATTTCAAAACTTTTTTAAATTAATGTATTTGTTGGTTACAAAAAAAAGCGTGAGCTTTAATCACGAGGTTGTTTTTCTTTGTTGATGTTTTTTGTTTGTTTTTAAGCTGTATTGGTTTTTGTTTTCCTTTTAGAAATTCTTTTTTTTACAATTGCAGAAACATGCCTAAGGCTTTTATATATATATTGAAGATAGATTTGACACAGCGACAACCGCGTCAGGAGGACACAATTGCGGAAACATACCTAAGGCTTTTATATATATAGAAGATAATCCTTGCATTTGATATACATGGCGCTTTTCACGTCTTCTAGGTGTTTCAAAGCGCTTCACACAATATACTGTCAAGTGAATTGACTGTTAATTTATGGGTGAAAGGTGGCAGCCAATTGCGTACAGCAGTGTCCCACAAACAGTCCCATGGGTTGAAAATGACCGATTTGTTTTTTGAGGGATTATTATCGGGCGTGTGGAGTAAGGAAACTTGCCCAAGGCTTCGCCTCTGCCTGGAATCGAATCCAGGTTTCTCGCTTGCAAGGCGAGTGCTTTAACCATTGAGCTACAAGCTGTTCTTAAGGGGAGAATTGGATATGCTTAATAAGCAATGTTCTCGTCACTCGGCCCATGATATTCCACTTGCAGCTTTTCGCCCGCAAAATATACCGTTAATTCACTTATGCCTTTGAAGCTACCAACAACGTATTTTTAAAACCTCATTGCAGTGCGCAGACCTTTCAGACACAACCAGATTAGAAAGTAAAGGTTACAACAGCATCACTTAGAAACTATTGCACAGATTGCACATGCATTAGGACCAATCTTGTGGTTTATCTCTTCCAGGGCAAATGTGTTCTGCAGAATATAAATGGGATATTAGATGGCACTGGTATATATCTGGAAACCGCATGTGATGTGTGCTACGTGACCTGGATGAGGTATCAATGCCTACTAAGAGAAGTTGTTTACAAGCCTGCCCTGGTTCACTTTGGCCAACAGTCTCAGTCACTGATGCATAAAGTCAATGTGACCTGAGTTCCTATTCTCCCTTCTATTATTTCTGGGATCCTGTGCGGCTCAGAGATGCATAAAATGGATCTTTTGGGCTGTTTTTATTTGTTGTAAAACATACCATGATAGAATTTGTTTAATTTAGTTGTCAATGCGATCGACACAACATATGGTATGTTGTACACAGAACAGACATGTTTTATCAACAGCGATTTGGGTGATGTTTGCAGTCCCCAATATTCTGCTTGTGTCCAAATAACTTTCGCATGTCCTAATACTGTACTCACCTTTAGTTCAATGAACCATACATAGGGCTCCAACAATACAAGCATGAATCAGAACTCACAACCTTTTACAAACACACAAAAACAGTGTAAGCACAACAACAACTTGCCTTTTGTGACATGTTGATGCTGGTGAAAGAGTTGCTTTAAGGACCTGGAGTCCTCAAACACTTGTGCACTGTTCAGCAAGTCTTCAGCTTCATCAATTTTTATTGCAAACTAAAAAGACAAATGCATTTCAGCACAGAGATGATAAAAATTACAGCAGCGCTGCACCCGATTAACATTCAATTAATTGTATGTTTTAATTCCTCGTTGAAAAGAAGCACAAATCTCTATTATATTTTGGACGCACTTTTATTATGCAGTGGATTACCAACCTCTAAAGCTTGGTCAAAAAATTCCGATGCCAGGCTTAAAAGTCTCCTGCGGCCGATAAGCAGTTCATTGAGAGCTGTCCAATTTTCCCCCAGAGTCTTTGCCATTGCTTCATACAGCTGGGAATGATCTTTATTAGCTTCTGCTGTTTTGTCAGCTTCATACAGTAAACCCCACACATCATCTTCATGTCCCTTTCAGAAAGAAAAACACGAGTTAGCAAAATGCCTTTCCCATTTGAACAAATCTAAGCACAGAAGTCATCGCTGCAGTTAATTTCTCAAAGCAAAAGGTTGCAAAGAATTTGGATGAATTGATCCATTCCAATTTTTGATAATTTTATCCGCCGATTATATTTCTTTGAAAGAATTATAGATATTGTTGTTAAGCTACAGTAATGATTAACTTTGTAAACTGTGCAATAATGTCCAAAAGAATCCCAAAGGGATACAGATTGTTTTATCTGAAGATACGGGGATGGCAGCCAGTGGCCGAGATATGAGGATCCCAAGATAATTTCTCACCAGTGCTGTTACTTGTGTCTATGGTGAATAGCAATAAAACACAAGAAGATGAATTGCTATTCAATGCCCTTGGTATCAGAATGGATTCCATTTGCATTTGTTCAATATCTTGACAAGTGGTCTCGCAGAAGGCAAACAAGGCTACATTATTAAACACAACCCGATGAAAACATATCAATTCTCTGCCTATATTATGCACCATTATATCTAATGTTGTAAAGTATTATTCAGAATACAGCATCAAGTGGAAATTCAGTACGATGCATTTCCATTTTTCAGGTGGTATGATTTAGAAGGATCTTTCTAAAGATCACTGTTCAAAGCTTTAAATTGGTGTATTTTTAGAATTTATATACTGAGTTCATAGTTTCCATACATGGAAATTCCTTCCGTTTTGGTCAAATTGGTGATTTTTATTCTCCCTAACAACACAGCTTTAAAATAAATAACTCATTCGAAACTATCCCATTACTATCCTGAGCCCATTTTGCGGTTTTATTCAGTTAAAAGGAATGTTTGAGTAGAGTTTGCTGGATAATTTTTTTTTCAGAAGTTATTTTCATCACTAGATTCAAGCTTCGGAAATGTTGAATCATTGGAACACATTGATTCGCTGTACACTGGTATCCCCAGAGAATCTGCTTTCATACGGAAAGCGTTTTTAAAAATACATGGAAAACTGAGGTAAAGACTAAAGGCTTATATTGCAATCCATCACCAAGATTTAAAAGAGTAGCAAGGAAAATCAGAAGTGGTCAGATTATACTAATTTAGGGTTTGTAGATTTTAAGAGGAAGGGGAGATTGGGGTAGGAAAACAGTTCCGAGGTTTTTGAGGCCCTGGGAATGAATTGAGTTAACGTAAGAAATAATTTGATAAGTTTGGCGACAGCATTGGATGAAAAAACAAGGAGGAGGAGGAATACGTAGGGAAAATTATTTAGAGCTTGACGGATGATTATAATAAGAGAGTTTAGGATGAAGAACAACAACAATCAATTGCATTCATGTCTGAAGACATCCAAGGTGCTGGAAAGTCAAAGAATGTATTCTGGAATGCATGATTGTCAGAAACAGCCATAATTCATACTGTAAAATGATTGCACTTGTCTAGCTGTTTTTTTCTGTTGTTCTGACTGCTTTGAAACTGCTCCCAAATATAACAAAGAGAAATTCCCTCAGCATCCAGAGCCTGGGGCAATATGGCACAACCACTTCTTTAAGTGAATCCGCAATACATCTGTCAAAATTCCCTTTACTTCCCACTATCCAATTCAAATAAGACTCAGTCCATAAATCAATGACTTTCTGGCATTCCTGGCCCGAGCATCTCAGTTCAATCCACAAAGGAATATAACCTTTTTTTAAAAAAAAAACAAGTCCTTATTTAGATATTTCAGAACCAGTTGACAGCTGAAGAAGAAATGGAGAAACATTGCATCCATGGTTAAGGACATACAATGGGAGTGTGATTTTCAATATGTTAGATATCGTTACAGAAATGTTACGCTTCCCACTGAAGCATCAGTTGTATGCGAACTGGCCATTTCCTCATCATTTATTCAACCTTCTGAATAAAACATAGTGTGATGAGCTTTAAGGGCCTGATTATCACTGGGAGCTCTGTATTGAACAGTTGGGATTGCTGAGATTAGTCTTCACCATTGTTTGCAATCTTAGTATTTTACATCAAATACAAAAGTAAACACCAATGGAATAATCAAAGTTGCTAAGTTGCAAACTGTTTGAAAAGAAGTGCAACCACACAATCTCAAAGGGATGGTTGCAATAGGAGGCTTTAAGCTAAACACACCACCAACTAATTGCAATAAATTTGTCAACAATTTTTTCAATACTGAAAGGTAGAAGTGTTTAAGGGATGTCATTTAGAAACGATTGTGCTGTAGTTTAGCTCAATGAACATTTCAAGCTGCTTGTTCAACTCCCAATGACCAGAAATAGAACAAGTTAAAGGAAAAGTCAATATTATATTGCTGGATCATTTTAAATGGGACCAGTGATGGATTATTCAGACATCTCAACAACAACAACATGCACTGCACTTAGAATGCTACCCCTTCACGCGGGATAGCATTCCAGATCTCAAAATGGTCTAATGATCAACTGTGTTGAATTCGTATCAGTTTGTAACTGTGGTCAACAGAAATTCCAAATGCTGCCTAGATAAATCATGGTAACCTGTAAAATATACACTTTGCATTAATTTCCTAGGACTCATGCTGTGCGTTAAAGGAGCTTACCCAAGCAAGCTGCAGAGAATGGTTGTAAACCTTCATCAATCACTTATGATATAGTCTACGAACATCGGGATTCATTATAATTTTTTTATATAGTTTATTTTCAGTTTGATTTAATGCGCAACATTTTTAACATACATCCCAAAATTAACAAAATCATTATTTGTTTCAACCAAAAGTTTTATTTCTCGGTTTGGTTTTTGTCCCATTGCACATGAATATTTCCAATAAGATAAGGCATACAGAAATGTTTTACTCAAAGTAATGCAAACAGTCATATTGTAGAAAAAAAACATTACATCAAGTTTTTGTACCGAACATATATATTATAATACTGTATAATAGTAATCCTTGCATTTGATATAGCATATTTTGCTGTCGACATCTCTCAAATCGCTCCACAGAATATACTGTGATGTTTGAGGGCAATATGATTTTTATACTGTCCCTCATTTTCTACTCAGCAATGAAAATATACTAATTTTAGATTAAGGAGGAATATTGGCCAGGATAGCAGAACTCCCTTTTCTTCTTTGAAACAGTACCAGTAGATCTTTAACATCTGTTTGAATGACCGAACAGGAACTTGGGTTAACGTTTCCATTGAAGTACAGAACCTCCAACAATGCCACACTCCCTTTGTAAATACGCCAATGTTAGGCTAGGCTGTGAGATTGTATTGGGCTCAAACCCACAACCTTCTGACTCAGAAGCACGAGTGATAATAGCTGGAACAACCTAACGACATGTTATATTGTGAATAAATCAAACTGGATTTTGTCTTGCAATGAAATAATAAGAGGTTTACTGGTAGACTGCACAGCCACACGGGAAGCAGCAGCACCACTCCTCTCCCAGCTGCCGCTGCTGCTATGTATTTAATCTCCATAAACATACCAGAGTCTTCAAATACATTGCTCCTAATTCACATGTCTTTAGAAGATCTGGTGAATACAATTTATGGTATTTTGTGGCTGCTGTGACTTGCTCACACAACACACAATCACTCACTTTGAGATGTCTCAACTATGTGATAAGGCACCAAATCAAATGCCAGGATTATTATTACTATATCTATTATCTTCTCTGCCCATGGTTAACTTTTTGTGCAAAAAAGACATTCTAGATAAAGTCAGCTGTAATAATAGTAATATTCCTTGTATTTGATATAGTGCATTATCACATCACAACATCCCAAAGCACTTCACAAAATATATTATAAAGTGGAGTGACTGTATTTTTGTGGGCAAAATGCTGTAGCCAGTTGCGCATATTTTATATTGATTGTAGAAAGCTGTCTTTCCAGTATTATTTGGGGGAAAAAACCTAGAGAGCAGACAAAACTGTGAAAAGTAAATGAAGCCAATGAGAAATGAAACAATAAAACAATGGAAACTAAATGATAGCAAGAGCTATATTGTTATACTGATTTTTTATACAAAGTGATTGAATCACTGTGTCTTAATGGTACCCTGAGGACTGAGTCAGGATCTGAACTATATAAATAATTGTCTTGAGTTTGTGGATGGAAACCTGTTTCATTATTTATTTTGGAAGCAAAAGTCTGGACAATGAAACCTTGGACAAAAAGTTTACCCGAGCTAGCTGGCTGGATTACGTAATAGTAATCTAGTTATGTTATGATGTGAGTTCTGTCATTGACAGCTCCAATCCATGAAAGTGGGCAAGAATGTATGGATGTGAGAGGGTATAAAGTTCCAAAGCTTGAGAAAGCCCAATGTGAAAGCGACCAGCTGAAATAGACAACACGATAAAAACTAAAGAAGACTTTTCTAAATGGCACGAGAATCCACAAGAAATTGCTACAGTAAGAAAGAGGGAACGAGGAGATGAAAATTTCTAAAATACACCAATGAAGGGTTACCGGAATAGTTACTACTCTGTCTTGCAATGCAACAAATTGAACAAGAGACAAAAGTGTAGACCGTTGAAGGAGCCACATAATGTATAACGTGTGGAGTCCTGTAGCTCAGTAACAATCACGCAAAAAAAATAAACATTTTGGGTCACTCAATTCATGACTGTTTGTAAGACACTGTTGTCCAAGGTTGTCATGTTTCACCCACAAATATGCAGTCAGTTCACTTTCTAGAAAATGTGAACAGCACTACATCAAATGCAAGGTTTACTATTGTTATAAACTGGGAAAAAGAGGAGTTAGTTGACGAGTGAAATGGGAGTTAGGGGCAAGTGTACTCTCATGAAGGCACAAGATAAGACAGAGAAGGCGTGAAGATTCAGGCTTGAGAGAGAACTTACAAAATATAGAAATATAGTCGACAGAATCCACACAGTTCATCAGGCAACAGTGTACTGTGGAGTATTGCTAAATGCTAAGTATCCATCACTATTTTCAGTAGATAGAAAGTATAATGGTAACACAGGAAGCTGGTAAATCAGAGACCAGCTTTCCATACACCCGAGTGGTCATGCACAGCTATGCCATCCCTCTTCATAATGATCAGATGACAACATAAGGACCTGATGCGAGGCTGCATTCTCTGCCTCCACCTCCTGCTGCTGCAGAGATTCAAAACACCACAAAACTCCACTGTGACCAAAAGGACAGCCGTTATCACTTGGAGGAAATGAATGCTATCCCAGCTGCAAAATCTCTTGAAGATGAACCTTATTAAGCGTGCATGATGATGATAATAATAATAATAATCCTTGCATTTGATATGGCGCCTCAACATGTCTTCGAGATCATAGAATCACAGAATTTTACGGCGCAAAAGGGGGCCATTCGGCCCATCTAGTCTGTGCCGGTTCTTTGAAAAGAGCAACTCAATCCCACTGCCCCACTCTCTCCCCATCACCTAACAGAGATGTTTCAAAGCGTTTCACAGAATATACTATAAAGAAAATTACAGTACACTCTGTGCTCGACTGGCACCAGCCAGTGCCCACAACATTTCTGGCAAGAGAAGTGAAGCTCTGGGAACAGAAGTTCGGTGGATCCTTCCTGGAGCCAACTCAACCCTTTGCAAGCAGCAAGATAGTTGATAGGAGTTAAGAGGATTTATCCTGACCTCTCCGAAGTTCATTTCAAAATAGTAATGTAAAAATAATAGTAATAAAATCCCAATGCGATTAGTATTAGTGAGGAAACAAACACTGTCTGGAGGCAAGACAAAATTCCTGCAGTTCCCTGATCATAGCTTTGCTCTGCTCACAGAATTCGTAAAAGAAGATGATTGACAAACAAAACAGAATCAAATTAAGATAATAATAATAATAATAATAATCCTTGCATTTGACATAGCGCTTTTCACATCTTATCGATGTCTCATTCACAGAATATACTATAAAGCGGACTGTATATTTGTGGGCGAAACGAGATGAATTAAAATGAGAGACAAATTCAAAACGAATCTCTCCTCTGACCCCAGAACTTAAATGCTTTCACTCAGGGGAAAAAAAACTCTAAAGAAATGAAGCTGTAAATAAGTTATGTTGGCATTTTGTTTAAATGATAACATTCGGTGTTACCCTGCCTGCTGATCACATTCCCTGTGGAGTTGTTCCGTCTCTTTCTCTCAGTGCCTGTGGTGATCCTCTATCTCCTGCCCGCAGGCCTTGCGGTGAAGTTCTATCTCCTCCTCCCATGCACAAACATCATTAATCTATCTGGTACCTGTTGCCTGAGCACTGGTCCCAAATAGCATATCAAGTCTCTTCTCTCGCATTATCTGCCCACCTTGTTCAAATCATCTCTTGTCCAAATCATCTCTTGTCCATGGACATTATTGAAATCAGGTACCATTTATTCTTATCTATACTAATTGCTGCCTTTATGAAAGTGTTCCAGTTGATGGGTTCCAATTAAATGAAGCTGTCCTGCAATCGGTGTCTCGATAATGCGACAGGTAAACAAATTGTATGACTTTAAAGGAGAAACTGGGGATCAGCAGCTCTGCATAATGGTCATTTGTCACCAAAGGAAATGTAGTGAGATTGTGACCGCCCACTTTACTGATTGAAAGTGACGATAACGCAAGTATCCGTGCCAAACTCACCCTGTCAATGGAAACAGACAGTTTTCCTGCCCTTTGTACTCCCACTTAAGTGCATGCGTCAGTGTTGAAATGTGTACTGGATTTCCATGTCAACTGCACATTCCATTGTGTTCACCCATTTTTTTAAAATCACCTAATTGTCCTTGCTCTAAATTGACGTGCTATAATATGGATGAGATATCATGTGAAAGTTTAAGTCTTTGAACTCTTTATGACCGATATTGAGTTACAAAATATACGAGATGACAACCAGGCATTAGTGAGGCAGTGGCGGAATCTGGCAATGCTACAGAGGTGGTGGAAGGCAGTGGATGTGGAGGAGGAAGGATAATTCAGCGCCGAACAAGACACCCAAGTTCCTGACTGGCTTTGAGAGATGGAGAGTGCAGCCTTGGATGCTAATACTGCCAGCGTTAGGAGGTGCGGAGGCACTGACGCAAGCCAATCAGGAGGCGCTGACACAAGCCAACCAATAAACATTTAATTGCGCAGAATGCTTGGAAGCAATAATAATAATCCTTGCATTTGATATAGCACCTTAACACGTCTTCTGTTTAATTCAATGCAGAATTCTTACACAGCAACAGGCTAAAACTTTCACTATGTGATTGTCAAAACACAATTTGTTGTGAACTACTTAAGATTTATTACAAACACTCTGAGCATTGCTGTCAAATCTAACGTCAGCACAGGGGTCAAAGGAGTCAATGGTCTACTGCGACATACCACTGCAGGGCTGAACATACAAATCTCCACAGTTCCAAGTGTCACAAGACCCTTTGATAAGCACATTCCCACCCCCACAGACAAGCAGTATATTGATTCTTAACTTGAAAAGTTGACAACTTATTGCTTGTTGGCTATTGAGACACAAGTTGTACCTTGAGCTTGGCAAGAAGGATCTCATGATCATTCAGTAGCTTCCGATTCTCATCTGCATTGTTGCCAATTTCAAGCAGGTTCGGTACTGAGTCAGCCAATTGTAGTTCCACACATTTCCCGGACTGAAGGGGGAAAACATAAAAGCAAAGTTTGATGGACACCTTCGAAGATTGTTAGGCAAGCGCACTTTTGTTTTGTACACGTAACCAAAGCAGAACTGTCCTTAATGCCATAAAGCCACCTGAATCAAACCTTTGAAAAGTTTCTTTGAAGTGCAAAAACCACAAAGACTTTCTACATTGACAGAGATTTTAGCTGTAAAGTAAACATAGGACAAGGAAGGCCATGTTCAGTTCTCTACCAAGCAAGCTAGTTAAAGAATCGCGAGATTTGGTTGGAAAAAAAGTAAACTTGCCTTTAGTACAGCTACAACAATCCTTGAGTCTCCTGTTTGTACAGCAACAGTGCTAATTGTTGTTGCTGAAGGCTGACCTCTGGCATCACTTTGACGGGACATGGTCTCTTGCTCTGTCGATCGAATAATTCCACGGACAGAAGTTCCAGCTGGACGTGAATGGGAAACTGTTGAGCAAGAAACAAAACACAATAAAGCTGCACTGCTCACTTGTGAACATGTATTCAGGAAAAGGGCTCAGCTAAAACTGGCTGGATTTCCACAGTACAGAGCAGTCAGTTAAAAATAGACAAGGCGCAGTGTTGTATCACTGGCTTAGAGAGCTGACACACACACATACACACACCCTACTCTGATAGCATTAATCTGCTAGTTCTACTTCATTATCAGCAAAGAAACTCAACATGTAATGTTCTCACAAAATAACATTTATCTGACCTTGGACGAGCAAATGGAAACAACCATTTAATTTTAAAAAAAACACAATTCTTCCCACAGTTGAGATATAAACAGAAAGCGACTAAATAGCTTCCAGATTTTCATTTTTGCAAAAGTTTATTTTCAATGGAAGCGTAACCGAACGCCACATTGCAGTTACGAGGCGACATGAAACGTTTAGGAAAACTTAGGAAAATTATTTATTGCAACATTAGGCTCTAAAAGTAAACACATGGTAATTCACAAGCAAGCCATGAACAGGAGCACACTAGTTTCCTCTCTATGTATAACGGAAACAAATTCTATGATTTTCTTTCAAATTCACTGCTTCATAAGAATATAGGACTTCTATTAGGGCGGTTTCCCTTCACGACCAAAGACAAAATGCAAAGGAGTGGTTTAAACAATTTTAACTTTGAGCTACATTCATACTTAAATAATGTTGATCTCCTGCACATTGCAGTCAGTGGTATGTGTAGCTGCTCTATTACCACAAAATAAACAGCTGAACAAGTAGCACTAAAATCGATGCAAATCAAAGGCAGCTTTGGGCTGTGGAGTGACTTAGGAACCATCTGTTTGGAAAAGTGGAGAACTCTTGTCTTCGTGATCAGATGCCACTTGGATTTATAAACCTCAACACATTGCATTTAGTTCTACTCAACACAGTCAAATTTATCTACACCAATTTAGTCAACCAACAACTCAATCTATGTTACTTGATTAATGTCAATGTTTCTTTGAAAAGCATGAAGTAGCAAATAATGTCTATTTTTAGTAAAAAATATATATTTTCAGGGATTGGGTGATGAACTGGATTAACCCACTGTTGCTTTACTACTGGAACTTGTACTTAGGTCAAATTGATGGAATGAATGTACCAAAATAAAATGGGTTTGGCCTAGGAATTATGAACCTAAAAGCTAAGCACATGTATACACCCCCAAGACAGAAAGGTATCACAAACACATGGAAATACTCTGGAGCTTGTAAGAAGAATCTCTTCAGAGCTAGTTGAACAACAACAACAATTTGATAGATGGCTTGAGGGTTTTTACAAGGGAAGTTTTGTTAATCTTGTTGTTGCATGCAAAATATGAATCAAGAACCCCAAAAGCCTTCACTGATCATCGCTTAGGGATACAGCACTTGGAATTTATTTATCAATCTGCATGAAGGCTTGAGTGGAATCCTCAGGATTTGAACCTTTTGGTCCCATGTCCAATGTGCTGAGCTATCTAGGATGTTTCTAAATCTCACCTCACTCTATCTGGCCTGTGCGAATTAGCACTAAATGCCAAACCGTTTCATTCTTCAGCACCGATATCCGGCACTTCATAAGCAAAAGATTCTCCCTCCCAAAAAACAATTATGTTAAAAAGCTATTTCAAGATATTGCTGCAAAGTAATATCGCGTCTTGAAATTTACAGTTAAACTACCGCACCCGTTTTCTTGTTACTTAACACTCAGAAATAAATGTATTGCAGTCATTATGGCTGCTGTGTTAACTGAAAACTACTGCTGGTATCATTGGATACATGCAGCAGAACAAAACATTTATTAATGAAAGCCTGTACCATGTCTTCTTCCATCCCACAGTCCCTCCACCTCGCCTCCTCCCCAGCCTCCTACAAGTCCCACCTCAAGACCCTCCTGTTCGATGGTCCCATCGGTCACCCCTTTCCCTCCATTGATCCCAGCTCAGGTCTGAACCAATGACTGTCCAGCACCTTGGGACGTTCTTCTGACGTGAAAGGCGCTATACAAATGTAATTTTGTTGCTATTGTTGTTATATACATATTATGTATTGAAATGATGAAAGAGCAAAAATGAACGAGCGAACACTTTCGGATCTGGAGAATGTCTACTGTTCATTAAACAATCCAGATTTCTCTATTGCACACTTGTTAGTCAAACTTGACATGATTCAAAGTGCTTATGGAATACACATTACATTATCATCTTCAAATAGCTCAGGCAGCAGAATTTGTCAAACAAAATAGTTGCACCGAAGCCGATTTCAGGATTGAATTACAGAGGTGTTTGACAATTGATAGCATTTATACAAAGCTGGCTAATATAATCTTGGAAAGGTGCTTTATAAAATCCATCAGGATGGACTGACAAAAGTGAACACATAATTTCATGATAATATTATTACGTTTGATAGGACGATAATTGCCATTAAAGTAATTTGGAGACACGGTTTAGGCAACAACGAAAAACATCAAGTGGGTGAAATTATGACATGTGTCTCTTCCAGTTTCTCTGCATGTCAAACCGTTGGAAACACGAGCTGAACTATTGTGGGCGCTTGTCACAGTTTTAGAATTTCCTTATTAACACAATGTGGTGAAATAGCACACAGTTACATGTCTTCCAGGCACGCTTCCGGCTTGACACAATGGAATATGACAATGGGAAGAATATCTATGGCCTATAGAGACCTCGTTATAAGGCTCTTGAGTTGATCGTTGAAGATCATTGCGCTACATCTCAACCCACGTAAACCAAATGGATCTCTGTTGAGATAACAAAAAGAAGTTGGGCTGAATCGCAAGCTTTCCTAAACGCCAGACACTGATGGAGGTTTGTTCAGAGAGCTACAACCAGTTTCGTTTATAAGTAACAATCGTGGCTTCAAATTGTTTTTGAATCAATGCTACCTACAAGCGCCTTGTATTTTAAATCAACTCGACTGCAATTTGAAAACAAATTCTGTTACCATGACAACACGCATTGTATTCGACCCACCACACTGTACCGTTCTGGGCACTTTCTCTTGTTTAGATGTAAATTAAGTGCAACGGCGTTTTGCCCTCAAATATACAGTCAATTCGCTTCACAGTATATTCATAGATTCATAGATTCATAGAATTTTACGGCACAAAAGGAGGCCATTCGGCCCATCTAGTCTGTGCCGGCTCTTTGAAAAGAGCAATTCAATCCCACTGCCCTGCCCGCTCCCCATAGCCTAATAGACCTGTTCTCCCTAAATAAAGATCTAATTCCCTTTTAAAAGTTGTTATCGAATCAGCCTCCACCACCTTTTCAGGCAATGCATTCCAGATTCGAACAACTCGCTGAGTGAAAAACTTTCTCCTCAGCTCCCCTCTACTTCGCCTTGAAACTATTTTAAATCTGTGACCACGAGTCACAGATTCACCCACGAGTGGAAATAGTTTTTCTCTATTTGCCCTGTCGAAACCCCTCATGATCTTATAAACCTCTATTAGGTCTCCCCTCAATCTTCTCTGCTCCAGAGAGAATAACCCTAGCCTATCTAGCCTCTCCTCATAGCTGAAGTCCCTCAATCCTGGCACCATCCTAGTAAATCTTCGTTGTACCCTTTCCAATGCCTTCACATCCTTTCTGTAGTGTGGTGACCAGAATTGAACACAGTATTCCAGCTGAGGCCTCACCAAAGTCTTATAGAGGTTAGTCAGCACTTCCTGACTTTTGTACTCTATACCCCTATTTATAAAGCCTAGTATCCTATATGCCTTCTTAACAGCCTTGTCTACCTGTCCTGCCACCTTCAACGAGTCACTAACACAAATCCCCAGGTCTCTCTGTTCCTTCACACCATTTAAAATTGTACTATCTAGCCTATATTGCCTCCCTTCATTTCTTCTCCCAAAATGCATCACCTCACACTTCTCTGCATTAAACTTCATCTGCCATGTGTCTGCCCACTTTACCAATTTGTCTATATCCTCTTGCAGATGGCTACTATCCTCCTCACTATTTACTATTCTCCCTAACTTAGTGTCATCTGCAAACTTGGAAACTGTACTCCGTACACCCAAGTCCAGATCATTGATGTAGATTACAAACCGCAATGGTCCCCAAACTGATCCCTGTGGCACACCACTGCTCACTTCCCTCCAATCTGAAAAACAGCCGCTCGCTACAACTTTCTGCTTTCTATCTCGCAGCCAGTTGTGGATCCACGCTGCCACTGTCCCTTTTACGCCATGGGCCTTTAATTTCATAATAAGTCTCTCATGTGGCACTTTGTCAAATGCCTTTTGAAAGTCCATGTAAACTACATCAACTGCGCTACCATTATCCACCCATTCCGTTACCTCATCAAAAAATTCTATCAGATTTGTAAGGCAAGATTTGCCTTTAACAAATCCATGTTGACTGTCCTTTATTAGCCCATATCTTTCTAAGTGAAGATCTACCTTGTCCCTGATTATGGACTCTAGAAGTTTGCCCACTACCGACGTTAGACTGACTGGTCTGTAGTTACCAGGCTTGTCCTTCTGCCCCTTTTTATACAAGGGAGTAACATTAGCTATCCTCCAGTCCTCTGGCACGACCCCTGTGTCCAAGGAAGATTGAAAGATCGTGGCCAGAGTCCCTGCTATTTGCTCCCGTGCCTCACTTAGTAACCTAGGGTGCATCCCATCTGGACCAGGTGACTTATCCACCTTGAGCAACGTCAACCTTTTTAGAACTTCCTCTCTGGTTATAATTATTCTATCCATTTCTCCTACCCTCTCCTCTAATACCATGGCATTGGCTGTATCCTTTTCTTTTGTGAAGACAGAGGCGAAGTACTCATTCAGTACATCAGCCATGCCCTCTGCCTCCACAATGAGATTTCCTCCTAGGTCCCTAATTGGCCCCACCCTATCCTTGACCAACCTTTTACTCTTAATATGTTGGTAAAAAACCTTAGGGTTCCCCTTAATCTTACTCGCTAATTGTTTTTCATGCAGTCTCTTTGCCCCTCTAACTTCCTTTTTTAGTTCTATCCTATCTATATTCCTTGAGACATCTATAAGACGAGAAAAGCACTGTATCAAATGTAAGGATTACTATTAATACTCTTATTTCAAGATTAATGTACATGCGCTGACAAATACCACAGCTTCTGACTTCAGTGTGCAGGTTTTCCATGTCTTCTGTGATGATATTTAAGGGCTATTTAATCAACAGTTTTCATTATTTACAATAAAACTTCATTACGTGTCAGCAGCACAACAGGGATACCCGAAATAGCATTTCTTCCAACTGGGTCAGTGGATGCAGTGATGGGTTATCAGAGGCATTTTCCATGTTTGTCATCACGGATACTGCAGCGCTGCTAATAATATGTCAATGACACCATTTTATCTTACCGCATTTCTCCATTTGCCAGAGCAAGGGAACACACT
This sequence comes from Hydrolagus colliei, assembly GCA_035084275.1. Classification (NCBI taxonomy): domain Eukaryota; kingdom Metazoa; phylum Chordata; class Chondrichthyes; order Chimaeriformes; family Chimaeridae; genus Hydrolagus; species Hydrolagus colliei. The sequence goes on along the minus strand of CM068747.1, from coordinate 23,146,420 downwards.
CTGTCCAGTTTCCAGTAGTTAAGGCAGCTGTGTCCTGTTCCCTGGGTCTTTCTATGGACCTAGTTGAAGTACATCATGCATTTAATCCTTAATTTGAATTTCTATGGTAATTTCATCCCGTTCATCCTCTTTTAAAGATTACTTTTAAGCGCCCAGAATCTTGCCCCACTCTACCTCAATGACCTCTTATAGTCTCACAGCAAACACTTCAGCTTGGCCTCATTTCCCATATTCAACCACACACCACCCCCGCCACCCACACCCACAACACCCTATTCCTGCTCCAGGTATTTCTACAAGCTCAGGTGAATGAAGCACTTTGAGAATATTCTCCCAATACTGAAAGGTGATACATAAATGTAAATTGCTGTTATAAGTTAATCTTTGCGCGTTTAAGATTGCTGAGCAGAACTCTGATAGGATCAACTATCCTGAGAAAGGTAAGCACATCGATGAATATCATTCTGTAGCATTTAAAAAGCCCTATTTGAGGAATGAGAACCCATTTTAAAGTCATTCCGCGATGATGTCGGTTGCAAAATCTTTCCGTTGCGGTGAAACCAACTGCAAATGGGTTAACCCCAAGAATTCATCAACTTAAAATATAATCAGGTTCTTGGAATACATTTCAAAGACTATTGCATCAGTTACTCGCAATATGATTTCTGATTGAAAATAAGTCAACCATACATTTCATTTCTAGCATGTGTAAAGAATTGGAAAGTAACAGCCAAATATAGAGATCAGTAACTGGCTGATCAGACCAAAAGATGTAAGATTGTGTAGTTCAATACGACCTCCATTACTTAATAAGAATAATCTTTGCATTTGATATTACGCTTTATCATGTCATGCCCTGATTTTAACGCCCCCTCCCCCCCACCCACCTTTCCCTCCCTCTCCCACCTTACCCTCTTTTCCCCCTTTCTCCCCTGGCCCCACTTCCACAACTGTTTGTGAGATACTGTTGTGCATAATTTGGCTGCCGCATTTCGCCCACAAATATAGTCAATTTTCCTACTTTCCTTCCCCTATCCCGACCACTCCCCACCTGATCTGGTCCCCACCTGACCAGCGCCTTGGGATTTCCTCCCGATGTGAAAGGCGCTATATAAATGTAATTTTGATTGATTGATTGATTGATGTAATTGAGATGACATGTCTCAAAGCAACTTCATAGGATATACTATAAAGTGACATGATCGTATGTATTCTGTGGATGAACTATTCAAGGCATTTGTCTATTTTATATTTCTGCTGCACGGACTTTAATAATTCTAGACCTCCAGAATTTGTTTGTCATGCTCCATATCAATCTGTCCCATAGTTTTCTTGTACAACACAAACAACAGGAACATGGTGGATTGTGTTAAACATTTAGCAAACTGTATGGTATGTTTATAGGATTGGAGGCAATATATTCAAAGCAAAGCAGCACACGAGCAGAGGGACATGGTTAAGGCCATTTTTATATTTGGCACACTTGATGCTTCGGATTCAGAGCAGCTGTCTGCATTCCTGAAAGGCTCCAGGGAAGGTTCTGTGACACTTCAGTGAGATGCACCGTAATGCTTGTAATGACTATTTTCATTACTTTCTGGTATGCCAGCAGAGCTGATAATAATCAAAGATAAGTAAAGGTTAAACTGTAGAGTGAGATAACTTTTTAGCTCTATGGCGCTATCATGATCAACTCCTTTGCTAATTGCACTTATATTTATTTACAGCTGCAGAAATATTTATTCGCAAATAGAGTTAGTAAACCACAATGCAATGTCGATCACAAGCCTTGTTAGTCCAGATTTCCACTTCATCCACTATCATTCATAAAGTTTAGGCTCCTGTTATTTGTTCTGCCATGAAGGAAAAAAAACTCTTTATTTCTTTTGTTGAATTTTCCTTCTCCAAGATGTTAGAATTATATCCACAATGTATCTTCTGACTATGTGTGAATCTCTTTGGCTCTCCACTGGAGATTAAGCATCCGTGCAAAACTACACTGCAACCAGCTGCTTCAAATTTCAAAAGAATTACAAGTACAAGAACAAGACTATCGAGTCTCAAAAATGTTCTGTGGGCATTGTTGTTTAACACCTATATAATAAGATGCTGTGCTAAAACAGTGAAAGGCAGTGCGCCACAGCCAATGTTCATTCCTACATTCCACTCTTTGATCAGTTACCGCATCATTACTCAAAAGCCAAGGGAAGGCGAGTTGGATATACCAGTTTATAGTAATAATAATCCGTGCACTTGTTATAGCGCCTTATCACGCTTCAAGAAGTCTCAAAGCACTTCATAGAATGTGCTGTAAAGTGAATTGACTGTATACAGTATCATGTGGACAAAAGGCGGCAGCCAATTGCACACAACAGTGTTTCACTAACAGTCGTGGATTGAGTGACAAAATTATTATTTATTTATTTACATTGCAAGTATGTTGCTGTTTAATAAGGAGGACACGATTCTGATAAGAAAAAAGTGTTTCCTAAGTCTAGTCTATGGAATATAGTTTTCAGTAGCTCGCAAGTTAATGACACATTTGAAGAGTTTCTCAACAGATACCATTATTATTGAGTAACCCAAAAGGTAAACCTACATACAGTATCAGTCTCCTCATTCGCTTTTCTTGACTGGAGTGATAAATGAGCCAGATGGTGTGGCATTAAAAGTCATACAGACACAAATGGTTCCAGGTCTATCCTTGCTATGTATGGGCTTAGCAGATCTGTTGGTGTGATATCAAAGGAACTATAATTGGCATTAGCATCTCTGGGTTAGGCAGCGAATGAAAAACAGCAGCAGCCAAGATTCCTGCTCTTCATTCTGACCCCAGCTGGGAGCAAAGCGTACATGTGTAAAGGCTGGAAGGCAAGCAGGTCTGGATTGCCATGACGGCCCAACTGTTTTGGATCTCCTTTTCTCTCCCGAAGCCTTTCATCTTAATGTGGTGACTCACTGAATCAATTTCTAATATTTTAACTGAGCTAGTGACACATTTCCTCCCAACTCTCTAGTGAGGAAGCCTACTTTTCCTATTTTTTATATACAGTATTCTTTTTCACTCTGAGTTGGTATTATGTGGCAGCCTTTGTATGTACTGTATTTCATTGCATTGTTACCAGAATCCCCTCTTTCATAAAGTAGTTCACCAGCCTAGCCTCTACGATTTTGTTCAGGGCTACAAGCCATTTGCAGATCTATTCAGTGTCTGGACTCATTATTCTTGACACAATCTCTAGCCTTACTTTTTCAGATTCTTTAAATGTTGAGAAAGTTTTTTTAAGATAATTTAAAGGACGTCAACAACCTTAAAATCTCCACAAAATTTGGTTGAATTCAATATTTTCCTACCTCCTTGAGATAGCAGCCAACACCAAAAAATCTGCCCACTGCTATGAATATTTTTAATGTTTCTTTGCAATCAGATGATCCAGTTTAAATGTTAGCAAATCTACCGTGGATTATTGTGGGATTTAGCTCAACTTTCCCGTCTATTGAGCCCCAGATATTTCTTACAAACCCATCATTTCCCACCCACAACCAATACACAAAGACAAAAGAATTGATGCAGGAGGTGAGTTGCAACTCAAGATTTCAGGGCATTTGACCATACCAGTAAAGTGTCTGTCCAGAATGATTTGGGCTTCTGTCAATCTGCTCATTGCAACCGGTTGAAATTCAGCAAACCTCTCTAGCGATTTGTAACACTAAAAGCTGGAGTATTACCACCAAAAGGATTCTTCTCTGGAAATGCCAAACATAGAAAAACAAATACTGTACTGTACTACAGTAATTACAGATGCAAAGATTACAATCCTGTTTCTGAAGAAATCCAGTGTTGAAGGCATGAAAGCATTTTTAATTTAAGCAAAGTTATTATTTTCAGATGGTTTGAAATGGGTGCATTTTTGAAAGGAATTCAGAATGTGACCTTAATTAGGTTATGAAGTTTCAAATTACGACAAAAGTCTTTTGAAGCCATTAATAGAGATCCCAGTTATTTCTGGCTCAAAAATAGCACTTTTTTTTTTCTAGAATCATTCCCATTTTTGAGGTTTTGAGCACAGCAACTGTCATGGTAGTGAGCTATACAAACCAGATAGGCAGAAACTTAATTCATGATACCCGTTGACTCAGCCGTCTCCATTATTCTTCTGGTTGCCTAGTTGATTAAGGCAGCCTTATGATTCCCATGTGATTCCTCCTACTTCTGCTCTATTTAAATGACCTCCTACTCTTGCTTATTTAATTATCAGTCACTGAGACAAAGATGAAATAATTTTTTACTTTAAACCTACCAGCTGCAAGTACGTTAAATCAGAGAAATGTACAGAGTTAGATAAAAGAATGAAGATCATATCGTAGGTAGATTATATTCAGGGCAGACTCCATTAACCAATTTGCTAATCTCGATTTAGTAATAGATTTATCAAAGGCCTTCTTCCCAAAACAAGCAAATAGCTGAGACTGATACAAAAACTATTTTTGGTCTATCTGTGCAAAAGGCTTGCGAGTATTCTCACTAATGAAAGAAGCCCTGGTCAATGGTCAAAGATTGTGCCCCATCATCGTGAAGATAAACGAAACTCAAGTGAAATGGAAAATGGAGCCATAATTATCAACATTCACAAGTTTAACCAGACATCCATAATCGCTGAATTTCTTTTCGATCCATTTTCAAATAGTTATTTTCAATTTTGTTATAAAACTCACCTCCTTACCTTAAAACGTGCACAACTGGCAGACACGCAAAATGTACAGAACATATTTTTCTGCACCTCAAAGCAGTCATTCAATAAAGTGGACTAGATTTTTTTTAAGTCACAAGGTTATTTCCAAACCTGACTTTGTAGTTGTTATGGGGTTAATTTATATTGTTAAAACTAATAATCACAACTTTCACAACTTGAAGACATTCTTCAAGTTTATGTTCAGTCATTCAGCCATGATATGATTGAAAAATAGTAGACAAAATTAATTTAGGAACCGCTACACAATTTGTAGCTATTAATGCTGAATTACTTAAGAAATAATTAAATGTACCGGTATTCAGTTTTGAGTACAAAGCCAAAATAAAGTGAAGACCTGCACACAATTAACTGGAAACATGGTTGAATCAGATCACTTTAGTTTAAATATCGTTGCATCTCTCTGTGGGCCAAATCCCTGTTGATTTCAATTGCCCTGAAACATTTTAAACTGAGTTGTTAAAGGGAACATTATTTTATAAATATTGAGCATAATCTAGGAGTCTATTTTACTGTGGAAATTGCTGCTCTTGCAACCAAATGTAAACAGAAATTGTGGAGCTCCTGTGTTCCTTTGTCCAGTGTGCTATTTTCAGTGCAGCTCCAAAGTGTTGCAACTTGAGTGGTTTCATCACATCAGAGCTGCCTTGAGATCTTCCACTAAGGATTCTATTCCTGCAACAGGTTCAAGAGGTTGATGAAGACAACTCTGGCTCATATGATCCCATCCTTTCACAAAACCAATCAGGAATTTTTCCACCATAGCATTTTGGGGCTCCTTAGATTCATTCAATATCTTGGCCTAAACCTCGCTTGCTTTTAACCATTTCCAGGTACTTCTTGGTAGTTAATTTCTGATGGGTAGAAAATAATTGCAGAATGGATTACATCAATAGAAGCAATAGAACAGTCTACCATATTTTCTTTAAGATACTTCTAGTTTTACATCAATCCCACACAGCATTTCAGTAATTTTTGTTCACAGTGGCCATTGTAGATAGAATGCTATTTGAAGCTTCACACATTTCTATTGTGTGTGCATATATTCTACCATAAACTATACAGTCAAACAATTATAAATTAATTTTCCCATCATGTATATGCTACATGCTAACTCATCAACTGGAACTAATTAATCTCAAAATTACACACGTCTCAAGATACAAGCTTTTTCCAGGAAAGCAAAATACATTTACTCCATACTGAAGTGAAAATTTAAAGGTACACAGAAAACAACTTAAAATATTCAATATCTCCTTTTAAGAAGTAAAGCAATGCAAGCATGTGTGCAAGGTTTACAGTAGAACACTAATATGGTACTAATTTTCCATTGTTGTGTTTGTGCTCACATTGCTGCAATAAAAGGTACTTTCAATCCAAATTAAATGAATGATACAAGTTATATATTTAGCAGAGACTCAGAATCAGCTCACCATGAAGACAGAAGTGCAATGAAGATCAAGGGCCCAAGAGATTCAGATAACATATTGTGAAATAAGCTGAGGCAAGTTCTTTATGTGAGGGCTGAAAACATTCAATTTGGTTACGTTCACGTGACAAGCAGTAAGTGTATATAGACCTCCTTTTGTTCTAGGAACTTCTCAGCAAGAACCAACAATTTTCATTTATTGCATTTATAATAATGTTCTTCATCTATCCAGTTTCTCTTATTTCCCCCACCGTAGTTAAAAGGTTACTAATCTGCCTATAGTAATCAGTAGAACAACTGGTATAATAGATATACATTAACGATAACTGTGTACAAGTTGCATTTTATTTTTGCAAAGATGTGGACCATGGCTTTCCAATGCAAATTTGCTGCTTGAAATATTGGGTTTGTTGAAACAAGTACAGAAGTTGATCCATACTTTTAAAGCTTATTATACATGGGTATTATTGAATACATAATTAGTACGATATGTAAAACAACAAGTTAAGGTATTGGGGGAAAAAAAACAAGGGAATACATCATCAAAGGCATGTAGTGTACATTACATATTGGCACAATCAAAAGTAAAGCAGTTCAAAAAAATATCAAAAAATTAAGAGGTAACTGTAATGGGAAACATTTTATCACGATCTAACAGATATATTAAAAGCCTAAAAGTACTACAGCACCTGTCTAAGAACAGTTAAAAGATTCTGCTTAGTGCATGGACATTCTAAAAATTTCATAGCACCATTAGCTTTTAAGCCAACCATTACGGCTGACAGGACTGTAAAGCTCTCGGGATAGGAAATCAATCAGTGCAATGCTTCATATTTCCATTTCATTTTATTCTTAGATCTTAGTACCATTGCAGCACGTGATCAATCAGTCAATTATGTCTTCTACAGTCAAAGCCTTGCGATGGTTTTTGTTCAAATGTAAGCAGTGCAGATTTACATGGAATGGAGTCTCTGCTTCCCTCAACTGTAGAACAGGTTTGTACCATAATGTTTCATATATAATGCACATCTAAAGTTTCAGGATCTTCTTTCAATGTAAAATGGTGCCAGTATGCACAAAAAACTGGAGTCGTTTTCAAGATGGACCTCGAGTGGGCGATTCCAGTCTCAATATCGGTCGAAAGGTAAAGGGCTGATCCATTAACAGTCTGGTGGCATGGTCTCTAATGACTGCTGCTTCTTTTGGCTAATCAGTCTCATCTTCTCTCGGAGGTGTTCTGCCGTGGAAGCCATGTCACTGGGACTTCCAAAATACTGCTCAGTTCTGGAAAATTAATATTTGTAAACCTTTCTGAATCTGGAACAGGCAGAAATATTAGCAAGCAGCAAGTACACTGTCATTTGAAAATTCAAAAACAGGTCTGAGATGAGAAAGGCAAGGGGTAAGAGTGAACACTGAGGGCATACAGATTTATTTCACTATCAAAAAGGGTGAGTGATGATTAAAGTGAGTGATCACTTTAATGATGAGTATCCTTCTATACTTCATACTAGTTCATACTTCTATACCAGGTTCATATGGAAGATACAGCTGGGGGAGTTTCACCCAGTGTCCATCATCGGACATTCTCAGGAAAGGTGCATAAAACAGCAAGTTTTACCCAATAAAGTTCTCACTACTTTGGTGCATAGCGTTTGCTCAGAAAGTCATTGTGAAATGTTTAACGATTATTTGTGCTGCAAAGACCTCAGCAATAAATGCAGATTCAGCAATAAGACATCTGGGGAAACATAGTGTGGCAAAGACACTAAATTTGAAGACGGGATGGTCAGGAGGAGGAGCAGCGCAGAGACAGGAAATAAATTACACATTACTTAAGCTTCCAATGTAACAGCTATATTTTACCAAATGCAGGTTGTTCTTCTGCAAAGCCAAACAAGTTGTGGCTCTCTACTAACATCAAGTCTCATCTGTAATGACGAATAGAAATGTTACCATAATGATTTATTGCGGCTTTTTTCTGCTTTTCTCCTGAAGATAGAGCATTTGCAACAATTGTACCTCACAGTTGTTTCTTGTATGAGCCAGGTCAACTTCCCGGCAATTCATGGAGAACATTACAGAAGATCTTGATATATGTGTGATGACAGTGGACCACACACATGCACTTTCCAGTAGGGTTTACTAGATAGGGAGCATAACCTTTGACTGAGATTAATTCCTCAATTGCTGACTGTTCACCTGGCTGTGATTAGCTAATTTAACCCAGGCTAGAAATCAAACACATGATCTATTAATGTGTAAAGGTAGCTTAGTAAAGGGTACAGTTCCACAGGTGCTTGTAGTCCTTGCATTACAGGATGTTTTCAAACTATGTGAAATTTTGTACGGCCTATGGAACTGTAATTTTGTATTTTGTGTGTTAGTGCTATGGTGTTCTTGATAACTTCACCTTTAAAGCACTCAGGGAAAACCCAGTTGAAAATGTTCAAATTCTCTTTCTACATTAAACAGAATCTATTGCTTAATGAGATGGCAGATTATAACAACAATAAGAAAATTACATTTATAGAGCACCTTTCATGTCCTATGGCGCTTATAAGTTTGAAACAACCTGTAATTCAAGGACTACAAGCACCTATGCAACTGTACCCCCAACAAAGAGTCACAACTTGAAGCAAGTTGTGAAAAATCAAGGGAAATGTGAAGCAACAAGTTACTTTTTTTTCCTTTGGCTCCTGTACATTTCTCAACTCTGAAGAAAAGCTGGAAATTTGCATTGGAGAGACCATTTTCACCAATAAACAGACAACATAGTATGTAATGCAAAACATGGTAATGATCAGCAGCGCCACCAGGCTGCAATAAAGGGAAGACATTTTAATGTTATTTAGGTGAAAATCAATTCCTTTTACTGACTAATTAAATCATAACCCTAGTGGTGGATTAATGTTCTATCAATACCCACAATGTTTTTTTTTGTTCCACGAGAGAACTGCTATGGGATCCATACAGGCAGACATATTAATGGTATGAAATCTTACCCATCTGGATAAATCACAGGCACAGTTAGTCTGTCTAATAATGATTTTCCAGTAGCTTCAACTTCATCAATCTTTTCAAGAAACTCTTTGCAGGCTTCAGTCTGCTCTTCTAGTTGTGAGTTATCCTTCAAAATCTGGAGAGAGAAAAAAAGAAAAACTTCACAAATTAGTGGGGCGAGAGGGAGGGGGAGAATTCCTAACAACAATTGTCCCATGAACAGGAAAATTAGCAATCTGTAGTTATCAAACACACATGTCATGCTGGGCTTGGATATGAGTCAGAATGTAAGTATCTTGGCATCCAGTTCATAAAATAATAGGCTAAAAATGCGTTGCTCTATTCATATTATGTTTTTGACCGAAAATATGGAACATGTGTTTTCGTAAAGTGGCATAACATCGTTTAACTATGGAGTTCACTTGGTAACCAAAACAATTCAAAACAAGCAAAATTAAATAGACAGTGGAAATATTACTTACAATATCCATCAGCACACCAAGCCAAGTAAGACAAACATTGACTCATAGATTCATAGAATTTTACGGCACAAAAGGAGGCCATTCGGCCCATCTAGTCTGTGCCGGCTCTTTGAAAAGAGCGATTCAATCCCACTGCCCTGCCCGCTCCCCATAGCCTAATAGACCTGTTCTCCCTAAATAAAGATCTAATTCCCTTTTAAAAGTTGTTATCGAATCAGCCTCCACCACCTTTTCAGGCAATGCATTCCAGATTCGAACAACTCGCTGAGTGAAAAACTTTCTCCTCAGCTCCCCTCTACTTCGCCTTGAAACTATTTTAAATCTGTGACCACGAGTCACAGATTCACCCACGAGTGGAAATAGTTTTTCTCTATTTGCCCTGTCGAAACCCCTCATGATCTTATAAACCTCTAGTAGGTCTCCCCTCAATCTTCTCTGCTCCAGAGAGAATAACCCTAGCCTATCTAGCCTCTCCTCATAGCTGAAGTCCCTCAATCCTGGCACCATCCTAGTAAATCTTCGTTGTACCCTTTCCAATGCCTTCACATCCTTTCTGTAGTGTGGTGACCAGAATTGAACACAGTATTCCAGCTGAGGCCTCACCAAAGTCTTATAGAGGTTAGTCAGCACTTCCTGACTTTTGTACTCTATACCCCTATTTATAAAGCCTAGTATCCTATATGCCTTAACAGCCTTATCTACCTGTCCTGCCACCTTCAACGAGTCACTGACACAAATCCCCAGGTCTCTCTGTTCCTCCACACCATTTAAAATTGTACTATCTAGCCTATATTGCCTCCCTTCATTTCTTCTCCCAAAATGCATCACCTCACACTTCTCTGCATTAAACTTCATCTGCCATGTGTCTGCCCACTTTACCAATTTGTCTATATCCTCTTGCAGATGGCGACTATCCTCCTCACTATTTACTATTCTCCCTAACTTAGTGTCATCTGCAAACTTGGAAACTGTACTCCGTACACCCAAGTCCAGATCATTGATGTAGATTACAAACAGCAATGGTCCCAAAACTGATCCCTGTGGCACACCACTGCTCACTTCCCTCCAATCTGAAAAACAGCCGCTCACTACAACTCTCTGCTTTCTGATGCTTGCATGTCAGCAACAATTCAAAACATCTTACACAACCATAAAGTGGTGATTATACTGTGAAATTAGACTTGTAATATCACAAAGGCTCACACTGATGTAAAAGCAAGATTTTATTTATAACGTGACATCAGTGTTTAAAGTGACCGATTATTTTAATTTCAGAAAGCACATGAAATGGCTACTTGGGCAAAGCACTGGAGAGGTATCGTCACATCTAATGGAACCCTCTCCCAGCACAAATCACCACTTTCAGAAGAGGGGAGGTAAGAGTAGAGTGCAGCTTTTTTTTTGCCAGGAATTATTATATAAAGTACCAAAAATGTTTGTACAATGCCAGAATCAAAATAAATATACAAGCCTTTTCGGAATCCAAGTGAAACGTGTAGGCCAAATCCAGTCTGTGAATCCGCTCCTCTGATGTTACTGTAAACTGTTTCCAGACTCTGTTCAACCTTGGTAGAGTCTCTCCTGAAGACCTGGTCGTGCATCGAAGCGATTGGCACAGTACGACTGTAGCTTGTAGCAACTGTCTCCCGTAGTCATACGTGCTCTTCAGAGACAAGTTTCAGATAAGAGGAAATCATGAACAATCAGAATGCATTCAATACATTTTCTCAAGTACAAACAATCTATAGTTACCAATCATACATGTGAATCCTAGTTACAGATTTACAAAGAACGAGCTTGATGACATTGGAAATGGAAAGATAAGAATGGAAAGGAAAGTGCAGTAGGGAATGCACTTCCAACACACAAGTTAAAGCAATTTTTTGAGCAGAATAAAGGGAACTTTGCTTTCCATACCCGATAGTAACCCAGTAACAATTCATACTGCCAGTGGGTGAATTCAATTCCCAAGTACACCACATCTAAATCAGTTGTTGACTGTGCCAATGTGGCAGATTGGAGATATTTCCATAATCCTATTTTGTTTTCTCATATGACAACATTTACAAAATGTTCCAAAATGTTGACAACACCGGTTTTGCTATAAGTGGTTAATTTCAGAAAAATTGAGCCGTTGTTCCCTGGCCAATACACAATCTGAGGAAATTTGATTCAATTTTTTTGGTCGACAGAAATGCAAACTCCAAACTCGATTCAGAAAAGCAGCATCCAACTACCTTGGGGAGGTAATTTTTTATTGTTTCAATTAGCATAAGCCCTAACAAGCTTTAAGTGCAAACGTTTAAACTTGCAAATTAAAAGTACAAAATATTCCTGTAGGGGGTTTGAAAATTTCAATAGTGAGAATTGGTGGGACTCCCATTTCTTTAATCATGGTTAAAATTAACCATCATTTTCACACATGCTGATCTCAACTTTACTGCCACTGAGTTCAGACTGGGAATGAATTTTGATTTAGGAACCTGAATGTATCCAACTCCAACAGTTCCACCACGCTTTAGTAGAACTGTAGCGTTAAACAAATTCCAGCAATAAGCTGTAAAATTTATCATAAAATATTACACAGCAGGTCTTCAATACAGCACTCATTTGCTGGCTCATGCTTGCCTTACTTAACATTCTCCAGATCGGTTAACTTTGCTTCCAGAAAGTAGCAGCTACATGAAAACAAGCATCTGGATAAATGAATCAGTTCTGCAGATAATACAAGGAAACAAAGAACCTGTAAATTTAAATAAAGGTTCTGTCTTTAATCCTGCCCATTTTCAAACGTTTTATTCACGAATAATCAAAATGAGTAACAATCAATAAGCAATGTTAAGAGTGACATTATGAACAGTGAACAGCCTAAAGTTCTTCTGCCACCCTACCACCTCTCCCTCCCCTCTCCCATGCCCAGGTCCCGACCCAATTGTTCAGTGCCCTGGGACATCCTCCTAACATAAAAGGCACAAAATAACATACATGTTATTTTGTTGTTGTTCTTTTCCCAGCTGTTTACTCTCGACAAAGTTATTTTACTTCTGTGCACAACAAATGGGGAATTTATGTAACACACACCAGAGCTGTTAAACCTGTCCAAATTTGCCTGTCCAGCATTAGGATTTTCATCTTCATTTACTTTCTCAGGAAAAAAAACTGCTTCGAAATCTCTGGGTGCTACAACTTTTATAGAAACCGAGTTTTGCAAGCTGCGTATTCAAAGTTCATGTTTTATTTCTTGTGAATGAAGGAAACAAAATCTGGCTGTTACAATAATAGATTTTTGCTGGTAACAGAAACCTCTTTTGACATGTTTCAGCCACCAGACTCTCAATACAAGGTATGAATAGTGACTTATAAAAACAAAACACCTTCCAACTGCAGGGGAAAAGAACAGGGTAGGGTCATGGAGACAAAGCTCAGTAATCAACAACTCAAATATTGACTGACTTAAGAGACAAGGATGCTACACAAAGTGTTCCATTGAAGTTAATGTGAATTCATTACTGTTTTTGGTTGTCACCCAAATGGTGCACATCTGAAAGGTTCATTGTACTAAGACAATGTATGGCAAAACAGTAGCTTTGTACTGAAATTAGTCAACCTTAGCATATTTAAAGCACAATAACAATAATCCTTAACAATAATCCTTGCATTTGATATAGTGCTTTTCATATCTTCTAGATGCCTCAAAGTGCTTCACAGAATATACTGTAAAGTGAATTGACTGTATATTTGTGGGCGAAACGCAACAGCCAATTACGCACAGCAGTGTTCTGCAAATAGTCATGGATTGAAATAACCAATTTATTATTGTTGTTGGGTTTTTTTGGTGGGGGATTATTATCAGGTGTTTGGAGTAATGACATTTGCCCAAGGTTTCACCCAGGAATCAAACCCAGGTCTCGCTTGTGAGGCGAGTGCTCTAACCACTGAGCTACAGGACAATGAGTAGCTCAGTGGTTATACACAAACTATACAAACACAGCAAGAGTAATTGCCCTGTTGAAGGTGTGTATTGTTGAGAACACGTTATGCACTTTCTAAAGGTAAATAAAGTAAATGAATAATTCTCATTTGGCATCACTTCAGTGATCTGTTTGAAAACTGGTGATGGCATGAGAAATATTTCATTAATGCAATGTAATCTTAAAATCAATTTGTTGCTGCAGTGGAGCAGAATGGAAATATATCATGTAACCTTTGAGACCTAGCTATAGCTACAGTGCCTTATGAAGGGCTGTATTTGGTTGCTCTGTGTGAGGGGTCAGGAGGGAACTGCATCAGATTTGTTGTGCGACAGAAAATGGGAACATTAAACACTTCACCCAAATCACCTGTTCTACTTCTCACTACGTAAAATGGAAAAAACGCATCAACCTGGTGACTAAATAAGAAAACACTTACAGGATTAGCATTACTAATGGGGGGAAAAGGAGAGTATTGGAGTTTGATCTACATTCAAAGATTGAGGATGAGTAAGACAGAATGACCTTTACCATTATGTTCACCTGCAAAATAGTCACTCCCCTTTACAGTAAATTTGTGAAGCTCTTCGAGACGTCCTCCCAACGTGAAAAGCGCTACATCAAGTTCATTACTAATTATTAAGAACATAAAATTTTTATCATCATACATACCTGGGCAACATCAACAAATTTGCGGTGTTTTTCCAGAAGAACTTTGGTTTCCTGAGCATCATCTCCAAGTCTAATGTGAGTTTTCAAAAGGGCATCCAACAGCTCGCTCAGCCACTCAACTGCCTTTTATACGAAGGAGAAAAAGATACTTTTGATTCAAAGACTTCAAAACTTCAGTTTATAACACATAGTCTCTGGTTGTAGGCTGACACTCTGAGTTGTGTCTGGTCCCATCGGCAACTCCTAATCCCTACAGTGCCCCCCACCGTCTCCAGCTCAGGTCCGACACAGTGACTTTCCAGCGCCTTGGGATGTCCTCCTGACGTGAAAGGCACTATACAAGTGTAATTTTGTTGTGGTTGTTGTGTAAGGATTTACCTGTGCAGCATCCTCCTCGCATTTAAAAAGTTGCACCATCTGAAGCATTTTCAGCCTCCGCACATCTACCATATCTTCACACCTGCAGAGTCCGTAATTACAGGGAGGAAAAAAAACACAGCTGACCACCTGCATACCACAATAAGCTAAAATACATAATATACCATCTCAGTTTTTAATGTCGCTATTGCAATAATCTAGTCTTAATCCACATTCCAGTAAAATTGAGATTAAATACAATGAATGGTCTTCTGCATTCAAAATCTCCTGTGAAACAGATGCTGTCAATTCCTGGCATTCCAGTTCAAAACTATAGAATTTTGAAAAGTCTAACATGATTTGAGGATAAACTTAATTAACAATTCTTGGAATTTGTTCACAAGAATCCACAATGGAACGTTTCATTTTACACTGTCTGAGTTATAATGAATTCAGTAAACTAATTGCAAAACGCTGAATATGCATTCGGGAAATCATTCCATTACTAATAAGGTAAAGCCATGATGGTAAATGCAGCAAATTTAATTGTTTCCAATAAAATTGCACAGTTCTGGAACTTATTTACCGCAGGATTTTGAAGTGCGATTTTAATACACTAAATTCGATTGGGTAGCTCAGCAATGCAATTAACTTGTGAATTGTGGCACGTAACAGAAGACTGAGGTTTACATCTCAGGCTTGACTGATAATTACAATTAGTCTTTCACCAGATGGACAGCCTGCAAACTCAGCACAAAGTGAAGAGAAAAATCAATGACTGAGTTTACACTTCAATGTCACGTCTCCTTCTCAATATATTAACCCCGATTCTTTCAACATGGAATTTCAACAGGCCTCTGCTCAGTCCACAGAAAGCTCATTGTTTGTGAGCTGGTTGCTATTCCAATGTGTTGTTACATAAGCTTTCGTCCAGCCTGTCAGTTTGTTACACAGAATAAATTGTTAATTCAATCTGTTAGTGCTAGACTTTGATGTGCTTCAATGAACATCAAGAGCAGAGTCCAGAATTCCACATGGTTTTGAATAAATAATAATAAATATATAATCCTGGCATTGGATATAGCACTTTCTCGACATCTTCTAGACATCTCAAAACACTTCAACCAACATACGGTAAAGTGAATTGACTGTACATTAGTGTGCAAAATGCCAATTGTGCACAGCAGTGTCCCACAAATAGTCACGGATTGAATGACCCATTTATTTTTTTGTGTGGTGGGGGATTATTATCCCTGGTAAAGCGATCCACCAATCGACCAACAACCAGGTTCTAATTACTGCTAGGTAAACAAAGGAGTAAGGAAACTTGCCCAACATTGCACCCTGTTGGGAATAGAACCCACGTCACTCGATCGTGAGACGACTCTTCTAACCACTGAGCTACAGCACTCCATAGCAGCAAAAAGTCTACAGATTTCACAAGTTGCATATTCCCAACTAGTCAGTCATATGTGAAACTATGAGTTACGTACCTTTGCTTTCGTAGCTGCATATCCTCCATCAGGCCCTGGATATGTTCTATGTTATCCTTATTTTCAATAGACACATCCTTTCCAAATGCCCATGGAGCCTGGGATGTCATTTGGTCAAGAAGACCTTGACCTTTTTCCCGTAAACTCTGTAACGTAGCATCTGTAAAACAAAACCATTTAGAAATCAACAGTTTCAGGAACGTCTTAATAACGTCTAGTTGCAGAGCAAATAAAAGTAAACGTCAGCAACATGCAAACTATTTTTGTAAGTTTTTTTTTTAAAAAATGCTTTCATTCTGTTCCAAATGGGTGAAACAATTTTCTATTCGATACCCAACAATGATGTCAGATGTTCCTTGACCAGATGCAAAATAAAACCAAACCTCCCTTGTTTCTTCCTCATAATGCATTTAAAGTTCAACCCTAGCAGACCACCCGTTACTGCAATAAACCCAAGCCACCTGCAAACCATTTGGCAATCTATAGCAGCCCATCTTGGTAATTCAAACAGCAGATCTTATTTTTATTACAGCTGCAAACAACTTACAATCAATTTCCAGAGTCGGCACAGTTAAAACCATTATAACAACTCATTCTGACATCTCACTGCAGTCAATGATAACACAAGCTGTTCTGGCTTATTACACACAACAAGTTAGGTTAGATCATCAACCTTAAACATGCAGTTTTAGGTACCTATGAATCAGGTTTGTATCAGTTTTCAAGTCAGAACTGCACCAAGTGAAAAAATGCACTAAGCACATTTTTACACCTTCATAAACGTCATCACAACTCACTTTTGGTGGTTAAAAGGGGAACTTAGTACTGTTTTGAGATACAATATGCCATATACGCTAGTGATGCAGTATTGCTATGATTTTCTATTACAACACCCACTCACTGAATTTAATCCTTTCTGAAACTAATCCTTGATTCAATCTGCAGCAGCAAAAGTGCTCTCAGTTTCTCATCAACATTTTAAATAACCTGAACTACTGCAGCAACATTTTCTTCATAATTAACAATCTAAACTGCAGTGGCTACTTTTGAAAACTGCACATCAAATGGAATGATTAATTTGGGAAGGAAGAAGTGCTAATCCCGCATGACAACCTCTTCATGCATTCATAATCTTTTCAATTAACTGTAACAGAAGTCATTTACTCAACATTAACGATGAGAATAGATTATGCACCCATTGCAGATGGGCACAAATCACAAGCCATTTCTTAGATAGAAATTTAAATACCAAACATTGTTTAGAGACCTCAAAGCAAGGCTCCCAAATGTGCTACAACACTCTATAATTCATCGAAGACATTCCCCCTTCAGAATTCAAGTATTCCGCAGCTATATTTGCAGACTCTTGCATTTCACACTATTCAAATGACTCATTATCAACACCACATTCTCCCAGGTGTGCGATCATTAGATTGGCACGATTGTGCTGATGATTATGAAATTGGAGAAACTACAGATTGTCTTGAGCAAGTGTGCTTTAAGCAAGTCATACCTCATATGGTAAAACTCGCATCAGCCGTCTCAGTTGTGACACAAAATTTAATACGACTTACGTGAAGTCCGAATTGTAGGCAGACTTGCGCAATCATACTCAATCTGATTTAATCAATTTGATTTAATCAATCTGATTTAATCAATCAATCAATCATCTAAACTGCGCATGCATAATTCTGATCCTTACCAACACTCTTGAGTTTCTCCTCCAGGAGTTTTAGTGTTTGCTGAATAGCCGTTCCGTCGGCTGGTGCCACGTCAGCGCATAGCATCCCGAGTAACCCATCCAGTTGCTGAGACAGCTGTGAATAGCCAATTCACACGACTTAGTTTTAAAACACAAGAAATAAACAGCTTTATTTATTCACAATCTTTATCATTTGAATTGCGTAAACACATAAATTCAAAGTGTGTTACTACAGTAGAAGCCCGTTTATCTGGTACACTCAGGGGGGGGGGGGGTCAATTAATTGACTGTGCCGGATAATCGGGCGACAAGTTGCCGAAAACCCAACACAAAAATGTACTTATTTTAAAACATACTTTATTAATAATATACTAAATAGTAACAGAATATTGTATGGATACTTACCAATAAAGATTTCAGCACACTCGGTAAAAAAGCATTTTTTACCAATCGGTAAAAGTTTGTAAGTTTAATAAGTGCGCATGCGCACACATTGCGCACATGCGCAAATTGAGCATACTCTCGATTGCTGGAATGGGGAATTGCCCCGGGAGGGGGTCGAGCAATCGGTTAATCGGGTCATGGATAACCGGGCTTCTACTGTATAAAGCACTATGCTCCCCCCACCCCCACCCCCTCTCCCCTGTTAAACCACTAATGTAATCTACGATTTTAATGTAATTGCATATTAAGAAATCTAATTATAAGAGTGCATTTGAAACATGGGAAATTACAGCCCCAGAAAATAAATTATAGCTCCATCTGGCAGAGAAGGATTTACTTCAGTTCATGAAATGAACAGAGCAAACCAGCCTACCCCTATTATCTTTGTTAACCACTGTCGTATCAAAAGAAGTTTGTTAGCAAACAACTACTCAATTTGCAACCACTTCCAAAATGTGTTAAATGGTTTTAGTAACAAGCAGCTTACATCCTGGGAAATACCATGGAATTCCAGTGCAGTCTGCAGAACGTTCTGTCTGAACTCCAGTTGACTGGCCTGTCGATAGCAGACATCACTCAGCTGCTGTTGCAGTGACTTCAGTTCGATCAAATCCTCTTCATCCCCTGCGTTCAGCAGTGCTGCGATTTGCTGATTAAGCTCTACGTACACGGCAAACCATTCCTGCGACGAGATTAGAGGAACCCCAAGGTGAAGTTACAGTAAAAGAAATACACAAAAAACTAGCGTTGACCCACTGAAGATCATCTGGGCAACCTTTCTCCTTTTCTAAAGATGCGATTGCTTTTTGTGCCACGCTCATGTATCAAATTTGGACATGATCACGTTCAAAGGTGATGAACTGTGTAGTTAGTTTCATTTTGTAACATGAAAAAAATGTAACATTTTGTTCCCTTTTCTGAAAGAATATTTGGGCTCTCATTTGCCATCGAGAAACATCTTTTTTTGCTCATAGATAACAAAGGACACCTGTTGTTTTAATATGTTGAAGGCTTTTCTTAATTAGGCCCTATATAAAAAAGCCAGAATGAGGTTCCTAAATTGGCAGAAGAAAATTCTACTTTTTAGAAATGCACTAAAAGTAGTTTATGATACCCAGTTGTGCCAATTTGTAACTGAGTATGCACAGCCAAGATAAACAATAAAATATCTTCTCAATGTAATAAGAATTATGGGAAACAAAGGGATATGGGATGATTCAAGCAATACAACTGCAAAAACTTACCACACATTTGAAATTTCACTTTCTTATAGCATTAAGCAAAACAGGAATTTGTACGGTCTTGGATGAATTACTGCTTGAAACGCAATCCAACCTTTCTGCTACCTTGTAAGTATTCAGCACAATGGCTGTATATAGCCACTGCTAATTACTACAATTTGAAATAACATTGCCATTTAATTTTGTACTTTCTGTGCATTTAACTTTTCCAAGAATTTAATTGACCAGATTTAATACCATGTCACTTTTATTGTGTTGCTGATCTGGCTAATTAATTGTAAAATGAGTTATTTTGTGAATATATTCAATTTCAGGGCTGTAAAAACTTTCCTTTCATTGTATTTTCTTGATTTGTTATACCTATATAATATGCTTTATTGTAAATGTGGATGCAAAAACAACATTACAGTTAATTATACCATCTCTGGGTTAAATATATATTCAATGAATAGTGATGTTACTTCCACCTGGATGAACACAAAATCACTGAGATTACATTCTCCAGTCATCTTCAGAAACCCATCCGACAAATTAACCGAACACCAGAAATAAGTTTAACTCTGTTACAACAGTGTTAGAATCAATTAAAATGAACTGGCATAGCCCTAGGCTACTCTCTGAAAACTCTGCTTTTGTTACAACATTGCATTTCAAATCACAGCTTGGATAAGATAAATGCACTTTCGCCATTCAACTCTCCAATAATAAACACACCCGGACGCTGGAATACCACAATGTTAACGAGTATGATTTCTGCCAGGCCTGTTGAGAATATGTGTTGAATATTTCCAGATAATGCCAAGCTTTTCGTAACTGACCTGTTGCATCTGTGTTTAATAAGAAAATCACAGATTCCATACGAAAGCTTTTTTAAAAAAAAACATACAAAATAAATGGTCTGGCACGTTATCAAAGCAAATGCAGCATTTTTAATTTCTCCCCCCACTAGTTCTCTCAAAATTGTTTTATTCCCTCAACAGAAAACACAATGATTGAAATTATAGTGAGCAAATTAATGTCACTGAGTCTTGAACTAGCCAGCCAGCATTCTTAAACATTGGCCAAGTCAAGTAAGGTACGCTAAATATGATAATTTTCCAAATAAACAAAAATCATACAATAAATGCTTTTCCTTACACTGTGCTGGCTTTCAATTTCCTCATGCTTTTGTTGCAAGGCTTGTGAGGCTCGGATGGAATCACCAATTCCCCACTGGGTCCTCAGCTGCTCCGAACCAGGTCCCTCCAACCAGTTCACAACCTAGAAGGTGAAAATATTGCTGATCACCAAATTCAATCGCAAAGAGATTATTAGCATGAAAATGAGCATGACCGATAAGATGCCGAGTACAGGAATATGAAATATACCAAAGAAAATAAAACACTGCTTGTGATACAACCAAATCAGAACAGGAAACAAACATGTTTAAGATCCTTGTCATTCCATTCAAGCAATTCAGGCATCAACCCCTCATCACAGCATCGCTACATCTGATGGCAGGTGTGTCCGTGACATTGCAGTATAGTGTGATTAATCCACTCTGTAGTGAAGTCGCACTGTGCTTTTTATCCCCAATAACATCCCTGGAGAGTTCCCAATCGTAATTTTGGATGGGGTGGGGGGAAAGGAAGAGGCAAAAGAGATATAAGTGAAAGGGGGTGAAGTGGTTTGCTGAATGAAAGCCAGGGTAAAGGAAGAGGAGATGCAGAGTCAGAAGGAAGCACTTTCCCCAAAAAAGTAGGGAATGAACAAAAAGGAAGCAGAGGCAACATAAATAGGTGCTACAGCTATACACCACTTATTGGATGCTTCAAGAGCCATGGGGAACAAGCTGTCTGTCTTCTCAAGGAAGCTGCATTTAGGCAGTGAGAGAGAGAAATTATATACAAAGAAACACTTCAAAGTATGGCATCTTTTTTTATAAATCGAGCAATATAATGTTGATCGATTATGGTAAGAATACATGATTATGGCATAGTCGCTTGGAGGAAAGTGATCTTACATCAATCACAAACAAGGTGTAATTTTCAGAACGCTAAACAAGATGGAAGATTGATGCCAAATTTTACAGTGTTTGATTCCATGATGATGAAGACAGTGATCTTTTATTCATAGCGAGTTGTGCTGGAATGATTCTTTGGGCAGTTCTGCTCATTAACCTGCAGGTCAACTCATCTGAAGAGATGACAGTCTGGAAATGAGTTAGTATTTTCATATTTGTCATCTCTCATTTACATCAAAGGATGGATTATTAAAAATCCCACGTTTCTGGGTACCAAGGGATGCTGTCAACCGCCGGTGACAATGAAAAGTTGAAAGGAACAAATTATGTACCAGACACTTTAAGTAATACAAATATTGAAATGCATGTAACATCTTGATATTCAGAGCACTAGATCTCTAAATACTTCAAATCTTTTATCGAGTTAACTATTTAGCAACTGCCCATGAAATGATAGTCCTGTTACATTCACTACATCTTAGACTGCAGAAAGCAGTCTTAATGATGGAGCATTATGATTGGGCCGTGTACAAACACGTTTGGAATCGTCACACACCTGCATAACTTTCTGCTGTATTTCCTCCAGTTGGGTACGTTTGCTGCGTTGTCTGCAAACCTCTTGATATCGAGTGTACTGTTCTCGCAGAGAGTCCAGCAGTTTCACGACTTTGGGCTGAGCTAACAGTTCATCGTCCATCGGGGACCAGGACATGCCACCTTCTAATCCATTAAACCGACGCTGTTGTAACTCGGAGAGAAGCTCGTGACCTTTTGGAGCAACAATCGGAAAATTATTAAACATCCAGCCATTTATTCGGCCATATATCACGCTGCTTGTTTCATTTCACTTTGTGATTGAAACAGGAGATTTTGCAGCAGTCAGCAGGCATCATTCATGAATAAAGGAATACGCGCTAAGACACAGATGAATGACATGGACATTAATGGACGCTGATTTTTGGGCACAGTTCAGTCACCACTACATACCAACCTATTCTGTAAAACTATTTTGGTGACAATTTTGCATTAATTCCTTTCACGTTGAGACATTCCCTCAACGTAAAAAGGCGTTCTACAAATGTAATTTATTGTTGTTACTACTGATACAATAAACAATCTCAAAGGAGCTCAGGGGACAGTTTAACACCTTTAACTATCTAATGCAAACCTGATGTGAGAGACTGATACATTGCTAGACCCTTACACGTAATTTATTTAGCTATCTGAATTCACAGACAATCTGTACATTCCTTATTTGGGGTCATCAAACACGCTCGGTTTATTCTACTGATGATGTCAGAATTCGACAAGCAAGAAAAGAATATCATGATGGTTCAATGTCTCAGAACCATCTACAGTCAGTTCTCCCTCCATCGGTTCTCTTATCCTTCACTCCCCATCCCATGGCCCTGCCTGAAGCAATCCAGATTAAAAATAAAAACATGTTTTAAACACTTTGCATAGTCAGATAAATCCTTGGCAATTCTAAACTTCCAAAATAAATTGCTAGGAGCAATTACAACTGTTTATTGCATAAACGTACCCGTCTGTAAAACTGTTTCTGGATCCACAGAAGGAAGAAAACTATATTCCATTGGCCTGGAAATAGGAAGAAAGAAATGCTAAAAGTTTATGAAAAGCAAAGCTGCACATAGCATGGCAGGACATACATCAAAATATTCAGGGACAACAGGTACTTTGCAAAGCATCAACAAGAACAAGCTGCTAATTTTTTCCGGCAAGTGTTTGCGTTTCCCTCAAGTGACCTACTCAAAATCCAAACGGATACTGTACCCTTCCCCAATCTCCTCCACTGGCGATAACGTTGCTCCAGTGGGATTTGCATGACTGATTATAAAGTTAGTATAAATTACGTACAGACCTTTTCGTCTGTACGTAATCTGTACGTACCTAATCTAAACTGTAAATATCTACTGAATACCATCATTTATCTGCAAGCAGGATCATTTGGATAATCGTACATATGATCCACCTGTGTTAACAAGTTTTGTTCTGTGTTCTGCTTTTTCAATCCCGTTAAAATACCTCTCTAACGGCCTCCCCTGAAAGGTCTCTTTTCAAGAATGAACGGTCTGAGCTTGGCAAACTGTTATTCATTCCTCTTACACTGGGGATAATCTCATTGATCTCTTCCTCACTGCCTCCAGAAAATGTTTTAAGAAAGAAAGAACTGGGCAGCCCCCTTACATCACAGCCTTGTATCATCAATGGTTTATGTCTCTCGCGGGTAACCGAAGGAACCACTTTACGATTGTTGCCACTTGCAAAAACAGCCTGGACTTGGATTTGAATCTAATTTGATACAGGATTAAGTTTTAACAAATGACGTTGCTTAGATGCAAATACTCTACGGTGCTATTTACCTTGAGGCATCAATGGGAAAATATGGGGAATGATATTCCTACAAGTGGAAATCACAAAGCAGTTGTGAAGAGTTCATTAGCTACAAGATATTCATCACAATGTATCACCTTCAATTGAAAAATCTACTATAAATGTTCAAGTAAGCAGGAGCCTTGTGTGTGTGCTTGAATGGGAAGCTGTACCTACATCAACATATTCAGTCAGTCTCAATGGGCTATTTGTCACCTAAGATGACAACTTCTATTTGTGAATCCTCTTCTCTCTTTCCTTTACATTTTTTTAATATATAAAAAGCCACTTACATGGACATGCTCACAGAAAGCTCGGTGGACAAGAATTTGACAGACAATTTTCCTCCCCTGACCAGTGTAAGAAGAATATTGCCTGTTGTTAAATTTCACAGTTGACTTCACTTCTGAAACAGGGTTCACTTGTAAGTGAGAGGTCACGTACTGTGCCACCTCATGCACTCAGCAGACTTAAAGAAGCTGCATTCCTTCGAGTCACACAATCAATTCATCTCCTTTATCTTTTACTCCCAAGTTTGGAGCAACTACTAGCTTTTAAAATTTTATGATCTTTCTTTTTTTAAAAAACATGCATAGAAGCATTGTACTGTAATGGTTTACATCTGTTTGCATGACATATTGGGGAAAGAGGCATTTACACAGTGCTAGAAAGTAGATTTTTAAGATCAGGAAGAGCACTTACAGTTTTAGAAATGTGGAGCTTCACTGAAACATTATCCCACAATAAAATTGAACTCTTTTGTGATCAACTACAGTAAAACAAGGTCAACTGAGTCAATTAACTCCCCTACCAGGTATTATGAAGGGGGGGGGGGGGGGAGGGGGCACAGATCATGCTGACATCACTTCCTGTGCATTGAGCACAAGCACTCCCACTATGTGCGCAAAGTGCTGCTGACATCACTTCCTTCATGAAGAGACATCGGCAGCACATAGGCAGGATTGGAGCGATGATTAAAGAATTCTTTGAAATAAGGCAGAAAACAAAATAAACTATCTGCAAGAAGACAAATTATAACCAATCACAAACATTCTTGTCTTACCTATCTTTCTCCTGCTGACTACCTCTCTCGGATCCATTATTAATTAACGCTAATTCATCCAGCAACGATGTTGATTCCTTTGTGAATTTTTCAAAGACCTAAGTTAAATACACAATGACAACCACAAATTACATGCATATAGCACCTCTCAAGTCAGGAGAACATCCCATTTGGACAGTCAGGAATTTTGATTTTTGTTCAGATTGCTACATGAATATATTTTGCTTGAGACTTTGCCACAAGTCTCTCCAACTGTTTTATGCACTATGCTCAAACAGGAGGGCAAAGTTTTGCACTAAACATAACTTTAGATGTAAAGCAAGAACAAGATAGTTCTGAACTTCAACTTCATATAAACCTGTTATTATCATACATCACAAAAGCTTGTTTCAAAACCAATTGCTGTTCTCTCCTAACTACCAATCTACCAATTTGATGGAAGTCACGAGGGAGAAATGAAACTGAGAAAGTAAGTTGATTTCATTGAAGATTCAGGAAAAGGAAACCTATCTATAGAAAATACTTTTGAAGATCAAACTTGGTTTCTGGTACTTTCAATGTTTAGTCATAAATAACAAGTACAACATTGTGCAAATTATATGGAACCGATAGATTCCAGTATTTATAATGAAACTAATTAGAAATATTTTATAATGTTATATGCCTTTTTTTTCTCTTGAGAACATATGAAGGTTTTTTTTCTGATCATTTTCACTTGACCAGTTTACCCAATGCAAGGCAACTGTACCAATTTGGCAACTCATTCAACTTAATGGTATCAATAACCTGAAAATTAAACAGTGCTCCTGCTACTGTCAATTGGATATTTCCTTCAATGCATACAAAGACACAAAGGCAGCTCACTTGGACCTGGTAGTGCAGAGGCAGTGAGATAATCAATGTCCCAGATGATTTTCCTCCACAGGATGACAGCGGTTCCGATTTAGACAACTGACCAGTTATGGGTAACACCAGGAGCATCCACTAAACAAACATTAGGCTTGGCAATCCACTTGGGCATTAATTGGTGATAGCGTAAGGAAACCTTGGTTAGGTTTTTAAGGGAGGGAGGGAAGGAGGTTTGCCTACATCAGAATAGACTCAGGCTAGAAAACTGATTCAGAACCAATTTGTAGCAATTATAAAATATTTAAACATTATAGGGAAGGGTGTGAAATAATATTACATAATGAGAGATAGGTAATCAAAATAAAAAAGTCAAAGCTCGAAGAAAGTAAGCGATTGAACTGCAAGCCTCATTGGATTAAATAATAACAATTATCCTTACATTTGTTGCACTGCCTTTCGTGTCAAGGGGGCATCCCAAAGAGTTTCACAGGATACAGTGGAAAGTGCAGTCACTGAATGTTTTGTAGGTGCATGATTATTGATAAACTGAAATATTTTCAATACTAAAAGGAACAAAAGGAAGAAAGCACTGCAGCTTGATGGTTGTGTACTGAATAAAAATAACATAAGATTAACTGTAGAAGGATGGTCATGAGTTCTACAATCATTGCTTATGAAACCAGCAATGAATTCAAGAGACTCGAGATTGATAATCACAGCTTATGCCCTCAGGTGATGAAAGCTTAAGCATTTGTATGAGGGTGATCAAAGAAAAATGCGCCAACTACAGATGACACAACGACAGCCTGAAGGAGAGAAAAAAATTGAGGGGTGTATATCAAAAATATGATGTCATGTGATGACACATTGAGTAGGAGTAATCTTAAACTTACCACAAGCACTATACTGGCCTCAGTTAAAGCTAATGTATACGAGAATGAATAAATAAAGTTTCCCATTGAGTATTAACACTGACAAAATGTACAATGGGCATTACCATGATGTTGACTTGTCATTTCCTGCAGCATTAGATGATTTAACTTTGAATTACCAAAGTAACTAAGTATACATTACTTCATACGAGTGAAACCAAAACATACTAATCAACCATTACATGGAAACTCATCACCATTAGTTTTATTATGATAAGGGTTTTTTCCCTGTAGATTGTAGCTTGTGCTTTATAAATGGGCAATTTTTTGTTTACCGATGTAACTAATTTATCATCAGAAATTAGTGTTCAAATCTTCCTCCAACCCCAAACCTGTGCTTACTCTCATCCCAATTCTTTTTCCTCCAAATAATTTAGTTCAAGCAATAACAATTCATAATGTTAAAACAATTAGGAAAATATTATATTGGTGGCTAAATGTGCTTCAAATCTGGAAAATGAGCACACTTCATAATATAGTTGTCCCTCGCCGAATGCAGGGGTTATGTTCCTGGAAAACAGTCCACTTGGTAAAATCGCGTTCGGTAGGTTTATTATGTAATGGGAAAAAGGAGGTTAGGGAAATCCATCCACAGGCTACCCAACCTCAAGCCTCCAGGCACATCCACACCCGACCAACGCAAGGTACTTACTGAGGCGGGCTACAGCCAGCTGGTCCGCTCTCCCCGCTCCTCACTCTCCCCGCTCTCACTGACTCACTGGAGACAATAATACAGCACCTTACAGCTAGGCTAAATTATTTTACCTTTGGTCCTGGAAGTATTAGGAGACTCTCTCTCTGTCTCTTCTGTTTACTATGCAATGCCATCAGCTTCCTCCGAGGCCGAGGAATCATTGGACTTAGGCTGGGCCGACAGCGTCCTCCCAAGGAGTGCATTGCGCGTGGGGCCGGCATCCTCCCAAATGCACATGTGCGCGGAGCCGGCCAGCCGAGGATTCATCGGACTTAGTCAGGAGCTGCCGGTATCCTCCCAAATGTGCATGTACGCCGGGCCAGCCAGCGCATATACACAAACTTTACTTGCATTTACGCAAAAAAGTGCCACATTTATTTCTTCGCGTATAGGCGAATCCGTACTCCAGAAAGTCACGTTCGGCAAGGGTTGACTCTATGCATTCTAATATTTCTCAAGTACAGATTTTACAACATTTACAGAAATGTCAGTACTAACTAGGGAACGGCGATATGGGATTTTTCCGGATATGGATATATCGGTTTGCTCATACCTGCTTAAACCGATCTATCGAGTTTTTATACTGCGCATGCGCGTGCATTCGAAGTGCGCGTGCATTGATGGCGCGCGCGCATTTATGGTGCGCGCTCAGTCGCGGTGCGTGCGCATTGACGGTGCGTCCGCACTGACGATGCGCGCGCAGTCGCGGTGCACGCACATTTCGAAATGCATGCTCTAGGTCCAGAAAGTTTGTAATGTTGGTGTCAAAGTCTGTTGAATTATACGATGTTGTTTGCTCCCTACCTCCCCCTCTCCTTCTCTCCCTCCTCTCCTCTCTCTTTCTCTCCCTCCTTTCCCCCTCTCCTTCTCTCCGTCCCTCCCTCCCCCCTCTCCTTCTCTCCCTCCCCCTCCACTCTCCCTCTCTCCTCTCCTCCTTGTCTCCTCTCCCTCCTTTCCCCCTCTCCTTCTCTCCCTCCCTCCCCTCTCTCCTTCTCTCCCTCCCTCCCTCCCTCCCCTCCCTCCCCTCCCTCCCCTCTCTCCTTCTCTCCGTCCCCTCTCTCCTTCTGTCCCTCCCTCCCCTCTCTCCTTCTCTCCCTCCTTTCCCCTCGCTCCTTCTCTCCCTCCTTTCCCCCTCTCCTTCTCTCCCTCCCTCTCCTCTCTTCCTCTCTCCCAACTTTCCCCCTCTCCCTCCCTCCCTTCTCTCCTTCTCTCCCTCCTTTCCCCTCGCTCCTTCTCTCCCTCCTTTCCCCCTCTCCTTCTCTCCCTCCCTCTCTCTCCTCTCTTCCTCTCTCCTTCTCTCCCTCCTTTCCCCTCGCTCCTTCTCTCCCTCCTTTCACCCTCTCCTTCTCTCCCTCCCTCTTCTCTCTTCCTCTCTCCTTCTCTCCCAACTTTCCCCCTCTCCTTCTGTCCCTCCCTCCCTCGCCTCTCTCCTGCTCTCCCTCCTTTCCCCTCGCTCCTTCTCTCCCTCCTTTACCCCTCTCATTCTCTCCCTCCCTCTCCTCCTCTCTCCTTCTCTCCCAACTTTCCCCCTCTCCTTCTCTCACTCCATCTCTAAACACAAAATAGAACACACACACCAAAAACAAAATCTAGAGATTTATTCTCCTCCATTTCTTGCTTGAAAGTAGCATGTAATGTCCACGTGTAAATGAGATCTATTACAATAGAAAAGAGAGAGACAGTCTGACTGTTAGAGTTAGAAGCCAGATTATCACTGCTGTGTGTGTCTGACTAGACACACACATAGAAGCAGTGATAATCTGGCTTCTAACTCTCTCACACACAAAAATAACACTTACAGCCACAAAATGCCACTTATTTTTATGTAGTCTGAAGTCTGAATTAATGTCCTTCGCCATTGGCAAGCTCTCCTTTGCTATGCAAAAAGTGACAGCGTTCGTGATACTTTGCCACTTTTTGTCCCCTCTCTGGTACAATGTTCTCCTCTTAAATAAAGCAGGAATTGTTTGAGCTGCACTGGCCCCACTACCTGTCGCTTTCTCCGAAGCGCTGGTTCGACTTCCTGCTGTTGTCGACAATGATTTCGCTCTGAGGGCAGCGTGCTGGGCGGGGTGGTGCTGCTTAATGTGTTGTCACAGGCTGCTCGTGCTCGAATCAGATGTCTTAACCAAGACCTTGCAAACTGTACATCTATACACACCATTACTGACTGCATTGTTTTCAAAGTAGTCCCATACGGGGCTTCTTTTCCCCATGATGAGAAAGGTAAATTTTCAAACTACAATTTTCAGCGATGCGACTTTGTTAAGACGCCACGACTCACGTCGAGTATACACGGTAAAGTGTGCGCGCGTATCGGATGTGCGCGCCCGTTAATTGTGCGCGCGCACCGAATGTACGCGCATTCCATGCTCTAGGTCTAGGAGGTTGCAGTGCCGGCGACAAGGTACGCTGGAAAAGATCGCATTACACTGATAATACCAACAATATTGATATATTGCCAGGAACGATATTAAAAATATAACGATGTATATTTTTAAAATCGAATCTCTCGATATAACGTTTTTTTTAGAATCACCATATCGGCATACCGATCTGAAAATCATATCGGGTTTAATCGAAAAACCGATACATCGCCGTTCCCTAGTACTAACCAGTCTTTTATTCAGCCAGTCCATGTGGTCATACACAAGCGAGCCTCCAAATTCTTCTGTCAGTTGGCACGGTTCTATGTAGCGGGTAAGCTTGTTAGCAGATACAAGGATAACCTGTTGTGTTTGGGGGGGGGGGGGGGGGGGGGGGGAAGAAAAATAAAATAATTTGTCTTATTTTGACTCAGAAACATGCATATAGGTGGTACATGTTTTATGGTACAATTTTGGCTTTTAACCTGCATAATCTATAACGTTTGGCTGAGCTCCCTAAACAAACAGTATTCAGATTCTCGAGTAGCAGTAGCCAAATTGTGGTCCACACAATGTACAGTCAATCCACTTTAGAATTCACTGATAAGCACCTTTTGAGATTTTGATAACGTGATACAAAAATTATTCCTAGTAATAGTAGTAAAATAAGCCCTAAACATTTTGTATTTGAACTAAATCAACTAAGTTAGCAAACAAAGTTTTTTTAAAATATTGCTGCACATATTTCTATGGTACTCTGTAAGACAGGTTGCAGTTTAACTTGCTTCAGATAAAACTGCCACTTAAATCTAAAGTTGTGTCATAATTGAGAATAAATCTTAGGCAAAGGCTGGTGATTGCAATAGAGTAGGCCTGGCAAGGTATGCCTCAAAGCTACAAATGTTTTTCAAATGTTCTCTCACGCTTATCAACGAGAGTGCTGTGTTCTACTCACTTACATAATTAACTGTAAGTAGGTTTAAATCTAATTGAGCATCACTCCTCCTTTTGTTCAGTATTTATAATACACTATATAGTTTAAATCGATTTTTAAAGCATTTCAACAATACCAGCAGATCCCAAAAGTTATTTATTTATCCAATGACCACCCTTAACATCACCCAATGTGGTCACAGGATCTTCACTAATGTGGAGACATTCAGAGGATGGTACACAGAACATCCAAATCATCACAAGCACAGCAAATGACACTTGTGGAGCACATTTCATGTCGGGAGGACGTTGTACTGGACAGTCAATTATTAGTGCTGATCATTTTCTTCCTCATATAAATACCACCGACAGCGTTATCAATTAAATTTTCAATCCTAGATGCAACCGGATATTTGTCAATTCTACTATTTAGCTAGAGCCGAATTGGGGAAATAAGCAAATGGGGTCTGTAATTCATATATTCAATGAGACAGCAGATGTAATGGCCAAATATCCGGTATAGTATATTGAAGAAGGGAGTAACATTGTGGATATTATACTACATGTATGAGCAGGAAATAATCTGTCATCAGTTACTGTGATCACTTCCAGAAATACAAATACAGCCTTGGGCTAACATGTGTTATTATGTCAAGAGTGGGTGATCTGAAAATTAACCACGCCAATAAGACTGCTGTTAACCTGAGGATTGAAGGCGTGACCGCTTAGCTGTGTTATTCTGAGTTTTTAAAAAAATGGGCTTGGGGATATTTAGTAAATTAGTTCAAATGGAGGGCTGCAAAATATGTTATACAGAATAATTAACAAGGGTGAAAATTACAACCATCTTTGTGCACCTTTGTGAAGCTGACAATCCATCAAACAAGGCAGGGGATAAAACAACTGTAAGACAATGCTGAATGGAATTAGTCATCACATACAATTAAGTTTTATTATACAAAGGTCTAAACCACATGCACACACGTGAGAGTGCATTCAAACAATGAGAAAACTCCTTTAAAAACATTTTGCTTCAAGGCATATTTCTCACAACTGAATGAAGGTCTTTATCTTAATTATATCAAAATGCTTTTCTAACAAAAATAGCTTATGAAATTGTTGCAAGATTATACAGAGACAGCATTGGCAAATTGTTAACCTTCACAACGGATACAGAAAAGCTTTTATTCCATCGTTAATTCTTTAAGATCTGTAAGTGATCAATAGAATTTGATTCTCATCTACTGAATTTATGATGGATAACACATAGAAGAACGTTATTTTCGAGCAAGTGCTATTTTCCAGCAAGTTTTGCTCACACATGCCAAATTAGTCAACTCTCAACAGCAAGCTTTGCTAACCCTTGCTCAACTACACATGAAATATGCTTTGCATTCAAACAAGTTATTAAATATTAAGGCCTCGTGAGATGAATGTTCTCAGCATCTGATTTCATATCTTGTTACAATTTTGCTTTTCCATGTAAACCAATATGAATGAATCCTTCCAAAACAACAGTCAACTTTTTGTGATACAAAAAAAACCTAGCAGGCAACTGGTTGTATACATCTAATTTGAATGAACAAACCAGAAAAGCAAACAGTAAGAAAATTGAATGAATAAGTTGCATTTTCAATAATAGATTAGCAGAATTTTGTCAAAGATGAATAACACAAAAGTGGAATGAAACACTCTGCAATTGTTATGTTAACTTCAGGAAAATGGAGAACGAAATTTCCATGTGCAGGTGGCATACGGATGTGGAACTCCCACTCTGGTTTAGATACTACGTATTAAGCCTAGTGCTGGGTCTCTGTGTGTCAAACACATGACTGAACATAAATATGCTAATGTTTTACAACTAATCATAAATATGCTAACATTTAACAACTAGCGTTTTACTACTAATCAACTAATTATGTCATTTAAAAGTAGGGAAAGAACATCCCCACAAATATTTGCAAAATTAAAACACTAGGTTGTTTTCATTATCTATAGGGATCCAATTGACAGGTCATGATAGCCATGAATAAAACAATAGTGAATACGGATTACAGCAATCTTTTATGAAAACACGGGACAGTTTCTCCAAAAATCCATTTTGTTTTTAGGTTATTCTCTCTCTATATATATATTTTTTCACCACTATTTGGTCTCCAAGCTCAGGTTTGGGAGCTGAGGAGGAGGAGAAAGCACAGTCCAAGAGATAGTTAGGTCTTGAGAGCCCTTGTAATTCCTACTTTGCACCAGGTTAGCACAATTTAAACATTAGAGCCAAATTACTCCAAGCGTTTTTTTTAAACAAAGGAAACTTCAGAAAGCTGTTGAACTAAATAGGAAGAATTTGGAGCACACTCAATGGTTCAACGGAAAGGTATTTACCCTGAATTGAAAACACATTTATGGGTATGGGGAAAAAGAGGTTTGCTTTTAAAGAGCCAACAGTTACATGAGCTATATAATCCTCTGAATGGCTTGCTTTGACGCTGTAAATTTCTATGGTTCTATACAGGTAATGTAAGTCTGAGATTTAATCCTCGGTCTTTGCTGAAGTGGTCAATAGGAAGCAGTGAACAAAATCGGGGCATTTCAATTGACCAGAGTTTTTTGATCATCTTCCAGAGACTCTCTACTAGAAGATAAGCATGGATGGGTGGACTTATGGTGAAGTTAGTTGCGATGCCCAACTCAAAACATAAAAGGTTCCCAATAATATTAAGTCACCAATAACAACAAGCAATCATTCTGAAGAGGGCATGACATGAGAATATCAAAGACTATTTTATCCATGGTTTTCAGGTCATATACCTCAAATCCTAGTCGATCTTTCTCCTTCCAGAAACAGAAGTGAGTGACTTTCTTGTCCCAGAATTCATCCGGTTTCACCACACACACCAGAGAGACTTCAGCAGGGATCACATTCTGGAGAACAAATTAAAACACCCGTCACAACATATAAATGCAGCCTTAAAATCAATTTCCAAAACAAATTTATTCTTGAAGAGTTGTGCGGCACTTTAGTTTAGAAATTACTTCTAGTTTGCTAAATCAGAGAAATGAAATAAAAATGTATGGTCAAAAAGAACAAAAGTAGTCACAGTTGCTTTCGCAGATAGAAAGAAAAATATTAAAAGGAAACATAGGTTATTTATTGCAAGCTAATGGATAAAAAGTATACATCGCCATACGTGAGGTCAATCCCACTGGAAGTCACTTGGAACCAGGAATACCAGAATTAATATAGTGGAGTTTTCTTTAAATAGTTTTCTTTACTGTTGCCCCAGTTTACAGAACTTGCTTGTAACATCCGGACACATTGACATCTTGGCACAAAGCACATTGTGACATTGTCAAGGACAAATCCCCAAACAGGAGACACCAGTTTAGCATGTCCTCCTCCTTATTTACTTCATATCGGTGCACAGCACTGTTATGATAAGGCACACCCAGCATTTTCGTAGCCATCGTGTAGAGAGGAAAATAAATGGTTAAGGAAGTAAAATCATGAATTCAGGATGCAAAACTGATTATCCCACCTCATTCAATCTTTCTACGAGATTACTTAAAAGTACAATGAATTGCACCTAAACTGACAGTTGGTTCCCACACACATTTTCAAGCTCCAGTGAGTCCTACAATAGATTGCCACTTATTCTATTTTACATTTCAAATGTAACCTGAAAAGAACAAGCAAAATTCTTAGTGGTCAAACTTGCGTGTAGACATCTCGGTGCAGAATGAGTCAAAATGGCTTTAGAGGAGCAGAGCAAATTGTAGAAAATTGGTGGAGTGAAAACAAATACAATAATAATAAGCCTTGCATTTGATATAGCGCTTTACACATCTTCCAATGTCTCAAAACGCTTCACAAAATATACTGTAAAGTGAATTCACTGTACATTTCTGGTCGAAACGCAGCAGCCAATTACGCACAGCAGTGTCCCCACAAACAGCCGTGGATTGAAATGACCAATTTTATTACTGTGTTTTTTTTAGGGGGATTATTATTAGGCATGATAAAATACAATTACTGGAATCCACAGCAAAAAAATTGCTCCATGGCCTCAACACGTGCTGTACTTATTTATGCTCCTGCACCAGATTTAATTCACAGTCCTAAGAAATTATTGCCATTGAATTTTCATACATGGCATCCCATGCAGAGCGCTTTGCGAGTGATCATCCGCTGACATTAATCAAGTTATTGAAGCGGTGATCTGATCCGGGTAATAAAACTGCTTTTTTGCTGTATTTGTTCATGCATCAAGGCAGTCCAGCAAATCATTGCATTCATCTTGGTGCTTGTGTGGTATCAGTTCATTTTACATACAATGGGTCACATTCATTTTCTGCTGCACTGTCTTCTTTTGGCTCCTTTTCTAACTTCCCTGGGATTTGGCTGTCATTCAGTATAAATATTGTTTACCTTTAACGGTAGTGTATGGTGAGACAGCTTCGCATTTGATTTGTTATTCTCCAGTGATGCCTCTTGCATCAAAGTGTTGCACGGGCATAAACCAGAAAGTGTTAGTAACAGATTGAAAAGACTACAAGCAAGTTGTTGACGGTGCTCTGGCTAGGCAATGATATATTGCCAGTTCCTCTGCTTTCCTTTGATTTTGTACCTCTTCTGATTTGTGCCTTAACATTTTATTTCAAATTACGCCACACGGAAAATAGCTCTTTGTGTTGCCCCAGAAAACCATCCTCCTTTATCGCTTCAGACGCAGCTCAGCTCAGCGTTTTACGAGGGGAAGTACTCCACTGCTTGGTAAATGTACTGAATTAGGCAGCCTTTGCCTACAATGACGACAAAGCAACCCCATCAGCCAAATCAAATTGGTGCTTAAAAAAACTACAGTAAAAGCCTATTTATTTGGTACCATCGGGACCTGGCCATTGCCGGTTAAAGCACCTACCAGATATTCAGGCGGCCTGCTGTCAAAAACCCACCACAAAAAAATTAAAGTTCTTTTAATACACACCAGACTAAATAATAACAGATAATAACAGAATATTGTATTGGTACTTATTGTTAAAACTAGTCTCTTGCGCTTCTCACCTTTGCTGATTGAGGTTTACAGTCCAGCGATTATTTTTGCAATGGAGGATGCCGTGCGAGTGACTTTAAAGCATTACTAGCAGCAAGCCGATAACCCTAGAATCTGCGCGATAATGAATCACAAATGCTCCACCGCTATTGTTCCGGATAACTTCCGGTTTAACAAATGGGGACTTTTTTGGGAGCGTGCTGGTTATACGGAAGTGCCGGTTCATCGAGTCACGGATAAACGGGCTTCTACTGTATACAAATTGACAAAGAAAAACAACCAGATGAAATTATACCCATGCTTTTCAGTTCTTCCTATGGGATTACTTCCTGAGACCTGCCAGCTTGTCATATTTGTCGAATGGTAGCGTTCGTTTTTTGTTCCCTCTTTCCCACAAGATTTTTCTTTTGGTTCTGTACGTCATAGGAAAGAAACCGCAAAATTTGTCAACTGTTATTTTAATGAATTGATTGTGTAGGTTTCCTTGTTCAGGTGAAGGCCTCAGCTTGGCACTGTAGTGTGCATTCTCTCCTGAAGTTTGAAGGTCTAAATACTTTTAATTTTAATTTTCTGTGTAGTGCTTTCATTTTTGCAATAACTTCAGGCACATTTGAATTATAAACTGATTATCGGGTCATAAAAGTCAATTTAACAAAAAAAATTTAATGGGAAGCATATAAACCAGTTTGTGATTATTTTTGTACCTATTTGTGAAGCACGCGTTGTATTTCCAAACTCACCAGAACTTTATCCAAGTGACAAAATTAGCTCAAATAAGTGGACATCCTTTCCAAGTCTGAACAGACATCTATACTCATTCCAGCAGAGGTCACTGCAAAGCAATAAAGAACCAACTAGGCCTAATGGTTGGGATAGCCTCAAGAGTTAGAGGCAAGGATTCAATTCTATCATCCCAAAACTGTTGCTCTGACTGAAAACAATCAATGATCAAAGAAGCCCTGGTAATAGTAGCCTTGTGTTATTCCTGGGACATTTTATGGAAATTTGTGACATTGATGATTTGGCCTCATCATATTAATCTTATATTAAGTAAAGCTTGGGCTCAGATAAATAATTTGACATTGCAATTTTCTGCATGATAGATTTTTAAATATGCAACAATTAGCCACATCACAATAAATAATTCAGCAATGCTAGCAGTTAACAACTACATTTTTTTTTTAAAAGGGCGAAAGAGAATGAGAAATAGATTGAGAGTTTGATGCACTGTGCCCAGTAATCCAGTCGAAATTAATTTCTGGACATTCACTGATGTTAATCATCAGACATTTGACATGTTTGGTTGGGTACTAGAACATTTAAAATGCTGATATTTAAGATGCAATGTATGGAGTATAACTGTATGATGTAAACCCAGGTTTCCCTCCCCACCCCATATATTAAACATTATATTGAAGCAGCAGCTTTGTGCAGCAGCAGCTGCGGCTCTGAAGGTTTCTTCCGACACCAGATGCGTTTTGCAGCATATGGCAGGATAATAGTACTCATTCACACCTCCATAAATGGGATCCTTTGTTGGCCACATCCAATTTTCAATGCAAGACATTTAATAACTTGTACATTTAACCCATGCCACACATGCCATTTTCTTCAACAAATTTATTTTGAATATAATTTCAAGCATAATCTACCTTGCTTTTAAATAATCATCGCTGGCATTAGACATGTACTATAGGCCTACCAACTTCACCAGTGAGGATGTTGGCAGGACTCCTAATGGAAGTTCTGATCCAGCACATAATATAGACAAATTGTTTAGGAAAACCTTTCAGAAAAACTTGAGTATTTATTTTTCTTTTATTAAATAAAAAGTCTGCATATGCCATCCAAGATTGCTTCTGTATGCTTTAAGGTGCCCCCACTGTACTTGACAATCAGGTGCCCAGATCAGCATCAAGAGTTGGTATTGAATCATCCCTTATTCTGCCTCTTCGCAAAATACACAACTCAGATTTCAGTTTATTCTTCCTGAGATGACCTCCTCACATTCTGGGCTTCAGCAAAGGCCGTCTGAAGTCTAGGTTTTCTTTTCCATTGCAATATTTTCCCCTCATATCTGTGCCTTCAATAACATAACCTGTCCTTTTCTCCATTACTTCATACCATTTCTCACCTTCTATACTGCCTCTCTCCACTTGTAGGATTCCACTTGAACAAAAAATTTCAGGAAAGAACTAAACTTATCCAATAACTTGCGTTTATACAGCATTATAGAAGTGTAATTTTGTTGTTGTTCTCCATGCAGGGTAGCTTCTCAGAGCGCTTAACAGTCCAAAATGTAAAAAGGGTAATCTATAAAAAAGGATAACAGAAACAAGTTTTGCAGACTGGAAAGAAAGGACTGTGGTGGAAAAGAGTAAGAAACCTCATATTCATACAAAATATGAAATTGTATTTATAAGATAAAGGCAGACTAACTATTTCAAAGTAAG
Source organism: Hydrolagus colliei (assembly GCA_035084275.1). Classification (NCBI taxonomy): domain Eukaryota; kingdom Metazoa; phylum Chordata; class Chondrichthyes; order Chimaeriformes; family Chimaeridae; genus Hydrolagus; species Hydrolagus colliei. The sequence goes on along the minus strand of CM068747.1, from coordinate 23,108,138 downwards.
TCAGACAGTGAGGTCAAAGAAATTAGTGGAAATTAGAATAAATTATAATAATCCTAGCATTTAATATAGTGCTTTCACATCTTCTAGATGACTCAAAGTGCTTCACAGAATATAAATTTTGTGGGCGAAATGTGACAGTCAATTGTGTTCAGCAGTGCTCCACAAACAGACGTGGATTGAGTGACCAATTCTTTTTTGAGGGATTATTGGAGTGAGTGTGAATTGTGATTATGGAAGTGAATGGTGATTATTGGAGTGAGCAAGGGATTATGGAAGTGTATCTTTATGAAATGGTCTTTTGCTTGTTCCATTGTATTCTCCCTCTGTATCCCTCAAACTAGCAGACAGTAACATTTCCCCTCTTACAGGAGGTAAGGGAAATCCTAGTCACAGGCAGGAACCTGTTTTTTTTTTAAGTTCTTGAATCTGATGACCGTTTATGCACATCTGGAATATACCTTGTGCAAAAGGCAAGTCTTTCCTAGGAATCCAGCCATCTGCAGTTACACTCTGGGGATAGATGCCTCCTGCCAGGCAGATGTGCACGTTTCTCTCACTGAAGGCTACTCAGGAATGTGCTGTGTAGTTAGTACAAGGACAAGCGCTTCCTATACAATGGTGTTCCTTAACCTGGAATTCTCAGAATAAAAAGATACGAGGATAATACAATTCCACGCTAGATTCTACAGATTGGAAAAATAACTTGCAACTCCCATTAACCAAGTTAAATAAGAGTTTCTAATTTATCCAAGAAACTGCAAGTGCAATAACATTTAAGAAAATGAATCAGTCAATAAGACCACACTCTTCACGGCCAGGATAACCTTGCTTAAACAGAGAGAAAAACCTTCAGACCCTAACCCACAGCAAAAGGTTTCAACTCCACTAAGGAGTCTAACTGAATGAAACTCAGCCAGAATTCATTAAACTTATATTTAAATAAAAAATTTTTTTTTTTACTGTTTTGACCTTGAATACTATAAGTGACACTTGATTTCACTTGTTTCTGTGAAGGAAATACATTGCAGATCCCATGGCTATCAAGGGAATCCTACCAAACCATTCTCCCCACCTCCCCACCCCCAAAACAAAACTATTTGGCATGAATTTAAAGTATAACAAAAAGTGCAGTTGAATGGCCGAGAGGCAGATTGCGTCCATTTAATCGTGGATGGCCCTGCAGCCAAAACTTAGTGCTGGGAAACTTTGAGTAGTATCTGACATCAGCCAAATGTGCAAGACTTGGCCCAACATACTTTATAGACTTCAAGCCAAATAAATCTGCCTCCTGGGTTTTTACAGTCCTAGTAACAGAAGGGAAAATGTTATATTAATTTCAGATTGCAATCCGAGTGGTATGTTTTAAATAAACAACTGAACAAAAGAAGACACAGGAAAAACATCTACACTATAAATTCCTACTTATTGGACAACAAAGTATCTCTGTTTCTGCCAATCATTTAAATATCCACCCTTCTGCTTGCATCATCCCATGATTCACGCATGTTTTACAGGTGTAGTGGAGGACGATTTAAATAGGTTAAGCGTGCACAAGACTTGATTCTGGGTCACTACAATTTTCCCTCTCCTTTCCCTAATGTAGTTTGTGGCCCTTTGCCATTCTCTGATATCTCTCACACAGCTGGACATTCTTCACATCTGAGCTGAGACAGCGAGTTTCGCTAACTATTCAATTGAGAAAGGCATTATATTTGTATTCCCAACATTCACACTTGAGTAGAGGCATGGGATAGGAATTGGGGAGCAGAAACTCTGTCTGGTTACCCCTTACCTTACCATAACTCAGGAAACACCGAGGAATCTGAAGCACTTTTTTTTAAACTGCTCCTCAGCTGAACTCACTCAAGATAAAGCGGTGACTGAATCTTTCTGGCAGGGGGTCACACCTTTATAAGTTGGAAAGTTATTTAGCTCTTTATTTACCGTAACAACCGAGCAATCCGGAAACTTACATTTCCGTTCAAAGAAAACGTGGCAACATAAAACTAGAAGATACTCCCTAGGGAGATGGTCACTGTTGGTGGAATCACATAACTAATGAGTAGGATGGTACAAATCATCACCTGTAGCATCAGTACAACTGTTTTGACCACGTTCCACTGGGATTTTCGACCGTCCACAATAACAGTAAACCCTCTCGCTTTACATTTATCACTGAAAGAGAAAACAAAAGAAATCAACCACTGTAAAATGCTCACTAATATGTTACGCAATGCCAGATTCAAAACAGAGATTAAGAACTCAAGGTTATATTTTACAGAAACTGCATTCCAATGGTTTGACCAGAAATGTGAACAATATCAACAAATGCCCAGCATAAAAAGTTTAGATAAATCATCCGAAAAAAGTCAAAAACTTGTCACCGAGGAGAAATGGCACATCACATTTGAATATCACATCACAAGAATAGAAAAGTACAAACCTTTCAACTCAAAGGTCACTTTAATAATAAATGTTCATGATATAGTACCACATCAAAACAAAATATCTCAAAGTGCTTCGGCTTTTTTGTAAAGTGTAATGACTGCGTATTTGTAATCCCACCCAATTTATACACAGCAATATCCCACACAACAGCCATAAAATGAATAACCACATTCTTATCTAGGAAATTGTTGGTTTGGAGACAGGGAGAAACTCCCTTCCCTTTATGATCCGGGTTAAATGCCATCTCATCTGAAGCACGACATCCAAGATAAATCAGCGCTCCCCACAGCTTTGGACTGACAGCCTAGAGTTGAATACAGCAAATGTACAGGGCATGTGGATAACACAGTTTATCTTACCAGGTTTCCCACTGCCACTGCTCACTCTAATTTCAATTATTTCACAACAGGAAATCATATTGAATGGTAATGAAAGTAATTTATTGAGGTTGCACATCTGGGTTTAGAAGTACATGAACATATGTAGATTTTGCTATCTGGTGAACCGGAATGACACAAAGGAAAGTAAAAGAAAGTCACTCATTACATTTAGTGAATCAATTGATAAATTGTTAAGAAATCATCCAGCTTCAGTAAAATCTTCGATGGTTTAATGTCCAGAGAAATTAAGACTTGGTGATTCGTGGCAATGCAGTTGCATTTATGTGTTGTGCAGAAATATCCCACTGTGTTGAATCACTGCCATAGTCCATTTGGACCATGGTATTCTGCCACTGGTGAAAAGCAGACTTGATCAGACGATATATACACAACAGTGTACTGTACAAAAGCTTTCCCTCATCCCTCCACATACTTATTTGTAAATATTTGCAGTATAAATTAGTGATATTTGCACACTTTACCAAAAAGCCTTTATAATATAAATCAACTGTGGCCTGTTATTACATTGCCACACACAGACAGAGCATCCTTGAAAAACCTATAGAAATGACTAATCACTTAAATGCATTTGTGAAATTTTGAAAACAAAAGTTATGACTTTTTTTTCTTAAAAACAACTCTTTTCCAACAATGGCCCTCAGATGCTTTTAAAGCCAATGTGGAGATGTAGTTTTCCAATGTACCTTCTACGTTTGCCATACTCTGCTCTTCACAAGATGCACATTGCTTGAAAACAAATGCCACCTCCATGGCTGACCTCCAATAGTTAGGGAGTAATTCACTCTAGAATAAAGATACTTTATTCTTTTTAAAGACAAAGAATAAAGATTGTCTGCTTTTTATGTTCGGGAGCAATCCAGCAGGCAATATTAAGTGTGTTAGAATCTGAAAGATACTTTTCTCACACCCATCTTCAAACAGAAGAGAATTACCAACCCACATTAGTTGTTGCAAAACATCGTACAACACTGTGGACAATACTGTGCGTAAAACAAAGGCATTCTCCAGCCAGAAAGCTAAATACTGATATCAAAAGCAAGTGCAGACTGTTGTTCTCTGGTACCCTTGACACCCCATAATGAAGCACAAAAACGAAAACACCATATAACTTGGCAATTATAACACATCAAACTCTTCTGGTGTGTTCCAAGTAACCCATGTTGAAGTCCAGGAAACAATGGTAAACCACATGAGCTTTAATTTTGAGATTACACAACCATTTCAAATCACTGGTGCATCACTGTCTCGCATTATATTCCACACGGTATTATATAATCAAATTTTAAAAAAGTTCAAGCACCCAGTCTTGAAAAGCTTCTTAGTGAACATTTTACCAAGTTATTAAAACCGGATAGAACAATAGTCAAGGCACATTCTCTCCACCTTGGAGACAAGTTTGTTCGGATATGGAATGCACTGCCTGAAAACCGATTTGATAGCAACTTTTAAGAGAGAAGTAGATAATCTTTTAGGAAGGATAAATTTCCAGGGCTATGAGGAGAGCAGCGGAGTGGGATTGATTTGGATAGCTCTTTTAAAATCCAGCAAGTTGCGCTGAATGGCCTCCTTTGCTGTATAATTCTATGATTCTATTCCTCTGGTTTGAATTCAGATCCACTGAATCAGCTGAATGTCCCTTTTCTCACAGCTTTTGTGAAAAGATTTGGAGCAGCTTCAATGGTTTTCCCAGTAAGCATGAAATACGAGTCTGAGTTAGTTGAGCAGAAGTGGCAAGCAACGGAGTTGGGAAAGATATAACAGAAACAAGGAGGTCCTAAGGGTGTGATTTATAGGCGACAACAAGCCCCGGGTTAGGTAATGGAAGTGCGCACAATTTTGTCAGGTAAGAATACGGACAACAGAGTTTTAAATTAATTGGAGAACAACCTCAGTGTGTACAGATGAGCGGAAGAAAGCAAAGGAGACAACATAATCTCAGAAGGCAGGGATCTAGGGTTGAAGCCTGAAAATCGTGTGGTCAAACACAAAAGTGGAGAATCCAACAAAGCATCCAGTTAAACATCATATTCTGCAGATTCAGCAAGAACGGGTCTCAATCTAGTTGCATAACAGCAATTCAGTTAATTAGCGAGAGGCTATGGCTTTTCAAGAAATATGTGAGTGGAAGGTACACGTGTGACGGCATCTTTGTTTCAATGAAGCACGTCGTTAAAATGGACTGATGGATTGCAACAGTCAGGGCTCAAATAAGCCAATCTGGTTACGCTTTACAGTTTTTTTTAGAAAAAAGTAAGAGATCTGAATACTGCTATAACTACTATGATTATTCAGTGAGTACAGGTGAGCCTCCATTTAGGACACTTCTATTTAGGATGTTTTGATTGAAGGACCATAAATTTTAACACCTTTTGATCGATATAGGACATTTGGATTTGTTTTAAGGATCAAAAAATGTTTTGCGCATGTGCAGTACATATTGTTTAAAATTGTTTAAACATTGTTTAAACATTTTTACATTGTTTAAAAGCCAGCTGATTTTGAAGCGACACCACGCCACGTCAGTATTACAGTATTTTCCGAACATTCCCGAGCAACTTCCAGCAATTTACAGCCTCTACCGTTGATACCATGTCAGGAAGAGAGCAATACTACCATACTATAAATGAAATACGCAGCGGTAATACCGCTAGCAGCCAGAAACACCGCAAAATCAGCACTTTAAATACCAAATTGGAGGCGATAAAGCGCATTGATTCTGGTGAAAAAGGTACGGACGTCAGGAGGGGTTTAGGGCTAATTAGAATGACGGGGGCTACTATAAAACAGAATAAGGACAATTTACTGGCAAGTTCAAGGTGTGTTACAGCTACAGGTGCAAGCAGATTAGCAAAACATAGGAATGATGTGATAGAAAACATGGAAAAAATGCTGTGTCTGAACCAGCGTAATATACCACTCAACACCCTGGTTATCCAAGAGAAGGCAAAATCATTGTTTAGGGAGTTAAATGATCAGGAAGGAGAAGGCTCAACGGCACCATCTTTCAGTGCTAGCAGAGGGTGGTTTCAAAGGTTTAAAAGATGCTATGGGCTCCACAACATCAAGATGAGTGGGGAAGCTGCAAGTGCGATAATTTCGATATAGATACAGTTTTTCAGGAACGCAACCCCGTCCTAAATAGAGGTTTACCTGTAGTTACGATTTCATTTGATGCTGAATCATCTAATTTAATTAATCCCAAGAGTAGTGCAACCTATCACCTAATTAAAATTTATTAAAAGAAAATGATAAATCTACTTCTGCCTGTAGTGCGGAGGCGGAGAAGTTCAGTTATAGTTCCCCTGTTACCAAGGTAATTTCAGTAACCCTGAACAAGAGATCCTAATTTTTCTTCTCCGTTCCCATCAATTTTACTTTTTTTAAAAAAACAACTTCCAAGTAGACAGTGGTCAAGAAAGCTTGAGCTAGTTGTAAATCAACCAGGTTATCATTCAGTGCTTTCATTAGTTTCCTTTTGCAGTCAAAACCTTTACAAATTATACCCAGAAAGAGTACTGCCTAAAGGCTTTGTCACTCAAAGGAGGGGCAACAATATTCTCAATATGATCCAATAGAATAGTAGCAGTGAAATTTCCTGGTAATCAATATATAACTCCATTATAAGCACACATCAATGTGAGTTACTTTATATCCATGTACTGACCAGAACACTGTGAACTCCCTTCTCTGAACACCACAATTTCCCACAACCATGTAGTGAAAGTGCTCCCCCAGTTAAAGTTAGTCATGGTTGTGGAAAATTGTGGTGTGCAAATTAGCCTCATGACGTACCGTATCATATACTGGTACCCCTGCCCAACCCCAGGGGATACGTTCCTGTAAACCTCTGTGGTTGGTAAAAACCGCGGTTGGAAAATATGGGGATAGGGGGAGTAAGTTTGCGTTTCGTAGAACTAAACACAACAAAAAACACGTACAGTTATAACATACATGGGGTTAGGGGAGTAAGTTTGGGCACATTGGCTGCCAGGATCTGCAGCAATCTGCGAGGCTGTCTGACTGACTGATCTACACACAGACACAGAGAGAGAGAGAGAGAAATCAATGGAGAAGGTAGTGTGGTGGGTGACATGGAGCGGGGGGGATGTGCAGAAGATGGTGTGGTGGGTGACACGGAGGGTGTGGGGGAGGGGGGGGTGTGCAGAAGGTAGTATGGTGGGTGACATAGAGGGTTGGAGGGGGTGCAGAAGGTAGTGTGGTGGGTGACATGGGAAGTAAGTTTGAGAGTACTGGCTGCCAGGATCTGCAGAGACACACACAGAGAGAGAGAGAAAGAAAGAGAGAGAGAGAGAGAGAAATTAAGAAGATTTACCTTAATCCTAAAAGAGAAGTGACATCTCGCTGGTTGATTGCGGCATCGCAACTGGGTCCTAGTACCAGATGCTAGCGTGAAGCTGGTTGATGCAACTGGGTCCTAGCGCTAAACACTAGTATTAGTGTTAAAACCCATGGATAAGCAAGGGTTAAGCAATAACCATTGCGTGGTTAGCAAGGGTTGTTGCATTTAGCAAACCGTGGATGTGTGAGTTTTGCGGTTGTAGAGGGTGCAGTTGGGGCGGGGTACCTGTATATAGACGTTCATATATTATTATTGAATGGTCAGAAGATGCAGGTGAGTCTCACTGATCTTTAATCACGTTATCAGAGTTGTTAACACTTCCTGCATTGCCCTCTATAATTTTTGATGTATTCAAGGTTTTAGCTGCAGAGCATCTGCAAAATCAATCATCTGCAAGCTTCTTCCTCTGAACAGTTTCAAATAAAAATCATATGGATGTGATTAAAAAGCACATTTTTGGAATAAACTGGAAGTTTAGTAAACTTCCCAAGTGACATTCCCACGGACAATTTATTTTCTCAAAACACTTGATACAAAGTCCTCCACTCACTGCCTTTCCTCTAAACATTTCCTTTTTGCACCAGTCTTGGCTTGCAAAACAAAGAAAAATCAGGACCTGAAATGCACACTGTGGCGCACTCTCATTTTTCAGCAAATGAGTTTAGGAAAAAACGCATACATCAAAAACCTAAATAACTCTTCGGAACAAGACACAAATCCATCTAACTAATCGCAGCCTTAACTGTACAAATCTTGCAACCGCTCTGATCCTCCAGTTAACTGATCATATTAAGAACTGCTCTATAAATCAAGCACTTCCTGTAGAACCCAGTGACCTGACAGGATTCAAAACCTCCCTTAAACTGCAACTCTGTCCCAAGGCCACTCCTGAACATATATCCATCTCCGACACACTGCAATCACCTTTACATAAAGAAATGCCGCAGGAATCCCTAGAGAGTTGGTAGTAGAACCTAGCCCAGCAGAGGGAAGCCTGGAGGCAAAACCCATATGGGAGGAAACATGGGAGGGTCAACTCCGGCATACAACCATCTCAGACTTCAACTCTCGCCTCACCAATAAATGCTTTGAGAAGCTGTGGCCAGAATGTGAACAAGGTCTCCAAATTCAAACATTCACAGCACTGTTGGCAGCAGCCAGGAAATATGGCTGTCTGTGCATGGAAAGTCAGATTGGAAAATCTGTGCATCTATCTTCACCCATAAGGGGGTGGTGGGTGAAAATACAGGGAAGCAGGCACATGAGCCCAGCCTAGTCAGTTATTGAAAAACAAATCGCTTGATTTAACGAGATGTCATGCATTATTCAAACTGTTTGCCCACACTGTTGGCCTTCAAACCTATTAAACAAAGAAAGAAAAGGCAGTAGATCTGAACCAACAAGATAACAGGTTATCAGACCCATTGTTACAGATACAAACATCCTTTTTTAAAAAAAAGCTTATGTCAACTACTAATAGATTATGGGCAAATCCGGCACAGTTTTTTAAAAAGCACATTGTAAACATTCATTAGAGTAGACAGAATACAGTAAAACTTCAATGTGAACATGAAAGGTACATCACCTTGGAATGCTGAGCAAATAATCCAGAGTGAGGCTCAGTTCATCCATGTTGGTTTGTTCTGAGCATAATGGAATTGTCAGGATGAGGCCACTACGTCTGTCCTTGCCTCCTAAAAAAAACAAACCTTAAAGTCATCACGTGATTATTTTTGGGAAAGGCAATCATCAAAAAAAGTCATCCCCCGTATCACTTGAAGTAACATAACAGTCAGAACTGTGCTCAATAATGAAAAGATTTTCCCAACATAGTCTGTCTGTGTGGGCTGCATTTTTAATGCTACCCACCACATTTAATAACCACACAAAGTCTGAAGGAAGGATTCCACAGTGTAAAAAAGAAAGATTTTTTTTAAAGGGATTGGTATTATTTTTCTGTTATGCCTATAAAATGAAATTCCAGCAATCCGGCACTAAATTTCTGAAATTTATATCGGTCAGATTAAACTGAATTAAAGTTTACAAGACAAATGCCCACCCTGAAACAAAGTGGCTGAAACAAAGCCTTTCAAGAACATCAGCAAAAAATTATAGGAGTTATCACTGAACCCTTTGTAACACTTTTTTTGAAAATTCAAGTGAATACTGCTCTACAAAATAAATAGGTGAAACATGTTATAAGTAAAACCTTGCTGTAGGTTCAAACAAGCAGTATTTGATGTCACGTGGAACCAGATTAGTATCACCCTGCTTGTCGAGCCTCTATTCACTGAATAAATGTGTTTTCCAATACACCCACACCTAATTAGCATTGTTTTAACTAAATTACAATAACTTCAAGAGAAGTCTGTCCTGTACCACTCTTACTCATGCAAATTGGCAAGAAATAAAGAGTTGCTTTTTATTTGAATGTTGCCCTCTACACAAAAGAACAGTGGTTGCTTTTCATTTATAGAATGACATCAGTCTTAAAGGCCAACTATAAGTAAACAGAGAGCACTTCCTACAGTTTCAGCAATAAATCAACAACAGACCTTTTAACCTGCATGATACTAAAAGTGTGGTCCCATCTGCCTGTTTTCAGGTGGATCCTGATGAATGTCTTAGGAAGAAAATGGATTTCTCCCAGCGCCCTGGCTAAACAATCCTCAAGATTAATTGTTCATTCACCTAATACAGTAAAAGCTTTGTTACCCGGCACCCTCGGGACCTGACCGGTGCCGGTTAATCAAATATGCAGTATATTCGAATGGCAAGTTGAAAATCCTACACAAAAATTTAATAATAAGACTAAATAACAACAGAATATTGTATGGATACTTGCCAATAAAGCGTACATAAATAGTAGTCACCCCTCACGCATGCGCATGCATGAGCAACGTGAGCATACACACAGGGAAAACTGCGTATACTCAAATTTTACTTGTATTGGGAGATACCGGTTGGTTGAGTGTGCCGGTTGGTTGGTTGCCGGATAACCAAGCTTTTACTGTAGTTGTTTCCAGGGCCCTGCTGGAACAAAATGGCTGCTGCCTTTGCCGACAAAATAGTCAATGACCTTAACCGGTATTTACCTGTGAAGCACTTTGAAACATTTTGACGTGATGACGTCCTAAACTAAAATAAATTCTATCAACTGTAAAAAACACATGGCGTGGTTAAGACACATGGTAATGGTAGAAATCATTACACAATAAGAAACCTTGCATTTGATAACAACAAAATCACGTATAGCGCCTTTCACATTGTTGAGACATCTCAAAGTGCTTCACAGGATATACTATAAAGTGAATTGACTATATATAGTGGGCGCAAAATAAAGCTTGTGCTCAAATAATGGCAAAGGTTCATTTAACTAGCATGTCCCAGTTACACGAAGAACAAAAGTTCATGCATGTAAAACTAATCAAGTTCAAAAACGCTTTCAAGCCATGCTGCCTATAAATCTAAAAATATTTCTCTTTGATTTGGAAAGAGAAATAAAATCACATCTGTAGTAGAGCTCTCCTAAGTACAAGACATAATTCTTCAAAGCCAAAGACTCAGAAGCACAGTATATTTTACAACACAGACATCTGTTCATCCCTGTTCCCCAAAAAATTTGACAAAATTTAGGTCAGCATTATATAATGCAAGCCTGCACTAAAGTAGTCTGTCTCCCTCTGATAAATCAACAAGATCTATACTAAATAATGGTGCACTGCAACCTTGTATAATTATAACCAGTTTCACATTCTTGGTTGGGAAACCTAATTGCTCATACAATGCTCTATTATGCATGGTACAATGCTCATCATCACCCATGGCCTTGACATTTCCGACCTCGGCATCTCGGACAAGGCCATCTCGGACCACTTTCTTGTCTCCTTCTCGTCTTCCATCCCTCTCTCCTCCACCAAGCCCTTAACTGTACTTTTCCGCCATGGAAAAGTCTCCCCCCAGAGACCCTCACAGAGGCCCTCACATGCTCTGACCTCCTACCCCTCTGGTCTTCCACCCACAGCGATCCTGAAGCACCTGTCCAGCTGCTCCACGATCGCCTCTCCTCCACCTTCAACTCTCTTGTCCCCATTAAATCCAGGTCTATCTCCAAACCCACCCGCTCCCCCTGATACAACACTCATCTCCGCACCTTTAAATGCCAAACCCGGCTGTTCGAGCGCAGGTGGCAGAAAACCAGCCTCACGGTTCACCACCAACTGTGGCTCGAGCATCTCCAGAGTTACTGCCATTCTTTGTGTCTAGCGAAAATGGCCTACTATTCTAACATTATCCTGGAGGCAAACAACAACCCCAAAGTCCTCTTTTCCACCACCCACCTCCTCCGTGCACCTCCCTCATGCCTCCTCAATCTTCACTTCAAATGCGAAGTGCGAGGAGGTCATGGACTTCTTTTCCTCCAAATCCACAATATCCGCCAGGCAGCCTCATCCTCCTGCCTCTCGTCACCCACTGCCACCCCCACTCCATCTCCCTCACCCTCCCCGTCATCAGCTCCTACCTTGACCCCCTTCCTACACTATTTCCCCCCAGTCTCCCTTTTCTCCCTCTCACGCACTCTCACCTCTATGAAGCCAACCACCTGCTGCCTCGATCCCATCTCCACCAACCTACTGCTCATCCAGGTCCCCCTCTTCTGCCCACTGCTCGCTGATATCATCAACCAGTCCCTTTCCACGGGATCAGTCCCTGCCCCCTCAAAGCTGCTGCCATCACCCCCCTCTTTAAAAAACCCTCCCTAGATCCCTCAAACCCTAGCCATTACTGCCCTATTTCTAATCTGCTCTTCCTTTCAAAAGCACTGGAACGTGTTGTTGCAAACCAACTCCGCGCACACCTCTCCTCCCATTCCCTCTTCGAACCCCTCCAGTCGAAGTTGTTGTTGTTGTAGGCTATTGTTGAGATTCAATAAGATCCATTCCATTTGATCACACCTACATCACATATGATACACTAAAGCTGTAATAGGCTAAAATGCCAGTGCATCTACAATACTGATGCATCTTTACAGGACTGATTCATATTAGCACTGATCTGAAGCAGGTCTCCATCATGGCAGTGAACTCATGTGACTCATGAACCACCACAATGCTCCCAACATGTAAATTTCAACCACCACATTTTAGCCGTTTTAGTCAGGTCTCAGTAGGGTAATAAAACATGCAATTTTTTGTGTTTCTAAAAACTCACAAAATCATAAATATTTAAAATTCTAAGTAGTCGAGCCTGGTGAAGCCTTTAACTCAAGGGAAATCTTCTCCCAAACAAAATGTGCAGCATTCCCACTCATTGCAACTGTACACACAAAATCCAAGCTCAGGCATGACACTGGGCCAAGTCAACAAGAGCATGTGAATCTCATCTAGCCCTCACTATTATTCCAAATGCAGACTGTATATTACAGCTTTGGGCCAGACTTACCAAATTGAAAGAGGCTAGTTAAAAAGCTGACATATGTTCTTGATGAAGCAGAGATCTCTAACTACTCTGCCCTCTTGCTTTTGTGGTTAGTTTGGGGATGTTTCTGAAGGTTGATTGCCTATAGGTCTCGACAAAGTTGTCACCCATTGTGCCAGGGTATTTCACTGCACCACACATAGGGTACACATAATCATTCAGATCAGCACATATCCCATAAATAAATCCCGGAATATAGCACCTTATTGCATCTTCCAGATGCCTCGCAGCACTTCACAGAATATACTAGAAAGTGAATTCACTGTAAATTTTGTGGGCAAAACGCAGCAGCCCATTTCGCACAGCAGTGTCCCACACACAGTCGTGGATCGAGTGACTAATTTCTTATGAAATGTGATACTATTTAAGGAGGGGGAGGGTGTGGAATTTGCCTCATTGATGTCAGCAGATGGCTCTTCATGCACCTCCCGACACAACAGATCCAGTTAAGGAAATTTACTCACTGAAACAAGTTTTCCATAAATATGCCTCAGCTGGTGCAACTAATTCAGTATTGAAGCTTCAATTCACGCAACCGGGTAGCAATCAGACTGGCAAAAACAGTTAAGGTTAATGTTCCAAGTTTCTTCCAGTAACTTTGAAGGCCACTGGGTTCTCTGGCTGGGACAGCTGACCACTGATGGGAGTTTTGGAGCAGATGACATTCGAAATATGCGCAGATGTTTATATCACACAAAAATCACTGGCATCCCTGAACCATCCATGGAATTGTATGGATTGTGTTCACAACCCATGGAGGCTGTGGGGTACATGTGGACAAATCACACAACTTTCCTCCCAGCACTGTTTGAGACTCCCCTATGCCTATTGCTTTGATAATAATCCCTAAAAACAAAACTAGTAAATTAGTCATTTAAATCCATGACTGTTTGTGGGACACAGTGTCCCACAAACAGTCCATAAATATTCCCATAAATATACTGTATATTTATGGGAATATATATATTCCCATAAATATACTGTCAATTCACTTTACAGTATATTGTGTGAAGCACACTGAGATATCTAGAAGGCGTGAAAAGCGCTACATCAAATGCAAGATTTTTTTTGAGGAATTATTATTAGGCGAGTGGGGTAAGGAAGATTGCCCAAGGTTTCGCCCTGACCTGCCTGGATTCAAACACTGGTCTCACGCTTGTAAGGCGAGTGCTCTTACCACTAAACTACAGGACTCCACCAATAAGCTTTGTATTTGATAACATCAAAGTAGGAGCATAAAAACGGTTATAAAGGCAGCTTCAATTTACTTCACTTGAAACTGGTTGCCTACTATAAGAAGTGACTAATTCAGCATTGGAATATCAAATTACTCATTCAGTGGAGACCTGTAGCTCAGTGGTTAGGGCACTTGCCTTACAAGTACAATACTTTTGCAGCATACTAACATTTTAGGCTTTGTTTTCCAATGTAGGAATCCTGTCTGATGAGGAAGAGGCATGGGGTGGAAGGGTAAAATGCCACAATTATCTAAAGTTACCAAAAACCTACAGAATTGGTAATAGTGGTGCAAGACCACATGATGCAAACAACTGCAGGCAGTTAGAAAGCGAACATTTGCCTTGCCAATACTGGTCAACCAAACACTGTAAATATTGCATTGGTGTATTTGCCACGTATCAGAACTCTTTTCAAACTGTAAAATTTTCTTACATTTTCTGCCAGATTTACACCGCAGTTGTCTGGCGAGAGAAACCACTCCATGTTGTAATGAAAGAATAGCTGCCCTGCCATTGCACCACCAAGCCATTTCTTAAACAAGCATAAACAAGCATACCGGCCTCTCCTACTTTTCCTGGTAACAAAACTAAACTTATGTTCCTGCCGTCATTCTCCATGGCTCATCTGAACAACAAAATTACATTTATAGAACGTCTTTCACGTTGGGAACACGTCCCAAGGCGCTGAACAGTGATGTCGGGAACCATTGTTCTGGATCTACTTATTCTATTCTACTCAACACAAGAGGGTGAAAGCAAATTTGTCCGATCCTCATCCGATTGCAAACATTATTATTATTATTATTATTGTTGCAGCCCAGCCTTGAATTAAAAAACAGTGCAAGTCGCTCAAATGTCAGCACCTCCTCAAATTCATAATGCAAAAACAAATTACATTTGTATAGCACCTTTCATGTAAGGAAGATATCCCAAGGTGCTAAATGCAGCAGGAGGCATAGAAAAATATAAAAGTATTCCTTAATAAAAACCCCAGAAGTACGTCAGAATGACCTGTCTGAACTTTGTTGCAATACAATCTTTCAGAGCTGAGTAGTTCCAGTGAATGGGTATAATATTCTTCTGGTTATCTAAGAGTTTCCATGCAGTTTGCTTAGTGAGGTGCCCAGTAGAAGTTCCCACTTATTAAGAGTGCAATATAAAACCAGCATTAGTGAAATTGAAACATTAGCTGCTCTGTGCATCACTTAGCAAATAAAATCTACCACACGAAAAGTAAATGCTTTTGCAAATCCCATTCCAAGCAAATAATTATTTTAAGCCGTTTATTGCATTCAGCATTGCATCAACAGCACAAATGCAGGCCCAACCCTTTCCCCTCAAAAGTTTGTTTTGATAAAAATGCAAAACGTTTTGTTCATCTGTATAAAATAACAACAGGAATTCAGTCAGAGGTTGTTAAACCATTCAAGTTAAGAAAGAACAATGAATTTTGTGTCCTGCACAGATGCAGGTTTCTGTGTTTAGTGCGCAGGAAATGTACACACAAAAGGTTGGCACTGAGATGAAATAGTACTTCCTCTTTCCTCCGTCCCATTTGCCAATGTTCTCCCTTCTATTTTTTCTTGTTAGTTGTAATAATAATCTTTGCATTCGAGATAGCGCCTAATCCCTTCTTTGCGAATAGAAGTGAATCTTCTACTATGGTTATGGATCTACTGACCAATTGTGCCGTCTGTGGATTGCCCATGTCTCAATTGTTGTTGAAAATGAACCTCAACAAAAGTCCTGAAGTAAACAGATATCTAGAAACTGATTAGAAAGCAGAAACCTGGTCGATCCAAATTAGATGGGTTTCAGCTTGTGTAAACACTTCAAATCGTGTTTGCTTTGCACAAAAATAAAAGTTTGGTTTGTGTAAAGCAGAACAAGTAGAAACAATGAAAAAATGTACAGATGGATTCCACTTGCAATTAGTCATTTTAAATTATTGTAATGTTTTGAAAACAGTAAATTTGGTGGGAAAATGTACTTATTTGTTTGTTGTTCATCAATGCAGTGTGAACAAGGTTGTTCACATTACAACAGGTTTGATTAAACAGAAACTAAGACTTTTCCTCGAAGATACAATTTAAACTTTTAAGTCTGACAATGATCATCAGAAATACAATTACATCTGATTTCATCACATCCTGATTACAGCCACTTGTCTCAAAGTGAATTTATTCTGATTTCCTTTTCCCTCTATTAAATTTACAATGTCCAAGAGCAGCAGCATTGACAAACATTTCACCATCAAAAAAAGCAACTCTATGGAAGCTTCATCTAATTCAACACTCCCAGCCATGAAGTGAAGCTCCCACTGTGAAGCTACCTTTTAGAAGAATAGATTTTTCAAATCTAACATTCAAAGCGATTTTCAATTCTGTAGAACACCATTTTAGTAGGGAACGGCGATATGGGAATTTTCCGGATATGGATATATCGGTTGGCTCATATCGAAATACCGAAATACCGATATTTTCAATTTTTTCGTACTGCGCATGCGCGCACGCATCGGAGTGCGCGCGCACTCCGATGCGCGCACATTCCGGCCCCGAATAGGCATTCGGGGCCTATCTTCTCAGGAGATAAATATCTTTCTCTCTCTGTGTCTCTCACTCTCTCCATCTCTGTGTTTTTCTGTCTGTGTCTCTCTATGTCTCTCTCCCTCTCTCCTCTCTCACACCCACCCCCATCTCTATCTATCTGTATATTATCACATCCACCCCGTCTCTCCCCCCACCCCGCCGTCCCTCTCTCTCCCCCACCACCCCCCCAGCCGTCTCTTTCTCCCTCCCCCCCACCGTCTCTCTCTCCCTCCCCCCCCAGCCGTCTATCTGCCCCTCCCCCCAGCCGTCTCTCTCCCCCTCTCCTTCCCCCCCCCCCAGCCGTCTCTCTCCCACTCTCCTCCCCCCCTCTCCTCCCCCCCCCCGCCGTCTCTCTCTCCCTCCCCCCCCAGCCGTCTCTCTGCCCCTCCCCCCAGCCGTCTCTCTCCCCCTCTCCTTCCCCCCCCCCAGCCGTCTCTCTCCCCCTCTCCTCCCCCCCTCGCCGTCTCTCTCTCCCCCTCCCCCCAGGCGTCTCTCTCCCCCTCCCCCCAGCCGTCTCTCTCCCCCTCCCCCCCCCCCCCCAGCCGACTCTCTCCCCCTCTCCCCCCCAGCCATCTCTCCCCCTCTCCCCCACAGCCGTCTCTCTCCCCCTCTCCCCCCCCCCAGCCGTCTCTCCCCCCCTCTCCCCCCCCCCAGCCGTCTCTCTCCCCTCCCCCCTAGCCGTCTATCTCCCCCTCCCCCCAGCCTTCTCTCTCCCCCTCTCCTTCCCCCCCCCCCAGCCGTCTCTCTCCCACTCTCCTCCCCCCCTCGCCGTCTCTCTCCCCCTCTCCTCCCCCCCCCCGCCGTCTCTCTCTCCCTCCCCCCCAGCCGTCTCTCTGCCCCTCCCCCCAGCCGTCTCTCTCCCCCTCTCCTTCCCCCCCCCCCCAGCCGTCTCTCTCCCCCTCTCCTCCCCCCCTCGCCGTCTCTCTCTCCCCCTCCCCCCAGGCGTCTCTCTCCCCCTCCCCCCAGCCGTCTCTCTCCCCCTCCCCCCCCCCCCAGCCGTCTCTCTCCCCCTCTCCCCCCCAGCCATCTCTCCCCCTCTCCCCCACAGCCGTCTCTCTCCCCCTCTCCCCCCCCCCAGCCGTCTCTCCCCCCCTCTCCCCCCCCCAGCCGTCTCTCTCCCCTCCCCCCTAGCCGTCTATCTCCCCCTCCCCCCAGCCTTCTCTCTCCCCCTCTCCTCCTCCCCCCAGCCGTCTCTCTCCTCCCCCCCCCAGCCGTCTCTCCCCCTCTCCTCCCCCCCCCAGCCGTCTCTCTCCCCCTCTCCCCACCCCCCAGCCGTCTATCTCCCCCTCCCCCCAGCCGTCTCTCTCCCCCTCACCCCCCCCCCCAGCCATCTCTCTCCCCCTCACCCCCCCCCCCCCAGCAGTCTCTCTCCCCCTCACCCCCCCCACCCACAGCCGTCTCTCTCCCCCCACCCCTTGCATACCTGTATATTGTATTCGAGGACTATGAATACAAGATGGCGGCTTTGCACCTCGGTCTGTGCATTGTGTATAGAGATGAGCATACTGGGTCTTGTAGCTGATTGTGCTCGCATCCCGATTTTTTACCTCGATATATCGTTTTCGATATATCGGTATTTTTAAAATGTCTATATCGGCATACCGATATGAAAATCATATCGGGTTTTAGCGATATACCGATATATTGCCGTTCCCTACATTTTAGTCAAACATATTTTCCACTTGGTCAAATAAATATGGTTCCCTGCAATACACAATACAATGGTGTCGATCAAACATAATTTTTTAGTTAATAGGGGAAAGAGTGTCTGCCCCTTTGTGTTAGTTACTGGTATATTCAGAGCATTATCTACAGGTAGAAAAGGATGCTGACCTATGCTACCCCGAGAGAGAGCCTTGTACTCATAAGATACTAGTCTATTAAAATTTTAATTATGAGATTTTTTGAAAAACATATTCCCATTCTCCCCTACAAGGTTTTCAGGTCCACCGCACATCTCCTAGTCATAGATTCTGATAAATGTTCCGAGCTCTCCCGAATGGAAATATAATTAAAACTTCCAGGAACATGAAATATCAGTGTTTTTATGCCTTATCTCATTATAAAATCATCCATCTTGAACAATTGTCTAAATGAGACACTGTATTCCAATCAGACTACTAATAGGGGCTTCTCAATCAGGGTCAGCATTGGGGCTAGCAAACTGAGAGCGACAACAGGAAACCACTAATTAAATTACGAGACATACACATTTCAATTAATACTGAAAACAATAACAGCTGAATGCCTATTACTCCACAAGACCTAGTAACAGTAATATATTTTTCTGATACCTACTCAATGTTTCCGAGGTGACAAGAGATCCCAACAGTTGGTTGTCAACAAGGAAATGATGGCTAAATCAAGAAACACTGGTAATGCAATCGCTGAATTTCTTTACACCACACCCACTATACGTTTGTCCAATTGTATGGTTCTAAGTGAGTTAAAATGCAACGGTTAACATTACATTACAGCCATAATGTGGTGCAAAAGCATCTTTGTAAATGAAGGAAACTTACGAGAAGGTCAATAACAAATGAATGTTAGGATACAATAGGACATAGAAACAATAATTCCTCAAACTACACAATATGTACTACTACCAAACGCAAAGAATGTACCTGACAGAAAGGCGAGCCTTTTCTTCAGTATGGGCAATATGTTTGTGGCTTCCATTTTCTTCAGAACCAGCACAATCAGAAATGTCTAGAATTCTGCAAGGAAACCAAAACACATACAATCAATTATGTATTATTGTTTGCATTTTTACTTATGATACCTACAATATAAACGTTATATGAATCTTAAGTGAAATTATATAACCAAGAAGGAATATTTGATAAACTGCTCATTTTATCCATCAGTTTGCTAAACTAAAACATCTAAACAGAAATATATTTATACCAGACTCGCCATGGTGGAACTGAGCCAGGCTGAGGCTGCTTTTCTCATCATATCATGAAGTTTTTCAAACTACAATATTTTACCCATTACAAATGATACAAACTGTTTACGACTGTACACTTAACCCTGCAACCTCACCACCAGACATTCCTAAACACTAGTGGGACCAACTACTTGAAGTACACTATCAAAATAATTCATTATTTGAAAAGAAGTTTCTGAAGGAACAAGAGTATATATACTTTGGATTTAAATAATTAATGCAAACCCAATATTTACAAGAGCCTCACTGGGAAATAAGGGAAACAACACAAACGTTAACATGTATAATGTTCTACAACCCAAGCAGATAACCATGCCGTTATTAACCCTTTTTGTTAACAGAATCATTGCAAATGGGAAAGAATTGTTGCTACTTACTTGAAGCACTTTGGTTGGCAAATACATTCTCCACTAGTCTCTCAAAGGTTCCCAAAAGCCCATAACCTAAAAGGAGAATAATGCAATCATTAGTTGTGTCTCAATAAGGCTTGGAAATTCTCCAATACACATTTTACCAACTACAGTACCTCAAGGATATATATATATATATATATTTCAACTGTAGTAGATCCTGGTTCTGTACCTTAAATATGTCAGCATATTTTAATATTAATCTTAGAATCATAGAATAACAGAATTTTACAGCACAAAAGGAGACCATTCGGCCCATCTAGTCTGTGGCAGCTCTTTGAAAAGAACAACTCAATCCTACCGCCCCGGTCTCTCCCCATAACCTAACAGACCTGTTCTCCCTAAATAAAGATCTAATGCTCTTTTAAAAGCTGTTATCAAATTGGCCTCCACCACTTTTTCAGGCAATGCATTTCAGATTCGAACAACCCGCTGAGTGAAAAAAATTTATCCTCAGCTCCTCTCTGCTTCGTTTTGAAACTATTTTAAATCTGTGACCACGAGTCACAGATTCGACCACAATTGGAAACAGTTTTTCCTTATTCACCCTGTCGAATCCCCTCATGATTTTATATACCTCTATTAGGTCTCCTCTCAACCTTCTCTGTTCCAAAGAGAATAAACCTAGCCTATCTAGTCTTTCCCCATAACTGAAGTCCCTCAATCCTGGTACCATTCTAGTAAGCCTTCTTTGCACCCTTTCCAATGCCTTAACATCTTTTCTATAGTGTGATGACCAGAATTGGACACAGTACTCCAGCTGAAGCCTAACCAAAACTTTACAGTATAGAGGTAGTCAACACTTCCTGACTCTTGTACTCTATACCCTTATTTATAAAGCCTAGTATCCCATATGCCTTCTTAACAGCTTTGTCTACCTGTCCTGCCACCTTCAAAGAGTCGCTAACACAAATCCCCAGGTCTCTCTGTTCCCTCACACCCCTTAAAATTGTAACATCTAGCCTACATCGCCTCCCCGCATTTCTTCTCCCAAAATGTATCACCTCACACTTTTCTGCAGTATCTTAAACTTCATCTGCCATGTGTCTGCCCACTTTACCATTATATCTATATCTTCTTGCAGATGGTTACTATCCTCCTCACTGTTTACTATTCTCCCTAACTTAGTATCATCTGCAAACTTGGAAACTGTGCTCCCTAAACCCAAGTCCAGATTGTTAATATATATTAAAAGAATATATTTTATTCATATAAAAATATATTTTATTCTTAAAATATATTTTAAAATAATCTATTAGAAGAAATGCAATGAAGAAATGTAATCATGATCATTTATAGTTACAACACATTCTAAAAGTTACCTTTAAAATATAATCAACATCAATTGGTTTCAATAATTGGTGAAATAGTTGAAAACATTTCAAACCGTCAGTTTCCAGTGCCTGATTTTACTATGAGAGAAACCGCATTAAACAGATAACATCCAACAACAGCAGCTATCTTAAGTAAGAGAAGTCAACAACACCAGACATGACAAGTTGAAGGCCTCTTGCTGTGCTTCAAACATAACATAATTTTATGGAGCAACAGTGCGCATTTTAAAATAATGCACACTGTTACAGAACTAGGACAATACAGTATTGCATTTGGTAGATTGGAAATATCTTGCCTCAAAAAATCTAAAAAGATAAGATTTAAGTTTTTCTTAAAAGCAATTTTCATCTTTTTTTAAAAAAATATTCTTAAAAGCAATTTTCATCTTTTTAAATTTTTTTTTTTTTAAATCACCTAAAGCTGGTCAGTAATAGAGATAACAATAACAAGATTACATTTGTATAGCGCCTTTCACGTCGGGAGGATAAGCAACAAATGATGGAATTGTACGCTTTTAGTATGTGCTGTAGATTAAAATTCCAGTTAAAGCTTCAGACTGAAAATGATCCAATTAAACTTGAAAATATATTTGGATTTCAGTGCCTTGGGTCATCCTCCCGACGCAAAAGGTGCTCTATAAATGTAATTTTGTTGTTGTTGGAAATAACCATATGCTGCTGAATTGAAAATTTCACTTTGAAAACTCCGTACACAGAAATGACAAGACGAAACGGGTGAATTATACATTTGGATTTCACACATTTCGGGGGAGAAAGAGAAGGGATTTTAAGGTCAAGTTTTAGAAGCACCCAGTATCAACTTCTATCCTATGACCTGGATCGGGAAATATCGTATCCTTATTGAGTGGGAGGAAATATCTCCTCCCACTCAACAGTGTAGCATTAACAACAACAACAATTTACATTTATAGAGCGCCTTTCACGTCGGGAGGACGTCCCAAGGCACTGAACAGGAGGCGTGTGACCCGAGCTGGGAGGGGAGTGTTTGGGAAGGGGTGAAACACAAAGGGGAGGTAAAAGAGTTCGGGGTGGAACAAAAGGCACGATCGAAGAGGAAAGTCTTCAAACCGGCCTTGAAAGAGGAAAGGGAAGAGACGAAACGGAGGGATTGAGGGATGGCATTCCATAAGTTGGGAGCGGAGAAACTGAAGGCCCGGCCTCCGATGGTGGGGCGGTTCGGGCGGGGGGCTTGGAGCAGGACAAGTCCTGTTGAACGGAGGGTCCGGGTGGGCGTGTAGGGGGAGAGTAGATCAGTTAAGTAGGATGGGGCAAGGCCGTGTAAGGCCTTGTAGGTGAGGACGAGGATCTTAAACTCGATCCTCTGGAGGATGGGGAGCCAGTGGAGACAGGCAAGGGTGGGGGTTATGTGGTCGCGGAGGCGGGTGCGGGATAGTAATTAATTTCAAACTCACACCAACCTCTACTAAATCAAAGTAAATGGCAACATTTCCCACTCCAGCTGTTCAATCGTGTCACAGTGAAAAGTGCTAGTTAATGGCAGCAATATAAGATATTCTGCATTGTAACTCACATTCATTAGAACTGGGATCAATCTGTTCAAAACCATTTAATACAAGCCACTTACAGCCAGTAGGTTCCAGATGTGAAAAGAGTGTGTGCTAATCCATTGAACCACCCAGACCTAAAAAATATTTTTAATAATCCTTGATGCAGCGCTTTATCATGTCATCAAGCTGTCTCAACATGCTTCACATGATCTACTGTAAAGTGGATTGACTGTACTTTGTGGGCAAATTGCAATAGCCAATTTTTGTGCACAGCGATGTACAACAAACAGTCATGGAGTGAGTGACCAATATTTTTTTTAAAAGCATAATCAACATACAGTAAAAGCCCGTTTATCCGGCACCCTCGGGACCCGGCCAATGCCAGTTAAAGTGCGTGCTGGATATTCAGCCAAAAACGCAAAAAAAATCAAAAACATTTTTTAAACGTAATGCATTTTTCCGGATAAATTCCAGTTAATCGAATGCGGACCTTGCAGTGCCAGTTAAATGGAAGTTATGGTTGATCGGGTCACGGATAAACGGGCTTTCACTGTATTTAAGATAAAACATTATGTATATGTGAATAGAGGTATGTGATAATTAAAAATTATCAATTTGCACAATTTATTCCTAGACAGATAATGGTTGTCATAGCAACATAATGGTAAATCATTTTCTCACACACACCTCAACAATACCAAAATGATCAATCATGAATCAATAACATGTTTTCTAGGACTGTTCTGTCACCACATGAATCCAGTATAACTCAATCAAAAGTGATAACGACAATTATCAAGTAACACATCAAGTGACATCTTAAAACCTGCCAGACTGCATTATCTCAGGCCATTGTCTTGTTACAGTAACATTGTAAATGGGACTATATTTAAATGAACCCCTTCTACAATTCTCACAATGAGAAAGAACAAGAACAAAAATCTAAATCACGATAAACTGGGTACTTGTGTCACTGAATATTGATTTACAGAAAATATTTTTTCAGGTCAAGACATGTATAGTATTTGTGTCTTAAGTGGTCTTATAGATTTACTTCTCCCTTTGGTTAAAACTGGCCAAATCAACCAATTTGCAGACAAGAACGGTGTTATCCCTTTTCAAGCTTCAGAAATGCCCACAGTTGCAGGGGAAAAACACACAACCTAAAAGCTATCTGAACATTGGTGTGTGATCATCAGTGACCGACCATCAGCTTGAACTTTTATTTGAAACAAAAATCACTTTATTCAACTAAATGGTATCAATAACCAAACCAACAAAGCTACAGAAAGGTACAGAATTTCAGTGAATGATAATGCCATGGAAACAAGCCATTCAGTGCAATCAGTCTGTGCCGGTGTTTATACTGAACGTACTTCTATTCCTTTCTAGTATCATTTATCATATTTATGCCCTCTTGTTTTGGAGTCTCCAATGGTGGAAGGAGCCTATCAACGGCTACCTTACTGAATCCTTTCATAATCTTAACAGCTCTATCGGGTTCCCTCTTCATCATCTTGACTCTAAAGAGAAAAGTCCAACCTGTCCAATCGTTCGTGATAGCTCTGTCTATTCATCTCCGGTAAATCTTAAAACATCTTATTTCCTCTTCCTACTTGTCTATTATTGTCACTTCTTGAATGCCACATGCCAATTTGCTAATCATTCCTCCAACATGACCACTGATGAATAGGAAAGAGCTGAAGGAGTAACAAGCAAGATTCAGGCCTGAGGGCTGAGAAGTTTACACAGAATTAAATTTAGTTTGACTAAAGAAAACATTGAGAGTGGATAAGATAACACTATGAAGGATACAGATGTACTGGAACTGCACATGTTATATGTTGACACATTTGACCTCAGAAATATAATGTGCCAATATTAAATTAACAAGCCAGACAAACTTCCCCGTCTTTGAATATGATGTAAATAACCAAATACGGTTAAAAACTGTTAGTACCAAATCAAATTAGTATAATTAATATTAGGGTGGATTAATAGGAATGACAGTTTTAAACTATATAAACTATATTTTAAACCAGGTGTAGATCTTGTATGCTAAGAATTAATGATGGTCAGGAGTCAATGATTTATGTTGCAATGGTAGATTATTTCATTCTGGAAGATTTACTTCTGATTATTCACATTCCACAACAACTGCACAAGGTCTCTTGAAGCAATCACTTTCATGAAATAAACAGCCGTACATCATTTCATCATCTTTTGATAGTGCTGTTTAGTAAGTGAAGACTATTATGTTACCTTGACTGCAATTCATATTTGTTTCAATGTAAACGCAACCAATATGAATCACATTATTAGCCTAGGCCTACAGCAGTCCACTGAATTATCCATGGACCACATTTTACTGTTATGGTGCCTAAGTCAATTGTCCACAACTTGCAGTTACTATACAGTGTCCTTCAGGCATTGTAGGGCCTGAGCGTTGAATATCAGTCAAATGTTAGTAAAACAAACCCTATTGTGTTCTGTGCAGTACCCAGAAGGTTTCTTTGCAACAATTTGATCCAATGTGAAGCAGGATGTATCAACCTGAATTCTGCTATCCACAGCTATGCGCTTAGAAATAATAACAGTATAAATACAGTACAGCATTCCAATTTACAATTACTCAGAAAATGCACCAACATAAATTTTAGCTCTGCCACAAGTACGGTGCAGGATTTAGGATTTCCAAAATATCAGGATGCTGTGTGTCAGTTTAATTGTTAGCACACTTAGCTGTGCATCCGAAGGTTGTAGATTACCACCACATCAGGTTTTAGTGTACAGTACTAGGGGAGAGCACTGTATGTTTGGAAGTGTGCACTACAGTTCAGCTGAGACTTTGAGCCAGGGATAGTCTGCATGTCCAGGTAGTCGGATGGCCTAAGGTCACCTCCCCCCAGCTAGGTGTCGTGCTGTGAAGCGCTCAGGGGCGTGATATAAATGCTAAGTTGTTCTTGTTGACGACTTTAAAGAGTCATGCTACTAGTCACAAAGAGTTTCTCCTGATCTCTTGGCCTATGATACTCCCAAGTTTACAGGTCATTTACCTCATATCTGTGTGCAAACCCGATGCTCTACTGTATGTGCCCACCAAAGGCAGACATCACACACTAGACAGAAACTCCCTATGAAGTGATTTGGGATATTTTATGATAAGACACTGGAAACAATGCTGAGAAAAGCAAGACAGTACTGTATATCCACAAATATCACTGTATGTAGAAACTTTGTATACCTTGCTTTGTAAAAAGAATATGCACCATGTTTCCTGAATACATTTGACATTAAACCTTGCCTTTCAAATAATTTAATAAAAAATGAATAGACAAATGATACGAAGTTGACACATGCCAATGCAGACTGCATTGGCATGTGTCAACTTCGTATCATTTGTTATTATTTTTTATTAAATTATTTGAGGCAACGGTTTAAGGGGTAGAGGATTCAACAATAACTTGCATTTATATAAATACCTTTCATACGGGATGAAAGGTTTAAAATACTATTGTTAACATCAACACAAGGAGTTGATGTTCACTTACTATATTTTCAGGAAATTAAAAGACAGATTGAATTGAGGAGGGGGAATTAGGGGGGTGGGGGTTAAGCGGAGAAGAAAATAAATCAGGGGAAGATTGAAAAAGGCTCAATTCAATAATCTCATCAAACCCAAAAGCAAAGCCACTGAACTCATGTCTGCTGCACTCACTGGATGGATATTGCTGCCTCTGCATTTTGTTGGGAGGATTTCACTGGCACCATATTCCTCTCCTGTTCAATCAATAACACAACATGACTGGATGATGCTGAGGGTCAACTTTTCTTTTAACACACACAAACAGAAAAAATGACTTGTGCTTATATTGAGGAAAAGAAACAGAAATAACCCTTTGGGGGATTCAAAGCACCGGCGAAAAAAAACGGAATTACTTTCTATGTAACAGAAAATCAATGCAAATTCTCGCCATATGAGGGGAAGGGAAGGGGGAAGAATTGTCTAGCATGGTGTGGTCTCAGCAAATACTTCTTTTTTCCCCCTCCCCTAAAACGACGATCTTTTATAACACGAATAACCTTGCTTCTACCTAATAACTAACCTACCTGTAAATGAATTGCACTTTCATCTTTCCTCCCATCCAGAAACACAACAACAATAACTACAGCAACAACAAGCATTTATATAGCACCCACCATATCAGCGCGCTTCACAATGACGGAGCCCAAGCCTGAGCCAGGGTGAGGGGGAAGGTGACCGTAAGCGAGGCTGGTTGAAGAGATCGGTCTTCAGGCACGACCTGAAGATGGGGAAGGGGAAGGGGGGAGGGAGGGGGAGTGAGACGAAGGGGTTCCAAGTGAGTTCCAAAGTTTGAAACATACACACCCACCCACACCCAACACACACACACACACACAAGAACCACCCACAACAACCACACATCAACCACATACAGTACCCACCCAACCCTACACACTTAACAACCACACCCACACCCACCAAGCGCCCCCCCCCCCCCCCCCCCCCCCCCACACACACACTATCAATTCCCCCTCTGTTTGGAAAATGTTGCAGTCAAATCAACACAAAGTGCAATCCATTTGGCATTGCCAACTCTTCACTGAGAAACCATTACCTCCTCTCCCCCCCCCCCCCCCTCTCACACACACACACACACATACACACACAGTGATGCCAATTGCAGTGATTGGGGGGGTAAAGGTCATTCCCCTTCCTCCTTCATCCACCCCAAACACCCACCACCCCCAACATCAGAGTATGTATTACTGTATATATATATATACACACACACACACACACTGGGCGCAGCAGCCGCTACAACAAACAAACAAACAAACAAAGCTCTGACTGACCGAACCCCACATCTCAGGCCTAGGCTTTCCCTCCCGCCCCCCCCCCCCCTCTCTACCTCCCCCTCCCCCCCCCCACACTCCTCTTCTCTCACCCCTCCCTCCCACTAACCCCCCCTCCTTCCCCTCACCCTCTCTCCATTCCTCCCCCCCCTCCCTCCCTCAGTCACCTCCTCTCAGGCCTTTCCTTTACCGCAGAGCAACCCGGCCGCTTTAACGTGGGTCGGGATGGCAAAGTTTGCAAGGGAAAGAGGGAGGGGGGA